>CM021102.1:328755986-328881980 GCA_007115665.2 Sequoiadendron giganteum
GTCAACATTAGGGTTGCATACTTTGCTTTTATAAAGCAAATCATCTCATTGTAATATTGAATTCCTAAATAATATCATTTTGCACATTCGTATGCAAAGCTCTGCTTTTTAATGTTTTCTCTTTTGTGGAAGGTGTTTAAGTTTGCATGTCTGATCTAGGGTTTTCTAACATGGTATCAGAGCCTTGACATGCAGCCTCTTCTCAAAATCTGGAGAAAACCATTGCAGATTTCGTTCGGGGTTCCTCAAGGATTCTATACCTTGAGTTCATTTATGTAGCGTCTTGGATCAGATCGGGCTTCACCATTGGATTCAGAGCGCTGGAAAAAGTCAGGTTCAACTTTCATTTTGCAGATTTTGGTCATGATTTGCCAGATCTGTGAGGGTTTCAGTTTTGGTATTTTTTTGGAAGCTCTGGAGGTAGCCATTTTTTTGAAGCATTTTGAGCAGAAACAGAGGTCACCATTGCGTTCGCAGCTGCCAAAAACCCTAAGATTGCCTTTCGTTTCGTCGATTTTGACGAAGTTGATCCGGAAGGCAAAATTTTTTTGCCAAGAAAGCCGTACGGCCTCCCTGGCACGCTTCACGAGACGCGGTTTTCGAAAAAAAAATCCAAAAAATGCAATTTTTGGGATACGTGCCGGCTCCTCCAGTTCAGAAGTCGGGCGCCGCCGCCTCGCCACCCAGCAGCCACCGCCACCGGTGGCTCCCCCACCCAGCTCCGTCGGCCGGACCAGCCCCCACGGGCTCCAAACTGCATCAGCAGCGGTCATATGGGCGACCGGGGCGCTATGCGCCCAGCCCTCGGCCCCTTCTGCTTCGTCCGCCGATCATATGGGCGACCAGGGGCTCCACCCCAGGCCCCTGTCCGCCAGCCCTTGGTCGCATGCAGGACCAGGGGCCGAGATTTTTTTAGCCCCCTGGGCTGCCTGCAGGCCTTATTGGCCTTTCTGGAGCACTTTCACGAAATCGGGTATAACTTTTGCGTACGGTGTCCGTTTTTTGCAAACAAAATATCGTTGGAAAGCTGATTCTGGCACCGATCTATTCAATGTTTTAGTTTTTCCATATTTTGCTCCAATTTTATTTTGCAGGTCCTTGAACTCAGATGTTCTGTTTTTCACTTCGGAGGGCATATCTTTTGACTCGGTGATCCTTTTTTCGCCATTCTTGTGGCGTTGGAAAGCTGGTTTAGTCCTCTACATAGATATGAGGTCTATTTTCATTTTCTATTTATGAATGTTAGTCATTCTCTCTTTTTGCAGTCATTGGGGATTGTAATAAATGAACTATTATAAAGTTCCTTCGGGGGGGTTTCTTGCATAATAATCTTCATCGTGTTTTGATGGCAACTCACATGGGTTGTAATCTGGTCTCTTAGTTTCTTTTGGCCATTTTTTTCTTAGCTTGACACATATCAGATTCTTTTTGGTTCACACTTTAGATTGAGAGCCTATGGTTAGTGATCCGCATCGGATCCATCTCAGTTTGAGGGCCACTAAATTTGTGGTTATTGTTCCGAGTCTGTATGGTACTTTTTCCCATGGAAGATTTTTAGTCTTAGTTTTGGCATCGGCATCGAGATTCACAGCTTCCAGATTCTGTCATCACCATATCATCTACTGTTGCTTTATGGATTCCAGGGTTGTTCCAGTTTGGTGTTTTCGAGTGTTCCGTGGCATCGGGTCTGCTGTCACATTATTATGATTCCGATATGGTTTCTTGTAGACAGAAGTATCTTTCCTTGCTTGCCGGATTGCGGTTCCAGTGTTACTCCATAGTGTTCTTCCAGTGCTTCTTTGCAGCAGTCATCTCATTGTAGGGGGGGTTGTCCCACTGGGTTTTCCTTCTCTACCTCATTTTTTGCATTTGTACATGGCTACCTGATCAGGCCTAGTTGTCGGGACCCATTCATGCTTTCTTGCATTCATCTTAGTTTTAGGTGCATACTTATTTAGTCTCCCTAAGTTGCACTTATGGGGGGGTGTTAGTGTAATTAATATTTAATTACACTTGCATAACTTTACTTAGGTTGAGCTAATTTTAGGTCAACATTAGGGTTGCATACTTTGCTTTTATAAAGCAAATCATCTCATTGTAACATTGAATTCCTGAATAATATCATTTTGCACATTCGCATGCAAAGCTCTGCTTTTTAATGTTTTCTCTTTTGTGGAAGGTGTTTAGGTTTGCATGCCTGATCTAGGGTTTTCTAACAACTTCAGCACTATTTTTATTATTTCTCTTTTTTTTCTCAAAAGCACTTGGCAAAAACATAACTACAACTTCATAAATATAGCTCCATGTACTCTAAGCACTTCTATAATATCTCAAATATACAAATACCATTTGTACGCAACATGAACTATGTTTAAATCAATGAAAACATTAATGACAACACCATCAAACACATCCATACTTGCAACAATCTCCCCCTTTGTCATTGATGGAAATGCATGATGTGAAAAACCATCAAAGACAACATATATGATTTTCAGCAGCGACAACCTACCAATCATAAAATTTTCACATGATTCTCTCTCCCCCTTTGACATCAATGGTAAAGGAAATTTTGTCCATATAAAATCTTTGTTCACTCCCCCTAAGGAGTACACCCACATCACATACTGCAACAATGCACTTCTCTACTCCCCCTGAGGAGTAGACCTCAATGATCAGTCCAGAATAAAAGGAGTCTATTAATCCACTAGACTAATGCACCTCCATGTGCACTTATTTTAAAGGAGGATCAATAACCCCTAACTTCCCTCTAAGATACTCAAAAGTATCCTTCAGAAGGGCCTTAGTGAATA
Organism: Sequoiadendron giganteum; assembly: GCA_007115665.2. Lineage (NCBI taxonomy): Eukaryota > Viridiplantae > Streptophyta > Pinopsida > Cupressales > Cupressaceae > Sequoiadendron > Sequoiadendron giganteum. The sequence continues at coordinate 328,758,800 of CM021102.1, forward strand.
TTTTTGCAACTTGTTCTTTGGTAGGTACATATTCAATTCTAACTTCATTCTTCTATACCTTATCCCTCAAGAAGTGATACTTGATAGATATGTGGTTTGTTCTAGAATGAATCATTGGATTCTTTGAAATGTTTATATCACTTGTCTTGTCACAAAATATAGAAATAGGTTCATTACTTACCACACCTATGTCCATCAAGGTTTGCTTCTTCCAAAGTACCTTTGTACAACAGGATGTTGCTGCAATATACTCTACTTATGCAGTGGATAAAGACATTGAATCTTGTTTCTTGCTCAACCATGAAACTAATCTTCCTCCAAGGAATAATTCACCGACACTTGTATTCTTCTGGTCATCTACACAACCAGCCTAATCTGCATCAGTGTAGGCATTCAATGTGAAATCATTGTCCTTTGGATACCATAACCCATAATTTGGAGTTCCTTTAAGATATTTGAATATCCTCCTCATATTTGTTACATGTGCTTCCTTAGGTTTTTCTTGAAATATTACAACTAAATATACTGCATGCATGATATCAGGTCTAGTAGCAGTAAGATATAATAGTCCACCAATCATAGATCTATACATGCTCTGATCAACTTTAGCAGATTCATCATTCTTACTCAACTTAAATCCAATTACCATAAGGGTACAAACTAGTTTGGAGTCATCCATTCCAAAATTCTTTAACAATTCCTTAACATACTTGGATTGTGAGATGAATATCCCTTTGTCAGTTTGATTTACTTGAAGTCCAAGGAAGAAATTCAATTCACCAATCATAGAAATTTCAAATTATTTTTACATTTCTTCAACAAATATCTTACACATACCTTCATTTCCACCAAAGATGATGTCATCAACATATACCACAACTATCATTATCTTGTCTTTCTCAACCTTTAAGTAAAGATTGTTGTTTGTGGATCCTTTGTTGAATCCCTACTTTGTCAAGTATCTATCCAATCTTGTATACCAAGCTCTAGGAGCTTGTTTAAGTCCATATAATGCCTTTTTTAACTTACAAACCATGTCTTGTTTTTTTCAATAGTTGAAAACCTTCTAGTTTCTCCATATATACTTCTTCTTCTAGTTCCCCATTCAAAAATGCAGACTTGACATCCATCTGATATACTTTGAATTCTTTATGAGCTGAAAATTCCAAGAAAATCTGAATGGCTTCCATTCTTACTACAGGTGCCAAAGTTTATTCAAAATTTATTCCTTCAACCAATGGATATCCTGTACATACAAGTCTTTCTTTATTTCTTACCACTTCACCATCTTCATTCAACTTGTTTTTGAATACCCATTTTGAACCAATTGCATTCTTGTTTGCAGGTCTACGGACTAGCTCCCATGTCTCATTCTTCTCTATTTCCTATAGTTCCTCTTCCATTGCTCTAACCCGGCTTTCATCATTACATACTTCATTCACAGTCTTAGGTTATATCTTAGAAAGTAAACACAAGTTTTTCTTAACCACTTTTCTTCTTGTCTTTACTCCTTCACTTTTTTCTTCAATTATCTGTTCCTCCTGATGATTTCTCTAAACATATTTAGGAGTCTTAGGTGCAGGTTTTGAAATCTCTTATTTTTCATCACTTTGTTATTTCTCTTCCTTTTCTTCTTCTCGTATTTGCACATAGATAGCATCATCAAGTTCAACTTCATTTATTTACACTATTCTATGCATAGCTTCATCAACCTTTCCATTACCACTTTCAATTATTTTCCTTAGTCTCTTATTAAAAACTTTATAAGCCTTGTTATTTTAATATCCAAGGAAAATTCCTTCATCACATCTAGCATCGAACTTTCCAATATTTTCATCATCTCTTCTAATGTAACATCTAATTCCAAATACCTTAAAGTATTTAATAGTAGGAGTCTTACTAGTTCATATCTCATAAGGGGTCTTAGTGATGTTACCTCTGATTTGAACTTCGTTAAGAATATAAACAGTAGTGTGGATTGCTTCTCTCCAATACACATCAAGAATGTTTTCTTCTTTCATCATAGTTTTGGCAGCCTCTTGAACAGGTCAGTTCTTTCTTTCCACAACTCCATTTTGTTGAGGGGTTCTAGGAGAAAAATTATGTCTTTTTATGCCATGCTCTTCACATAATGCATTGAATTCACAAGATGTAAATTCTCCACCTCTATCAGACCTTAAGCATTTGAGTTTTAGATTTTCCTCATTTTCTATCTATCAAGAGCCTAAGCCTTTTCTCTAAGAAATGTAACCCGTGTCATCCTAGAGTAACATTAATCAAGAGCATAAAGTACATGTCACCATTTAGGCTTCTTGTTCTTTTAGGACCACATAGGTCTATATGGATTAATTCTAACATTCTGGTACATGATTGATCCTTTCCTTTAAAAAAATTTCTTGTTTGTTTTCCCATCTGGCAACTTTTGTAAATTGAATTTGAAGGCTTTATGATTCTAGGAAGATCTTTGACAACTTCGCTAGAACTAATCCTAATCATATTATCAAAATTCACATGTCCCATCCTCCAGTGCCAGAGCCAACTCTCATTAATCTGAGAAACAAAACACTAACCATATCCACCCTTAAGTTGATAGATGTTTCCATGAGTTCTTCTTCCAGTTGCTACCAAAGCTTTGAATCCTTTTTTGATCTCACAAGTGTCATCCTAAAACACAATCTTAAAAGCTTTGTTGCACATTTTTCCAACACTTAAGAGATTATGCCTTAATCCCTTTACATAATAAACATCGTCATTATTATGTTTTCCATCAAAGCTAATTGTTCCTTTACCAAAAATCTTAGCACCAAAGTCATATCCAAACATAACTATTCCTCCATAATACTTCTCAAGTTTAGTAAACTTACTCTTATCTCTAGTCATGTGATTTGAACATCTATTGTCAATTACCCAAAAGTCATCATCCTATCTAGCATGAAAATTAGTTACCAGAGTACCTTATGTTTCATCCTTCTTTCTCTTCAGACCAAATTCCTTTGCACATCTTCCATGGTTAGTAGATACAACTTTATTTTTCCAGGGCTAGAAACAAACATTCATCTTTATCTTCCTCAAAGTCGGATTCATCATCAGAAATTCCTGCATCTTCTTTGAAAAAATATAATTTTTAGAATTTCTTATCCCTTTTATCTTTGTGATTATTGTTACTATCCTTATTCTTCTTTTGTATATCTCTATTAGGATATCTTGATGCATAAAGACCATTATTTCCACAACTGAAACACTTAAAAGGCAACTTACCTTTGTATTTACCAATATATTTCTTCAATCTCCTTGTGAAATTTAATTCCAAGTCTTTTGAATCATCATCATCTGAATCATCTCCTGTCTTCATTGCTTTAAAGGCAGTTTCAGTCTTCTCCTTCTCTCTTACAAATTTTCTCATTTCAAATGCAATCAAGACACCAAGCAGATGCTCCTTAGTAAATATCTTTGGATCATATTGTTCTTCAAGATTAGATACTTTGTCACTGTAATTGTTTGGTAAGGCCATCAAGATCTTCTCAATTATATCTTCATCTGACATGGTACCACCTTGATTATTGATTTTTGTTGTTATAAATTTAACTCTATGATAATATCCTACAATGTCTTCTCCATCTTCCATTCTCAAGTTCTCAAATTTTCGCTTAACAGTTAGTTTCCTTGACAACTTTACTCTATCATTCCCTTCATAAATGTCTTTCAATTTTGTCCATACTTCATGAGGAGTACCTAGAGAAATAACTTTTGTTCTTTCAGTTTTATATAAAGAACTGAAGATAGCATACCTTGCTCTTTCATTCTCTTCAAAAGTTGAAATCTCATTAGAAGAGGAGGGACCAGCTGCTAGTATCACATACTTTGTCTCCACAACTTTCCAGGCATTGAAACTAAGTGAAATCAGATAACCTCTCATCTTTTCTTTCCAGTCACTATAATCAACACCATCAAAAATAAGAATCTGCAACTTGTGCACCATTTGATCTACCTCAAATGGTAAAGATTTTCACCAAGGAACCAGAGCTCTGATACCAATTGTTGAAATGCACAAGACAACTAAGAGGGGGAGGTGAATCAGTTGTATCAAATCATTTTACTTATAAACTTAGTCATTTCACCTTAACTTCAATCTATTATTAAGTGTAAACATGAAATGCAAATAACAGAAGACAAACACTAGAGACACCAAATTTATGTGGAAAACCTAATGATGGAAAAAACACTGTGAGGATTAACTCACAATATAGTAGTAATACAATATCGGATACAAAGGCTCACTACCCAGATACAAAGTCTCACTACCCAAATGCAAGGGCTCACTATCCAGAAAGGAGGCTCACTGCCTATAGAAGATAAAAAGAGATAAATGAAGATGCACCACTAGGGTTCCACACATTTTCAACTTGATTAGAAGATTGTATTTCCATCAATTCACTACTTTTAGGAATCTAACACCTTATTGTTGCCTCAATTCACTCGCCACTCTTTTCTTTTCGCACTTGTTTGTACACTTCACTCACTTTCTAAATTTGTGGATGGATGTATATCAAATTCGCTAGAACTTGATTTTCTTTTATACCATATTCAACCTTAGAAACATTCTCCAAGTTGAGATATACAATTTCATTTACAAATTCAAACTAGGTCAGCTACTCAACATTCCCACAGTGGATAAGAATGAGAGAGGACCAATTAGATATTTAATTTAGGACCCAATCGAAATCTTGGAACAACCACACAATTTCTTAAGTTGATGCAAAAACTTAATGTAGCATGTACATACCAAGTCGGCCAAACCTAATGAAAACACCAATGATATTTGAAGTACACACATCTCCAACAAGATAATCACACATGGATCACTCAACATGCTTCACCAGATATTTTATCAATTTTGAGAACACCTTAGGTACATCTGCAACAATTACAACAAACTTCATTCACAGAGAACTATGTACTAGTCCACCTGAACCAACTAGAAAAAACAAAGGAGCTTCGGAGCAGTCCTTTCAGAGTGCCAAACCACAAGAAAAAAAATTAGAACACATAAACCATCAGAAAGAGTCATCTCCCATATCCGCAAGATCTAAAACCAAATATCAGAAGATTGTGGAGCAAAAACATTTCTCCCAATCCATAAATAGATAGTTCTGCCAAACTAGTTCACACACCGGTGAACACATCTTCTATTCTCCACCGACCCAAAAGCTAAAACTCAAGATATATGATCCATTGAAGGTTATGAACATACTTACAGATCTGCACAAGCATAGGATCAACATAGAAGAAATGTGGATCACAATACCGGAGCACACTTAGAACACACTTCAACACCGCTTTCATTATTTCTCAAATTTTCTCAAAAGCACTTGGAAAAAACACTACAACTTCATAAATGTAGCTCCATGTACTCTAAGAACTTCTAAAATATCTCAACTATACAAATACAATTTGTACACAACCTAAACTATGTTGACATCAATGACAAAATTAATGACAACACCATTAAACACATACATACTTGCAACATATTCTTCCAAAACCAAGAACCGTCTAGAAGATGATCCACATCTAGAATTTCCCTAAATTTTTTGTACTCAAAAAGATACTTATTCTTCAAGATGAACCAAGTAGTATCATAATAAATTAATCTCCAAGCATTTTTAGCTAGCAGGGAATTGTTGAATTCTTAATTTACCTAATACCCAAACCTTCCATCTTCTTAGGTCTACGCACATGCTCCCAAGCCACCATAGGTATTATTTTCCTTTCCTTGGTACCATTGAAAATGAACCTCTTTTGAATATCATCAAAATTATCCACTAATTTAGCCAAAACTTTAAACAAAATCATAGCATAGCCTAGTAAATTCTAAAGAGTATCTCTAATAAGTTGAACCTTACCAACTTAGCTCAGTAAATCCCCCTTCTTGCCAATTTAGAAATGATTCTATCAAGCATCCCTAACTATAATGAATCTAGTATCTTGTTGACACAAAGCATAAGACCCAAATAAGAAGAGGTGAAACTTCCCACTTCAGAATTAAGAATACCAACGAGCTTTAACTTAAGTTGTTGAGGAATAATATTTTACTTTTAGTTAAGATGATAACCTAACCAGATGCCTTCTCATAGAATATAAAAATGTATTTAATCTTATTATCTTCCCTAACTAAACAATCCCCCATGATGATTGTATCATCAAACAAAATTTGATGGGAGCAAGGAGGACAAAGAGATGATAGATTTACCCCTTTTAAATAACCTCCATTAGCTTCAGCTTGAATACATCTTCCTAGAGCTTCCACCATAATGATAAAGAGAAATAGATTAATTGGATCCCCTTGTCTTATCCATTTAGAACTCTTAAAGAAAAGAGAAGGAGAACGATTAACCAACATAGAGAGATGAGGAGTGGAGATAAGTTGGCCAATAAGGTCAAAAAATTTACTACCAAAACCAAAACTCATCATTACATTAGTTAAAAATACCAATTAACTTGATCATAAGCTTTAACTAAGCCCAATTTTAAAAAGAAACTAACCTTCTTATTCACTAATAGTTATGGAGTCTAAAATTTATCTTCTATGAACAAACCCATTCTACTAACATGAGATTAACTAGGGAAGAATAGTTTGAAATCTAATCACAAGATCCTTAAAGAAGATCTTAAAAATTAAGTTACAAACACTAATAGGCCTAAATTCTCCAAAGGTCTTAGCACCAAGATACTTCGGCACCAGAAAAAGAAAGGTAGATTAGCTCTTTCATAAATTTATTGCGGCCAAAAAATCCTTAGTTGCATTCACCACATCCTTTTTCATAATATCCCAAAAGGCATGAAAAATAGAAGAGGGAAACCATCCATTCCAAGGGCCTTATGACCTTCAAATGAAAATCTAATCAATGTGATTTCTTCCTCTGAAGGGATACAATTAAACTTCTTATTTTCATCCTTAAAATATATTTTTGGGATATTCTAACCCCCAAAAAATGATCTTCACTTGTCTTATCATAGATCGAAACATTAGCTAAAATTTTAGAGAAGAAATTTGATGTAGCCTTATGTATATCCTCAATATCTTCTAAGAAAAATTCATCAACCTAGATAGAACTAATTATATTTTTTTCTTTATTCTTGAGTGAAGAGAGATGAAAAAAATCGGTATTGAGATCACCACTCTTAAACCAAGTATCCCTAGACCTTTGTTTCCAAAATTCATCTTATTTTGTTATGATATCATGAAGCCAAGAAATTAACTCATTTTTTTTCCAATGAAGAGAAGATTCCATCCCCTCAAGTTGAATTTCTTGTTGAACGTCATCCAATATATTTGTAACCAATTTTTTAATCTAGAAAATATGACCAAATGAATCTTTATTCCACTTTTGGACCATATTTTTAACATAGGAGAGTATATTTTCCACTCTAAACATATAACTTCACTCAACATTAACTTTCCACCAAATTCTCAAATAATCCTTAAGATTTGAATGCCTTGGCAACATGATCTCAAATCTGAAAGGAAACCTTTTCTTCTTTCCTACCTTTTTAGTAGAGAAAAACAATGAGAAATGGTCAAAACCAAAAACAAGTTAAGGTAGAAAGAGCACAAGAATAACTAGAGAACCAATCCGTAGAAATAAGGGCCATATCTAGTTTGACCTAGATGAGGTCCAATCTTTAGTTATCCAGGTAAAGTATGCACCCTACAACTCTAAATCAAAAAGAACATTATCATGAATAAACTCCATCAAAATAAGTTATTCTCTTCAAGGGAATTTGGGATTCTCCCATTTTCTCCTTATCCTTTAAAGGGGTGTTTAAATTTCCCATAACCAACCAATTGTTTCCTTGTAAAGTATTCTTGAGATAACCTAACACATTTTAAAGCCTCTTTTGATTCTTCTTCAAATCAGGAGCATAGATATTTGAGATAACCCATGAGGTATCATCCTTCAAATGGAAAAATTGAGTGTCAATATTATTAGCATTAGCATTTAGGGCTACTCCTCTAATATTATTCAAGTTCCAAAAAAAAATTATTCCCATCAAATCCCCATTTGAGTTATAACCATGAAAACAACAATCCTTGAACAAATAGTTCTTCATTTTTTCAATCTTATCACATTGTATCTTTGATTCTTGAATTAACAAGACATCCAATTTATGATCCCAGATAATATTGCTTAGGAGATTATATTTATGGACATGATTTAACCCCCTAATATTCCAAGATATTATCTTTATTTACACTTAGAGGATGTGCTCTATGTGCTCTAAGAGCACATGTCAAAGATATTTTTTTGAACTCCCTCGACAATATCCTTCTTACTTCTCTCTATTTTTTGGGAGGAGGGTATACCTTGACCCCTTTCCTCGAACCCATAGTCCACATTTTTCCTATTTCTATTAATCATTCCTTGTGAGAAAGGAGGAGAGTGTGGTGGTTTCTTCTTGTTTCTTCCTTTTACTACAATGAAGGTTCCTCCTTGGGAGAGAGTGTATCATCTTTCCATGGAATCCCTACTTCCTGTAAATCATTCTTTAGTGAAGGAGAAGCCCCTACCAAACCATTACCAACTAAATGATATGGTTCCTTCAAATACAAAGATGACACAACAATCCCAACCTCTAAGGGCATTGAATCCCTTTTTTTTCAACACACTCAACTCTGAGGAGTTCAATGAAACATCCTTGAGGGGATGGTTCCTTTTGTAGACAAGATGGGGTCCCAAGGATCCCCCAACTAATTGAGATATGGGAGATCCAAGACCAAGATAGGTTGTATGAATCCCTCAATCCCACCTTCCTCAAAAACTTTCACAGGAGCATCCATATCCTTTTCTTCTAAATCCTTCAAAACCTTAGGTTTAGACTTCAAGATATTTCTAGGGCAATTTTTAACCCAATTTCTAGCCTTTTTACAATGGAAAAAATAAAAAGGTAATGTTTTGAACTCCACCACCTACTTCCAATCACCTAATTTATATTTTAACATGACTGACTCTGGAAGATTTTCCTTTTTTCCATATTGACACAAATTCTTGCATAGACCAAGCGCCTCATAGAAATAGTCATTTCATCTATCAAGATTAGCTGACAAAAGGTGCTAGAAATTCCTTTGAACACTTATTCATTCCAATATTCCATTGAGATACCTAGTAGTTTGACCTAGATAGGGTTTGAGTTGAAAACATAGTTATAGAAATCCAACCCCAGTTCCCATTGCTTCAAATCTAATGTTGATTTACCATTAAGCCAAGGACCCTTTGATAGAATGATCCCCAAGTCCTCCTCAAATGAGAAGGAGGAAGAAAATAAATCTCTGGGAATATCTACAATATGCACTTGTCATTTTAGGCACCATTTCTTTTTTTCCAAGACCTAACCACATTTATGTTCGACCTTGGCCCCAAAAACTTCCCAACTAACATGAACTCTATTAGAGAGATAATTTTTTAAACAAGACAATCTAGAATGGAGATACTATAATCACCTAATTTTGAGTTAGAATAAACCTGAATAGGAGGGGAAGATATTTTCCCCTTTTTTTAGACCCAAAAATTTCTGACCATCAAGAGGTGAGCTTTTCACAAGACACCCCAACACCTTTTTGTCCATCAACACACAAATCCAAGTCATTTTCCTTGAGAACCGAAATTCATGATGTGCCTTCTGGGATGGATGGTACCAAAACGTCATCCTCCACTAGAAAACCTTTTTCATTCGCCAAAACATCTTTAACAAGGCCCACCACTGAGCCCTCAAAAATAGGCAGGTTGGCATTCAACACCATTTCAATAGCAAGAAAACCATCAATAAACCTACAACCATCTACAAATCTTGCACATTTTAAATTCAAACATGTATTTCCCACTTCTCCCTTAACCACTTACACTTCCATCACCTTTGTTTTTATCACAAGATTCTTAGAATGACTCAGGAGTGTGTCTTAACCCATAATTTTTTTATTTATCTTAATGGTGTTCCTAAGGATTTTTTTAGCAATGGTAGAAGTCTATGACATGGATATCCTTTGTCCCCCTATTTGTTTATTTTAATGGTTAAAGTTCTTGATGACAATATTTCAAGATTGAATTTGAATGGTTCTATTTAGGCTATTAAAGATACTTCTTCACTGAACTTGTCTCCTCTTCAACAATTTGTTGACAAGACTATTATTTTTTGTAAGCCTTCTATTATTGAAGTCAATAGTTGGAAGAAAATCCTAGACATATAGTTTGTTTCTTCTGGTTAGTAGATCAATTATGATAAAAGTAGTATTTATTTCCTTAATACTCCCTTCAATATAAAATTTCTTCCATTTCAAAATATTACTCTGTTAATTTGTTAGTTGTAGTCACACTAAATCTAACATCATTTCTTCTTAAATTAATTAAATATTACTATTTAGTTAATTCATCCATTCCCAAAATATTATGATTAGGGTAGGTTGAGATGATGGCGCTTGTGTCTGCATCATCATGGACTAAGCCAGGGCATGCAAGACCTAGCTCATGATTTTCTATTGTTTGTTCCTCTCTGGATAGGGGGGGTCTATTGGTGCGTACGGGGGTGTCTAATTTTCTCTTCCTTTTATTTTGCTTCTGGTCTACACAGCCAAATTTGGTGCTTGGAATACGATACTTTATGTGCCTGGGTTTTTCTTGGTGCTTTGAGTTGTGTGCCGACTCTTGGGGATCCTGTAGTGGTGTTTTCCCATGCTTTCATGGGCTTGGTCGATGGGGGATTATCATTTTTGGAGGTGCATAGTGTAAAGGCGTCGTTGTTTTTTTCGTGGTTGACTAATGTGGGCAGCGTGTGGAGAGTGGTGGTGTGCTCGGTGGAAGGGTTGGTTTCTGACATTGCATGGTTTTTTCAAGCTCTGTTTCCTCAATGTCTCTAGGTGAGACTTCATTGGGCCCTTCAGGCATGGATTTTTGTTCTACGATCAGTTCAAAGGCGTCGATGCACGCAAAAAAAGTTATTGATAACAACTTATTCTTTTTGAAATCGAAGGATGGTGGTGTACACAGGTCGGGTGGATCTCATGTTACCAAGGTTAATGGATGTATTGAGCAGTGCAAGGAGAGATCCAAGTTGGTCATCCCGCCTGAGATGATAGCTGAAGATATTGAATACTATTCCAAGCATTCCTTATATTATAATTTTTTACAAATGAGGGTTTCTCCTCATTTTTGGGTGTCTTGGGCCTGATAGACTTGGTTGTCGGAGGGAAAAATGGATATTATGTTTTTGGCTAACAATTAATTCATGGTCACTTTTTATTGCATGGCTGATCAGAATAGGATTTTTGAGGGTGGTCTATTTTCATAACCAGGTGGAATTGTGTATCAAACCCTGGCATACGAGTTTCAACCCTTCAAAAGAGATTTTGAATCACATTCCAGTTTGGGTCAAGCTACCTCAACTTCTGGTGGAATGTTGTTATGATGATGTTCTACATTTGATAGCATCACTTCTTGGAAAACCAGTTGGCTCCTCACAAAAAACTTTGGATAAAAAAGTAATGAATTATGCTTGTATCTATGTTGAAATTGATTTGGGCAAACCCTTGCCAGATTCTATAGATATGTGTGTGGTCTCTTACTCTTGGGTGCAAAATTTAGATTATGAGACTCTTCCATTCTGATTTTTGCTTTATCATAATATGGCCACTTGTTGCAGAGATGCCCAAAGGCTAGGCCTATGGATCCCCCATCTTCCTAGCCTCTGTGTAACCCTCTTATGCCTGATAAGGGGAAGGATCATATCCCTGGTGATGGGGATGCTATAGATGGTTTCATCCCTATCAGGGATCCCAACAGGAATAGGGGTCAGAAGAGGACCTTGAAGGAGAGACAAGATGAGGATACATTTAATAGATTTGAGGTGTTGGATGACCTCGGCCAATATGAGGTGAATCTAGGTTTGGTAAATCTTCATTAGGAAGCTTTGAGTACAGGTCAGATAGGTCTCCTCTCTAAGGCTACTCAAGATGTATAGGATTTTGGTGTTTCTTAGATGGTCACAGGTCTTCACATGGGTGTCCTAGTGGAGTTGGTTCATGTGGTTGAGATAAAGAAGGGAGGTGGGGATGGGTCTCCTCTAGTTTCAAATTTTAGTATTGATGTTGGGAAGGGTGTCAAGTCTCCCTCTCCATTGGGTCTTCATCAAAAGGATTCAAAAAAGGTGTGGGAGAGAAATCTTCCAAGCTTGGTCATAAGAAGGATTTGGAAAATCTTAAGTTAACAGGGGAAAATTTAAAGGAGTCAGGGTCGGTCAAGACTCTAGATTCTCACTTCTCGAATCCCCTGAAATGATTGTTTTGTCATGGAATGTGAGGGGCTTGAATAGTGACCTTCGACAAAAAGTTGTTCACAATTTGATTAGAATTAATGCTCCTGATGTTCTTTTCTTGCAGGAGAATAAGGTATCAGTCAAGTGTATGGTAGGTGTGATTCCCAAGTTTGGGGGAGTGGTGAGTGTTAGTGCATTGGTGCCCTTGGTTTGGCTGGGGGTGTGGCTTGTTTGTGGAACCCTCAAAAGGTCCGCCCTCTCTGGTGGATGTCCTTTAAGTCCTCTATCTCTATCGTGGCTTCTTGTTTTGAATCAATATATTCTATTCTTTTCTCTAATATGTATGCACTTGTTGACTTTATTGGCAAGCATTTTATATGGTTCCATATCAGGTATGTATGTAGTTTGGTTCCACTTCACCTGTGGATCCCAACTGGTGATTTTATTTCCATTGTTAAGTTGGTTGAGAAGAGGGGAAGCAATGCAAGGCTAGATCCCTCTGCACTACTTATTCAAGACAATATCTCAGCATTGAACTGGTTGACATCAAGCCCAATAATGACCAGTTTACTTGGAACAATCAGAGGATGGGGGATAATAGCATTATAGAGAGGTTAGATCGCTTCTTGTTTTCCTGCTATTGGATTGGTGGTTTGTGGTCCTCTTGCTCTAAAATTTTGGATTGGAGGGGCTCATATCATTGGCCTATCAAGCTCATCATTTCTTCTACTCGTGTTCCTTGGGCTCCTTCCTTCAAGTTTCAGCTCATGTGGTTGTGAGACCCATCTTTACATGCCCATGTGGCTGATTGGTGGAAGATTGGTAGATCGGCATATGGTATAGCAATGTATGCTTTTGTTAAGTTGCTTAAATTTACCAAATATCAGCTGAAAAATTGGAATAGACAATACTTTGGAAACATTTTCCATGCTAAGGCTTGTGCTTAGGCTGAATTGGATGGTATCACAAGGGTGATCAAGGAGGAGGGAGTGATGGATGAATTTCTTCAGGATGAGGCTAGCGAACTAAAGACACTAGAGGAGTGTGAATTAAGAGAGGAATTCTTGTGGAAACAAAAGGCCAGAATTAGGTGGCTCTAGGAAGGAGATAAAAATATTGCTTTCTTCTTTAACTCACTGAAAGCCAAGAGACATGGTAACTCTATTTCAGTTTTGGTTAATGATAGAGGTGAGAAATTATCCTCTTCTCAAGAAATATCAAATGAAGTTGTTCAGTATTCTGAATCTTTATTTAGGGAGGATGCGCACAGAGGTTCTTATGAGGAGGTTCAGGTTATTTCTTGTATTCCTTCTTTGGTCACAAGGGAAATGAATGAGAATCTCATGGGTGACATTTCATTTGAAGAGCTGGAGGCGACTATGTTCCAGATGAAGAAAGGGAAGGCCCTTGGCCTTGATGGTTTCTCGATTGAATTCTTTCAAGAATTCTGGGATATTATTAAGTTGGACTTATTGGCGGTGGTTCAAGAGTCTCAGATGAACAAGTAGATGTTACGGGCTCTGAACGCTACTTTCCTTGCTCTCATACCCAAATGTGATGGGGCAAATAGGATAATCCAATTTTGGCCTATTTCCCTGTGCAATCTAATTTACAAAATTATTTCTAAATTGATTGTTGATAGATTAAAAAGGTGGTTGGGAATGTTGATCTCAGAGGAGCAGAGTGGTTTTGTGGAAGGTAGGAAAATTTTGGATGGGGTCGTTATTGCATTGGAAACCATACACTCAATGGCTAGCTCCAAAGATAAGGCAATGTTCATCAAGTTGGATATGGCTAAGGCTTATGACAGAGTTTGGTGGTCTTTCTTCTAGCGGATGCTTGCGGCTTTTGGTTTTGGAAATGATTGGATTTAGTGGTTTATGAGTTGTGTTACCTCAGTTTCCTTTTCTGTGTTGACTAATGGGGAACATTCTGATCTTTTTGGAGCTTCTCACCATTTGACACAAAGAGATCCCCTTTCTCCATATTTTTTTATTCTTCTTATGGAGGGTTTGGGGCACTTGATAAGAAGGAATGTGGATTTGGGTCTCATTCAGGTGTGGAGGTGGGGAGGCGATTTTCCTCCACAGTCTCATTTACAGTTTGTGGATGACATGACTCTAATGGGCATGGCTATAGTTATGGAAGCTTTAAATTTGTGCAAGGTGTTGGATGTGTATCTTGTTGCTTCGAGTCAATGGATTAATGAATACAAGTCCTCCATTTTATTCTTTAACAACCCAAAGTCCATTCAGCGGAGGATTACTCATATCTTGAGATTTCAAATTGGGGCTCTTCCTCTAAGCTATCTAGGTATTCCTATCTTTGTTGGTAGGTTGCCTAGGACATCTTGGCAAAATATTTTGGATAAGTTTTAGGTGAAAGTTACTCACTAAACCCATAGGTAGTTTCCCTTTGCTAGTCGGGTTCAGTTTCTCAGGTTGGTGGTGCAGGCTCTTCCCATCTATAGATGTATGCTTTGGGTGGCTTTGATGGGCTTTGTTAAGGATTTAGACTCTTTATCTAGGTAGTTTCTTAGGGCAGGTAGTTTTTTGTCTTCGAAGTGGAGCCTTGTTAATTGGGATATTGTTTGTAGCCTGCGACAGGTTGGCAGCCTTGGGTTAAGGTAGTCATCCTTGTCTGGGGAGGCTCTGGAGGCTAAATTGTATTGGACGTGGTGTGTGGAGCAGGATCAGATTTGGGCAAGGATTATTTCACATAAATACTTTCTTGGGGTTCCTGGCAGGGTATTCCCTACTTCCCCCTAGAGGGGAGAGGCTCGATGATTTGGAGTACACTTAAGAAAGGTGTGACACTTTTCAAGGAAGGCCTTTTCTGGATTTGCAGAGGGGGGATGAAGGCTCACTTCTAGTCTGATTCTTGGGATGGATTTCCTCCCATTACTTCATAGTTCCCTAATTTTTTGACTTTGTGCCAGAGGTTTATTGCGGATGGCTGGTCTAGGGTGAGTGATTTTATGGCTTATTATGTTCAGAATCAGCTGGTGATTATGAGATGGAAGCACCCTCATGAATGGCCTAATGTTGGTTTGAACGAAGAATATGTGGAGCTTAACAATATCCTCTCTAGTAGACGTTGTCGTTCCCTCCAAGATGGGGATATTCTCTCTTGGTCTCCTAACCCAAAAGGGGTCTATTTTGTTGCTTTTGGGTATCACGTGTTGTTGTCTCGCAAGCTAGTGGGGGTGGAGCTTCCCTGGGGGAAGAAAGTGGAATAAATTTTCTTGGCCAAAGTGTAACTATTTTGTTTGGATTCTGGCCTGGAATAGATGTTTGAAATGGGATAACATTCAGAAGTGGGGATTGTAGGATCCCTTTGTTTGTGTTCTCTATGGGGCAAGGGAGGAGGATTCTTCTCATTTGTTCTTTTGTTGCCCCTTTGCTTTGCAGATGTGGCATTTCTAGTGGGGAGTTTGGAACTGCTCTTGTGTTCATGTCTCCTCTTTGATTGAATTTTGGATTAGTTTGAGGCCTCCTTAGGTGGCCTCCTTTCTATAGGATGTGTGGTTTGTGGGGCCTACTTTCATCCTATGGCAGATTTGGCTAGAGATAGATCATAGAATATTTTGTGGTGAGAAGATGGTAGTTCAACAAGTCTGGAAAAGAATTTTGGGTATGATTTAGGAAACGATGGCTGCTAAATGTGAGGTTGGGTTTTCCTTGGAGAAATGGGATGCAGAGGTGGTGGATATATTAGGGATTCAGAATTCCTCTTTAGCTTCTGCTAGCCTCGAGAAAATTTTCCATCTACAATAGAGGGTTCATAGGATGGGTAGATGGATGCCTCCCTTGGCTGGAATTTTGAAGATCAACACCGATGGTTCTTCCCGGGGCAATTTTGGGCCTGCTAGGGTTGGTGGGATTGGCAGGGATTTTATGGGATCAACTGTATTCTTCTTTTCAGTTCATGAGGGGGTGCAACCCATTAATCTTATGGAAGGTTTGGCAATCTTATAAACTTTTGAGAGGGCATTTTCTTTGGGTTGGCACATGGTTATATGCAAATCTAATTCACAAGTCATGATAAATTTTCTAAAGGATCAAAAAATTTCTGGTGTTCACTGGTAGTTGGCTAAGTTGGTTCAACAAATTTTGTAGATTAGTTCTTTGATGGAAATGGTATCCTTCATCCACATTCTGAGGGAGTGGAACAAAGCTTCTAATTGTTTGGCTCATTGGGCTTCTAGGCATATTAATGGCTGGAAAGATGAGGAGTTGGGGTGGGTTTCTTCTGAGCTCTGCCATGTCTTGGAGGAGATTCTTCTTGAAGATGGAAATGCTAATGGTGTTGAATGATGTTGTCTCTTGTCTCTGGTTGGTTTCTGATGGTTCTTGGGCATTGGCTTGTTGATGTTCTGTAATGCTCTTCTCTGATTATTAATAAAAAAAATTAGGCCTTTTATATAAAAAAAAAAAAAATCATCCATTCCCAACTTCAATTAATTAAATATGTATTATTTAATTAATTAATTCATCTTCTTCTTATAATTAATTAAATATTTCACTATATAATTAATTATATCATCTCCTAGACTATAGTTCTTCCAATCAATTAAATAGTTGAACTATTTAATTAACCCCATCAATATTCCCAATCCTTCTAATCCCAATTGAGTTAATTAATCCATGATTAGTTAACTTAATAACCCTCATTAGCTCATTCTCCAACTTTTAACTCTAGCTTAGTTAATAAACCCATGGTTTATTAACTCAACCTACCCCATTAAATTAATTAATCCTTGATTAGCCACTCTAACCCCCATGCCTAATCACCATTACCATTATTTTCCTAATTTAAAATTCACTCACATCCCCCCAATCTTGTCTCATAAATATGAGAAATATCACCTACCCCCACTATCTTACACCTAGCCTCCAAAATTAATGACTTATCTCTCCAAGGTGTGCTCACACATGTGTGAGCACACCTCAACACTTCTCCCACACTCCATTGTGACACATGTCACAATGCTAACATGCCACACCACTTTGATCCACACCTCACCCTCTCAAGCAATCCTAGCCCTTCATCAATTAATCAATCCTAGTCCTACATTTCTCCCCTCCAATTTCCATAAATTGGAGCTTCATCCCCTCATTTCATCATTTTGAATCATAGCCTTGTTGTAATGGTAATTTGGTGAGAAATCAACATTCTATCACTTAAGCAAATCCATCAAGACTTGGGTGCATCTTGAGCTCAATCATGGAGGGTTGTTGAAGGTATAACTTTGGTTTTATGTATTTAGATTCATATTACTTGTGTTGATTTTTCCTTTTATGTCAATCTAATCCCTCTACATTTGGCATGCCTAATGGGACCCACGTCCCTTCTAACTTTTTGTGTGATTTTTTTGTGAAAATTAAAGTGTGTAGGCCTTGGCCTTTATCAAATCATGCTTCTTCTTTGACTTGTTGCACATGCATCATGACTTTTGACACCTCTACTCATCTTTGTTGCACCCATGCTCAAATTTTTGACACCTGTGTATCGACTCACAGTACCTGCGATTGTGATTTTAGTACCAGCATTTGTCGTTACTAGCTTCACAATCTTTTTAATAACTTTGTTGTTGCAAGGAAATGTTTTGGATTTTTAGTGTTGTGTTTGGCTTTCTAACGAAGTTTAGATTTTGGTTTAATAGCTAGTAGTGAATATCACAGTTTTAATCTCTTTTTTTTTTATAACTACAACTATCACATTAAGGAAAAAGATAAAAATCTACCTACAACTTTGAATAATAAAAAATTTACCTAGGTTAAGCAACTTCTCTAGTTATCACAACTCACGTTTTCATTTTTTGGCTTTAAAGTTAACCCTTAAAGGTCAAAAGAACTCACATTTTATCTTAAGTTTTTGGAAATTTTTGTTTTTTTGGTCGAGTCCTAGCTTTTGGTGCCTGCATACCGACTTGCAACACTTATTCTCTACTTTTTGGCATCTATGTTGTACTTCTAAATCGACTAGTTGTGCATTTGTTACATAGAATGGTGCTTCTACATTGAGCCAAAAAAATATCTTATTTAGTTTTCATCTTAGCGTTGGCAACTTTCACACAATTAATTAATCAAGAAAATAACAGTAGTTTGTATATTTTGAGAAAAAATAGTCAATGTAATCAATATTAAAGCTAAACTTATGCTAACTAGTTTGATAAATGCAAGCACAATTTTTTCTATTTCAGTGATTTTGCTCCTATTTTAAATTCCATTGTTTTTCACTTATGTACTTTTAATTTTATCTAACTGTAAAGTTGTGCTTTTGATTTTTGATATTTTGGGCTAACAAGTAGAACTAACACGTGATTCAACTAATCGAATTGTCCATGATAAAATAAGTTAAACTACTAATCTATGGTTTAGCAAGACATTTTGTAGAGAAGATTTTGTATTTTCACTAAGTTAGGCACTAAAGTTAGATTATTCGGTTAATGAACTTGGATGACGTGTTTGGAAGAGTGCAATAGATGTATGCTCTCCCCTCGCACTTAGAGTGATCTTGTGGATCAGAAATCTTCACATTTCTTCATTTTTATTAGATTGTTTTAGGTAAACATAAGGTTTGTAGTTTTGTGTGTGTGCTCTCCCCTCATGATCCATGCGAGCTTAAGGATCACACAAACCTAACATACCTTTCCCTTTAGGAGGCCTACCTAGAGATTTCATCATCCTAGGGGAGGACCTCAACCACGTGCACCAATGGGGTATATAAAGGGGGGAGAACTAAAGTTGTACCACAATCTAGTTGTGTTGTAATTGGTGAAGGTCTAATTTCTTAGGGTGATTCCAAGCTAGGAGTGAAGGGCTAGTTTGATATTTCCCACCAAAATTTCTTGTCGCACGCTTGTGACGAACTAGTGTTCACAATTTGAGGCTCACGTAACCTTGAGCTATTTAGAGGAAAACCTCAAAAAACATTGTTTAACATCCAGATAAGATCTTCTAATGTAGGTAGTGTAGCGCAAGGGATGTACATCACGCCCTATGGATCCCCACCATACGGCTCCCTTGAGTGAGATAAAAATCCTTGGCTTAGCATAACCTACACATAGCTTTATGGGGAGAGGGTGATTGGTTCATCCTTCCAGTCCTAGAGGCCCCTAGTTGTTTGCTATCATAAAGACCCAAGTGTACACACTCATTAAGGTGTCCCTACATTTAAGTCAAAGGAGATTCCAAGTTGTGGGACTGCACTAGTCTATAAAACCCACTTAATTTATTTAGGTTTGTTAATAAGTGATTGAATTTTCTTCATTTGCAATACTCATGGAAATGAATCAGCCAAGTGGTTGAGGATTGACCATACCCTACAAAAATCTATCAAATTTGGCCATTATGCTTTATTATTTGCTAAATTCTTGCCAAAACCTATAGACTATTAAACTGCACATGTGATCAAAACTATTGCACCTCTACCTAAAATATTAGCGCTTTTGTTTTACCACATCACCATTGTCATTCTAAGATCTTTTCAAAAACTATTGTGTATGTTGTAGGAAAAATTCAATAGCAGAAAAAAATTTCCTAGTGCCAAGTCTCTGAGGAGAAGAGAGATATGCCTTTTAATTTTTACAATTATAGTTCATTAAGACACACATGAAAGAAAAAAAAACTAAGAAATAAACACATAACACAATTGACACCATATTTACGTGGGAAAATCCTTATGGGAGAAAAACCCACCACACCAAAGAAAGATCACTTGTATTATAGCAATCAAATTACATACAATTTACAGTCTCTTCTTTTCAAATGACAATTCTATATCAGCAACATTTCCCTTATCAACCTCATATCAAATTACACTGTTACAATGCATTCATTCAGCATATAATGGAATTCACTCACTGATCATTTGACCAACCAAACCCACCAGACCATACCCTTGACCAAACTATTTATCACTTGCTCAAGCTATTTGTTTGTTTCCCACAAGAAAACGATCACAATAGTTCAACTTCCCAATCGGTTCACATTTTGTATCGCTCATTGGTCCAAGATAGAACACGCAGGACAAACGCTTGGTCAACCAATTTCAACTCTATCACTCATGGGTCAGACAACAGAATGTGTCGAACCGATGTCAGACTATCCATAGGATATCGCACACAGCACTGGCTCATATCGCTCAGACTTCGGTGAAGTCTCCCTGATCATCAGGACCATCGGCAAGACAAACGTTATCGCCAACACACTGGGAAGTCACACTGAACACTAATGTCTCCCTAATGACCCAACGAACACTAAACTGCACATATCGACAAGAGTCATGTTGATCGTTCACCAAGAGAAGATCCATCAACGAGAGAAACACCATCAATAGGAGATCAGGAGGTCACACTGACATAACAAGTCTCCCCGACACTTCCATCGCCAAGAGTCTCTCGATGATCTTCATCGCCCAAACATATGCCATCGGAATGAGTTAGTAATGCCACTTTGACTGTTCTGGTCATGCCGATATTGCCAAGATAATCACAGGGTCATGCCGACGTTGCCAAGACTTTTTTTGTCGGAGTGAGTTTGGAAACTCACTCTGATAGATCATGTCACGTCGATGACTTCCGTTAGCAAGAAAGGTCCAAGGTCACAATGATCTGATCTTCTGAGATAGCTGCTCATCACCAAGACATTCCAAGGGTCTCAGTGATACTGCACTTTCAGGAGTTCCATGTCAGTAAGGATTTAGGCACTTTTTCCAACAATCTCCCACTTGACAAAGATCTTACTGACACCTCCAGAGCACAAAAAAACTACTAAGTTTTATGGGCACCAAGGCCCATCAAACTGGTGCACCACCTATACTTGTTTGTGCTCACTGGTTTCGTTAATGCATCTGCAACATTTTACAGAGTATCCACCTTTTCTAAAGATACCTTTCCATCCTCCACCATATCTCGTACAAAGTGATACTGCACATCAATATGTTTTGTCCTAGCATGGAAAGTGGGATTCTTTGCTAGACAAATAGCACTCTAACTGTCACACTAAATTGTAATCTGCCTTGCATCAAACCCAATGTTATAACACAAAGGTTTTAACCAAACTACTTCTTTATAGGCATGAGTTGCTACCATGTACTCAACCTTCATAGTGGACAAAGTGA
The DNA here is from genome assembly GCA_007115665.2 of Sequoiadendron giganteum. Lineage (NCBI taxonomy): Eukaryota > Viridiplantae > Streptophyta > Pinopsida > Cupressales > Cupressaceae > Sequoiadendron > Sequoiadendron giganteum. The sequence goes on from CM021102.1 coordinate 328,780,229, forward strand.
CTACAACTTGTCACTTGCTCATCCAACTAATTGCACCACCATTCAGCATGAAAGTATATCCACTGGTGGACCTTCTCCTGTCAATGTCCCCTACCCAATCAGAATCCAAATATCCATGAATATTGAGATTCCTCTATGATCCAACCAAATTTCCATGGTAACACAGAGCATAGTCTGAAGTTCCCCTCAAATATCTAAGCACTCTTTTCACAGCATCCCAATGTGTCCTTCATGGATTCGCCATAAATCGACTAAGAACTCCCACTACTTGGGCATTTTTTGGACTTGTACAGACCATTGCATGCATTAAACTACCAATTGCACTAGCATAAGGTACTCTGGCCATGTCCTCCATCTTAGTAGGACATTTTGGACAATCTTCAATAGATAGCTTCGTTCCCTGCAAAATTTGAACAACTAGTTGCTTGCAATCATTTATACCAAATTCTCCAAAATAGTATTAATATTCTTACTTTGGCTAAGCCAAAGCTTTATGCCCTTTATGTCCCTGGTTATTTCCATCCCCATAATATACCTAGCTGCACCAAGATCTTTCATTTCAAACTTTGTAGACAACTAATATTTTAGATCAGAAATCATTAACTTACTATTTCCTATGAACAACATATCATTAACATAAAGAGCAATAATAAGAATCTGATCATTTTTCAGTCTTCTAGTACACACAATGATCTCATTTTGATCTTACAAATCCCAAAGACAAAACAAATGTGTCAAATTTCTGGTACCACATCCTAGGTGATTGCTTAAAACCATACGGAGATTTTTTCAACTTGCAAACAAGATTTTCTTTATCTTTACTCACAAAGTGCTCAAGCTAGGACATATAGATTTCTTCTTCAAGATCACCATGAAGAAATCTTGTCTTCACATCCATCTGCTCAATCTCTAAATTATATGCTGCAACAAGTGATAAAATAAATATGATAGATGTCAGATTTGCTACAGGAGAAAAAATTTCCCCATAATCAATTCCCTCTACCTGGGAATAACCCTTCGCAACCAATCTCGCTTTATACTTTTCAACACAACCATCTAGACCAATTTTCTTTTTAAACACCCACTTGCATCCCACGAGATTTCTACCTTTAGGCAATGGGACCAGATCCCAAGTATTATTTTTTGCTTAATGATGTCATTCCTTCATTCATGGTGGCTTCCAACCACGAATCTGAATCAGACATTTCAGTTGCCTCTTTTATAGTCCTAGGCTCATCTATGCTAGTAATCAAAGCATAGTCACAACTAAAATATAACATAGTTAATCCATACCTATCTGGTTGTTTCTTCTCATGTGTAGACCTCCTCATAGGCTGAGGCTAAGGTTGTGGTTCTTCTTCTTGTTGAGAACTCTCAGAGCTGCTCGAACTCTCCTCAATTTAAGGTACACTTTCAATGTGTTATTCCTCTTTTCCTAGAGTTAGAGGTATCTCAAAAACATCATTCTTCTTTTCCTCTTCTTTCATCCCTTACTGCAGATCCACTGAAGAAGGTTTCAATTCTCACAAGATTACACTTTTGTTGTATAATACCTTCTTAGACACAGGATTCCAAAGCTTGTATCCTTTCACACCAAGACCATACCCAATGAAGATATATTTTTCAGCTTTGTTGTCCAACTTAGAAATTTTCACATACGTCACATAAACATATGCTTCACAACAAAAGACACGAATATGTCTAAGAGAGGGCTTCTTACCGGACCAAGCTTCCATCGGTTTTATCCCAACAAGTGTTGAAGAAGGTGATGGATTCAATAAGTAACATGTTGTAGCCATAGCCTAACCAAGAACATCTACTCCAGACCAGCATTGCTCAACATACTTCTTGCCTTCTCCATCAATATCCTGTTCAACCTTTCAGTGACTCCATTTTTCCACGGAGTGTAAGGTGTTGTTTTATGCCTCTTAATCCCATGGTATTTTCAAAACATTTCAAACTCATCAAAACAAAACTCACCACCATTTTCAATCCTTAGACACTTTATTTTTCTTCCAGTCTAATTTTCCAAAAGGTTTTTAAATTCCTTAAAACAACTGAACACTTCTGATATACTTTTTTTTAAATAGACAAATGCCCTTCTCGAATAATCATCAATAAAATAAACATAATATTTAGACTTTGATAATGAAAGAACATCCACTGGACCATACACATCGGAATGAATATAATCCAGAACACCAGAAGATTTATGAGGACTAGAGTAGAATGAAACATGGTGTTTTTTTCCATATATACAATGTTCATAGAATTCAAAATCAAGATTACAATCATCAAGCCCCTCAACCAGTTTTTTATTCTTCAAGGCTTTCAAACCTTTTTCACCAATGTGATTGAGCCTCTGATGCAAAAGCATAGTCTTTTCTATTGGAAGTTTCACTTCCAAGGAATTTTCTCCAATAGGAACATTTTCATTCTTCTCTTTACGAACAGCCTTCTATGACTTTGCAGAGACACTATTGCATTGAACAACCAATGCATCCAACTTGAACAGAGTACCAATTCGAGCACCCCTAGCCAACACCATCAAGCCCCTAGGAATTTTATATTCATTTCTAAAGAAAGAGACTTGCACTCCAACATCATTCAGCTTGCTTACAAAAAGTAAATTCTGAGTCAAGCCTGGTATATGCATTACACCATCAATTTCTTTAATTCTACCATGAAAAAACTAAATTTTGACTCTTCCATAACCAACTATCTCCAGAGATGAATCGCTTTCCAGATAGACCTTTCCACCATCACATTCTTCATACTTAGTAAACCAATCTCTATGAGATGTCATGTGAAATGATGCTCCAAAATTAATTAGCCAAACATCATCTAATGCCTGAGTTGCCAAGGCTGAAATAAAGGCATTTGCATCACTCTGAGAAGAATCATTGTCAAAAGAATTCTACTTCCATTTATTTTTTTCCTCTTTGCAATCCTTTTGGACATGACTAGGTTGCTCACAATTCTAGCACTTCACCTTGGAATTCTTACCAGGAGACTCTAATCTCCCTTCTAATTTTTATTTGGACTTCTTGTCCTTTTTCTTTCCTTTTTCCTTTGATCTACCTCAAACAATTAGAGCCTCCTTCACCATCTTAGAAGATTTCCTTCTCATCTCTTTTGATAACAAAGAAGCAACCACATCCTCCATTTTGAAAGTGGTTGTCGTGCTCCCAATCGCCATCACCAAGTGATCCCAAAAGTCTAGCATAGAACATAACAAGAGCATACAACGATCTTCTTCTTCAATCTTCACACCTACAGATGTTAACTGAGCAATCAACATGTTAAAGGTATTTACGTGATCAGAAATAGACGTTCCTCCCTCCATCTTCAAAGAGTAGAAATTTTTCCTCAAAAATAACTTATTTACCAAGGACTTGCCTTGATAAATACCTCCTAGTCTTTTCCGCGACATAGAGGCAGTCTTCTCTTCATGAACGTTCAGGAGAACAGACTCTACCAAACAGAGTCTTATCAACCCTTTTGTTTTTTGATCTGCGAGATACCAATCTTCTTGCTTCATGGGTGTATGTTTCATTCCAGACATAGCAATCCAAAGATCATGATCCACCAATAGGTCTTACATTTTAAGTTTCCACAACTCAAAATTGATGTCGTTGAATTTCTAAGTTTCAATCCTTCCAGATGTACTTGTCGTTGTCATCTTAATCTATAATTAGAAAAATTCAAGACTTCTACAAAACTCCCATTGAATATAAATTGAAACAAAAAACCAATCTACCCACAAGGATAACACAACTGGCCAGGCTCTGATACCACTTGTTAGGAAAAATTCAATAGCGGAACAAATTTTCCTAATGCCAAGTCTCAGAGGAGAAGAGAGATATGCCTTTTAATTTTTACAATTACAGTTCATTAAGACACACATGAAATAAAATAAAATAAATTGATAAATAAACACATAACACAACTGACACCAAATCTACGTGGGAAAACCCTTACGGGAGAAAAACCCACCACACCAAAGAAAAATCACTTGTATTATAGTAATCAAATTACATACAAGTTACAGTATCTTCTTTTTCAAATGACAATTCTATATCAGCAACATTTCCCTAATCAACCTTGTTTTGAATTACACTGTTACAATGGATTCATTCAACATACAATGGAATTCACTCATTGATCATTTGACTAACCAACCCCACTAGACCAGACCCTCTACCAAACTTTTCATCACTTGCTCAAGCTGTATGTTCAATTCCCAAAAGAAAATGATTACAACAGTTCAACTGCCCAATCGGTTCGCATTTTGTATCACTTATTGGTCCAAGACAAAACACATAGGACAAATGCTTGGTCAACCAATTTCAACTCTATCACTCATCGGTGAGACAACATAATATTTTGAACCGATGTCATACTATCTATAGGCTATCGCACACGGCACCGACTCCTATAGCTTAGACTTTGGTGAAGTCTCCCTGATCTTCAAGACCATTAGCAAGACAAACGCTATCACCAACACAATAGGAAGTCACACCGAACACTCATGTCTCCCTGATGACCTAATGAACACTAAACTATGCATATTGGCAAGAGTCACGCTAATCATTCACCAGGATCAGATCCATCAGCAAGAGAAACAACATCGATAGGAGATCAAGAGGTCATGCCGACATCACAAGTCTCCCTGATGCTTCCATTGCCAAGATTCTCCCCGATGATCTTCATCGCCTAGAAATCTTCCATCAGAATGAGTTAGTAATGTCACTCTGACTGTTTTGGTCACACCGATATTGCCAAGATAATCGCAGGGTCACGTCGGCATCGCCAAGACTTATGTTGTCGAAGTGAGTTTGGAAACTCAATCCGATAGATCATTTCACGTTGATGACTTTCATCGGAAAGACAGGTCCAAGGTCACATAGATCTAATCTTCTTAGACAAATTCTCATCACTAATAAATTCCAAGGGTCTCAGCGATACTTCTCTTTCAGGAGTTCCATGTCAGTAAGGATTTAGGCACTTTTTCCAATAGTATGTGTCCTCTGAAACTGTGCTTGTGTTTGGATAGGTATGCAAAGTTGTGCCTACACTTGGCCACAAAACCTGAGTCTTCTAAAATTGATCATGTAGGGTTCTTTGATTATTCTAAAAAAATTTGTAACTCTATCATCTTGACCACCATTTTTCACCTCATTATCACACCTAAATATTGATCCTGCACCCCCTCCCCCCCATCATTTGACTTGTTCCTTTGGACTTAGGATAACCTTTAGAAGTATTCATCACAATTTTACTATCTTCCCCATCCACATCATCCATATTATTTCCATTATTTTCCACTATAATCACCTTGGACTTGATATTAATCTTCTTTCATCATCCTCATCACCCCATTGATCATATTTCTTAATCATCCAAAATCATCCCATCAAAATCCTTATCCAATCTCAACATCATCCTTGCAAAATAAAAAAAATTATTAGGGTTTAATGTAGATCCTTAAACATCCTACTAATCTAGGGATAGCTTAACAACTTTCTTATCTTAAGTTGCCTCCTTAGCCCATCTCTTTGGATTATTTAGCTTGAGGATTTGGCTCCCTTAAGTTAATTTTTTTCAAAATCATCCTTATCTTTCTTAGGAACTTTCCTATCCTAAGTAAGTAAAGACAATATCCCAAATCATCTCATCCTAAGGATCTAGACTTTATCTCTTGATTGAAAAATTGGTTTTGTATACAATCCAATCTAGTCATCCTAAAATAATCAATCAAATATCCTAAACCAATCAAATCCAATCACCCTAAATCAATTTGATCCAATAATCCCAAACTAATCAATCAAACATCCTAAATCAATCATCCTAAACCAATCTTAATCACCCAATGACACAATCCAAACTTTAGTCAAACTCCAAGTCCAAACTTAGTCCAAGATTCCATGCAAATTTTCTAAAGGAATCCTTGTTTTGCATGCCAATCACTAGAGAACAAGAAAATAGATTAATGGATTCCCAAGGAGAATCTTTCTTCAACACAAACTCATCCTAACCACAAACACCCCATTATGAAATGGTAGATTCCCAAGAGGAATCCCCTAGACTGAGGGAATTTTCTTTTGACTCCCTAACCAAGAGATGATGGAGAGACTCTTCCTACTTGGTAAAGACAACCTTGTGCTTAACCTCATAGCACATGGATCTAAGATTCCTTCTACCACTGATATTTTAGTAGATAGGGGTAGTTACCCCTCTAATAATCCATCATCATCCACTAATTTCTTTAATTATATACTTGGAGCACAACCTAAAACCAACATACCCACATTCACTAACACCAATGTACCCCCCTTCACTAGCACCAATGTACCCCCATTCATTAGCACCAACATACCCCCATTCACTAACACCAACATACCCCCATTCACTAACACCAACATACCTCCATTCATAAACACATACCAACCTAAAACCAATCTACCTCCCCATACAAATGCAACACAGCTCAATATTAATCCACCTTTATCCACAAATACAACCAAACTTATCAACAATCTACCCCCACTGACATCACATTTTCAAGTTCACCATTCCTCCTAACACTTATTTCACTTATGCACACTCCAATCCAACCATACCCACACAAATTCTTCCTATCTCATCCATCCATGCTAATTATATTTCATAACAATGACTTAACATCTCTCAACCTCCATCACCAAACAAAAATCTTCCACCCCCACCTCCACCTCCCCATAACCCTTCAACATCTAATCCTCAATACAATCAATACATTAATAATCCACCCTTAACACCTAGCCATCAACAATACACCAACAATCCTCCATTAACACCTTCATATCAATACATGTACAACCATCTACTCCATAATCCACCATAAAATAACCTTAACCTAGCACAAGAGTTGCAGAATATGAAGGACATGATCCAAGGAATCCAAAGTGGTTAAACAAAGAAGACCTTTAGGTAGGAGGACATATTCCCTTATCCATTTGACCAATCCATATTAGCCATTCCCTAAACCTCAAGCATTATAAGATACTGACGTTTGACAAATATAAAGTTAAAGGGAACCCTATCAAACACCTAAAATAATTTTGAATGGAATATTAAGGAGTCGCTTATAATGATGTACCTTATTAGATTTTTCCCCACAAGCCTTGGAATTGTTTACACATTTACCCTGAGGGTCCATAACATCCTTTGTTGACTTAGCTAAGTGATTTGTAACTCATTTTTCATACAATATTGACCAAGAGATAACCTTAGCTAAGTTATGCACAACAAAACAAAATATTGGGGAAAGTTTTATTGTATTCCTTCAAATATGAAGACACCTCACAAGTTGATTCCCCTTATAGGTACCATAAAAACAAATGGTGAACATCTTTATCAAAAAATTACATCCAAAAATAGCCCTACATTTACAACTACAATGTGTCACTACATTTGATGAAGTCATTGGAAAAAGGATAACCATTGAAAAGGCTTTAATTGTTGAAGGGGTAAAAGACAATAATCAATTATCTAATTACAAACCTAAATATTGGTATAAAAATAAAATTGTTCTAAATGATGGAGTAACTGACAGAAAATGTTTCCAAAACATGAAAAATCCCCCATCACACAATGCACAAACAACATGACAACAAAGAAACACCATCACCTTTCCCCAAGGAAAAGGCAAACCAAATAACCAAAACAAATGCAAATACACTCCCTTGGGAGAATCTCTAAATGTGGAGTTTCATAAAGTTGCATAAGAAAACTTAATCACATACCCTATTACCTCACCTCTTGATAAGATTAAACCAAACATAGAAATGTATAGGGAGGATGAATATTGTGAATATCACTACATCAAAGGACATAGCACCATCAAATGTATAAAATTAAAGAATTATATCCAAGATCTTATTGAGAAGGGAGAAATTAAAATTCAAAATCAAAACTCCCCAAATGAACAACTAGGCATATACACCCATCCCTTCCCACAACATAATGATGGAAAAGCATCTTCCTCCTACAACAATGTCTCATATACATACAATTTCAATGCATCATCACACGATACAAACAACAAACATATCGAGGAATACAATACCATAACCATCAAAGCACCTAATTGTGCAGTAACCACCCATCAAGGTTGAGTGACAATACAAGGGCCTTCATCCTTATCATCCACTCCATTGACCACCCATAAATATAATATCATTGAGCATCTTGGTAAAACACCATCACAAAAATCCATCTTGGAACTTCTTCGAACTTCACCAATTCACAAAGAAGCCCTTGATAAAGTCCTCCAAGAGTCCAAAGTACCAAGTGACATAAACATTAACTAGTTCCAAGATATAATTGGACACCTATCATACACACACCATTTAACATTCACCAATAAAGACCTCCATGTCGAAGCATCTCATAATAAAAAACTGCACATAGAAGCCATTGTTTATAAGCATAATATCAAAAGGGTCTTAATAGATGGTGGGTCAAAAATTAATCTATGCACTTTGAAGTTAATAAGGCACTTGGGTTATTCAAAGTAAATCATCGATCCCCATAAGAAAATTAAAATCAAGGCATATAACAATGTGGAAAGATAATCATAAGGAATTGTCAAGCTACCTATTCAAGTTGGTCTGGCCATTATGGAAACATGTCACATAGTTGACCTTGACTTACCATATAATATGCTTCTTGGATGACGTTGGGTACACACTATGAAATTTGTCCCTTCCACCTATAATCAATGCTTGAAATAATATAATGGAAAATAAATCACCATTCCCACTGATCCACAACCTTTCCAATACTAAAAATCATTTGAAGGAAAATATCAAATCTACCACTATTTCCCTATTAATGATGAAGCCTCCACTTCTTCCACATACCTCAATCCATCCATCTTGCAACCATCATCCACTCACACTGCATTCCCAAAAGAAAGGTCAAGATAACTGACAAAGTATGTGGAGAGTATGGGATTCAAAATTCCTTCTATATAGGACAACTCCCTACCTCCCCTCAATCATATGGTCACACACTTAACTTGAAGCCAAAAGAAACCTTCAAAAAAATTAATAAATGGGAATTGTTAGATAAAGAAGATTTTGGTTTGGACATGGATGTCTCTTCATGATTATATAAGGAAGAGGAGGAACAACCATCACCCACTCTTGAGATTTATCAATACCTTAAAGGACACAACCTATGCAAAAATTGGGGCTATAAATGCAAAGGATTGGGGGCACAAGAAAAAGTAATAATAGAGCCCATCCAGCTTCAAGAATACAAAGATCATCAAGGACTTAGTTTCTTGGCCATAGATTTGGTAACCATAAAACCTCAACATACTCATGATAAAGGTAGCAAGACTTTTAATGATATAAAGGCTCTCAAGAGAAGTTCATTGAAGAATATTTCCAAAACATTACCAAAATTTTTGACACATACCATGTATTCACCAAATATCCTCAGTTGACCTTCCACTCATATATCTTGAATTAATTGATTGGAACCAACAAGGACCTCCCATATTGGATACATTTCAAAATGATGAAGCAATAGCAAAAATTATGGGAGTTTGTGACTATATACCCTTGGGAGATCACAAGAAATAACATCAAATCAAGTTGCATAAAAATTCCTATTTTTGGGAGAAAATCATGTGCGTCAGACATAAAAATAAAAAATAAAAAATAAATATCCCTTAATGAAAACCTTGATGAGGCACTTTTGGATCATGAAAAAGTAAAAATAAAAGACATATCCTCTAATGAAAACCTTTCTAAGGTGTTGGAGGATGGGGCACTTGATTTGATTCCTAAATACCATGAAACATCTATAGTGGTAATCATAGATATCACAAACATCAATTTGGGAACAACAAAGGAGCCTAAGGTCACATACATAGCTAAATAATTAGAAGAGGCATTTAATGTAAAACTAGAGGATTTCCTTAAAAGAAGATCCATCAAGTTTTCTTGGACATATGCATACATTCCAGGCCTTGATCCATCCCTTGTAGTACATCACTTGGTAGTCTATCCTGATGCAAAGCTAGTCAAGCAAAAACTTCACAAAATACATGCCCAAAATTGCTCTCTTGGTGAAAGTAGAATTACAAAACCTTCTAGAAGTAGGATTCATTAAGCAGTGGGTATCTAACATTGTACTAGTTGCTAAACCCACTGGAGGCATCTGTATATGTACTAACTTCCAATATCTCAATAAAGAATGTCGAAAAGATGATTTTCCACTACCAAACATTGATATCATATTAGATTTCACAGCAGGACATGAGATGTTATCCCTTATGGATGGATTCTTAGGCTATAATCAAATCCAAATTATAGAAGAAGACCAACTTAAGACATCCTTCATAACTCCATGGGGAAAAAATTTCTACCACATCATGCCCTTTGGGCTCAAAAAAATAGGAGCTACGTATTAGAGAGAAAATTTTATTATCTTCCATGACATGCTTCATGATATCATGGAGGATTATGTGGACAATCTTCTAGGGAAATCAAAAACAAAAGGACACATTGAAGTACTTGAAAATATATTTGATCGGTTGGAAAAATATAAATTCTATCTTAATCCTAAGAAATGTGTTTTTGGAATCTCATCTGAAAAACTCTTGAGATTTATTGTCTCCCATTGAGGAATTGAAGTAGATCCTACCAAATTAAAAGCAATAATAAAAATACCTCTACCAAAGAACATAAAACATCTTAGAATTTTGCAAGGAAAACTACAAGCACTTTGAAGATTCATTGCATAGTTCATTGATAAGCGTCAACCATTTTCCCACCTACTTCTCAAAAATATCACATTAAAATGGGATAACAATTATCAGTAGACCTTCCAACAACTAAAGTATTATCTTGCAACACCGCCAATTCTATTTCCTCCACAAGTAGATAAACCACTTCTTTTATATATGTCATCTACTCAAGTGGCATTGAGGGAATTATTAGCTCAACTTGATGATAAGGGAAAGGAAAGAGCTATATACTACATATCTCTCACATTAGCTGGAAGTTAGTTGAATTATTCCCCAATAGAATGAGCATGCTTAGCAATAGTCTTTTGTGCTAAGAAACTATGACACTATATGCTCAATCATAAAATTCATCTCATCTTTAATGTAGATCCATTAAAATACCTACTTGCAAAGGAAACTCTCACAAGACGAATGACTAAATGGATCATGATTCTCAACAAATTTGACATCGATTATGTAGGAAGAAAACTATCAAAGGACAGATAGTTGTTTATCAACTTGTTGAAGCTACTCTACTAGATAATCACCCACTGGTGACAAAATTCCATGATGAAAACATCTTGGCTATAGAATAAGGAACATAGTGGAATCTATATTTTGATGGATCTTTTACACAAAATGGACTGGGGGTAGGAATACTCTTTCTTACACCTCAAGGAGATTGCATCCCTAAGTCCTACAAAATGGATTTCCCTTGTAAAAACAACATAGAAAAGTGTGAGGAATTAATAATAGGACTAAAGCTTGTCATCCAGTGGAAAATTGCAAAATTACAAGTATATGGTGATTCTCAGTTAGTTATCAAATAGGTAAATGATGAGTATCAGACAAAGTATGACAATTTATTTCCTTATAAATGCATGGTAGATAGCTTCAAAGAATACTTCACACAATCCATTTTGATTAGATGCAAATATTCAATAAAAAAGTAGCTAATGTCATGAATACTATTGGTTCCCATGCTAATGTTCCATAAAATGGCTAGCAATATGTGTTCTTTATCAAGCATTTTTTTGTTCTTGCTTATGACATCCCAAATGGTAAAATGGTTGGTGACATTATTGGTCCCAATTCCCCATGGTACCAAGACATATATGATTATTTATACAATAACACCATTCCACCTAATCTATCATCCTTGCAATGATAATATTTAATCTATAAAACATCTCATTCACTATCCTTGGAGACACCCTCTACCATCATTCTTTTGATGTCACTCTCCTGAGATTCTTAGACTCAACAGAAGCTCAAACTAACCTAAATGAAGTACATCAACGTGTTTGTGGGGCCATTCTAATGGACCATCGTTAGCTAAGAAATTGGTGTGTATAGGATATTATTGGCCTACAATAGAACAAAACACAAATAACATGGTGAAACTCTGCAAGCCTTGTCAATAGCATGGTGATTTTATTCATGCACCACCACAAGAGTTACATCTCATTGTTACTAAATGGCCTTTCTCATGATGGGGGTTAGACCTCATTGGCAAGATACATCTTGCATTATCAAATAGTCATAAATTTATAATCATCACCACTAATTATTTTACTAAGTGAGTCAAAACTATACCTATGACCTATGTTATAAGAAAACAAATTTCTAAATTCATAAGTTCCATTTAATCATTTTCCACTTTAGTATCCCCGCCTCCATAGTCACAGACAATAGACATCCTTTTAAATATCAAGATTTTTTTCACCTATGACAACAATTCCACATCCAAAACCATTTCTTTGCCCCATATTACCCACAAGGAAATGGCCAATATAAGACCACAAACAAAAAAATCTTGAGAATCCTAAAGAAAACAATCAATGAAGCTGGTCAAGATTGGTATTTATAGCTCAACCCCACCTTGTGGGCCTTCCGCACTAGCATCCACACACCTACTATAGCCACACCTTATTCCCTTGTATATAGTTTCGAAGACATCTTTCCAATAGAGGTTGAGTTCCCATCTTTGAGAATTTATTTGTAGCACCCTATTGATGACAACAAATATCAAGTAGCACATCTTCAACAGCTCAAAATTTTAGATGAAAAACACTTGAACACCCTCAATCATCTCAGAGCATACCAAAATAGGCTTCACATAAACTATAATAAGAATATTAATCCTAGAGAGTTTTCTATTGGAGACCTTGTCCTTAAAGAGAACCAACACAATGTATAGGAACAATAAAAGAAGGGCAAGTTTGAACCAAATTTGCCAAGCCCTTACATTGTTACAGTAAAATATGGATCAGGGGCATATAAAGTAGCTACCATGGAGGTAAAACCCATTGAACAACCCATGAGTATTATCCATCTCAAAAAAAAATTTACTTGATAAGAACTGAAAAAAATCAAAAAATCAAAGAAATACAAAAAAAGCACAAAAATAGTAAAGAGAAATAATTTGTCCAATGGTTAAAACCACTTTGTGGCACCTTGGGCGAGTACTATGGTCAAAACCTAGAAAACAAGTGCCATGTGTATTAGTTATATCCACCATCTATTAAGTCACTTTCTCCATCCCACCCATAATAAAGCTCATACATCTATTTCCAACTATGGCTTGGAATTTTTACCCTGATATTAAGAGCTTTCACCACCATCCACACAGTACATATCATATCTAAAATTCCCCCTTGGTGTCACTCAACCCATTCCCCCAATAATAAACAATATAGCTTGCATTATTACCACCTTCACAAGCCACTCGTTCCAGATATAAATCTCACATCTATACATGATTATTTTACTATTGGACTACTTTTGGCTGAAATCAGCCGAAAATACACAACATGAATACAATCTGATGGTGTTTGTATAATACATGAATTTATAATTGGCACAATATGATTTTCACTTCTCACCCATCCCATATCCATCCAATCCATCCCACCACCCACCCTATCATATGTCATGGGAAGTGGTCCTCCTCATGCCTAGTTTCCTAAACGATCATGATCCCATAGTAAAAATCCAATCATAATAAAATTTTATCACCCCAAATGTTCCACCCACATCATCTCGAGACAAATCAAACATTGGCAAACAATAAGCATTCCTGCATAAATCCCTAACGCTAAACTGTCAATTCAATCCCTAAGGAGCCTTTCCACTATGATTTCCACCCATTGCAATCCCCTCCATATTTTCCCAATAGGATGAACCCTTCTTTGGTCTAGAAACATCTACTAGTCTTACCCTTGGAAAGAGATTTAGATTTTTCAATTTTGGATTTAATGTCGTGATTTTGAACCTACAAAGTCACCAAGTCAAGGCCACCTAGATCCTTTCATATCTCCCTGTGTCAAGGACAAGGTATGAGGTAGGTATGGGTCATTTTTCATGGCATGTTTGTGATTAGCTTGATTTACTAATGATTCTTGATACCTTACCTAGAGGGGACAAAACATTCGAGTCCGCTATATAATCCCCTCTATGATCCACTAAGGTTATTAGAAATTATTTGGTGATAAGGTATAATATTTTCTTTGCATTTTTTTGTGAGTCTCAAAATCAATGCAAGGTACATAATTATAACTTTGGTTACTTATACCACTGGGGCATGATTTCCTTTGCCATATCAAACTTAAGGATTGCTCACCACATTTTTCCAGTATAATTACCATTTCATTTCAACTAACAAAACCAACCCTCGTTCTCCCATCTAACTCACATCCCCTTTTCTCCCTCCCTATACACCTAGACCAAAGTACATGTTGTATCATGACACAAAAAATAAAGCATTATGCATCTACCCCATGATCACTTAGGTTACCCCATGTTGCACATTCTTCATGATTGAATAATTACTAAGAGATGGAAAACTATCACAAAGCACCTAATACCATCAACAACTTTGGTTAAGAAATCTTTCATTTCCCTGACCAAGTACCTTGGTGACACCCCTCCTAAAAACATTTTTTTTGTTACATCACATGCATAGAATATATCCATCAACACATAGAAACTATCATGAGTTTTATAACATTTATCACTGCATACTCTGCAAGTGTTTTCCTTTTTTTCAAAATTTATACTTTGAAAATGAAAAATACAAACATATGGTGTTGCAAGTTACAATACATAGTCAACAAAAATAATAATAATAAAGGAGACACTTGTATTTTTGAGCAATTGAACAACAATAAAAAAAAATTGCATTAAAATATTTTTTTATCCATAAATCCATACATCCATAATTACCATCCATACATCATTAATTACATATATACATATGCAGTATCCATACATCAATAAAATATTAAGTCATTCATTCATCACATGCATAATAACCATAAAAATAAAATACATCCAAATAAATATATCACATTACCATCCATTCATCAGTTATCAATTACATATATTCTAAGTAATGAACACACAAGTCCTTCACTATCAATGGTAGTGTCATAATGTTTAGATAAATAATTCAAGTACCATTCATCATATTACATCTCATAATAAATATCATATTGCAACCTAACATCACATTACAACTCATCATCATGTATATAATCCATCACATTCACATACCATCACATCCATAATAACATCATAACGTAAAACTACAACATCATATCACATACATAATAACCATCCCGCATAGCACATGTCAGCACCATAAAGATCACCATCATAAATTTTCACACACATAACAACATCTGCACAAATCGTGTAGGTCAAATCCATCATATCATATATCAAAATAATATAATGTCATGATGCATCAATGTACAAAAGTCTCTTGTGTGTACAAGAAGTCAAACCCATCTTGGGGAAATAATTCAAAAATTCATAGTCAACCTACACCAAACTACCATGTGCTACCCACATCTGAGTGAGTTTTTCTCTCTAGAGATCTTTGTGGTGGCTATTGATCTCGCCATGGTGGTTGTGGAGGACCCATAGATACTGATAGCCCTGATGGGGCTAGCTTATGAGATTTGTTGCTAATGGTAACACTAGGATCCCTTTGATCAGGTGGCACTACCTCCTCATATAGTCTCCTCCACCACTCTACCTCCCTAGTAGCTCTAGCAACCTCTAAAAATGCATACACCAATCTATCATCACCTCCAAACTGGCGGTCCATATCTTGCTCCCTCCTCAATCTCTCCACATCCCTTCGTAACTGATCCCAT
This sequence comes from Sequoiadendron giganteum, assembly GCA_007115665.2. NCBI lineage: Eukaryota > Viridiplantae > Streptophyta > Pinopsida > Cupressales > Cupressaceae > Sequoiadendron > Sequoiadendron giganteum. The sequence goes on from CM021102.1 coordinate 328,796,174, forward strand.
ATTTGTGTGGTGATCACTGCTACCTATCCATCACCTCCATCTCCTCCCCCACCAACTCATCCATCCAATAATCCCTATAATCGAGCTACCTCCACCCTGGTTGCATCTCTCTCACCTATTAGTGTGGCTATCTTTCCACCTACATGTCCCTATAAGAAAGCTACCTCTACCCTAGCTACATCTTGCTCAGTTGTCATTATCGTCAGTTGTCCATCCATCTGCCCCTACAACTAGACCACATTTTCTCAAGCCATATCACACTCTCCCACTACCTGTAGATGATCATATCTTTCCTCATCTCACTCCTAACAAAGTTGATCCCTCTCCAAGGTCATGGCTTGTAGTTGTGCCTACATGTCCCCTCCCTTCTCTTGGACCCGTGACCCTTTCTTCCATCATCTCCCCTATCATCACCTCCTCCTCCATCATCACCACCACCTCCACCACCCCCATCACTCCCATAATCCCCTCCATCACTATCACTACCCCTATCATCTCTATCATCATCATCTAAATCCCCACTATCATTTTCATCACTATTTTTATTTTTGGACCCATTGTTGTTGCTCTTGTGCAATGGCTAATTGATCATGTGGGATCGTAAGACAAACAGGCATGTGTCCCTCCCACCATGCATCATAATCCTAAGGTCCCAGCATCTAAAACTCCTGGCCTCAGATCCCATGCAACTGTAGGAGTGTCCCTCCAACTTTGGAATGCAGTGTCATAATCTATATAACCACCCCACATACGCCTCTCACAGGTCACCCGAGCAAAGACTACCTCTACCTTTGGCACTCCTTGTCACTGCCCGAATTGTTGCAATACCTGTACAAGATGGTATCTCTCGATAATAGCTGGTGTCCTCCCTATCAAATAGTGTACCATGTGCCAATGATCCAACTCCCCCATATGATGTTGCCTTCGGAATCTTGCATACATGAATACATATGGCATATTAGCCCACCTATTACACATTGGATGCAACACTGCAATATGCTCAAATGCCTAAACATGTAGCAAAGTCACCCCCACACCTAGGCTCCACCCATCTCTACATACTACACAGTGCATCTCTTGATATAAATTTTCTAGGACACCAACACCCCAAGCATAAACTATATCGTCTCTAAGCATCCCTCCTACCCAACACACAAAAAACCCCTATGACCTCCTATCTGGCATCAAGGTGCCTATAATCAATGCAACTATAAACAGAGAAAGCTTTAGCCACTGACCCCTCCCAGCCTCTAGATCCAACTCTACACCCCTGATGGGAAAATCATGAGCCATAAATATCCTACGAAGGATAGGTCTCACAATGCGTAGACTATACACCACTAGCTCCCCACGAATAGATAGCCAAACAATCTGCAACACATCCTCTAATGTGGCAGTGGCCTCTCCAGTGGACAAGTGAAATTTTCTCATGTCATTGTGCCATCACTCCACTAATTTTATCATCAGTACTCAATATGCTCACATCTGAGGCATTCACGAGATGAAATATAAGCCCATCAGGTGCAACTAATCATCATCCATCAATATCAAGTACTTCTAAATACTCAACATGATCTCCATCCATTGCTCACAAGATTGGAGGACCTTTAGCTCCTCTTGCATCATTTTTCACACTAACATCAGTCCTTCTATCCAAACCATTTGTCTACTTCTACATGAACTTTCCCACCGTCACATCTTCTAAAAAACTACACTTTTTCTTCTAGTGCAGGCATCATTCTTTCAGCTGCAGGCGTGTCAATTTCTCACCCAGGAATCGCTTTGAGCAGGCGCATCAATTTTAATCCCAGGCATGACATTTAGTGACACAGGCATCGTTTTAGTGGAAATGCTAAATTTTTCATCTCCCCACCTAACCCCAACATAGGCACGTCAATCACATGAATGAAAGACATACGTGTCACGTTTTCCATATGGATGTCGAAATCGAGTGTAGGCGCAACAATTTCAAAAGTGTCAAGATTTTAGGCACAAGCGTTGCAATCGTGCACGTAACCATAGCTTTAAAAATTTGTGCATCTGATACCTCGTACTTTATGCACCCTAGTTTGACCTACCTTGTTTTGACTAATTTCCTCTTCCACATCATCCTACATCATTCTAACCCTCCTTTTTGAGATGTTGATCGAAAATATTTTTTTTAATTTTTTTTGGTCCGCCTTTCGAGGGGGCATCACCTTATTACTCATTTTGCAATCTATTAGGAAAAAATTTTAAACTTCTTCGACACAACATCATTACAAATTCAAAGAGGAGCAAAATATAGTCACTCTAAGCTTGACATCATTTCTTTTTAAATTTATTAAATATTAATATTTAATTAATTCATCATTCCCAACTTCAATTAATTAAATATGTATTATTTAATTAATTAATCTATCTTCTTCTTATAATTAATTAAATATTTTGCTATTTAATTAATTTTATCATCTCTTAGACTATAGTTCTTCCAATAAATTAATTAATTGAATTATTTAATTAACCCCATCAATATCCCCAATCCTTCTAATCCCAATTGAGTTAATTAATCCATGATTAATTAACTTACTAATCTTCATTAGCTCATTCTCCAACTTTTAACTCTAGCTTAGTTAATAAACCCATGGTTTATTAAATCAACCTACCCCATTAAATTAATTAATCCTTGATTAATGATGCAGAGTTAGGAGGATTCAACAACATATCTCACAATCCTTCAAAATTAATCCAAATCAATCTTTGTATAACACATTCTATTATTCATTCTATGTCACATTGGAAACATAACCATGGTAGCCCAAAAGAAAACTCTTCCATTTTTCCCAAAATTGCAAACCCTAGATAGGGTTCAAACCTGCCCTCACTAAAATGATCATAACTTATTCAAATCTTAATGAAATTTGATGAGACTTGAAGCAAATGAAATTAGATTCATATAGGAAAAACATAAAATTGGTTTTAGACCCAAAATATATACTTTAAAATCCGTACCATCATATTCTTTCAGACTGTAAATTCTGCACAATATTGTTAAAATAGGCAGTCTCACCAAAATAATCATATCTTCCACAAAACTCAATAAAATTGAATGAGACAAAAAGATTTGGAAACTAGAAACAAATAGCTTTCCATCCATATATGATACTCCATTATTTGAGTGCATATCAATCCGTACAAACCACAACTTCAACCTGGAAACAATGTAAAATCAGAAAATGCACACAAACTTGAGGTTGCCATTCATCAAACTTCACAAATAATGTCTCCAACCTCTCCAATTCGAGTTTTGGAGGGTGTAATTATACATTTAAAACCAAAACCAACTATTCTCAACCACCTTTTAGTTAGTTTGTTGAAAAAACACCTTAATGACACTTTTGACAAGTTGCTTGACAACTTTCTTGAGCAACTTTTACAATTTTTACAATATGGAACAACTTTAAACATTATTTGACAAATGACTTCAAATATCACTTCCTAAGACTCAAACACCTATAAAATGGTTTTATAAACCTTATTATGAGACCCAATACATAAAATAGAGCAACTATTTACAAATGGCCTCATGGAGTCAAGAAATCAAACAAGTGCTCCTGCACCAAACTCCCGAGGGCAAAAGAATTCAAGCCCCTTTGAATTGCATTCTTCTTGATCTTCCAATTCCTTTGCAATTTTTCCTTTGTATTTTCAACCTGAAAATTTTTCTTTGTCCAAAGCATTAGTATCATAATGAAATGAAACAAACTTTCTACCATAATACCTCCATCATTCATCAATCCTTTGCAAACCTCTATGACCAATTCATCCATGATCATTCCCTTAATCAAATCAACCTCTTCAAGTCCTGAAATCAGGTTTCTCATCTCAATGATACATTCACCTTCTTTCCTTGGAATTTCTACAACAACTTTACATTCTTCATCTTCATGCTTTGGAACATCTTTGTCTTCATCTAGGAATTATTCATGTGCATCTTCATATGCTTCTTCTTCCTCTTTCATCTTCTCATTTCTTCTTCTTTTCACAATCTTCTTTATAGCCCAAACCATCTTCCTTTTCAATTTCAAATTCCAACTTGTCTCTTGTTTCATCATTTGTTCTATCCTCTTCATAGATTCTTGGAACTCTTTATCCAACCTTTTCATTTCTTGCTTCAACTCAGCAATTTCCCTATCCATCTTTGCTTGTCTTTTTCTCTTCTTTCTCTCCTCCTCTGCATGCAAATGCCTTCTCAAGTTCTCCATATTTTCTAGATGGTCTCAGCAAGTATCTCCTTGCTCACAACTCACTTTTCTCTCTTCCTTCTCAATGGCAGCAATCAGGTTCTCACATAACCTGCAACCAACTACAACACAACACCAAACACAAAACCACAACTACAAGTCACCAGCCCAAATCTTTCTGGGCTCTGATACCAATCTGATGCAGAGTTAGGAGGATTCAACAACATATCTCACAATCCTTAAAAATTAATCCAAATCAATATTTGTATAACACATTCTATTATTCATTCTATGTCACATTGGAAACATAACCATGGTAGCCCAAAAGAAAACTCTTTCATTTTTCCCAAAACTGCAAACCCTAGATAGGGTTCAAACCTGCCCTCACTAAAATGAACATAACTTATTCAAATCTTAATGAAATTTGATGAGACTTGAAGCAAATGAAATTAGATTCATATAGGAAAAACATAAACTTGGTTTTAGACCCAAAATATATACTTTAAAATCCGTACCATCATATTCTTTCAGACTGTAAATTCTGCACAATATTGTTAAAATAGGCAGTCTCACCAAAATAATCATATCTTCCACAAAACTCAATAAAATTGAATGAGACAAAAAGATTTGGAAACTAGAAACAAATATCTTTCCATCCATATATGATACTCCATTATTTGAGTGCATATCAGGCCGTACAAACCACAACTTCAACCTGGAAACAATGTAAAATCAGAAAATGCACACAAACTTGAGGTTGCCATTCATCAAACTTCACAAATAATGTCTCCAACCTCTCCAATTCGAGTTTTGGAGGGTGTAATTATACATTTAAAACCAAAACCAACTATTCTCAACCACCTTTTAGTTATTTTGTTGAAAAAACACCTTAATGACACTTTTGACAAGTTGCTTGACAACTTTCTTGAGCAACTTTTACAATTTTTACAATATGGAACAACTTTAAACATTATTTGACAAATGACTTCAAATATCACTTCCTAAGACTCAAACACCTATAAAATGGTTTTATAAACCTTATTATGAGACCCAATACATAAAATAGAGCAACTATTTACAAATGGCCTCATGGAGTCAAGAAATCAAACAAGTGCTCCTGCACCAATTAATCACTCTAACCCCCATGCCTAATCACCATTACCATTACTTTCCTAATTTAAAATTCACTCACATCCCCTCAATCTTGTCTCATAAATATGAGATATCTCACCTACCCCCACAATCTTACACCTAGCCTCCAAAACTAATGATTTGCCTCTCCAAAGTGTGAGCACACCTCATCACTTCTCCCGCATTCCATTGTGACACTTTTCAATGCTAACAAGCCACACCACCTTGATCCACACCTCACGCTCTCAATCAATCCTAGCCCTTAATCAATTATTCAATCTTATCCCTCCATTTCTCCCCTCCAATTTCTATAAATTGGAGCTTCATCCCCTCATTTCATCATCTTGAATCATAGCCATGTTATGTTGGTAATTTGGTGAGAAAATCACATTCTATCACTTGAGCAAATCCATCAATACTTGGGTGCATCTTGAGCTCAATCATGGAGGGTTATTGAAGGTATAGCTTTGGTTTTATGCATTTGGATTCATATTACTTGTGCTGCTTTTACCTTTGATGTCAATCTAACCCCTCTACATTAGCTACCTATTTGGGATTTAATGGTCAAGAAGATCCATCCTCTCTATTGGAATAATGTCTTGGAATCAATGCAAAGAAAATTGATTGGTTGGAAAGGGAAGCTTTTGAGTTAGGCTGGAAAACTTTAGCTTCAAAACTTCCTTCATCAAGGCAATACATATTTACCTTTCCTTATTCAAAATTCCCAAGTTTATTGTAGATAAATTATAACAAATTTAAGAAATATTTTTTTGGAATGGTGTTGAGGAAAAGAGAATTCTTTCCTTATTTATTTTGGATTAGGTTTTTAAACCTAATAGAAATTGTGGACTAGTCCTTAGGAAAATTCAATTGACTAGTAAGGCTTTATTGACTAAGATGGGTTGGGACTTGATGAAAGAAAACAAATATTGATTGAGCATAATGAGAGCTAAATATATAAGAGCGGGAGATGTTAACTCTTTCTTAACTATGGAAGACATTCTAATAGGTTCTATATTTGGAATAACAATATTAAAGCTATAAGGCTTCTTCAAAAAGGTATCATCTAGGGAATTGGGAATGGTTTAAGAACTCATTTTTAGAATGATTTTTAGTTGGACTGATTTCTTTTGAATGCTTATCAACTATTAAAATAACTACAAGTTCCTTTTACCAACTCTTTTGGTCCTTTAGTTTTTTATTATATGGCTAGACAATGTTTCCATATTCACTAGAAAAATATCTTAGACTTCTTTCCTACTAAAGGAAGAATGGTTGGTATTACTTAAAATTGTAAACCTCATTGGTTTCTTATAGGCTTCCAATTTTTTAAAGGGATGATGATTCTTATGGGGTTTGGAAAATATAAAAAAAATAGTCACCTCTTCTTTTTTTCTATTGGACCTTCCCATTTTAGATAGTTATTGGAAGAATATTTGAAATTCTAGATTGAAACCTAAAATTATTTTCTTTTGGTGGACCACTCAACAAAATCCTTACTTTAGGAACATTTACTAAGAAGGAGGTTTCATTTTTCCAAATAGATATATTTTGTCATCAAGGGGAAGATGCATTTAAACACCCTTTTTACATCACAATTTCTGTATAGCCATTTGCGATAAGACTCTTCAAAAATTTATGGTTTCTTGGGTTATGTAAAGTTCTATGGTTAAATTTGTGGAAAGTTGGCATTCTCCTTGGGGTCACCTAGTTCTCAAAGAACTATGGCACTAAGCACCTCCCAATTTAGTCTAGGGTTTATCAAAGGAGATAAAGAATTATATATTCAAAGATGTGGTTCGTAGTGTTTATAATGTCTTTAACTCTATTTCTATAGTTCTTATGGAGAATGTGAATAATGCTAAATTAAAAGTTTGATGACTTTTCTTTCTATTTAGAAAGACATGATTTCTTGAGTTTGGGATATTAATAAGGAATTGCATGAAATTAGTTATAGAAATAAGATCATTAGAAAATGTACCTATTGGTCTCCATCTTCATTTGGTTGGACTAAACTAAATTTTGATTGTGCGTCTAAAGGGAATCTAAACTTGACAAGTTTTGGGGGGATCATCAAATCTAGTTTTGGTGAGCATATTGTTGCTTATTTGGGAGGTCTTGGTGTTAATATTAGAAATGAAGCTAAAGCCATGGTAACTTATTGGGGTGTGAAATTGGCTCATTCTTTCAGAATTTCTAATATTTTTATTGAAGGTGACTCCAAATTAATTAATGTTATTAAGGAACATTCCAATCTTGGTTGGACTATTAGGAACCTCATATATGATATTCATGGTTTAGTTAGATTTTTTCTAATATTGAGCTTGTTCATATTTATAGAGAGGAATCATGTTGCAAATGCCTTAGCTAAATTAAGTATTAATATTAATGGTCAGTGGTACTAGTGTAATATATCTGATCTTCATGATTTTATTCCCCCTATTTTAAATAATGAATTGGTTAGAATTACTAAAAAATATTTATTTGCGTGAGGGTATTTTCATTTACCCTACTATCAAGCCTTTGGGAAGAATCAAATGTAAAAATGTTAATTCAGTAAATCCTAATGATAGAAATAAGAGGCTTTATTATTGTCATGTTTAACTCTTGACCAATTTTTTTTCCTATCTTCAAAATTATAGAATCTATCCTACTAATCGTTGCTCCAATATTTTGAGAGAGGTGTATTTAATCAAGTGTAATAGAGTGGCCATATCAAATTGATATTATACAATTTACTGGGGGTTTTAACATAGTATGATTGTGCAAAGTTGGGCGAAATACATGATTGGTAATCATTTTCAAAATTTTAAAAAGCCTAAACATTTTAATGTCTATGTTATTGCTCATTTAAGTTTCTAGTTTAAAGTTTGTATTCGGTTCCTTGCTTGGCTTCTAATTTACCATGAGGGTTTATTTTGATGGGGGGTGATAGGTACGAAATTGATCCTAATCCTCATGAGGAGGTTCGCAATAACAAAATGTTCTAGCACATTTGTAATGAGGGAGGTATCACCCCGTACTTTCAAGCATTATGTGGATTCAACAAGTTTCTCTCCAAATAGTTTGCTAGAACTTGGAATGAAAGGAAGGTTACAATTGGAGGTAATTAACTTCAAGTTGTCTAAGGAATCAATTGGTGCTACAAATAGCTTGAAAATTAATGACAAGAAAGTTAAGAAATAGAAAAATCAAAGATAGAGATAGTATTAAAAAAATCTTAAAGAAAGAGACGATCTTATTAAAATTTAGAATAACTACAAAAGAGAGGGTCTTCCATACCCTTGGGATGAGTTGAGTTGGGTCCTCATCAAACATTTGACTTTGGAAAATAAGTTTAAATACAACTTTCACTATTGATTTCCTTTTTCCAATCACCTTAGACATGAAGTTACTCATAACTTCCCTTTTTCTTCTTTAACTCAATGGAATATTCTATTAAGAAAATGTTATTGAATAGAGCTAATGTGCCTTTCCACTAGGGCCTTATCTTTAGGCTGTATAATTTTTACTGCCCACAACGACTTATTACTCCTAAAAGACCTATAAGTCCTATCCCCAAGTAGGATCCCACTCCTATTCTTACTAAGGGTAAAGATGTGGTTTTTGGGGAGTTGCATTCTCCTCCTTTTGAGGTTAAGGAAATTTTGTTGAGCTCTCGTATTTCTCAAATAAGAATAAGGTGGTTTTTTATGCTAATACTATTTTGATGTGGTTTTTATTGGTATTTCTCCAGTCTTCAGGCAAAAGTCTATTCCTTTGTTTGTTAGAATTCAGAATCAAATATTTTTGAGTCTACATCAAAATATCATACCAGATCTTATGTAACGAACTAGTTTTTTAAGGACTTTTTACTGCACCACCTGGAATAAGACATATATCAGGTGACTATAAACACCAAATCGGGAGATCATAGAACTCAGTTAGTTTGTCCACTTTGTGGCTAGTTGTTTTCTTCATAGGGCCGGCACAATGTGTTTTTCTTTTCTGTGTGTTGTTCTGGATTTGATTTCTCTGTCTTCCATATTTTCAATAAAAGAACTTTAAAATTTATACTAAGATCACAGAATATAATCCAATGCCCAAAAATAATTTACATAATCAAAGCCAAAAACTTTAAATTCATAACCTAAAATGCTAACAAAATATAGATTTCAGACACATGCAACAGTACACAAAAACAGCTCTCTTTATATATTGCATTTCTTGCTTGACAAAAATATAAACATATATTTATATAATTTGTTCACAGTAATAAAATTCATGGTCTTACCTTTTCTTAGAGTAGATCAAAGCTGCTTAGACCAAACCTTAATCTTTTTATTCTCTTTTTTCCACACTCATGACAACTGTTGATATCTAAGTTATGTCAAAAGTTACTTGTAAAATCTGTTTGTACAAATGTGAAATTATCATTCTATAGTTTTCACAGTCTATGATAATGATGTTTTGATTTCTGACTTGTAACTGTGTGATTTTTAACATCCACGTTTCGGATCAAATTTCATGATCCATCATCAGAATAATAAAAAGAAAAAAAAATCAACATTAAAAATCACACAGATTTACAAACCAGAAATCTAAGCATGTTTTACTTTCTGACAGTTAAAAAAAAGTAAAACTATCCTGCTCTGATTAGGTATGCATGATAAGTCCTTAGAAAGGATCAAGGGTAAATCAAGCGTTGTTGATAAACAAAAACATAGGCTGACTAATTGCTCTTCTTTAAGCCTTGATGAGCTACTCATGACCCTCTACCCAATCTCTCAACAAACTAATTTTGAGAAACAAGTCCTCTAAAATGTGCTTATGTAGATCAGGTTCAGAAATACAGTGACTGTAGTCTTTGATCCCCAGGATTTTTGACAACTGCAGCTGCCAAACTAATCTTTCCTGTTCCATCTATACCATACACCAAATGTGACATATCCCTTAGGGACATCACCTCATTAACCTCAACCTGCATCACTAATGACAACTGCCAAAAATCAAAAGAACAGACTGTCAGACTACAGTGCTGACAAATTGACACTGTAAATATATAGTTGGCCATCAAAACATGACATGTCTATGTGAGAGAAGACATTAGTACCTGCATGAAGGGTAGAATGAGGAGGGACAAGAATCAGATCCATTGTTCTGACCAATTATAACTCAAGACTCGTTAACTCCTCAGCTTCCATTGATGCAGAGATAAGCTCTACCCATCCTTACTACATCAATATTTATGATAATTTGCAGTTCAGTCAAACTAAGAAGCTAGGAAAATTGATGGGAGGAGAACATTGACAGGCTAATAAGTAATCCCATGTGAAGCGCCAACGTCTCTGTTGCACTTCAACTTTCAAGTGGGCCCCATAATTATCTCATCCACAATTCAGAGTCGTTGGTGGATTTATTTTGGCTTCACCAGCACACCAAATGAGAACAAACTTATTCCAAGTGGGCCCACGTCTTCGTAGAAAAGATATATTTGATTAATAATATGTAGTTTTCACAGTTCATGATAATAATGTTCAGTTTTTGGGATTGTAACTGTGTATGATTTTTAATCTAAATGATCTGAATCATCCTCCATGATCCATCATCAGGATGAGATGCAGTTAGAGAGAAGAATCATACTCCATGATCCATCATGATTTTTAACCTCAACGATTTGGATCATACTCCATGATCCATCATTAGGATGAGATGCAGTTAGAGAGAAGAATCATACTCCATGATCCATGATTTGGATGAGATGCAGTTAGAGAGAAGAATCATACTCCATGATCCATCGTTAGGATGAGATGTAGTTAGAAAGATCCTTCTCATCTTGCATTTCATTCTGATGATTCTGATGATGGATCATGCAGTATGATCTAAAAGTTGAGTTTAAAAATCATAAGCAATAACAATCCAGAAATTTGAGCATTAAGATATTCTGATTTTAAAAAATATATATGATAGGGGAATTGTGACCACCGTTTTCACTTTAGAAAACAATAGATTTAAAATAAAAACTAAAATCCACATTCTATAAAAAAATTAATTTGATTTTTTTTTAAATTAATGAAAAAGATATATCTGATTTTAAAGAATATATGTGGTAGGGGAAAAGTAGTATAAATTCACCTTTATCACTTTACGAAACGATATAATGCATATATATCTAATTTTAAAGATTTAAAATAAAAACTAAAATCTACTTTCTAAGGGAAGTTTTTTATGAATTAGTGTGTTTCTTCCTTTTTATGATGATAGATCATATGCTTAGTTCAAAAAATTGATTAAAAAAAACCTTTCACATAGAAGTTAGAAGAGAGGGGTCACTAGTTGTGTAGACTAACTTTGTAACCATGTAGCAGTTACATGGAATTAAATAGGACCTTTGATTTTCTTAGAAATGTGATATAGACTATTGACTATCTACAACTAAAATTTGAAGGTGTGATTCAACATGCAACTTGTTAGATTGACACATCTAGTGGGAAGTGTTCTTAAAATGAATTTTAAAGGTTTAACCAAAACTTTATCATTGGATCCCTAGTAGTTAAACAAAAAATGATATTTTTTGTTAGAACATCGTATTCTTATTTAAAATATCTTATATGCAACCTAAATGATCTCAACACATTTTTTGATAATACAGATATTGACAAGAATGGGTTTTTTCACTCTACTACAATTTTGATTTTTAGTAAGTTGGCCTCCCTTGTATCATACTGCATCATTGGCATAGGATTTCTCCTATCCTTTCGCATATATTGTGGATTCTTTTAAGCCCCTTTTTCTTATGTGGCCTCAACCAACTCCAACCCAACAGTCCATGATGGTGAAAACGATTTGGTGGCTCTACAACATGGCTTCCCCAAAACAAACACCCCAGGAAATTTGTATCGAAGGTATACCTTCTAAAACTCCTATGGATGTGGTTTTTTACATCCTTGAATTTGGCAATGCATGTCAATGATTAGAGCAATTAACTTTTATAGGTTACTTTGTGGGGTGAACCCCCCTAAAAGCATGCTAAGAGAATGTGTTAACAAATACTAGGTCATGCATGGGGTTCGGCTTGATGTCATTCAAAACCTCACAAAGGGGTTGTTGGTGTTTTTCTCCAACAGAACCTTAAAATCCTCTAAAGGGTAGCCAACCCTTATGCTCAAGAATCTTCAAGGTCGGTGGCCAACAAATGAGGGCTTGATATACCACCTTTTCTCCCCTGCACTTCAGGATCTATTAAACTTGGGAGGGTAATCCCAACAATATGCTTGCAAATACTTGTGTGTCAAAGTATCAAACACATTGTAAATAGATGAATCTCCTTTATATGCTTAACAAACACAATACCTTGAATGTATGGTTGACCTTCATGACAGTGTACACATTAAACATGAGAAATGTAATATATTGAATTCAACACACACAAACGTACAAAGATTGATAAGTAAATTTAATTTTAAAATGTTGTTGCTCACAAATACTTTGAGGAAATTATAACATTAAAAACCAGTGCCTAATCCCAAGGCGGAGTCACCTAAACCATGAAGTTTAGAACTCATTATAGCATTCAGTCTATCATATTTATGCCTATCATATGATGCATTACACCATTGATATTAGAAACCAAACTAGGCATACTTCATTAATCCAAGCATACAGTTGCACAAACCTTTGTTTATGTTAATATGATTTAATTCATTCTTTGAATGAAAGTAACAACACCGAACAGACATTCAAGGAAAAACAAGAAAACAAATAGTAGAAACCCTTGATTTCTTGTATTCATAATCTGTGCAATGTGTACAATGGAGACAACTAACTCAAAATATATGATCATTTACATGCAAATATAACAATACTGTAAATAAATTCCTCATTTACATGACTCCGACAACTTTAGAAACCTAAAATCAGCTCTATACATTTGAGAATCTGTTATAAATGTATTTCCATGAGATAGAAAATAATGAACAACCTCTCTTCTGAAACAAAAAAAATTGCACTTAAGGAAAATGCAAAACCCTAAATGGAGATCTCCTAAAGACATCTGGCACATTCAGGTCCATAGATCAATAACTGCCTCCACCGCTTGAATAATTCCAATTTTCCCTTTGATTTCCGCTTCATGCTTGACTTTCCCTATAATAGAGAATATTCTCCTCTTGAAAATCCATCATTATTCATCATTTGCCCTTCTTTGTAGCTGAAAGAATATTGTGTTTGCTTGTGAAAAATCCTTTATTGTAAAAATCACCATCTCACCTATTCATTTACCTTCCTATTACCTGTGTAGTCTCCATGAAATGTTTTTACTTCACTGCCTTAACAAATAAAGTTTTTAACTTCATTGGGTAGACATTAATTTTAAATCGGATAATAAAAAAGATTTACACAGGCCTTTATGTTTTGACCGTGAAATTAATTTTTCACTTTGCAAACACTTTGCCAAATATTAATATTTGACAATGAAACTCGGGCCCCACCACTTCGCTTCATCATCACATTGCGAATAGAAAGAGAAAAATGAAAATACAATAGCGAAGATAATGTAGCCAAGTTCTCGTGAAAGATTATTTTTAAATCATTTCTCGGGCAAATACAAATTTACCCGTGCCTTTCACTTTCACCTTATATTTGAAAATTTCCTTTTGAATAATTAAAAGGCTTCAAGTCTTTTTATCGAACACTTTTCAATTCATCATCAAAGTAGTACTTTATATTTAAAAGCTTCTCTGCCTTCAAAAATTCATCGGGCCCACTTAGAACTCAATTCAACATCAAAGTAGTACTTTACATTTAAAAGCTTCTTTGCCTTCAAAAATTCATCGATCTCACTTAGAACTCAATTCATCATCAAAGTAGCACTTTATATTTAAAAGCTTCTTTGCCTTCAAAAATTCATCGGGCCCACTTAGAACTTTTCCCGACAGCTACTATCACACATCACAAATTTATTTAGAAAAGTTAACATCTATTGGTGATGGACGATATCATCGCACCATCGCTGATGTGACTGGGAGAAGCGAAAAGAAATCGCGATGAGCGATATTCCTCTTGTCCATCGGAATCCTTAGTTCTCTATTTTGCTACTTCCCTAGGAACTTTGATGGAACTTATTGCAGTCATGGCAAGATAGAAATGTGTAGGTCGTTTTTCTTGATGTAGGGGCATTTTTTACAACTACGAGCAACCAAAATTCACCACAAACATGTCTAAAATCCTTGCCCAAGCATTGGGAATGGTCAGGGGACAGATTTAAAACCTGAAACAATATTAAAGCTCCAAAACACCCCCAAAAATGTGTTGGAAATCAGAAAACGTGATTAGTGTTCCTTCTTGCACAATACACATCTGGATCTGCCCAAAATGCCTCAGAGGAACTAGCATGAAGATCAGGAGCGTCAAAATCATTGATGCAGAATAGAAAAAACCATCAAAATCTACCCTGGAATGGTGATTTCGCATCATCACTCATACACTGAGGAAAGAAAACTTGAAATCCGCGATGAGCAATAAGAAGCACAAATCATTGTTTCATCACTGATTTGATGAGGAGAAGAGACATCGAATCCACGATGGGCAATTAGAAGCAACCGGCATCGTTGATCATCAATTTAAACTCAGCACCTCCCGTGAAAAGAGAGATGTGGGATGGAGCATTCTTTAAATGATTTTTTATAAGGTTTGAAGTTTCCTCAAACTCATACAATGCAAACCATCAGGCATTGTTGATTTGAATCAGCTCAATCATTTTCAAATGGAGATGGGCATGGAGTCTTGTGAGCTATGAAAGTTGTGAAAGTCGTGTTTGAGCCAATCAGAAGCAAGAATTAAACTTGTTTGTCCTCGAGAACATTTGAAATGTATTTTATGTTTTCCCTAAATGCATCTTTTACAAATGCACAATATTTAAATATTCACAATATTTTAAATATTAACATTTGAAACTTTAGAAAAATTGTGAATTTTAATTATGCTTGTGGTACATTTGAAGGAAATTCACTGCAGGCAATTCAGGATACCTAGAGCCGAGATTTTTTGCATGCGACCATAACCAATTATTTAGAGAAAACCCATTTCCTCAAACTTCACCCAGCCATTAAAAATCAGGTACATCCTTTGTAAACCAGTCCCCAGGACGTGTCTGCCACACTTGAAATGCATTAAAATAACGCATCATATGACCTCCATTTTTTTATGAAAATGGAGTTGTAGAGGTTTTGGACCAAAACAAGAAATGGATTTTTCTTAGATTTTAAAAATTTGAAACTTTTCGGAACACCAATTTTGGCTATGTTACAGTTAGCAACATCATAATTAACCCATAAAAACTCGTCCAAAAACTATGAAGTTGAGTAGGAATGTAGACATTTGACCCAAGAATTCAGTCCAACAAACGTCTTGGTGAAATTCATCCTAAGGTACAATATATTAAAATCCAAAGTGGCTCACTTAGACTTTTCTGCAATTTGCAACTATCAGAAACCAATTTGAGCACACCAAGTCACCTCCTTGAAAAATTATCAAATCTTCTCCTAGGGAACTACCACTGGACACACTAGATCATTTAGGTCCATTGAGCATTTTTGCAAGAGGGATTTCATTCAATAATCATCCTTCATGAGATATCAAGGGTCAAACTTGTCCTCCTTGAAACATTTTGAAAGTGCAGGCATAAAAAGTGAACAAACTGCATTTGCTTCTAACCTAGTAAAAATATCAAATATGATCATGAGGCTCTAAAACCAGACCAGGAAGCATATGAATGTGAGGGGACGGACTAGGAAGAATAAGAATGTGAGGGGAATGAAAGTAGTCAATCTGTTTGTCATGATGATCATCCAGTTGTGAAATATCAATATGAACAGGAGGCCACTTCGCGGGACTGAGAGTATGCAAACAACATAATAGTCCTAGGACCCTCCATCTTTTCTTTTCAAAACTCTATCAAAACTTATCATAGGAGGTATAAATCATACATACATTCTCACATATGTCACATGAGTACACCCACCAAAGGGTTTGACATGAAAATCAACTAGCTCTGAATTATGACCCTATAAAGTAGGTCACTGGGACAGATTTTTCAGGTGCATTTATGAGTGTGCAAATCAACTATTTTCATCATGGGCACTCAAAATTTTAAAATTTTGAAGGTGCCATCAAGGGTTTCTTATTTTCCATTTTTTGAAATCAATCATGTTCAAGTTGTCCTTAAATATGGTCCTTGGTATGTTTGTTCTTCCATGTTGGCTTTTTGGCCTTGGACACGAGAATTCACAATATTTCATGACAAGAGACTTCATGTGCCCATATGGCTTGAACTTCCAAGCCTTTCCTTTCCTTGTTGGTGCTTTTTGCATCCTATTGCTTCTCCTTTAAGGAAAGTCATTTGCATTGAACCTTATCACTTCCAGCAAGCTCAGCCTCAAAAGCTAGTTTTTATTAAGTTGATTTGTCTAAAGACTTGAAAGAGTTGATATACATTCAAATAGACACTCTCTATCATACCCAATGGGTGCTCTACCTTAATTTTCTGTACACATTCTTTTTGTGTCAATATTTTGAGCATAAAATTAAGGATTTCCCTCTAGCCACCCTCAAGGTTAATTCTCCTCGTTGGGTGGCTAAGGCCTCTCAACCTTAGAGTCTACCATGAAAATTGAAGAACAATGGACTATAATTTAACACTAAAAGGGTAAAAATGATAGTTCTAGCAAGGCCCAAGTTTAAAATTAGGAGTCTTTGGTTGCTAAAGAGTAGCCAGATGGTGTTTCAAACCCTTCTAAGAAGACGATAACAATTCTTGATCCTACAGGCAATGTTCCTTCTAGATCAAGATTTTCTCAAGCACCATAGTCAGCATTGGTGCTTTCTTTTCAACTAGCATCAGTGCCTTCTTCACAACCAGATATGCCACTTCATTCTCCCATCACCTAAACATTTGCAACACTCACGCATCCCTCCTAAGTGTCTAGGAGAATGTGAATATGTTGTTGAGAAACAAAAAATTTCTTCACCCACCATTCAGTTGGGATCTTTCTCCCTAGAGTTCTTGTAAAATCACTTCTCCATACTTGAGGAGTCAAATAGTGATGATATTCTTGACTCCCATTTATGAATTTTCTCTCTTGAAATGTTTGAGGTCTCACCAAACTCACCAAGATGTATTGCATGCAGGATACTCGTCAAAAACATTTTAGTTTAGAATTTTTGTGTTTACAAGAAGTTAATATTTTTGGATTCATCCTTTCTACAACATGTTGTGTTATTTGGCTAGTTAGTACAATTTATTTCACCAATCATGATGTTGGTCATGGATAATTTGTCACCTTTCTCTCTGCATAGTGGCATTCTTATGTTATAAACCTTTGGTTTTATCTAACTCATCATCTAATCTAGATCCTCATGAATTTTGATAATCATTCCTTTGAGATCATTAATGTTTATACTTCAAATGGAATTATTGAGCAATTACTTTTGTAGTGATGGATTATGAAAACTTAATATCAACTACCACTTGGGTCTTATGTGAAGACTTTACCATGGTGGAGATGGCTTATGACAAGGATGGGACTTCATATTTTCATAGGACCATTAGTGAGCAAGAGGAAATTTTTTACATGCGTAATAAATTAGGTCTTTATGATCCCAACTTGAGTTTGATAGAATTGTGAATAAACATGAGACACAAGATCAAACAATGAACAAAAAAACCTTCCACACTAAGAGAGTTGCAAATAATGATTTGTTATATCCTCAACAAGAATAACTTACATAATGAACCTCAAGAGTCTTCAAGGAGATTAAGAGATAATACAATGAGGGTGAGTCCTTTATAGGAGAAACCATAAATTATAAAGGGAATAGACCGTGACAAGTGTCAACATCTTGTGTGATGAGACAAGATTATCTAATAATAACTCACTTCATTTAACATAAAAAAAAGAACTCCTAAGTTTAGCTTAAGCACATGAAATGAATTAGACTAATAATCAATTAAAGATTAATTAATTATTATCTAATGTATTATTACTCTAACACCCCCCCTTAAGATGAACTTAGGGAGTAGCTAAAAACCCTAAAAATCCAATGCATAAATGTAAAGAATGAAAGATGGGTCCTAGCAAAGAAGGCTTGATGAGTACCCATGTACAAATAATCTAATCTCTCACAACTAGAGATAAAATGAGAAAACCTCATGGGAAAAAATCCTCTCTAAATGAGAGAAAGGTGAATGAAAGACTAAAAATCCTCCAAAAATAATGTCCCAAAAAGAATAGGAACATGAAGAACATCACACAAGCATGAAGAAGTTGTAGACAACTATCGAATGATGACTATTATAGTGCTAAAATGAAGAACCTCCTATGAAACAAATGATGATCAGGATCAAGAAGACAAGAATCGGCATGAGTGCCCCCAATGACACTACTTGAATCAGATGGAAAACAAATTAAAATAGCTAGAACTTGAAGATACAAACGGTACAAGTACCAATAGTCTAAGAAATATTGATCAAGTGAAAAATGGAAGATCACCTCCAAAAATAGGATTCAAAAGTGTCCATATGATTAATGCTCCATCTTACCAAAATGCATGGGTAATCGGTTGTTGCATCCACCACTAGTAGAATTTAGAAAATAAATTTTTGGATGTTGTGGTTGTGTTGCTGATATGTGATTGTCATTGATGTCAACACTATTAGCATTGATGATTATGAAGGTTGTATATGTCGAGGATATTGAGAAAATTAGAATGAATATGTTGCAGGCAGTCTGTGAAGCTATGATGATCAGAATGGTGGAAAGTTTTGTAAGTTTTTAATCAAAAGTCGCACATCAAAGGGTTTGTTACTGAGCCTATCTAGTATGTTGTCCGGAATTTGTAGTGGTATGCATTAAGATTGGAGAAAGTTATGAGTTTTTGAGTTCCTATAGTTATTTTGTTACTATATCAGGTGTTTCTGGAAGAAGTGAACGCAATTCTGGTAGATTAAGTTGTTGTGTATGATCTTGTGATGTTCAGTGATGATTCTAGATCATACTCTATCATTGTCGTACGTTCACGTTGATCGATGTGCTCTTGATCAAAGATTTTTCCTTGGTGTGTTCAAGTTTTCATGTTCTTGGCCAACATGATGGTGGTAGCATGTTGTGGATCCTTGTGGATTAATTTTTTAATGATTGGCATGTTTGAGGATGTTGATTTAGGTCTTCTTTATTTTGTGACCGACTTAGGTTGGTGTGCATTGAGATTTGTTCATGAATTGGGCTGACGGTTTGTAATTCATCTATTCTTTATTTGTGGCCGACAAAGTTGTTGATGTAAATTCATGTAGCGGATATATAAGAGTGAAAGGTATGCTCGGTGAATGTATGTGAAGTGTATGTATGAATAAAGATCAGATCATTCAATTTTAGAGCAGAGTATGAGGAATATTGAGCGAAGTGTGAAGAAGTGTTTTTTTGTCTAACTGAAACTGTCATCAAGATTTTGTAGAAGCTAATTTCTCAGTTCAACCTCATCAAATGGATTTAATCTGATTGTCTTATGTAAGGCAGTGAGCCTTCCCTTTGAGCAGTGAGCTCTAGGCAATGTGCCGAAATGCATGTGCATTCCTTGTTCATTTTCCATTATACTTCTAACAGGGTATAATCTTGTGGATTAACATCCACCGTGGTTTTTCCCCTAACAGAGTTTCCACGTATAAAATCTTGGTGTTCATGTGTTTCTGATGTGTTGTTGTTTCATGTTTTCATTGTTAATTATCAAATCTGATATTAAAGGTTGATAAAGTTTAAATAAGTTTAAATTATGTAACAACTAATTCACTCCCCCTCTTAGTTGTTTATCCTTGTTTTGTCAATAATCGGTATCAGAGTAGGTTCCTCTAAAGAAGTTTAATAGATTGAGGTGATCTGAGATGGCATCATGCAAGAAGGATAGTCCCAGATTCGATGAAACAAATTACTCTATGTGGAAGGTCAGAATGTAGTGTCATTTGAAGTACATTGGTGAACCTTTCTAGAAGATTACAAAGAACATATATAATATTCCTCAGAATGGTCCCTCTACTCTTGATGAGATCAAAGAAGTTGGAACATATATCAGGGCTATAGAAGCATTGCTAAGTGCTTTGACAGATTCAGAGATGACAAATGTAATAGGTCTGAAGACAGCACATGAGATCTGGAAGAAATTACAAACATTGTCTGAAGGAGATAAACAAGTGAAGATTGCTAAGCTAATAAGTTTGAAAGGTAAGTGGGAGAACTTGAAGATGAGTGAAGATGATAGCATTACTGCTTTCATGCAGAAGGTAAATGAACTAGTGATGGGTATTAGATGTGTCGGTAGAATTATGGAAGAAGATGAGATTATGGCTAAAGTGCTCAGATCAGTGCCTACTTCTTACGAAACTAAAGCTCATGCTATTGAAGAGCTCGGGACAGTAAAAAAATGTGACAAGAGACATGTTGATTGGTAAACTAGATATCTTTGAGTTGAGTGAATTTGGTGAGTCTAGTCCTAAGACAGAATCTGCATTATTCAAAGCTACTATATCCGGAAAAATCTAACAGAGATATGATCCAAGAGAAAGTTCTTGAAAAACATTCAAGTATGAAGATGAGATGAAACAAATTGAAGATAAAGAAAGAGAGCTAGAAGAGTTGGAAGCATTGATTGTGAAAAGAGAATCCAGAGGACATGGTAAGTATAAAGGAAAGCTACCTATTAAATGTTTCTCTTGTAGTAAGATAGGTCATTTTGCATCAAGGTGTCCTGAAAGAATTTCTAAGTACAAACCTAACAAGTCTAGATTTCAAAAGAAATGTTATTATGTTGAAGAAGGTGTTACTGATGTTGAATCTGATAAAGAAACTGGAAATGAAGATGGATGGGTATTCATTGCTATCAAGGAAAATGGTTCAGTGTCCACTGAATCTACTAGTGATAAGAATATTGAGAAAGCTCTTGCAGCCATAATTGATGAAAAATATGAGTGGGTGATTGACAGCGGATGCTCACATCATATGACTGGTGAAAAAAGAAAGTTTCTAAGCTTGGAGAAGTATGACAGTGGTGTTGTAAAATTTGGAGATAACAATGCTGGTGTGATTTGTGGCAGAGGCACTATTTATCTTGGTGGTATATATAATACCGATGATGTCCTTTACATTGAAGGATTGAAGCATAAATTGTTGAGTGTTGGATAGATGGTAGACAAGGGATACAATCTTCAGTTCAAAGATGGAAAATGCAGGATATAAGGAAGCTCTGGAAATATAATTTCTTCAGGTACAAAGACAAGAGGTAACATTTTTCACTTAAGTGTTGCTAGTGAAAGTTGTTTAATTTCTCAAGTTGATTTAAGTTGGTTATGGCATAGGAGGTTGTGTCATGTGAATTTTGATAAAATTGTCAGAGTAAGCTCCACACAAGCAGTCGGAGTTCTACCTAAGTTAGTGAAGCCTACTAACACTATATGCAAGGAATGTCAGATGGGAAAACATACAAGAATTTCTTTTCAGAGCAAACAACATCATTCAAATGGAGTACTAGAATTGGTACATACTGATCTATGTGGTCCATCCAAAATCAGAATTCTACAAGGAGAAAAGGTACTTTATGTTGCTTATTGATGATTACTCTAGGATGATATGGGTTGCTTTCTTGAGAGAAAAACATGAAGCTCTAGAAAATTTCAAATGTTTCAAAACTATGGCAAAAAATGAGACAGGTTTGAAGGTCAAATTCTTAAGATCAGACAGAGGTGGTGAATTCATTTCTCAAGAGTTCAATTCATTTTGTGAAGAGCATGGAATGAAAATATAGTTATCTTCTCCTCAGACCTCTCAACATAATGGATTTGTTGAGAGAAAGAACAGAACAATTCTAGATGCTGCTAGAACTATGATGTTGGAAGGTAATGTTCCTCATATCTATTGGAGAGACGTTGTAAGCACTATTGTATACACTATCAACTGGGTAAATGTTAATGGTAATTTTGGTAAGACTCCTTTTGAGTTGTGGTTTGGTTATAAGAATATTGTTAAATATTTCAAAATATTTGGAAGTAGATGTTATATCAAGAGAGATGAAGATATTGGCAAGTTTGATGCTAGAAGTGATGAAGGAATATTTCTGGGTTACTCTACTAAGAGCAAAGCTTATCGGTGCTACAATAGAAGATTGAAGAAAATGGTTGAAAGTGAAAATGTCAAAGTTGATGAAGACACTATCAGATCATCCAGATATTATGGATATGACTCAGATGATCAACAAGATAGTATTGATAATGGAAGAAAAATGCACAGACACATAATTAAGTTCAAATTGTTCTGGTGAATCAAGAGAATCATGAAGGAGAAGCTATTGGAAGTACAAAAGAGAGAACAAAAGAACCAGAAGTTAGAGAGAATCCCAAAGTCCCAAGGTATGTAAAGCTAAATCATTTTGAAAATCAAATCATAGGAGATAAGAACAAAGGTGTGCAAACTAGAAGGAGAATAGCAGAAGAGTATTGTTTGATCTCCAAGACTGAATCTAGCAATATCAATGAAGCATGTAAAGATGAATATTGGATGGAATAAATGAAGGAAGAACTAATGAAGATAGAGAAAAATGATACATGGATTCTTGTTCCCAGACCTCAGGATAAAAATGTGACTGGAACCAAATGGGGCTTTCGGAATAAGGTGAATGAACAAGGTGAAGTGGTCAAAAATAAAGCAAGACTGGTATGTAAAGGGTGCTCACAGATGGAAGGTATTGATTTTGAAGAAACCTTTGCCCCTGTTGCCAGAATTAAAGTTGTAAGGTTATTTCTTGCTTATGCTACTTTCAATAATTACAAAGTCTATCAAATGGATGTGAAGTCAGCATTTCTGAATGGTGAGTTAGAAGAAGAATTTTATGTTGAGCAACTAGATAGATTTCCATTGACTGATGAAAAAGACATGGTTTGTCGATTGAAGAAAGCACTATATGAACTCAAACAAGCCCCTAGAGCTTGATATGTTAGATTGGATAAATACTTGTTGAAGCTTGGATTCAATAAAGGTACTTCTGACAACAATCTATACTTTAAGATGGATCAAGAAAAAGAGTTGATTATTGAATTTTTTGTTGATGACATCATTTTTGAAGGTGATGATGATTTATCCATGAAGTTTGCTGATGAAATGAAAAGTGAGTTTGAGATGTCAATGATTGGAGAGCTGAAATTCTTTTTAGGATTGCAAATTACTCAGTTAGAGGATGGAATCTTTCTATCTTAGTCCAAATATGTAAGAGAGTTACTGAAAAAGTTTGGCATGGAAGACTTAAAGCCTGTAGGTACACCCATGGTAACCAAATGCAAGTTAACACAGAATGATGATTCTCCTAAGGCTAATCAAACAAGGTACAAGTCAATGATTGGTGGATTACTCTATTTGACTCAGACTAGACCAGACATTATGAATGTTGTGTGTATGGTTGTTAGATATCAAGTTGATCCAAAGGAATCACATGTGACTGCAATAAAGAGAATTTTTAGATATTTGAAAGGAACGGTTGATTTTGGTCTTTGGTATTCTAAGGATGATGATCTTACTCTAAATTCCTTTACACATGTAGATTGGGCAAGAGATGTGGATGATAGGAAAAGTACAAGTGGTGGTGCATTCGTCTTGGGGAAGAAGTTGGTGTCTTGGCTAAGTAAAAAGCGGAATTTAATTTCCTTATCTACTGTTGAGGAAGAATTGTTGCAAACAATTACACTCAAGTATTATGGATGAAATAGATGCTGAGAGATATCAGAAATGATTATAATGAGCCTATTGCTATATTTTGTGATAACTCAAGTGCCATAAGCATTTCGAAGAATTTGGTGTTACATTGAAAGACAAAACATATATCTATCAAGTATCACTTTTTGAGAGACAAAGTGAGTGATAAAGAAGTCAGATTGGAATATGTGCCCACTAAGGAACAAATTGCAGATAGCTTTACTAAACCATTTCCTAAGGATACTTTTGAGTATCTAAGAGGAAAGTTAGGGGTGATTGTTGGTATGTGGTGACTGATCATTGTATACTGTACACTCTTCATGTATCCTCGTCGGGGTCTCTCTTGCTTTTTCGCGGAATTGCCGAAAAAGGCAAAAATCATCAAAAAGGGGAAAACCCCAACTTTGTATAACCCTAATCCAGAAGCTTCTAAAAAGCTGGTTATAAGGGGTTTGTAATAGAGTTAGAGTAGGATAAGAAAATGCGATTGTTCACGATATTGTAATAGGGTTTTACACTGTTAATGAAATCATTGGATGGCTGCGATTTGGTGGATGTAGCCCACATTGGGTGAACCACGTTAAATTTTCTATGTTATTTTTCTGTGTGTTTTTATTTTCTGGTTTATTTGATAAAATCTGTATTTAGCTTTTAGATATCTACCTTGGAAAACCTAACAGTGATTTCCCCTCCTAATTTGAACTAAGATGTAAGTCTTTGCATCAATTTGTGCACTCATAGTCAGATCTTATTTCAGATTGATGTTGTGGTGGTTGCTACTCAGGGGGAGTAGTCAGATGATTCAGATATGTGGTTCAGAGCTTGTGTAACTTTTCCATTGATGTCAAAGGGGGAGAAGAGCAGTGTGAAAACCTTTGACGAAGAAAAGGGAAGAAGAGTAATGTAAAAGGGAGAAGAACAATTTGAGAAGAGTTAGTTGTGTTGATGGTATTTTTCACATCATGTGTTGCCATCAATGCCAAAGGGGGATATTTTTGGATGTTGTGGTTGTGTTTTTGATATCTGGTTGTCATTGATGCCAACACTATTAGCATTGATGATTCTGAAGGTTGTATATGTCGAGGATATTGAGAAAATTAGAATGAATATGTTGTAGGCAGTATGTGAAGCTGTGATGATCAGAATGGTGGAAATTTTTGTAATTTGTTAATCAGAAGTCGTGCATCAAAGGTTTTTTTGTTGAGCCTATCTAGTATGTTGTCCCAAATTTTTAGTGGTACGCATCAAGATTGGAGAAATTTATGAGTTTATGAGTTCCTACAGTTATTTTGTTACTACAACAGGTGTTTCTGGAAGAAGAGAATGCAATTATGATCAATTAAGTTGTTGTGTATGATCCTGTGATGTTCAGTGATGATTCTAGATCATACTCTATCATTGTGGTATGTCTGTGTTGATCGGTGTTCTCATGATTGAATATTTTTCCTTGGTGTGTTCAAGTTTTCATGTTCTTGGCCGACATGATGGTGGTAGTGTGTTGTGGATATTTGTGGATTAAGTTTTGAATGCTTGGTGTGTTTGAGGATGTTTATTTAGGTCTTCTTTATGTTGTGACCAACTTAGGTTGGTGTGCATTCAAATTTGTTCATGAATTGGGCCGATATTTTGTAATTCATATATTCTTTATTTGTAGTTGACAAAGTTGTTGATGTAAATTCATGTAGCGAATATATATAAGAGTGATTGATTCTTAATTTTGAAGAGTGCAAGGTATGCTCAGTGAATGTATGTAAATTGTATGTGCAAATAAAGATCAGATCATTCGATTTCATAGCAAAGTGTGAGGAAGATTGAGCGAAGTGTGAAGAAGTGTTTTTGTGCCTAACCGGAACTGTCATCAAGCTTTTGTAGAAGCTAATTTCTCAGTTCAACCTCATCAGATGGATTTAATCTGATTGTCTTATGTAAGGTAGTGAGCCTTCCCTTTGAGTAGTGAACTCTAGGTAGTGTGCCTGAATGCATGTGCATTCCTTATTCATTTTTCATTATACTTCTAACAGGGTATAATCTTGTGGACTAACATCCACTGTGGTTTTTCCCCTAACAGGGTTTCCATGTATAAAATCTTGGTGTTCATGTGTTGTTGATTCATGCTTTCATTATTAATTATCAGATCTAAGATTAAAGGTTGATAAAGGTTAAATAAGTTTAAATTCTGTAACAATTGATTCACCCCCCCCCCCCCACTCCCCCCCTCTCAGTTGTTTATCCTTGTTTTGCCAACATAAATGACTAGGTGACTAAACATTTTAGTCACAACAACTAAAAATGACTAAATTGTACTATTTTTTTGCAACTCAGCTATAAATGAGTAAATAAATGACTAATTTGGTCATTGACTAAAAAATTATTTAGTCACAAAAATAAAAATGACTAAATAGTTAGTCACCAAATACAAATTAGACAAAAATTTAAAAGAACATTTCATCCAATTATTCGCATGATGTATTGGCACTTATTCGCGTTTATTCGTGTTCATTGCAGAAATACTCCTCACTTAATTCGTTAGTTTCAAGTTAGCCTAGCACTGAGGTGTTTTAATTAGTTATAGTAGCTACTTGCATGGGAGATAAAGATTCAGAGAGGACCTGGAGACTTCTGAAAAGGTGAGTAAGGGCAAGGAATTTAGAGTTTGTTGCAATGAATTTGAAGTTGGTGAGGCCCTCTACAACAAAGCTAGATTTTGAGACACCCTTTGCAGTGAATTCAGAGGTAATTCAAAACCCTCATTACATTAAACATAAAATCTATAGCTTTTTGATTGGAAACTTATAGTATTTACAATCTACTGCTCTTAATAATTTTCTTTTACAATCTTTCTATTGTTCTACTTCATAATGTGTTCGAGCTAAATATAATAAAATTTGTGTGTCAATGCCAAAATAGAATTTCCTCAAACAATTTTGATACATTTTCACTACAAGTGCAAACTATCCTTGTGCAAAGTAAACATGTGCTAGATTTACCCACACATCAGGCATCTAAACAAAGATGTTTCTTGGTGCAACTTCTTGTAACTGTGTAAAAAATTCCTTTGCAATATCAAATTGACCCCTTTTAGCTAGCACAATGGCTACCCCATTTGCAGCATAAACATTTCCTAGCATCAGTGCTAACACTTTATAATACAGTTCTCTAGCCTTCTCAAGATGTGGTGCCTTGTTCTTTGGATCCCTCCTCTCATTGTGAAAAGATGCAAAATAATTCCAATTTCCAAGTGAAATGTCAACATAAGAATCCTTCGCATCTGATTCACTTTGTGCAGCTTCAATTGTTTCTTAGGAAATTGATAGTTTTTCTAAGTTCCCTTTGATAATACTACTTGGCTATATCACTTGACTATATAAGAAGGAAATGTCGTAGGTTGGCAAGATCCAACTCTGATACCATTGTAATCTCCCTAATTCTAGAACTTTCTTATTTTTTGAAATTTTCCGATTTTATGCCCTCCTTTTTAGCATTTTTTATTACACAAATTGAGATATTTCATAGATATAGTACAGTGCAGATAAACAACAATATGGACCCAATTTGTAGATTAGATAGTCTAAAAATGAAAAATGTCGATGCAATAAATCAAATACTTCTATTAATAGGAAAACTGGTCTATGGAATAGTAAAATAAGGTTGTTATGAAGCATACAATATGGACTTATGTTCATCCCAGTAGTCCTAGAAACTCAACAATAATAGATCATATATTCTTGATATCTAGATCAAATATGAAGTCGCCACAATGATCCCTAGATGTGACAATGATTTTAAAGGGTTGTGCACCATAATCCAAACTCAGATTATTGTTTTGATAATAGTACAAGAGTTGCACATACCATATGGATCCACCATATATTTGAGTGCCCCAACTTGCAACACTTACTTGGAAATAATGATGTAATTTATATATGTGGAAGCTAGTGACTAGTTGTATGAAACCTTTTCCACAGTTGCACCTACGATGGAATGTATCAACATCAACCAGTGATCATAAGGAAACCAGTATCATGCTCTAATGGCAGTGGCTTATATGGCGGATGGTAACCACAAACTTGATATGTTTTTTGACAAAAAGAATGCAATATTACTCAAGCAGTCATAACGCCCCTTCAGCACAAGTGTAATATTAATATCAATTTGGAACTTAAACTGTTTAGCTCAATGGTGACTCCTATATGAAATCACTCCAAGGAATTATGGGTTTTCATCCTCCAATTCCAGTCCTAGAGATTTTTTTTGTCATCAAGTTGATTGCACCAAAGTCCAAAGCTCCAACAAGGAGTAGAAATCAAAAAAATAAAATGCTTGAT
The DNA here is from genome assembly GCA_007115665.2 of Sequoiadendron giganteum. Lineage (NCBI taxonomy): Eukaryota > Viridiplantae > Streptophyta > Pinopsida > Cupressales > Cupressaceae > Sequoiadendron > Sequoiadendron giganteum. Next base: position 328,824,614 of record CM021102.1, read on the forward strand.
CATTATGCCTCCTCCTCCTTGTTTGGCTTCTCTTAAATAATTTTTTCCTCCAAAGACATTACTCTTCAAATTTCCTTCATGACCTTTGTTTGATATTTGAGAGGAATTATTTAAAATAATTTCAATTATAAGAGACATCCTTTATTTATAATTTCAATTTACTTGAGGCCCTCTTTATTATAATTACATTTTATGATAACACTTAAGTGGCCCCTTTTATGAAATTAAGATCCTCTTGAGTTATTATTATACTCATATTTTCCAAGAGAAAAATCCCCAAGGCCCATGGGAAATGAACAATGAGCATTTGAGTTTCAACTTGGTTTCATTTTGAAAAGGGTACATTACATTGTACAAGATTTGTTTAACAGCAAAATAATTTAATCCACCTATTTGGGACTATAAAATAAAAACAGATAAATTAATCTATTTTCGATTATAGGTTCTTTTAATCTAGAATCTGATAGAAAGATAAAGCATAATACATTGAAGGACATAGAAAATGTTCTAAAATAAAGACTAAAATAGGTTGCCCATAAAAAACAAGAAAGAGGAAAACTGAAAAGATGACATATAGATTATTCATTTAAGTTTTTTGATAAGATCTCATTTAACTATGTCAAATGGATTTGGAAGGGACAAAACATATTTTATTGATTAAAATTTTGAGGTAGCTTATCCATCATCATTGTATGCATCATCTTCTCTTTGAATCTGTTTCTACAATGATTAGGTTTGGCTAAAGCTCAAGAAGCCTAGACATCATCATCATATGGATAATCTTCTCTTAGACTCTATTTCTATAATGGTTCATCATCTTCAGAATCAGAGTATGCATGTCTCCTTCGTGATTTTGTTGAAATTGGAGAATTTGTCTCGCCATCATCAGAATCTTCTAGACCTGCAGCTACAAGAAGATCTTAGGCAATTTTTGTATCATCTTGTGCCTTATCACTCATATAATTTGCATCACCTTCCATGGCAACATCAGGTTCCTCCATATAATAATCATAAGCCTTGTGTTCCTTATCCTTCTTATTTTTCCTCTTTTCCCTCTTTTGTTTATTCTCAAACTGACCAACCTCATCATCATCCTTGTCCTTACACTTACTCTTCCATAATTCCTTGACACATTCAAATTTCTCCTCTAGTTGCATCACTCGCCAAAGTTCTTCCTCTTGCCTCCTCCTTTCCATTTGCATCGTTTGTTCTTCATCGGCTTTTTGTTTTTCTTCATCAACCAAGATAAGTTGGCGTGCTACTCCCAGCTTTTGACTACTTTGCTGCTCTTCATGTTTTGTTGCTTCTCTATGAACTTTGGCAACATCAGGAAAAAATTTATAGTAGTCAACATGCAACTCTATCTTCGTCTCATCAAATCCATGTGTATGAGGGCTTGCCACATATGAAATTTGGATAAACACATAGAGTGCATTCACTAATTCTAACACTACTTGACTAGCCTCATCAACACTACGTTTTTTTCTTTTGAAGTGTTGAAGTTGAAAAATTTTGCATTGCAACCCCAACATCAAAGTGTAGCATGTAATTTAAGGGTGCCAAATGTACTTCTCTTAATAATTTTCTTTTACAATCTTTTGATTGTTCTGCTTCATAATGTGTTCGAGCTAAATATAATAAAATTTGGGTGTCAATGCTAAAATAGAATTTCCTCAAACTATTTTGATACATTTTCACTAAAAGCACAAACTATCCTTATGCAAATTAAGCATGTGCTATATTTACCCACACATCAAGCATCTGAAAAAATATGTTTCTTGCAATAGCTTCTTGTACCTGTGTAAAAATTTCCTTTGCAATATCAAATTGACCCCTTTCAGCTAGCACAATGGCTGCCCCAGTTGTAGCATAAATATTTATTGGTCTTTGTGCCAACACTTTACAAGATAGTTCTCTATCCTTCTCAATATGTGTTGCCTTGTTCATAGGATCCCTCCTCTCATTGCGAAAAATCTACAAAATAATTCCAATTTCCAAGTGAAATGTCAACATAAGAATTCTTTGCATCTGATTCACTTTGTGTAGCTTTAATTGTTTATTTTTCTTTAGGTCAGTCATTTGTTTTCAGTTCCATGTTTCCAAGCATACATAAAGAATTTTATGAGTTTTTATCCACCTTAAGTGCATTCCCAATCAATTCTACGCTTAGCTGGATCACATTCCAATCATGAGCCATGGCTACAAGACATAGATATGCATCCACATAATTAGGAAACTTGAACAATATTATCCTATATAAAAGATTTACTTTTTCAGTATCATGTATTTGTTCAAACAACCTAGCAAGATTAAATAGTGTTGTGAATTTATCCCATGGTAACTCAAGTGAAACACCACCTTCTTCTAGTCGATGGAAGAATTCCATATCCTTAAAGCACACAAAAAAAATTGCAAAATTGGCACTAGGGCATTTATTTATGAATTCAACCCAAATGTCATTTCCTAATGCCTCCTTAAAATTTTGTTAATCCAACTCTAGTTCATCACGCTCAAAATGAAGAACCCCAATGTTGTTTAAAAATTCAATGGGTACTTCTTATTTTCTCTTCTTCAGAAGATACTTTTTTGTCTTAAGAGAATCTGAGGCTACACTGGGGTCTGTCGATATTAATAACTCACCCATCTTGACAAATGTATGGGCATCACATAGATCTATGTTAGTTTCCTTTCTTAAAATTTCTAAAGCATTCTTTGCCTGCCCTTCCTAAGCATACATATGACCTATAGCTTTTAAGCTCTCAAATTTCTCAAGGTGGACCTCCAGAACCTTTTCAAAATTTGAGAGAAAACTCTTAAGGTCTCCCAGCTTCAATTGAACTTGTCCACAAATTCTTGTGGCCTATCGATTTCCTTGATTGATGTCATGTAGTAGCGGCCAATGGTGTCATAATCACCTTTACTATGATAAGACTGCAAGATTATAATATGACATGAGAGGTTGGTCAGTTGAAATAAGAGTTGTCTCAGTTAATTGTTCCACAATAAAATGTTGCCTTGTGAAGAAAAAATGGTTTACTAAATGATTCAATGTCATTGCATAGTACGGGTATAATTCAAAGGCTCTATGCATCTTTTCCATTCCTTCATAAACACTACCTTTTTCACTAATTGTGAGAATCCTACAATTAAATGCACAAAACTGATCACAGAGATTTTTTCCCATTTCAAATAGCAAAATTGCCAAAAAAAATGTGTTTAAAACCTGCAAATTAAATCATGTTGATTTTCACGCCAAAAAAAACCATGAGACCATAGCTTGTTTCTTACTATTATGCTTTGATATATTTTTTCCAAGCATACATAGCTTGTTTGAAATCACATGTTTTAGGCTTTTAGCCATAATAGCAAGGCAATGAACTATTTGATAAAATGCTTTGGTAGACATGTATGAAAAATGTGGTAGCATAGACAAGGCAATGAACTTTGGAAAAAATGCCTCAAATAAATTTGGTCTCATGGTGATGGAATTCCATGATGAATGCCATGACAAGTGAATTGTTATGGATTGTCATGGTACTCCATCACCATGAGTCCACAATTATTTGAGGAATTTTTTCAACCAATTCACTGCCTTGTCCATGTTATTGCTTACTATTATGCTTTGATATATTTTTTCCAAGCATCCATAGCTTGTTCAAAATCACTTCTTTTAGGCTTTTAGCCATAGCAACAAGGCAATGATTTGTTTAATAAAATTCTTTGGTAAAAAATATGTATGAAAAATGTGGTAACATAAACAAGGCAGTGAACTATTTGAAAAAATGCCTCAAAGAAACGCAGTCTCATGGAATGCCATGACAAGCAAATGCAATTGGCAGCTACTCCTAGTTGTTAGTTATGCAATGTGAAGTAATTGTATAACTACTTAGAATGACTTTGTAAAAACTATATTTTAATTGAAATTTTATCATCTATTAGCATCTAGTTATTAGTTATGAAATGTGAAGTAATGCTTTGAGTTTGAAAGATGTGCAATGCAATGTAATCATCAATCTGAATATAAACTACAAAACTCTATTTTTTACAATTCGTTAATTGAAATCTCTATTCTATTTTCTCTCTATAACTCTATTGCTATGGAAACACCTTTCAATTTAAAAAATGGTGTTTTGTCACCTTAACTAGCATGTCACCTTAAGAGGTTAGCTTGTCACCTAAACTTTGGTTATATGTATGGTGTAATTTATTATTGAATGTAATTCATTCTTCTTAATTTTCTTACTTTGGTTGAAATTTGTTTTGTTTAGTTAGAAGATAATTTATTATATGCCCTATATGTTTTCTAGATGCTATACTTTTCTTGTATGACCTAGATGATAGCTTTAGTTTTTAATACAGCTTCTAGCCTTCACATGAATTGAATATGATTGTGTGAAGGAAACAATAATGAACATCTATGATTTAATAGTACATATAGATATCTTAACATTAGGTGTACTAAGCCTCCTCATTACAAACAAAAAAATGATCTCTTAGGTCTGACTGACATTGAAAACTAAAACTAAGAGACTACAAAATTAGAAAATTGTTCAATCTTTTCAATAAAATGATATCTAAAATATTGCATTCATAATATACCCCTATATTCTCACCTAAAATACATAAAAAAATCCAATACAGCAATTCAAGACCACAACTTATTATATCATACACAGTATTATGAACAAATAATTGATACCAATTCATAATATACCCCTATATTCCCACCTAAAATACATAAAAAATCCAATCATACATAGTACTATCAACAAATAATTGACACCATAATTTGAGCACCGAATTAAATCTTATTCTCCATTGATTGCTTCAAATAGATATTGCAATATAATAGAAGTCTCCTTATATATGTTTCTATAAATGCCTATGATGATGATATCAAAATTTAGTCTTGGTTTCTCTTTTATAAGAGAAGCAACAAGCTTCAAACCGTTACAAAATATGGTATCTTTTCAAAATGTATGCATCTTTGTATAAAATAAACATTAGTTTTTCTTAAAACATAATTAAGAGAAAAAAAAGAAAGTAGATAACTAATGAAGTCCATAGCACTCATGAAACCATAGTCTGTTAATCTCCATAAGGCACCTATGATCACTAAAGATTTTTTCAAGGTCCTTTCTCCATATTAGTGTATCTAAATGCCCGATTCTTCCACTATGACATCCCCAAGGCCAACTATTCAAGAGGATCCAAATATTTTTTATCCCACTCGTACACTATATAATCATGTGGCCATTTATATTCTTGAATTTTCAATATATTTGCAATGTGAATCTTCCATTTGTTGTCTGGTAATGCCTTTCCATCCATGATAAACTTAGAATATCTAGCATCCAAGGTTATTACTCCATCCATGATTAAGTTGAACCTGTCAAGACTCAAGTCAACATCGTGTTGTATGTGAGTGATGCAATGTGGAACAATTTGGCCAAATTCACTCTTCCATTCATTGAGGTCCTTCAATTGGTCATCATCTTTCAATATTTTTGGCACAAACCACTGCTTCAAAGTATGAAATGAATCTATTCTTGTTTTGATCTTCTGGTCCTCTCCTTGTATATATTATAATTCATCTATAACTATTTTGGCCATCTACTCTATAGGTTTTCATGTTGCAGGAGCCTTAGTACTCCTCTATAATATTATGCACAAGGTTAACAATGTGTCGTGTATGGGTTGCTAGTTCATAAAAAGGGGATCCAGTATGGCTACATGTGTTTTCATTCGATCAATTGCCCATGTTAGTGAGTTGTAGTAATCATACACACTTTCCAACTTATCCATAATTAGCTTTATCCTATGCTCAAGGACCTTCCCTAAAACATTGCATATTTTATTTTTCACTCCTTCCTTACCCTCATTGTTGGCTTTCTTTAACTCTTCAATCTCATGTCTAAGAATGCTCACTTTTTTAGTGGAAGTACTTTCTATATCAACTAGTGGAGTAGGGAGGGTGGTACAACATTATTTCCTTGTTCTGTGAAGGGCTTTCTCCTTTCAATTGTTCCTTCAACTTCACATTATCCATGATTAATTTATTGAATTCATCAGTTAAAAACTTGTTTTCCTTTTTGTACTCTCCCAATCTAGCTTCCATATCCTTAATTGTAGCTTGGGTGAACATAGTTGAATGCATTATCATGGTTGCAGCTTCTAGAGGAGATGTATCCTTTAATGTTTTCACCATAGTTTTCCCTTTAATTTCCTGCACTACATCCAATAACCTTAGTTTTTGTGTACTCTTTTGTTTGGCCCAGAATGCCAAGGTTTCAATCATAGGGTTATACCATGTGCCACTTACCCCTTCATTTGAGTCAAACTCAACAATTTGCATTGGGTCTTCCTATGTTCTCACTTGATCAAGTAAAACCATTTTCTTCAATTCCATACCAAAGACAATAATTATATTACTATTCAAAATCATCTCTTTAGCCTCTTGTGGGCTGACATCAATATTATCAATCCTTAATTCATTAAAATTTTGGGCTACTATCTAGTCATGCTAGGATTCCTCAGCTCCCATCTTATTTATTTTAACCCTCACTTCAAACTCTCTCATTTTCATCTCAATCCAAAAGTCTTTAAATTCAAGGGTTTTGATAAATTTGTCATCTTCCAGGAACTTGAGAGCTGCAACTACCTTGTCATCCTCATACATTTCTCTTTCTCCATGTAGCTCAATGTCAACTCTAGCTTCAAGCATGTGGTCTTCAGTTTCAAGCATAGGTTGTTCCACTTCAATGTCATCCTTGAAATTTCTTAACACATTAACTAGTTCTTCTATATCTCCAACCTCCTCACTTATTTCATAGGAAACAAGTGGGTCTATCTATTGTGTCTTTTTTTTTTTAGAAGGTGGTTGTTCAAGAGGTGATCCTGGAGAAGCATGACATACTAAAACAGTATCCCAAGTTGGTTCTATAATTACAATACCACTCAGCCTTTTGGGAGAAAATTTGGTAGGTCTCCCCATCTTCGCTACAAACTTATCATATAATTCATGAAACTTATCAATCATCATATTAATCCTCTTGAGTGGATTTGCTTCCTCTACGAAATACCCCAAGAAATCATTGTGCTTCTTCTTTCTTTCTTCCTCAAGCCTTTTCATAATTTCCCATTTTCTCCTCCTCTCATATACCTCTTGAGGAGTGAAAAAAAATTGATTACATATTCTTCATAATCAATCTGGTGAGTAACGATAGCCTTGGTAAGGATGGTGTATCTTAAAAAATTCATGTGACCCTCGAGGTCAAAAGCTCTTTCCTTTCCAAACTCTAAAGGGTACCTTGCTTTTAGATAATTCTGCAACTCTCCAAGTGTATCACATCCCACTTATATTTCCCCGCATGTTGTCAAATTGGGTAGAAATGTACCCTTCCTTTATTTATATATGGCATCCTTTTCCATCCATAGAATCTACCACATGAACTCTATTGGTGTAGGTTTTTATTTTCCTAGTGGGTTAATTTATTTTCCCTTAGTCCTAGGTTTTTCATACACTTAATTAAGCTTGCTTAGGATAATAAAGTGAGTTTATTATTTAATAACTAGGATATATGTGATGAGTTTTTCCCTTCCTTAAAGGGTGGAACTACTTTCCACTTTTGGTGGGCATCTCCACTTTTGGTGTTTCATCTCCACTTTTTGTAATTGATTCCTATTGGTTGGATTTCCCACCTACCCCCTCTCCTAAGTTCTATATAAACTCACTACCTAGCTTGTATTTGCATCCATTCTTGCAATACTCTTGCATTTATTCATGCATATTTGCATTGTATCTTTTCAGCTTGGAGGCTCTTAATGCAATTTTTTCATATTGACATTGCATAATCTCTCGGAGTTCTGGTGTGCATTCTTTATTCTTTTCCAATCTATGTAGCTTTGATTTTCTCTTATAAAGTTCTTGGGTTATTCAATCTATTTCAGATTTCTAAATGGTATCAAAGCTTTTGTTTTGAGAAATCTAAGTTCTTAGATTCTTGATTGAGAGATTGAGTTTCTTATAAAAATCTTGTAAATTCTTGTATGATATTCTCTTGCGTTCTTGAATGATCTAGAAAATCATAAAGGATTTGAAAAGATTTAATTACCTCTTTATTTTTCATATGTGTTTTGTGAGATCCGGCTGATTGAGGCATTTCTGATTATACTGGCAACATTTTTTACTATTCCAATGCATCTAGAAAGCTCGAGAAAGTCAAGTTTGGCTTTTGTTTCATCCATATTGGAGATCATTCGACATAGTTGCAAGTGGGGGTTTGAAGAAATTCATTTTTTATTGGAGCCATTTTTCATTTTGCTTCAAAAAATATAGCTTCCGCTCATTTTGGAGAAAAACAATTTTTGGGTTTTGTAGCCATGGTCAAAATCTCAACTAGGTATCTTTTAGATTTTTCATATCTTGCAGAGATCTAAAGAAAATTGTTCTACAAAAAGTGTTGTGCATCATTTTTCTCCTTGTTGAAAGTTATATATATATATATATATATATATATATATATATATATATATATATATATATATATATATTTATATTTACATCCTCCTAAGTTGTGCTTAAGGGGGGTGTTGGTGTAGGTTTTTATATTCCTAGTGGGTTAATTTATTTTTCCTTAGTCCTAGGTTTTTCCTACACTTAATTAAGCTTGCTTAGGATAATAAAGTGAGTTTATTATTTAATAACTAGGAGATATGTGATGAGTTGTTCCCTTCCTTAAAGGGTGGAACTACTTTCCACTTTTGGTGGGCATCTCCACTTTTGGTGGTCCATCTCCACTTTTTGTGGTTGATTCCTATTGGTTGGATTTCCCACCTACCCCCTCTCCTAAGTTCTATATAAACTCACTACCCATCTTGTATTTGCATCCATTCTTGCAATACTCTTGCATTCATTCATGCATATTTGCATTGTAACTTTTCAGCTTGGAGGCTCTTAATGCAATTTTGTCATATTGACATTGCATAATCTCTCGAAGTTCTGGTGTGCATTCTTTATGCTTTTCCAATCTATGTAGCTTTGATTTTATCTTATAAAGTTCTTGGGTTATTCAATCTATTTCAGATTTCTCACAAACTCTAAAAAGGCTAATCGAAGGGGGACATACTTTGGTAGTATATGTGGGGCGTGTGAGCATCCATAAATCCTGATTATTGTGATATCTGATAGAAAAAACCAATCATCGAAGTTATGAGTATGGCCTTGCTCAAGTTTCAAAGCCAAAGGTTTTAATAGTTGTAGCACAAGTGTGTGTAGTCTTGGTGATGGGTGGCCAAGAACTCTCATAATTTAGTACACAAATTCATCATGGAATATCACATAATTTAAATTTGTACATCTGTTATCCTATATATAACACCATCATTGCATTGGCATCAAATTCCCTCACTTTTCAATCTTACCAAAACACATCCTTTTGATCCATCTATCTTTATTCTGGTATAATATAAAGTGGCATAGCAAAGAATATTTCCTGAATGTTATGGGGGACCTATTTTCCCTGACTTACAAAAATCCTTCATGCAATGCTTTCTTAAGATATGAGGTAAAATCATATTCAATGTTTGTCTCAAGGTTTTGGATCCTCATAGCCATCGTAATTAAACTAACTGGTATTTGCTCTTATGCATCTATCCCAAGTACTTGACAAAGAGAAAAGTAGGTTTTCTTGAAATAAAATTGGAAATCTGAGACATCAAATGGTTCAATATCAAAAGGGTGTATAGGAATCACCTTGTTGTTCACACCCCTTTTCATGTAAATGGGGAGTTTATCACTTCTATGGGTTCTCCTTAATCTAGTATATTATTTTTCACTTCTTTGCAAAATAATTTTAGTCAGGGCTTGTTTCTTTAGGTCAAAACATTCAATAATGGCCACTTTAGTCAACACAACTAATGGTGAACCATCTAGAAATATCATAGACCTGATAGCAGGATGATAACTCTGAGCCAATACTCTGATGAACTCTACATCTATAAAAATATTTGGGACAATTAACTTGGCCAAATCTAATGCCCATAGATTTGACACCGGAATCTTGCCCTCCCTTTTGTTATAAAAGTACCAAAATATTTCCCACCTAGAGATAGGGATAAGGGAATATCTACAACCATGAGCCACATCTTTTAAAAAATTCTTAAATCCTCTCTCAATTGATTCAGGGAGTATATCTAGGATAGATTGTTGTAAGGACCTCTGTGGTAAGGACCTCTTTTTAACCTTAGATTCTTCCTTTTTCAATTTCATGTTCTTTCTTCTTGGGCGGCATGATGTTTAACTATCTTACTTCTCCTATACTTCTGAAATGCGAAATACCAAACAATCTTGTACTCATAAAACTTATTTCACAATGAGTTTTGTGCACTTACTCGGGTTACAATGGTTGCAAAGCTTAACCTCCTCGAACTCCCAGCTCCCCACATGATAATTTTTGCAAATGAGTGCAAAGAAAATGTTGAATTATAGGTTTAATATTTTTTGAGCTCAGTCATGTCAACATTAATATCAACCTTTTTTTCCCCCAGATCATTAATATCAACGTTACGCCAAATATTTTTCTCGTAGTTCGGGTTTGAATATGCATCATTGATTTTACAAGATTGTAGGGTTGATGTGATTTATACATTTAATACCACTATATTTCTACCACTTTCTATAACTTCCAAGGGATAGAGACGTATACAACGCTATACCACATGCTTCTTTTCATTTCACCATGGGGTAGCGAGATCCTTACCTCTATATCGCAATCTTGACTTGTTTAACCTACGGTACTGTAGTTTACATTAATAGACACATAACTTTCCACCATACCACATGCTTCATCACATCCTTCCATGGTATAGCGGTTCATATTGCCTTGCAACATGCCTTTATGATCTTCCTCATGGGATGGTGGGTTATTCCCCACTATACTGCACCATTCATTTTTCCTTCTCGCGGTATGGCAGTTTATGATGTATTTAAATTCTCTCATATTTCCCAACCGCGAACTCATCATAATACTTCTATGATATGGCAGTAAATATCTTCATGTTGTGTGTTACACACTGCCATCTTGCCAAGGGTTCAGATTACTGCTGAGGGATCATGGTAAGGGATTGTTGATGGATTTGGAATGTTTTTAGCTAGACATGTTTTTGCTTAAGTATATATGATGAATTTTTGGCTTTGTATAGGTCTTTTAGTGTCAGTCAGACTTAAAAAAATTATATGTTTGTTTACAGTGGGGAGGCTCAGTCAAAAATAAAAAGAAATATAAGGGTCAAGAATCAAGTCATGGAGCTCAAGGTTAATTGTGATGATGGAACTACGTAAAATTTTAAGGTTCTAATGCACCTCATGATGAACTAGACTATGTTTTCCTTCATCCTAATTGTGTTATGTTTTTATGAGTTATTTTCTTGTGAATATATCCCGAAGGAAAATTTGTCTAATACCTCTAATTGTAAATATCTTGGTTTTTTACTACAAATTATTTTAATCTATAAACTAAATTCTATTTTAAGTTTCTATTTGTAGTTATCAGCGGATTGGAAAGTCAATAGTTATCAACTTATGAACTCAATAATTTTTTACTAATTCAAGTTGTTGATTTATGCATTATTGTTTATTTGGACTTCAGGAAATGAAGAGAAGGACTGTAAGATGCAAATTAGATGATAGTTATCATAATGTTGAAATTCTAGTGATAGAATATGAGGGTGTGCATAGTGAAAAAGTGGCCAAAAATAATGAATATTTATTGCGTCTTGGTTTGAAAAGTGGGCAGGTTGTAAATCCACTAAGTAGTATATTATTTGTTTAATAGTGTTTAATGAAATTTTATAGGCAAGAGATTTATGTATATAAGACATAATATGATATTTTTTTGTTTTATAGGCAACAAAAAAAGTGCAAAGAAAATGCAGAGAAAAAACAAAAGGAAAGAAAAGATAAAGTGTTTCCATCTCATAGAAGATGACGCTTTTGTGATTCAACAAATGCAGTTGGTGAAAAAAATAGTTGTGATGATGTGCATCCTGGTATAGCACATGGTGATGTGTAGCCTAATATAGCACACGGTGATGTGCATCCTAATATAGTATATGGTGATGTGCAACCTGATAGAGCACATGATGATGTGAAACGTTGTGATGATCTCTTAGCACAAAGGTTAAAAAAGATTATTGAACATCAGAGTAGAGGAACAACAAGTCTGTAGAAGAATTATTCAACATTAAAGGATGTGTTTGAAGTGAAGTTTGTGGAGACCCATATTGATCTACCTACTCATTCCACACCTGATTTGGCCAAGGAGCATGAATTTTTGACTAATGAATTCATGAAGAGAGACCGCTAGATGCATTTTGTGTGTCTCAAAGTACACCTGTTGCATCTAAAACTTTTGATGGAACTAGTGAATCAGCCAAAAATACTGGTAGTGGTAATTTAATAGAAGATGTGGATGTTTTTGTCAAAAGACAAAGATTGAGTCAATATTTGGACAGATCTACAGAGATGAATGCAAAAGAAAGAAAATTAGAAGGAAAGAATTCATTCTTGCTTGAGATATTGAAAGATGGTGAGCCCATTGGGCCAAATGCTACAAAGTGGGCCACTGAGTTGGGTGTAAGATGTAGGGCCCATTTGGATATTTTCAAATCAAGTTTTGCAAAGCAAGATCCATGAGCTATGGAAAATGTTATACATAAAATGGAAAATTCTTTTGAGACTATTGGTGGACAAATCTCTAGAAAATATTACAAGCAAAAGATAAGAATTTTGATGAACAATTATAGATACAATTGTAGAAAAAAAATCATGGAGGGAAAAGAGAGTTTAGACTCCACTCTATCTCCCAAACAGTGGGAGGCATTGATATAAAGTATGCATTCCTAAGAATATTTGGTAAAGAGTAACAGAGGTAAGAGAGAAAGAGATAATGTGAGGTCTAGATATACATTTGAACGAGGTGGGTTGCACACCAAAATGGACAAGTTTGCAGTAAGTATATGGATCTTTGGTTCAATTTACATCGAGTTATTTATTTTGGTTTTTTATTGAACTGACTATATATTGAAATTGGCATTGTATTTTAGGTGGAAAATAATAATAAAGAAGCAGGTGCAGAATATATTGTCAATTATATGGAAGCACTAGATCCTAGTAAATCTAAGAGTATGATGAAGTGGAAATCTAGTTCATCAACAGAGATTTCACAACCATCTATTCAATGCCCAGTAGGAGCCTCTATAGATCATATCAACTCAAATAAACTAGGGTACCAAAAGGTAATGACTTGCATATTTAGTCTCACTCGACAAGTTTTGCAGTTGGTTGTCTTTGTTAACCCTATAGTTTCTACATGGAATGAGCATAAATCCATGAATTCAGATGAGGTAAGAGGCTCTATTGATCTCATTTCTTCTTGTTTGTAAATTATATATACAAATTCCTCTTAATATGTAGATTATTGAAATTTGAGTGTAGGAGAACCCAACACAGTTTCTTTATTGTTGGAGTGATCCAAAAAATATTATTTTGGATAAATTTATAGCTTGCATTCTTTACCTGACTATTGAATGCTTTGTATATTTTTTTGCATGATGGTTAAACCACATGCAAATAAATTTTATCAAAGCAATAGGAAAACGAAAATGCCTTCATGATGTCAACAAAGCTTTTGATATTGATAGTGATGAAGTGGACAAGAACATGTAGCACAATCATCATAGTTGTCCTGAAGTTAAGGTAATTAATATAATAGTTGTCAGTTATTTGTCCCAATGTTTTGTCATTCTTCATGCTTAAAATGTTCTTTTGGACAAAAAATTATAGCTTTTGCATTCTTTACTTGACTTATATTAATTTTTGCATGATGATTAAACCACATGATGCAGAGAAATTATATGAAAGCAGAATAAAAAGAAAAAGGCCCTGTCAATTGAACTCTCTGCAAAGTTGTCCAACTTCATGTCTACAAAGATGTTGATATTGATTATGATGATGAACTCTACAAGCATGCACATGATATTCATAGTGGTAGTCATGATAAAGAGGTGCAGAGAAGAGGAAAAGTTGTAGAGAGTGTAACATACATGTATGTGCAGCTGCAAATAAGTTGCAACATAGAATCGTCATCAAAATTGTAATATCTTGCATAAGGAAAAAAAGCCCAAGTGCAAAAAAATAAGTAAACACGGAGCTGATAAAGAAGTAAATACATAGCAAATAAGGAGGAAAAGTTGCAAATAAGCAAAAAAAAGGGGTGCAAAAAAAGAAGTAAATACAGAGCAGATAAAGAGGGGAGAAGAGGAAAAGTTGCAGAGAGTGCAACATACATGTATGTGCAGTTGCAAATAAGTTACAACATAGAATTGTCATCAAATTGTAATATCTTTCATAAGAAAAAAAAAAGCATTGTAACTCAGTTTTTTCAATCATAGCACTGAGAAACACACTTTTTAACAGTCATTTTTCAAAGCAAAGACAAAAAAAATTCTTGTATCTATTGTAAGAAGACGTTTTCTCAATAAATTTTTAATATTTTTCCTTCTGAATAGTCATTTCATTATGTGCAAATGAATGATTGATTATATTTTTTTGTGTTTTTATATGTTTAAACCTCAATTAAAGCATTGTCTCATTTTCAGCACTTACAGGTAGAAATTAGTGAACAAAAACAATTAAATAAACTACCAATTGACTAAATATACTACCAACTGACAAAAATCAATGAATAAATATGACTAAATATAATGATTATGTAATTAATAAACAATGTATCAATATACCTACAAGTTGATAGAAATCAGTGAACAAAAACAATTAAATAAACTACCAAATTGATCAAAATGATGATTAAAATTAATGACTAAATACTACTAATGGATGGAAATCAGTGAAAAAACTAAATGACTAAATAAGTGACCAGTTAACAACAATCAATGACTAAATTAATGACTAAATATACCAGTGAATAAAAAATTACTAAACACACTACCAAATCGATCAATCAAATGACTAAATTAACAACCAAATCGATTAATCAATTGACTAAATTAATGACCAAATCAATCAATAAAATGTTTTAAAATAGTTTAGTCATCAATTCGTTCACGTTATAAATGACTAGCAATATACTATGACTAGTCATGCGACCATGTTCAATTGTTTATAAGCAGTTTTTAGTAGTTTTTTCAGTCATATATTGTTGTTTTTGTAATAGTGCACCTACTACATAGAAACAAGAACTAGATACATAGATCACTCCAAAAAATAAAACCAAGGAATCATTAGCACCAACACTTGAAACCACCACCCCATAATGTAGAAAGGGAGAACCCGGACAAGTCCATTAAAACTTTGTCACCAAGAAGTACATGTAGAAGAAAAAAGAACATCTAAACATGTAACTGAAAGTACTTGCAAATAAAAAGGGTGTGCAAACGAGGCACAAACACATGAAGCAAGAATCACTAGGATTTGATGTTATCATGGAAGGAACACTCACTTGACAAAGGTGTGATGGAAAATCAAAAGCACTCACAACCCACCAATGGCACTTTATATCAAAGTGTGAGTACAAAAGGCACAACATGATGTGAAAAATCTCAAAAACACATACACTAGAGGAAGCATTAGCACCAATAGTAGAAATTCAAAAATTGCAAAAACAAAAAATAGCCCCTCAAGGGTTGGGTGTTGGTCACCTATATGACCCTAGGGTAGTTATTTTTTTTAAGAAGAAAAAGAAAAAAATAATGAAGATTTCAAATTGCTATTGTAACTCTCTAATTTGAGAAAAAAACTCAAAAATTAAGAAGGGGTTCACTGAATCCATGCTCTGTTACCACGATAGAATTATGAATAACACAAGATGCATGATAAAATAACAAACAATAACACCTTGCATGCAAGAGCTCTACAAAATAATAATTTTTTATTCCTTAACAAGAAAAACTTTTAAATGAACCTCAAGAGTCTTCAAGGAGATCAAGAGATAATAAAATGAGGGTGAATGTTTTATAGGAGCAATCCTAAATGATAAAGGGATTAGATCATGGCAAGTGTCAACATCTTGTGTGATGAGACAGAATGGTCTAATAATAGCGCACTTCAATTAACATAAAAAAGAACTCCTAAATTTAGCTTAAGTATATGAAATAAATTAGACTAATAATCAATTAAAGATTAATTAATTATTGTCTAATGCATGAGTACTCTAATAGGGTTGCCATTATTTCTAACCCATTTAACATATGTGCAACAATTTTTAGGTTAGTTTTGACAGCCTTTAAACATCTCAATCATGTAATGATATTTACACATTTTTTTCCTTTATTAGTTGCTTCTCTCTTTTTGTGATGCCAGTGCCATATGTACCTTATCTAACCACTTTCCCATTAATGTTCACATTGAATGGTAAGTGGGTCTACCAAATCCTTTCAAGTCTTATTTTTTTAACACTTCCTTGATGAGTCACCAACTCATGGTGTCCCATATTATGAAGATATGGGATATTGAATGTTGTCCTACTCAGCCAACTTGGTGGATTGTGTGGTGGAACAGAGATATTTAGCACACGTCTCATTTCCTCCACATCTATGGTCACTAACTGGTCATCTTTAGGAGGTTTTCATATGAGGCTACCACCTTGTATCTACATCGTACCATGGAAGAGAAGAACTCATTTTCAACCATTCTGGTAGAGGTGTCTAAATTAAAGCCAAAATTCATTAGCTTAAAGTTGTAGATAAGGCTTCGAAGGAATTTTCCCAAACCCTTTGTGCACAACATACTTCCCATAGCATCAAGCAAATTAAGGAAGTTCACCAAGTGCTTAAGGAACTTCCAAATATTCTTTAGGCCTTCATCAAGTATTATGATAATATTTTCATAGCTCATGAAAATTCTCTTGAGAGAAAGTGTGCCCTCCAAGAGTACCTTCAAGTTTTTCCCTACTGGTTTTCTTCAACTCAAAAATATTTCTTTGATCAAATTATCTCCCTTACCAATCTTAAGGAGTCCATGAGCACAATAGTTGATGATAAAGTTCTTAGGTGTGATGGTTTTTCATGTGAATTATATAAGGCTCTATGGGACTATGTTGAAGAGGAACTACTTAAAGTTTATATGGAATCTTTCCATTCTAATTCCCTAGGGAAGCTTATTAACAAAGAAAATGTTAAACTCATACCTAAAGCCAAATATTCTAAAGATATTTATAATTAGAGGCCCATCACACTACTCAATGTGTCCTACAAAATTATTGCCAAAGCTTTGGCTCTGAAATTAGATCATCTCCTTCCCCAAATTGTGGATCCTAAACAAATGGGTTTCATTAAGTCTTGGTATATCCTAAATAATATTGTTGTTGTATGGGAAGACATATAATGGGCTCGACACTCTCAATAAAATTCCCTTTTCTTAAATATTGACTTTGTTGGAGGTTTAACGATTTTTTCATTGATATGCATGTTGGCAACATGAGCATGGGTGTATAGTATGTATATGTAGTGTTATCATTGATGTCAACATTGTGATTTGGTATGGGGATTGATGTGCAAACAATCTTGGTGAAGCATGAGTGGTTTTATAGATGATAATCCAATGTATAGTTTCAAGAAGGTTTGATTTGGTGTAGATAGTTGAATTGGAAAATTGGTTGTCAAAATAGTGTTTTTAGTGTATAAGACATCTGATATTTTGGTCTGCATTGGTCCACCTTGAAGAATCTTTCTCTACGGTTATAAGTTAAAAAAATTGGATGTTAGACGAGTCTAAATCCAATTTTTCACATTGTTTTACCTTCTGGTGTAGAAGTTATGAATAAGATAATATCTAGTCTACCAATGATAGTGATTGCCAATACAAAGTGCATGTTTTGGTGAGTCTGCACTTCACGTATTATAATATTTTTGCTTCCAGATTTGTGGAGGTGTTGATAGGTGTCAAATGCACCTATGTTCCAAGTGGCATGAATTTTGGAGGCCCGTGTATCCATTTTTGGTTGATCAGTAGGTAAATTTTTATGTTAGGTCTTCACCAATGTTGACCTAATATGATATGAGTATATTGGAGGTTATGTAAGTGTTGATCCATTATAAAGGTGTTATTATAGGTCCACCTCAACCTATATTATGTGTTACAAGTTTGAATTAAGGCGTGAGGTGTGTATGGTTGATTGGGAGCCGACAAGTCATGTTTTACATGTTATACCTAATTAGGCCGACCTATTTGATGTTATAGGTGTTTCTGGATTTGATTGATCTATATATGTAAGTTCATTTCAGTGTTGTACGGTGTGAACACAAGCATTATTGATGTGAATTGTGTGAAAGTGATGTGAATGCAAAGTAGAGAAGAGTGTTAGAGAAGAGTGATGTGAAGCATGTTGACTTTGTATACTGAGCTTAAACATAATTGTATTCCAACATGTTGTAGATGCATTTGTAACAGTTCATTTTGGTTGTGTGTCACCCCTCTCTTCTATATTTTCTTCTTTTTGTGGGAAGTGAGTCCACTAGGATAGTGATTCAACCTATAGTGAGCACTTATGTAATATCTTATAACTGGTTACAATATATTGAGAGCTAATCCTCACTGTGGTTTTTCCCTTTTAAGGTTTTCCACGTAAAAATTTGGTGTTCATGTGTTATGTGGTTTTGATAGTTTCTTTCGTGATTTCCTTTCTTACTGCAAATTGATTATGCTATGTGGAATGAATGTTTAAGTGGTTTTTAGAGAATACTAATTCACCCCCCTCTTATTATTTTGGGTGTTCAATAAATTGTATCAGAGCTTGGTTCCTTGGAAGAATCTTAACCACTTGGGGAAGATCTTAGAGGTTGAACACATGGCTCTTAGAAGATATCCTACTCCTCTAGAATACATTCTTGTTATCGGATTCACAAAAGAAGATTGCATGGTTGATATGAATGGAGAACTCAGAATAGCTCTTGAAGATATGGAAAAGACTGAAATTGAGAACAAAGATCTAAAGTAAAATGTCAAAGAAGTAGATGAATGCGTCAAAAAATTGAGAGAAAAAATTTAAAAAATTAGAGAAAGACATAAGGAATTCAATGAGAAGGTGAAGCAAGAAAATGAAATAATTACTAGTCTGAAAGTGCAAGTTGAAGAAGGAAAAAGAGTAGAAGAATTTTTGAATGCTAAGATGAAAAGAAAATATAAAGAATGTTCAAAAGTTGAAGAAGAAGTTGTGACCTTGAGATCAAACCTTGAAAAAGTAAAGAGTCATCAAGAAAAATTCAAGATAAGTTCTACAAATCTTGATAAAATTACTGCAAACCAAAAAGGATCTAAAGACAAAGAAGGATTAGGGTTTGAGAAAGTTGAAAGCTCAAAGATAGATCAAACTCCAAATCAAACTGAAAAGAAGGACAATGAACAAAAGAAGATTGAGGACAAGAAGAGTAATGGCAAGCAAGTCCAGAATCAAAGGAGAGACTTCAAAAGACCACTAATCAGACAAAAAAATGCATAAAGGTACCCATCTTTTAATGGTTTATGTTATTCCTACAATCAATTTGGAAATAAGGATGTAGAATGTAGAAGCAAAATGAATCAAAATGTTCCATATTTTCTCGGTCAATGCTTTACATGTAAAAGACTTGGTCATAAGGCCAGTGAATGCAGAAATCAAATGATGAATGGCTATAACAACGGTATGAGGTTTCAATCTTTTAATGGCTACTATTATGCATGCAATGGATTTGGGCATGAAGCTACTCAATGTAGATCCAGAATCGGTGGAAGTAAGCTTGTTCAAAATACTATCACTTGTTACAATTGCAATAGACCATGACAAATTTCCAAATTTTTTAGAAGCAAGAATAATCCAGTAAAGAAGAATGATCTCATAAAAAAGGCTAATCCAGTAAAGATGAAGAAAGCGATTGACAAGATTTGGAGAAATAAAGAAGACAATGAGACCAAGGTTGAGTTTGTACCATCATCTGGTGTAGATGTTTCCTTTTAAAACTAAGAAGAAAGCTTTGGCTTAGGGGAAGCATTAACAAAATATTCTTTATCCCCTACCAAAGAAATGGTGTTGATGTTTCAACACATGGATATGAGGTGTAGGCTGAAATGGTTAACCTATTGGTGGAAGAACCAATGGAAAATATTGAGTTGAAGAATTTTGTGTTCAGCATTTGAAGGTGACTGTGCACATAGTTAGGATTTTTATCAACTTTTCAAATTGTGTATTCATTGTGAATTAAGTCAATGCAAAAATATTTATAAGTGATTTCATACACAATCTAATTCATTTTCAAATGAGAATTTGAGGAGATAAGAGTAGTAAAGAGAGAGGTGAATAATTCCAAGTGATCTTTGCATATGAAACCCTAACCAAAAAGTGAACAAAGGTATTTACAGTTCTATCTTGCCCTAAGTTTTCATAAGTGTTTTGAAGTGTTGAAAATGTATACACCACAAGTAGTTTAGGTAGTGGATCATCCCTAAACTAAATTCAAATGGAATCCTAAAAAATCACTGGTGGATGATCTGGATGGTGCATTTTCACACATCCCATATGGTGTTCTACACAGAATATGTAAGGGTATACATTCATGCAAAGTTGGAAGAAAATTATCATGGTAAATTGAGTGATGTGTGGGTTAATGAACTCACCAGAGATAACTTTGAATTGAAAACAGAATTTGAAAGCTTGGCAAAGAAGAAACTTGATGTGTGGCAATATTTTCCTAAATTTTGTCATGATGATGTGTGGGTAAGGTTCACCCTAAGCATAATCCATGATAAATTTATCTGGATTGATATACCTCACTTGATCAACAAAGAGGTGATTATGGTTGTTACGATTTTGTGTTCAACCGGAATAGTTCTGACACTAAAGTCTGTGAAGAATGAGGTAGTCATGGAGTTAACAGGAGTGAAGTATGATAAGAGAGATTTGATAATCAAGAATAATAAAGATCGAGCAATCAATTATACCTCCATGATGATTGGCTACAAAATATATTTCACTAACAAGGAGAATTTTGTATCAACAACTGTAATTAATACAACACATGAGATGGTTGTGAAGGGTGTGGATTACGATTTATGTGAGCTATTGAGGGTACAATTAATTGAGAGCTTGGAAAAGACAAAGGATTCAAAATATCCTTTCAAGTTCATCACATTGATCATTTGTTTGTTGTTTTACTTCTTGAATGAGGTTCCTGAAACAAAGAATATAGTATGGTTGAAGGACATATTGGTAGCACATCAAATCAAAGACCACCTAAGGAGGCTGGGTGATGTGGAGACATAGGAAGCAGCATTACGGGGATTTTTCAATACCTTTCAAAAGAACATTTTAGATCCTAGAGATGGGATATGAGATAATAGAGGAAGAAATCATCGGCTTCGTAGACTTTATGTTGAGAAAACCCATAGACACCTCTGAGGAGAGATATGGAACCTATGAGGAGAAGCCCATGAAGGTGCATATGGATCAAAGGTAAAAACAAATATCAAAAACACTTGAGAAGATGACTACACAAGTTGCGGAGGTAATTGGCCTCACAAAGGAATAGGTAGAGAAGGATAAAGCAATGTCTGGCTCACCGAAAGGAACATATAGTAGAAGAAGGTCTGGTAGAATAACTAACACCCCTCTGGTTCCCCCCAAGTTCTCCAAGACCATGCCATCAGCAAGTAGAATGAAGAGAAAGGGTCCAAGTACTCCAGAAAAATAAACAAGTGCCACTATAAAGGAAAAGTCTATTCTGGCTAAGTAAAAAAGTGTGCTTGTAAAGGAAAAGGCACCCCTGACAAAGTAACAAGGAGCTCCTCAAAAGAGAAGAATAAAGACAAAAGCAAAAAGAGAGGCATACTTGGGAGTGAATGATGATGATGGTGATGAAGGACCACAATTGGTCCAGAAAACGAAATATGAAGCTTCACAAGGAGAAGCAAGTGAAAATAAAGTAAGAACTGACATTGTGGATACGGATAATGAGGCAAAAGTAGAAAAGGAAAAACAAGCCTTTCTGTTTCACATGATAGAAAAGAAAATAGAGTCTTGCAAAGAGAAGAAGTCATTGAAAGACAATAAAAATAAAAAGAAGAAGACTCTGGTAAGTAAGCATAGCCCTATGAAGTTAGATGCTTTGTTTAATGGAATTGTGGAGCATGAAATGTTAGAAGAGACTGTGGAATTGTATACCACTGTGGATGATGTTGACAAGGCAACAATAGAAGAAGCAATTTTCAAGTACATAGTTGCATTTCAAGTCAACATAAAGAACATAGAAAATTAGTTGCCTAAAGATTTAAGGAATGTATTATATGCTAGAAGACAAAAAACCATTGATAAAGAAGAAAATTTAAGATCTTTTTCTTTGGATAAAATTAGTGCACCCCTTTTGGATGAAAATAAAGCCACATTGACTTAGGTGTACAATAAGGAATTTAGAGCCAAACAAAGGGTAACTACCCTTATGAGCCGAGACAAAGATGACTTTGAGAGATTAAAGAAAGAGACTATTGAGAAGATTTCCAATTTGGAAAACGATTTGGATATGATCTCAGACAAAGAAGAGAAAGAACATGATGATATGCCAGCTCCATAATTTAATGTAACAGATGATGCACAACAAGAAGATACTCAACATGAGCATGGAACAAAAGAAGAGAATGTGTAGGATGACACTCTTTTAGATATGGAAGAAAATGTTACTAGTGGTGAGAACATTGCAGAAGAATATATTACAAGTGATGCTCCTCTAATAGGAGAAAATACTGCTTTAGAAGAAAATTTCACTAAACCACAAAAGGAGGATGCATCTACAAGCCATAACAATCCTCTGGAACCTGAGAAGAATGTAGAGGTTGTATAAGACAACCCAAAAATGAATATGCCCATGGATAAGTTTGATAAATATGTTGATGATGAGAAAAATACTGCAAATGCATCCAGTACTGAAGAGAAGAAAGATGAGTAAGAGCCTATCAATGCTGAGAAAAATGATGAAAAAGAAGAAAGCAACATTGGTGACAAGGAAAAGGATTTGGAAATGAAGGATGCATAAAATAAAGTGAAGATGGTTGGAGAATCATTTGGTACCTCTAGAGATTCATTGGAGAACTTATTAAGTATGCAGCTCTGGTTCCAAATAGTTGTATCTGCCCAGCTACAACAACTTCCAATGCAACAAGGGAAGGAAGATATGGACAAGATATCTCCATTGCACAAGCTTCAGTTAGATGGTTTTTTTCATGCCTCTGCCCAGAAGGAAATTATACTAACTCATCAAAAGAGTGCAGAGCTTATTGATGAAGCAGTAAAGGTACTACAAGAAAGCATATCTGGTGTGATCATAGATAATTCTTTATCCAGTATGGAAAATTTGAAGTTTTTTCTTGATTCATTTAAAGAGTATTCTAGTGGTTTCAAGGAAAAACTAGAGAATGAGATAAATAAAAATGTGAATGATAGGAAATTAATGGATATAATAGAGAAGTGTGCCACCGCACATAATAAATTTCAAAATAATATCAAAGATGTATAGGATTGTGTTGTGGAAGCCAAGATGTTGTTACAATTTTGTATGAAGTGGCCTAGATCCACCAAAAGCATCAAGGATGAGATGGACTCAATTGAGTCCCAAATTGATAAGGCATCATGTGTCTATGATCCAACACAAGACATTGATGGGAGCACAAGAACAGTAATTTAGAATTTGCACAAGCAGTTCTTCCAACTTCAAAAATAAAAGGAGAAGATAATTGTGCAGTTTGGACATCTCAGGGCTCTGGTGAATGCTAAATTCACACCTATCTCCAGGGCCTTGATGAGTGTAGAAAAAGTAAGGAAGTTAAATCTGGTATCCAGCACTCTGGATGATGGTGAAGAAATTCTTATGGAGTTTGAGAGTCATAGCCACATGCTTGGCCTAGCCAAGGAAGATTGGGGAGAAGGAAAGAAAGACTGGAAAGCACACCTTGAGAAGTTGCAGGTGTCAAATACCTCTTCTGGTTAATAATATTCAACAGTGTATATTTCTTTCTTATTATGCATTTTACTTTTTTAGTTAGATTTCATTGTATATATAGAAGGTAGAGATGAATTTCCAATACAAATTTTGATCCAGCTTGATGAATATCACTATTAGGGGGAGTAAATATGTAGTCAGGTAAAGAGTTGGAAAGGGGGAGAAGCAAAGAACAATAATATGCCTATATGTTTTGTGCCCTTTGCCATTGATTTCAAAGGGGGAGAGTATTTTTGGAGAATATTTGATGCATGTTGCCATAAATAAAAAAGGGGGAGATTTTTGGACACTTAAGGAGTTTTTCATTGATATGCATGTTCACAACATGAGCATGGGAGTATAGTATGCAAATGCAATGTTATCATTGATGTCAATATTGTGATTTGGTATGGAGATTGATGTGTAGAACATCTTGGTGAAGCATGAGTTGGTATATAGATGATAATCCAATGTATAGTTGCAAGAAGGTTTGATTCGGTGTAGACAATTGAAGTGGAAAATTGGCTAAGTGTCAGAATGGTGTTTTTAGTGTACATGACATCTGGTATTTTGGTCCACATTGGTCCACCTTGAAGAATATTTCTCTATGATTCTATGTTATTTTTTTTGGATGTTAGAGGAATCTAAATCCAAGTTTTCACATTTTTTTACCTTCTGGTGTAGAAGTTATGAATAACAGAATATTGAGTATGCCAATGACAGTGATTGCCAGTATAGGTTGTATGTTTTGGTGGTTCCACACTTCACCATGGAAAAATATTTTTCCTTGCATATTTGTGGAGGTGTTGATAGGTTTCAAGTGTATCTATGTTCCAAGTGGCATGAATTTTAGAGGTCCATGTTTCCGTTTGTGGTAGTTGGTGAATTTTGATGCTAGGTCTTCATCGGTGCCGACCTAAAATGATATGAGTATTGCAAAGGTTATGTAAGTGTTTATTTGTTATAAAGGTGTTATTATAGATCCACACTGACCTATCTTATGTGTTAAAGTTTGAATTAAGGCATGAGGTGTGTATTATTGATTGGGAGTTGACAAGTCATTTTTTACATGTTATATCTAATTAGGGTGATCTATTTGTTGTTGTAGGTGTTTGTGGATGTGACGGATATGTATGTAAGTTCATTTCAGTGTTGTAGGGTGTGAACACAATCATTGTTGATGTGAATTGTGTGAAAGTGATGTGAATGCAGAGTAGAGCATAGTGATATAAAGTGTGTTTGGTGCAGGAGCACCCCAAAGTTCATCTAGGAATGTTGTCTAGAAGGCTATTGAATTGGAAATTTGTTTAGGCCAAATGTAGCAATCTCTTTCTATTTCTTGAGTTTGTGCCTTAGAGGCATTTCAGAACATGCAATGTGTTAGTAAAGGTCATGTTGACCATTTGTTAGATTGAGGGTTGGCTACAAGGATGGTGTAAGACCTTTGTAGACCTTTTCTAGTTGTTAGTTTCTCTAAAATGTTGCAAATAAGGCATATTGGAAATCACACAAGCGGCCATGGAGTAGTTAGGATCGAGCTTAACTAATTTAGAAACCTATATATGGTGTGCCTCGAACTGAAAGGAAGGTTGGAAGCTTTTATATTGTTACAAATTCATGAATACCAGTGAGGACAGTGATAAGTTTGTATATTTTTCTGTGTTTTGCTTTGAATTTGTGTGGTCAGGAGTGATCATGGCACTATGAGTAGATGTAGTATGTAGTGTAGTTGTCTTTGAAGCTTTGTGTGGTATTATTTAGTTAGGGTGTTCAATTTCTAGGCGTTGCTTTGTAGTTAGTTGTTTCTTTCAATTTGTTGTTCTAACTGGTAGACTGTCAAGAATGGAGGTTTAGCTCACATTCCCACTGTACTTAGTGTATGGGCATTTGGGAGTTGTGACTATACCCCATGACTATAAATATAGTAGGGTTAGGAGTGGTTAGGAGTCAGGAAATCACTGTGGAAGTCTTCTCCTAGGCAAGCTTGGCAGTGCCCGGCTAGGGAAGACAAGAAGTGCAAAGCACTTGGTTTACAGGGGTGACCATTCCCTGTCAAGTCACGGTGTGGAGAGGAAGATAGAGGCCTTGCAAAGACTTGGCATGAAGGAGGAGGATTCACCAGTCCATTTGGAGGGAGAATAAACTGACAGTTTGTTGTGTGGTCAAAAAATGGCTTAAAAGAGGCCTAATTTTCTAAATGGAGGGTTATGGTTGTGTACGGTCAGTTGAGGATCAAGGCCTCTGGAATATTTGAGGGATAGACATAAGGACCAAGAAACCAAAGGAAAACTTTTGTGTTCTTTGGAATATTTAGGAGATTTAACCTCTTTCCTTGGAGAAGAAGACCTAATTTGCAAAACCTAGGCTAGTAGCCTTTTTAACCCTAGATGAGGGTTTGGTGGAAGCGATGAAAATATGGAGTTTGGTGAAATTCCTAGAACCATTTTATGATGGTGCGAACCTGTTGGAAGCATCTCCACACCCCTGCAAAGAAAAAATTGAGTGTTGAGGATAGGTTAGCCTTTAGGGTAGATTAAGGGCTAAGGAAGAGTTAGAGGTAGTGCACCAAGATTGACTTGGTAAGTTGAATTGTGATGGTAGTGGGGTTGGCCAAAAGAACCAGGGTACCTAAACATGAAGAAGGTCCTAAAGGTTAAGGTGGTGAAGTAAGACACCAAGGAGATCTTGCAAATAAAGATCCAAAGTATGGAACAGTGATTGTTCCATCCAACCCTTCCCCTATCAGATTGGTTCAGAGCGAGTTAAAGATTTGGGATAGAATCTTGTATGTCAGACCTTGAATCTAGTGGTTCCACAACCATGGTGGCAAACATTGAGTTGGCAAAGAAGGTTGAAGATCAGGAGGAAGATAATAGGAGATTGAGAGAAAGATTAGCACAACTTGAGGAAGCTTTGAGCAATGTGCAGATCAAGGCCGATGAGGTCAGTGATAGATTGGAGGG
Source organism: Sequoiadendron giganteum (assembly GCA_007115665.2). Lineage (NCBI taxonomy): Eukaryota > Viridiplantae > Streptophyta > Pinopsida > Cupressales > Cupressaceae > Sequoiadendron > Sequoiadendron giganteum. The sequence continues at coordinate 328,851,592 of CM021102.1, forward strand.
CAGGGTACCAAAGAGTGAAGAGGTTGTAGAGGAAGACAAGACCCCTGAACCTGACCCTATTCTGCAAGAGGATCCTTTCTTGAAGGCATTGAAAGCTTTCAGTGGAAAAGCACTTGAAGGCATACCACTGTTTAGTGGCAAATTGGAAGCTGATCTAGTCTTGGATTGGATAGAAGGCATGGAAAACCATTTTGAGTGTGATGGATTCACTGAAGCACAGAAGGTGAAGGTGGCCAAATCAAGATTGAGAGGATCTACTTTGACATGGTGGAAATTCATTCAAACAAAGAGGGAAAAGGAAGGCAAGAAGCCTATTTCAACTTGGAAGGGTATGGTGGCAAAAGTGAGAGAAGCATACATACCAGATGATTATGAGATTCAATTACATAAGAAGAGACAAAGCTTGAGGCAAAGAGACCAAGATGTGAACACTTACACTGAGGAGTTTCAAAAACTTTGTATGAGTTCAAATGTTTTAGAAGATGAAAGTCTCAAGGTGGCTAGGTATCTTAATGGCTTGAAGTGGAACATTCAAGAGGAGATGACTCTTCTAAGTCCTAAGACAATACACCAATGTTACCAATTAGCTATTAAGATTGAGGAAAGAAGCAAGAGGAAACATGATCAGGCTTCTAAGAGTAGAGGCAAAGGCAGAGATCAAAGAGATCAAAGAGGACATAGAGGTGGCTACCAAGGTAGATGAACTGAGCAAAGAAACCAAGGAGAATCTAAACTCACTGAGCATGGAAGTGAAATACCTTTTAGAGGAGGTTATGGAAGAGGTAGAGGTTCTCAAGGGGGATCAAATAGAGGAAGAGGAGCAGGCAGGAGCAATTCATACTTTGCTAATATGAAGTGTTACCATTGTGGTCAAGTAGGACATCCAGCTTATAGGTGCCCGGAGAAAGCATCTTCATCAAGCACTGAGAAGAGAGTGGCATATGCTCAAGAGGACACCATGAGTACTAAATCACCAGAGGTTAGTCACATTGAATTAGAAATGGGGGAGAACCTGATGTTTAGGAGAGTTTTGATCAGACAACCGGTCAAGGAAGAGCCAAAGCAAAGAAGATATCTATTTAGAGTGAGATGCAAAATACTTGGGAAAGTATGTAAGGTTATTGTGGATTCAGGTTCAACATATAACATCATCTCAGAAGATGCATTAAGGAAGTTGAAATTGGAGAAGGTACCCCACACTAACCCTTACAAAGTAACATGGTTAAACAAAGGGCAGAGTGTTCTTGTCAATGAGCAAGTAACGGCGGAGTTTTCCATTGGAGGGTACAAGGATAAGTTGATTTGTGATGTGTTACCCATGGATGCATTCCATCTACTACTGGGAAGACCATGGCAGTATGATAGAAGTGCCATGTATGATGGAAAAGAGAACACCATTTCTTTCAAGAAGGATGGGAAGACAATTAAATTGCAGTCACTGTCAGATGAGGAAGAAGGACAATCAAAGACACCTAGTGTCTTGTTAAGTAGTGGTAAAGAGTTCCTTAATAACCTACAACAAGGGGGTGAAGGATATGTGGTCATGTCACAACCTAAAGAAGAAGAAAAGGCTAAAAAACTAGTCATACCTAAAGCAATCCAAAAGTTGTTAGAACAGTTCAAAGATATAGTCAGTGATGGGTCACCTGCAACTTTACCTCCAAAGAAAGCCATTAGTCATCAGATTGACTTCATACTAGGAGCTTCATTGCCAAACAAAGTAGCTTATAAGCTTACACCGGATCATAATCTAGAGGTAGCTAGACAAGTGTAGGAGTTATTGGATCAAGGGTTAATTAGGAAGAGCATCAGCCCATGTGCAGTATCAGTGGTCTTCGCAACCAAGAAAGGAGGCAAGTGGAGATTATGCACTGATTCTAGAGCAATAAATAGAATCACAATCAGGTATAGGTTCCCTATTCCTAGGATTGAGGACTTGATGGATTGTCTTGGAGGAGCTCAGTACTTCACCAAGTTGGATCTCAAGATTGGATACCATCAGATCATAATCAAGGATGGAGATGAGTGGAAGACAACCTTTAAGACAACAGATGGGTTGTATGAGTGGAGAGTTATGCCATTTGTCATCTCTAATTCCCCTAGCACATTCATGAGGCTCATGAATGAAGTACTCAAAGACTTTACAAGGATATTTTTGGTGGTATATCTTGATGATATACTCATCTTTAGCAAGACCGCAGAAGAACACCTAAAGCATGTGGAGTTGGTTCTTAGAAGATTGCAAGAGGAGAAGTTAGCCATCAACCTAGAGAAGTGTGAGTTCTTTAAACAGGAGCTTGTGTATTTGGGGTTTGTAGTATCCCAAGGATCATTGAAGATGGATCCAAGCAAGGTGGAAGCTATCCTAAATTGTCCTACACCAACCACAGGGACAAAGGTAAGAATTTTTAATGGATTGGCTCAATTTTATAGGAAATTCATAAGGAACTTTAGTGGCATATGTGCACCAGTCCTAGATACAATCAAAGGTGGTTTAAATACTAAGTTTAAGTGGACTCAAGAAGCTAAGGAAGGTTTTGAGAAACTAAAACAAGAAGTGGCAACTCAACTATTCTTTTATTACCAAGCTTTGACAAGTTTTTCACTATGGAATGTGATGCTAGTAGAGTTGCAGTAGGAGGAGTGCTAAGTCAAGAAGGCAGGCCTATAGCTTTCTTCAGTGAAAAGCTCAATGAAGCTAAGAAGAAGTATTCTACCTATGACCTAGAACTTTATGCTTTAGTTCAGTCACTTAGGAAGTGGAGGCATTACCTTCTACCCAAAGAGTTTGTAGTCTTTACTGACAATCAGGCACTTAGCTATATCAACACCCAAGAGAAGTTGAGCAATAGACATTTGAAATGGATGGAGTACATCCAAGATTTTACTTTCACCATCAACCACAAGAAGGGACAGTTGAACAAGGTAGCAGATGCACTAAGCAGGAGATTGCTGACAGTACAAGAGATACAGATCAAGAGCATTAGAATAGAGAGTTTCAAGGATCTCTATGGGGAAGATGAAGACTTCTCAGAGGCCTACAAGGTATGTTCTGACTTTGAGAATCATTTTCATAGCCAATACTACATTGCAAACTAGATTTTTATTCAAAGGGATTCGGTTATGTGTTCCAAGAGGATCAATGAGAGAGAACCTCATCTAGGAGAAGCATAATGGTAGTCTTAGTGGAAACTTTGGCATCAACAAGACATTGGAACTAGTGCAAAGGTTCTACTATTGGCCTAAGTTTTCAAGAGATGTCAGGAGGTATGTGGAGCAATGTGTAGTGTGTATGAAATCTAAGGGAGGAGCTAGTAATGCTGGTCTATATCAACCCCTACCTATTCCTAACAGACCATGGGAGTGTGTTAGCATGGACTTTGTGGTAGGACTCCCTAAGACCAAGACAGGGTTTGATAGTGTCTATGTGGTGGTGGATAGATTCAGCAAGATGAGTCACTTTATTCCTTGCAAGACCACTCATGATGCTAGCTATATTCCTCACCTTTTCTTCAAGGAAATTGTCAGGATCCATGGATTGCCTTTGAGCATTGTCTCAGACAAGGATGTGAATTTCATTAGTCACTTTTGGAAGACTCTATGGAGCAGATTAGGTACCAACCTGTCTTTTGGATCAGCTTACCATCCTCAGACCGATGGTCAAACAGAGGTGGTTAATAGGGTGTTAGGTAACCTTCTAAGATTCCTAACCAAAGAGTATGTACAGACATGGGACGTGGTTATCTCACACGCTGAGTATGCATATAATGACAGTGTGAACCGGACCACGGGGAAGAGTCCTTTTGAAATTGTGTATGGAATGCACCCAAGAGGTATTGTGAGCTCAAGGATCTAGGAGCTATGGAGCATAGGAGTGGACATGTAGAGGACTTCACTCAGACCATGAAGGAGATTCAGGAGCAGGTAAAGAAGACAGTCACCGAGGCTACTCAAAAGTTGAAAGATAAGGTGGATATGTCAAGAAAAGATTTGCAATTTGCAGTAGGAGACTATGTCATGGTCCACCTCAACAAATCCAGGTTGCAGAAGGGTACATCAACCAAGTTGAAAATGAAAAGAGTGGGACCATGCAAGGTGTTAGCCAAATATGGGAAGAATGCCTACAAGGTGGAGTTACCTGTAGATTTAGGGATTTCACCAGTGTTCAATGTAGCTGATTTGATCAAGTATAAGGGATCAGTCAATGACATAGATCAGAACAGTAGGGAGATCTTCAAGGATGTAAGTAACATAGCCTTACCTACTAAAGACAGGCTACAAGCAGAGAGGATCTTGGAGTCTAGAGTAAAGAAATCTACAAGGCATAGGGTGTACATGGAGCATCTTATCAAATGGAAGAAAAAACATGAATCTGAAGCTACTTGGGTGGATGAATCTCAGTTTAAGAAGCAGGGCATTGATGTGTCACTGATCTCTCCTCACATTCCTTAGTGTTTGTGCAGGGAGGGGGAGAATGGTGCAGGAGCACCCCAAAGTTCATCTAGGAATGTTGTCTAGAAGGCTATTGAATTGGCAATTTGTTTAGGCCAAATGTAGTAATCTCTTTCTATTTCTTGAGTTTGTGCCTTAGAGGCATTTGAGAACATGTAATGTGTTAGTAAAGGTCATGTTGACCATTTGTTAGATTGAGGTTTGGCTACAAGGATGGTGTAAGACCTTTGTAGACCTTTTCTAGGTGTTAGTTTCTCTAAAATGTTGCAAATAAGGCCTATTGGAAATCACACAAGCAGCCATGGAGTAGTTAGGATCGAGCTTAACTGATTTAGAAACCTATATATGGTGTGCCTTGACCTAAAAGGAAGGTTGGAAGCTTTAATATTGTTACAAATTCATGAATACCAGTGAGGACAGTGATAAGGTTGTATAATTTTTTGTGTGGTCAGGAGTGATCATGGCACTATGAGTAGATGTAGTATGTAGTGTAGTTGTCTTTGAAGCTTTGTGTGGTATTATTTAGTTAGGGTGTTCAATTTCTAGGCGTTGCTTTGTAGTTAGTTGTTTCTTTCAATTTGTTGTTCTAACTGGTAGACTATCAAGAATGGAGGTTTAGCTCACATTCCCACTGTACTTAGTGTACGGGCATTTGGGAGTTGTGACTAGACCCCATGATTATAAATATAGTAGGGTTAGGAGTGGTTAGGAGTCAGGAAATCACTGTGGAAGTCTTCTCCTAGGCGAGCTTGACAGTGCCCGGCTAGGGAAGACAAGAAGTGCAAAGCACTTGGTTTGCAGGGGTGACCATTCCTTGTCAAGTCAAGGTGTGGAGAGGAAGATAGAGGCCTTGCAAATACTTTGCATGAAGGAGAAGGCTTCACCAATCCATTTGGAGGGAGAATAAACTAACAGATTGTTGTGTGGTCAGAAAATGGCTTAAAAAGGGCCTAATTTGCTAAATGGAGGGTTATGGCTGTGTACGGTCAGTTGAGGATCAAGGCCTCTGGAATCTTTGAGGGATAGAAATAAGGACCAAGAAACCAAAGGAAAACTTTTGTGTTCTTTGGAAAATTTAGGAGACTTAACCTCTTTCCTCAGAGAAGAAGACCTAATTTGCAAAACCTAGGCTAGTAGCCTTTTTAACCCTAGATGAGGGTTTGGTGGAAGCGATGAAAAGATGGAGTTTGGTGAAATTCCTAGAACCATGTTATGATGGTGTGAACCTATTGGAAGCATCTCCACACCCCTGCAAAAAAAAAATTGAGTGTTGAGGATAGGTTATCCTTTAGGGTAGATTAAGGGCTAAGGAAGAGTTAGAGGCAGTGCACCAAGATTGACTTGGTAAGTTGAATTGTGATAGTAGTGGGGTTGGCCAGAAGAACCAGGGGTACCTAAACATGAAGAAGGTCCTAAAGGTTAAGGTGGTGAAGTAAGACACGAAGGAGATCTTGCAAATAAAGATACACAGCATGGAACAGTGATTGTTCCATCCAACCCTTCCCCTACCAGTGTTGAATTTGTATATTGAGCTTCAGTGGAACTATATTCCATCATGTTGTAGATGCATTTGTAATAGTTCATTTTGACTATGTGCCACCCCTCTCTTATATCTTTTCTTCTTTTATGTGTAGTGATTCCACCTATAGTGATCACTACTATAATATCTTATAACCAATTATAATATATTGTGAGCTAATCCTCATTGTGGTTTTTCCCTTTTTGGGTTTTCCACATAAAAATATAGTGTTCATGTGTTATGTGGTTTTGATGGTTTCTTTAATTATTTCCTTTCTTACTTTAAATTGATTATGCTATGTGGAATGGATGTTTAAGTGGTTTCAAAGAATACTGATTCACCCCCCTCTCAGTATTCCAGATGTTCAACAAACTTTTCTAAAGTGTATGATTGCATGGAGTAGCCTTTTATTCTTTCCATGCTCAAAGACTTAGAGTTTAGTCCCTGCTTTATTCAATCTATCGACATTTTTTCTAATGCTTCTAATTGCATTATGATCAATGGTCATCAATCTCATGCTTTTGGGATTTTTAACTCCATTTTTCAAGGTTTCCCTCTAGCCCCCACTCTCTATGTTCTTGTTACTAAAGGATTTAGGTATCTTCTAGCTCACTCGGTTTCTCATGGGCTAGTCAAAGCATTGCCTTCTGTGATTCATCAACACAAATTTTTAATGACCAATTTGCATATGATTATTTCCTCACTCTCATTGAAGAGGAAAAAAATATCAAGGAAACTCTAAAATGAATGGACATCTTCTATCAGGTGTCGAGATCACCTATTCAATGGCACAAGACTCAATGTTACCAATAAATTAATCTTCTTATGCCTTCATGGCTTCAAACATCTGATTGGAAATAGATTGGCCACAGTGATATCTTTAAATTTCTAAGCATTCCCTTTACTTTTTAGGCTTCTTAGGTGGTCTTATGGTATTTTTTCTCTCTACAATTGGAAAGAAGCTTGACTAATAGATTACTAAGCCTCTTTCCCTGGCGAGGAAATTTCAAGTGTGTTATAAAATTCTTGAAGCCACTCATGTGTATTATTCCACAGATTGGGCAACCTCTAAGACCTCCTACTTAAATTTGGAGAAGCTTCTTCAAGATTCCCTCTAGGTTTCTTCCAACAACCACAAGGGATTTCATCAAGCTTCCTAAAAATGTTGTTGCCTACCTTGTGAATGTGAAGGGTTAATTTTCTTACCCACCTAGCAACAAGGGTTGGCTCTTTGTGTCAAATGGATTGTTCGAGCCCTCACTAGAAATGAATCTTGAAAGATTTTTCTTCTACACTCCATTTCCTCTAGATATCTAGTTCATCAACCTACTTGGAAGGGGATTGGTCTTTGTTGTGCTATTTTTGCACACACACCTAGCTGAATGTAGGGACCCCTTTTTTCTCTCTTTTGCATCTGATAGTTTCTAGTCTTGTTCTACCTGGAGATATCTGAATTCTTGATTCATCGCATTTAAAGTCTAGGGTTCTTGAGATTAATTTGGTCATTCTCTTAATGTTTGAGATGTTATCTTGGAAAATGGAATTTTAGCCAATGCACGATTGTGTGAGAAAGATGGTTTATATATACATGCATTTTAGGGTACATTTATCCATATTGACTGCCATTATCATTTATATTTTCATGTTAAGTTGTATAGCTTTATATTTATGAAATACAGCATTGTCTTGGCGCAACTAATAAATCTAGTGTTTGTAGCATTAGAATGGTCAGATGGGGCATTTGATGGTAATATCGATGATGATCTCTAATGTGGTAGATCATGGAAGTTACATATTATTGCATTACATTTTTTTTCATGTTGATCGGGTCTAGTAAAAAATGAAGACATATTAGTCATCATTGAAGTCTCTTGTCAAGTCACAGGTGCAAACTATTACATGGAGGCATGACTGCTTGAAGGTTACCCGTGAGCTATAAGTTTCAAAGGATTTTAATCAGGCATATGAGAATCTTAAAAATTGGAGGAAACAAATTAGTTTACCATTTCAATGCCTTCAATAGGCTATGTCGAGGAATGATGGAAAGAGGGTTCAATGAGTATGCTCATAAAGGCTACTTATATCACTTCCAATATTTCAAAAAATTTGTGCAAAGAAGAAATTCATGAAGAAAGATCAACTTTAGGTTTTCCTTAGTAACAAGAATTGCATGAAAAAATGTCTTGGGGATTCCATGATAGAAAGAATTTTGTGAAGTGACAAAATTCCCAAAGTAGCAAAGTCTCGGTAAATCCGCCAGTCCATGAAATCCCTGAGAAGGCTGGAAAGGGAAGGTTTAGCATGTAACAATGCATAGTTACGTCTGATTTATGATATTCATTAAAGTCATGATCAGTATGCATAGGAGGCATTGGAAATACCTGACCACTGACCCAGTTGTTGTTTTACATTTCAACATGGTGATTTCGAAGCAATTGAAGAATTACATCTGAATGAAAATAGTGTATTGATAAGCCACAGGAGTAGATTGTTTGTGATACGATCATGAGGAAATGATTTCTTGAGTCTATAAGTTATGGTATGATGCAATAGAAGGGAGAGTGGTCTAGTTTGAATATTGGGTCATCATATTTAAAGGTTTCGCAAGGATGAGAATGGATATTTTTTGTAGCATGATGGTATTAACAAAGATTTGGAAGCGCAATAATAAGAAGTTGAGCCAAAATAGTTAAGGTATGTTATAATCAAAGGAGAATGAATAAAAAAGGAAATGACGAGCATGATTTGGGGTGAAATCACATGATGAAAATTTGTTGTTATAATGGAGAAGGGACAATGACAACACATATTGTAGAAAAAGAAAACAATTTCACTGCAAAAGCAATATACCAAAAATCCATGAAGGGATGAAACTATTGAAAAGAAAGAATTCACAAGGATATGAATTATCAAGGAATCCACATGATTAAAGAATTCATGAGATGTTTGAATTTGGGGTAATCTTCCTCGCCAAGAATTCCACGAAAAATATGGATGTTCGGGTAATCCAGCAGGACAAGGATTCTATGAGGGGTGGTGTTCGTGCAGTTCATGATGAGATGAATTTCGCGAAAAGGAGGCTCGAGTATTTTGTCTCCTGGCAAATTCCACGAAGTCAAATTTTAGGAATTTTGGGCCAGTTTGGAAAACATGAAAATGCTAATCTCGGGTAATCGGCTTGTGTTTGGATTCCCCGAACAGTGAAATCTCAGTCTTTTGAATGAGGACAATCAGTGAAATGACTAAGTTGGAAATTTCAAGCGGTGATGTTCTAAACTAGAAAGTAGATAGAAAATTATAAAAGACGCTGCAAGGAAGTGATAATTTTAAGATACAGGATCATAAGGGACTTTGGAGCATCAAAACACTTGCCAAAGGAGGATCATTGAATGGGAAGAGTCTGTGAGAGGCCGTGAATGTAAAATCCATGAGATGGTGGAATTTGTGAAGAAAATGAACTCTAGATATTTGATCATAGGGGAGAACACTGTGATGCATCATCATTTATATATATGTAGAAAGAACTAAAGAATAGGAGGGCTTGAGGCTTCCTTAAGGAAAGAAACTTTTGAGAGAATGAACGAGCAGAGGTAAATGAACATAGTGCATATAGGCTCATCATGAATGAAGAAGTGAATTCTAATAATGGTGTTGAACTGGTAAAACTTGAATTGAAAATTCTAGCTCAAAAGAAACTAGTAATTCCCATCATCGAAGCAGACCTGAAAAATGGAGTTAGCGGCATTTTCATAAGGATGATGAATTAATTGGTGATCTAAGTTAGGAATAAAGCAATAAAATGGTTCACATTTTTACCTTCATAATACAGGCCTCCAATAATGGAGAGGTGATGGTGTTGAGTCATGCCTTTGTTGTTGTAATAATGAGCGAGATGATCAATAGAATGATTTGAAGCTAAATCAATTCTCAGTGTGCAAAGAAGGTCTGAATCACAGCCAAGTAAACAAAAGGAATTTGTGAGGTAGTCAGAGTAGGAAAGTGAGTTAGCTTCGGGGATTTCATAGTGTTTAAGAATCTGTGATCGATGAACAAGGAAGAGATTCATGAAAGAAGTGGCATAATGTGGAGAGATTGTTTCAAACCCAAAAAATCGTTGAAATGGTAAAGATTTGGATTCTTAATGTCGTGGCCTATGAATTATATTCATATAGGAAGTATTGGATTTGATAGTTTCCAAGTAAATGGTTGGGATGTGATGCAGAACTGTATCATTTTACGCATTATCAAGCAAGGTGGAGCTTTGAGGATGAAAGTTAAGCCAGAGAGAATGTGTTGGGCGGTTGTATCCAAGGGAAGATGTAATGGCATCATGTGTAGTAGAGTTTGAGAATCTCATGTAACATGAAGTCTATGAAATAAAACCAAAGTTCTTGGCAGCTATTTGGGCTTGTCTCTAACAACTTGATGGTGCATGGAAAATCTGAGTTTACAGTGATGAAGAGGAGTGCCAAAGGGGCTTTGTGGTGCATTCGAGACTCTTACGATGATTAGAGTGCCAGTAGATTGGTTTCAATTCTAGGGTGGTATGGAAATAATTCATGCATTGGTAATGATGTTTGTATTGAATAATTTATAAGCCAATCACTTCCTTCCATAACCAGGCACCCAACACATAGAAAGTTTGAAGGGCTCGGAGATTTCATCCTCCTGCGAAATCCGTGAGGATTTGATTTTCATGGGAAGAGTGTATATTTGAAGAGTCACATGCAATAAAAGCTTATAATCTTGGGTTAAGGCAACAGACTATAGTATGGTTGGAAGTGATTCACACATTGTCGTAATCTACAAAGATCAAAATTTCACAGAGGAAATATATGTGTTATAAGAACTAGCGGCAATATGAGAACAAATTAAGATTCGAATGATCTTTACTGCAATACTAACTATCAAATTCGGATGGAGGAGATAACATTAGTTTTTGATAAGGGCACAACATTATTATGGATGGTTTAGAGGTAACACACAAAGTCTACCAAATTTTGGTGAAACCCTCTAAAGAGACTAGTCAAAGCTTAGACATGCTACAAGTGCAGGTCTTCTTGAGTAGACGAAGTAGGTTGATTTCTAGATATTACATCTAGCATGAATATGATATGCACAATCTGTACCACCTTGGATCAGTTGATTACCCATTGGGTGAAAGGATTTTATGTTTAATTGAATAACTACTTATGTGATTGGATTTGAATTTATTTATATAGATGTTTGGGTATTAATTGATCTATTTCTTGTGTTTTGCAGGAATAATTTCATCAGTGCACCCAAGTAATGTGCGATAGGGGAATTGTTACAAGAAACTAGGATGCAAAATCAAGAAGATAAAGAAGAATTATTACTTTGACTCTTGCATATGGAAGAGTGATAAAAGGGGAGATTTATTTTATTCAAATCCACCTTCCTATGTATACGTTCCAGATTAGTTGTCGGGAAGATTTTTGGATTCCAATCCAGCTTGCAACTCAAATAATCAAATGTTGGACCTTCATTGGAATCTATGTTGTCAGTTGTGTTCCAACTGGGTAAAAAAATTTGACAAGAGAAGGCATATGAAACTATTTTTATTCTCCAATGAGAATTTTTATCAATTCCAAGGTGGCAGAAGGCTTATTTTTTATTGCTCCAAAATGTAACAAAATTCATGTAATTGGATGATCATGTACCAAGAATTTTCAAAACCTAATGTAACTTCCTAATGCTTCTAGAAGAGCAGTCTGAGCCCTTGGATTGATTTAATCCTGGCCTTTGAATCCAAAATTTAATATCTATAAAATTCCTTTGCCTTCTCATTTGTGTGAAGTTAGAAAGTTAGAAGAAGTTAGAAATCAGTAAAAGTTAGTAGTTGTAGGAGAGGAGAGAGATATCTAGAAATTGTTCTGTAATTGTTAGAGAATTTAATACAATTGGGTTGTTGATTTGGAAAAATTTGTGTTAATCTTTGACAATCGTATGGTTTCTTGTTCTTGATTCTCAATGTTAGATGTTAGTTTTCAGTTCTTTCATGTCAATGGTATAATGTCTAATATGTTGATGGATTTTCGGTCCATACTTTTTGAAATTTGTTGATTATAGTTTGTTGTGTAAAGTTAGTCTGGGCCATTTTATTTCATTAGTTGGATTGTGAGTATTCATGCATATTGTGCTAGGAATTGGATATATGTTTGAATGTTCGCAGCTTGAAAATATTTTCCTTTGGATATCACACTATTTCTATGATGTTGTAGATTTATCTTGGTTAAGCAAGAATTGGTTATTGGGAATTTTTCCATTTTAAGCATTTTCCATTGTTGTGATTGATCTTAGGAGTTAGAATAGGATCTCTTGAACCCTTATCTCTTTTAATCTTTCTTTGAATCTAAGTTAGTTTTAGAATATGAAAGCATCACCACATTGCTATATTTGATGATAATTACTTACAGCATTGTTTATTTGTAAGAACCCTTGTGATTACCAGCAAATCACATTTCCATTGAGTTGTTTGTGCATTCTCAAGACTTGACATTAGAGACCTTGGGGTTGTTTCTTGAGGCTTGCTGATAGAAATTTACCTTTCAAGACAGATAGGATACTTGTATTTTTTTTGTGTTGTTGCAATGCTAAAACCACCATCAACAGTCTTCAAACCATTCTCACCATGAAGGATGCAATTTACATCACAGGCACTTTTGTAGCCAAAATAATTTGGTGTGCTTGGGAGGTTGTTAAGCCTTGGCTTTTCTAGGATGGGTCTAGTTTTAGAGAGGGCCTTTCTTTCAATCAACACAATATATGGTAGTCTCCCATTTTCTAAGATCAAGACTACCCTCTGGATTGGTTGTCATGGGTGAGAGATTTTTGGTTTCACAGAAAAGATATCCAATTCCCATGAGATTTATTCTCCAAAATATTTATGAGTCTTATGTCCTGGGATGAGATTAAGGCTAAATTTTTTCATTTCTTGTGAGGATCGTAAGAGTCTTATAGCTATCATAGGAGCTATTCATATTGATATGGTTCACAAAAATAGAATCCACTCTTCCAAACCATAGTGGAAATAGTGGAAGTGGATTCTAAACATTTCTCTACAAGTACAAGCCACATCTTGGCTACTGTTGGCTTTCTCCATATTTATCCATGGTCCCTAGATTAAACCTGAGATGGAATTTGTAATTTGTAAGGAATTAAAGGTAGTGGAACAACTTCTACACTAATCTTGAGAGGAGGGCTATGCAAAAAAAATAGATCTTTCTAATAATTACATAAACTTACACAAAAATAAACATAAAATATCATCCATATCACAACATAGTGATTTATGTGAGGAAAACCTTTTCGAGAGAAAAATCCCACACTCCAAAATTCACCCATATATTATTCAAAAACCAACAAGATTACAATATACTTATAGAGCAAGCTTCTCATAGGAGTATCACCAACTAGAGACCCAAAGGCAACTCAACAACTATCAAACTCTCACCACTACAATAGTACAATCCATAGCCATAATACAATGCCCTCATAAAATACAGTTTCCTTGTAGGGAAAACAAAACCAACATAATCTCCACCATTAGATATGTGACCTAATGATGAATGGTCCAAATTTACATTAATAAAATATATATAATGTGGTTTTTGGTGACACTATCCCCGAACCCTCACTAAGGAATGCGACCCCTAGACCCCCTAACAAGGATGATCTCCTCGGACCCCGCATGGGGGTACCCCTGCACTCAAATATATTAACTTGTTATAATCACATGGTTGAGACACCATTTTTCCTAACATTCTCCCATTTTTTAAACTCCTTGCAAAAGCAACATAAGGATCTTTACCATGATTTAGTCTTTAGGGGTTGAGAGGCCCATAGTCTCCAAATACCATATGAGATTCTCTAAGCACACAACCTTAGTTAAATAATCTACAACATTCATCAAAGTCTCTACCTTAAATAGCTTCACCTTACCATCCTCAACCATATATCTCACAAAAAGATACTATACATCAATGTGCTTAGTCATAGCATGAAATATCAGGTTCCTAGCTAGGTAGATCATACTCTAACTGTCACAATAAACTATCACTACACCTTAGTTTTTTTAATATTTTAGCATAGCATCTTAAGCCAAATTTTATGTTTACAATTAGGAGTAGCTACCATATACTCAAATACAATAGTGTACAAAGTTACCACAGCCTATCACTTACTCATCCAACTGATCAAACCATCAAATAAAGTAAGCACATAACTGTTGAAAACAAGGTAAAGATAAGCTACAATATTAACTTATACAATTGATTGCAAACTAAAAGTTAGATTACCAAATCATATTTAAATATGTGATTGAAAATTCAACATTAATAATGTAACTATGGGTAAATTTTCAGGTTAGTCTTAAACCAAAATAAGAAATGAAACCCTAGCATAACTATGAAGAACAAAGGAGGAAATAAAGCAAAAGAAAGAACAAAGTTACCCAAGTCCTTCAAAACCTCCATGAATCACCTCCATAGCCCTTCTCCATTTGCTTCAAATGTGTTGTTTACCCTCATTTTTTATGAGCAACCTATGACTATGACAATGCCCTAAGCAAATATTGAAGGATTCTAATGGCTGCAAGTGTACTTAGCAAAATACTCAAGCATGAAATCTGTAAGCATGCGATATAGATGTAGATTAAGAGATGACAAAATGAGGCTGATTTTGGCATTTTATAGAAATGCCAATTTTGAATGAATGGCCAAGATTGAAAGATGAGAGATGCCCTAAGATCAATGGTTGGAATTAAATGTGACAACTCACAATTAGGGTTAGGGCAACATTTAAAATGAAGGGCTGAGATTTGATTTTAAAATCAAATCAATGGTCAAGGTTGCATGTGACAAGAGGAAATATGGGCACGGAAAAAGAAAAAGGTGAAAAATTAAATAATATTAGAAATTATTTGATTTATGGAGGAAAGTTGACCTTTTGAATTAAAAAATAATTTAATTCAAAAGTGGGGCCATATGACAATAAATAATTAATTTAAATTATTTACTTGGGGAGAAAATAGAAAATGGATAATTTTAAGTAAATGATTTTATTTAAAATTAGAAAGAAAGTTGTAAATAATGATTTTAAATTATTTACTTGGTGGAAAATTAGAAAGTGGGTAATTTTAAATAAATGATTTTATTTAAAATTAGAAAGAAAGTTGTAAATAATGATTTTAAATTATTTACTTGGTGGGAAATTAGAAAGTGGGTAATTTTATATAAATGATTTTATTTAAAATTAGAAGGAAAGTTGATAATGGAAAGACTGATGGAAAATCAAATAATAAATTAAAATTATTTGATTTATAGGCTGAGTTGGCATTTTGAATTAAAAATCAATTTAATTCAAAAGTGGGACATGTGACAAGGTGATTTTTTATTTAAATAATATTGTAGACATCCAAATTTGATCACTCTCATATGATCAAAATCGTCTACTTTATTCATCTATTTCATTAATAGTGATTAAATAATTTATTTAATCATTATTTAATTTTCTGCCTAAGGTTCCTAAAGTATCTAATTAAATAAATTAAATACTTTACCTTACCCCCTTGTCTTCTCTAAATTAAATAAACATGACAAATTATTTAATTTAGTTATTTAACCCATTTGAATTAAAATCAATTTTTAATTCATCTTTTTCTCTCTCCTTGTCACATTCTCCATAACCCTCTCCTAATCTGGATTAAAGTAATTAATCTGTGATTAGGATGTGCACCACTTAATCAAGATTAAGTGTCACATCCTCCATAATCTCCCACTTGCCTCTAATCTCTCATTAATTACCTTAATCATGTGTTTGCACAACCTTAATCAAAATCATTAGCCACATTTGGCTTACCTTTTCTGGTCAACCTTCCCACTTACCATTTTTGGTATGGACTCCCTTCCCCATGTGAATTTTTAATTCACATTTATTCAACCAAGGTTCCCCTCTTCCCCATATGAATTTTTAATTCACTTTTATCTTCCCAAGGTCTTTCCCATCCCCATGCAAGATTCTAAAAGCCTTGCCTTTTCACTTCACATGTGCCAAGGGCTTCTAGAACCTTGGACTTGTCACATCTCCCACATGTGACAAATCTCCAGCTTTTTTGGAGATCTCTTTTTATCCAATGAATCTTTCATTAAATGTAAATTTTTAATTTACATTTATTCTTCCCACACATTTCCCCTTTTCCCATGGAGATTTTTGAGGAATTCTAAAATTCCTCAAAAGTCTCTTTCATCCTCATTTGGGGACAAGAAGTTCCTTTTTGAGGAAATCTTCTCATTCCCCAAGGTACCTCAAAGGTACTTGTCCTTCATCCACCTCATGTACTTCCCTTCTACCTCTTGTCCTTCTCTTCCACCTCATTTCCACATCACTCCACCTTAGGACATCTCACCTTCCACATGTCAAGATGTGAGGGCTTGTGAGTCCTCAACTCACCATAGCCCTTCATCTTGATCTTTGTTGGATCAATCCCAACCGTTGAATTCTCTAGAGAATTCAATTTGGCCTATAAATACCCCTTTAATTCCTTCATTTTGGGGGATCAAGTCTTTTGCAAATAAACTCTTGTAAAATTGCCATTCAATCTCTCATCTATTTTAGCATCCATATTGCATCAATTCATCTTGCATCCACTTCATTTTCATTGCCATCCAAGGAGCACACAAGACTTCAACATCAAGGGCCAACCAAGGAAGCAACAACATGAAGGTATAACAGCAATTTACTTGTTCATCTTGCTTTCATATTGTTCATTTTTTTAGGCTAATCATTGAGGTGCCCTATTATCTTGTTGTTTCTCTTTATTGCACTATTAGTTATCTAACATCTCACATTTTCGGAAGCAGCATTTTATTAGGATCACATTTCTGGCACGCCCGGTGGGACCCACAAGGGGGTCTCTTTCTTTCACGTTTTTTGTTGTTTGCTTGTTGCAGATTCAAGTCGCAGAGGGGCGACCTTGCCCTCTATTTTTGACTGTTTTCTGCAGAGGGGCGACCCTGCTCTTTTTTGTTTTCGACTATTTTCTGCAGAGGGGCGACCTTGCCCTTTTTGACTATTTTCTGCAGAGGGGCGACCTTGCCCTTTTTGACTGTTTTCTGCAGAGGGGCGACCTTGCCCTTTTGATTGTTTTCTGCAGAAGGGCGACCCTACCCTTTACTGATTGACTGTTTTCTACAGAGGGGCGACCTTGCTTTTTTTTATTGTTTTCTGCAGAGGGGCGACCTTGCCCTTTTTGACTATTTTCTGCAGAGGGGCGACCTTGCCCTTTTGACTGTTTTATGCAGAAGGGCGACCCTACCCTTTACTAATTGACTGTTTTCTACAGAGGGGCGAACCTGTCCTTAACAGCACATTCGAGAGGGTAAAAAGGGGCACTTGAATTTTTTGTTTGTCTTCTTGTTTTTGTTATTTCATGCGCTAATCCTCTAATCTCATTTGGTGGTGAGTGAAGTCAGATTTGCTGCACATCACAAAGAAGGGCAAGAAGATAAACAACTAACATTTCCTTGCAGGACCTTCTTTTTTATTCTGATTTTTAAAAGTCTTTCCTTGCTACTTTATCTAGGTACTTAGTATAAGTAGGGGAAAGTAATATTTGTTGTTTGTTGTGTCTGTTTTACTTATTTTACCCTAAGGGGGCATTAGTTTTTTTTCACCTTCCTCCTTTGCACATTGTGCGGATCCGAAGGAGGTAGTTGGAAACAATTAGTGTCATCTTCTTAGCGGGACCTACTTGGGGATTTCATCACCCCAAGGGACGATCCCAACCACGCGTACCAGCGGGGTATATAAAGGGGGGAGAGCCAAAGTTGTACCTCAATCCAGTTACGTCGTAATTGGCAGAACGTCGAAGCTAGGGTGATACCTAGCTAGACGTGAAGAGTTGGTCCGAGCCTTTCAGTATCTTGTTGGGGCTCCTGACTCACGCTTGTGATAGACTGGTGTTCACGGTTGTGCCTCACGTACTGAGCGTATATCGAGGACTCCCTAGAAACCTTGTTCATCCTAGAGTAAGACCTTTGCCGGCCATAACCGTTAAAAAATTAATCATAGGATTGTGCTTGTCCAAAGTGTCTTTTTGTGAAGAACCAATAAATTTTGGTAAGTCAAGTTGTCATTAAACCATTTTAAGTCCTTGCCAAAATCCCTTATACAAACCAAGTTCAAGTTTTCACTGCAAAGGGGCGACCTTGCCCTCTGTTTTTAGCCATTTTCACTGCAGAGGGGCGACCTTGCCCTCTGTTTTCAGCCATTTTCTGCAGAGGGGCGACCTTGCCCTCTGTTTTCAGCCATTTTCCACAGAGGGGCGACCTTGCCCTCTGTTTCAGCCATTTTCTGCAGAGGGGCGACCTTGCCCTCTGTTTCGGCCATTTTCTGCAGAAGTGCGAATACGCCTCCTGAACAGACAGTTTCACCCGTTTGATCATTTTGAATCTCCATTTGAATCCCCGAAACCTCCATTTGACCAATTCAAACACCCATTTGATCATTCCAAACCTCCATTTAACCCCTCCAAAAACGTCCATTTACCACATTCGCATTGACCATTCCACCATTTGGAACATCCGCCTTATCACAAGACCTAAACATCTTCAACAACATATCTCCCCTTTGTGTCCATCATTAAAACAATGTTTTAGGAGTTATTCTCCCAAATTGACCAAGGCATTAAATTGATCGTTATCCTACATAATCAATCCGCTCCTATCTTGAAACGAATTTGTGTTGTAAGTCAACATCATTGGCCCAAATCAATCCCCTTCCATCTCAAGGTGGATTAGGCGTCATAATCATTGATTTGATCCGATCAACCAATGTTACAAGTCACCTAGGGTGATCTCCAAATCAGGTTTTAGGATCCCTTTCATCATCCAATCATCAATCCGAATCATCATTTAATCCAATCACCACCCAATCACCAAATCCAATCATCATCTAACTATCAAGTGATACATCACCACTTGGTCCAATCCAATCCAATCACCAAATCCAATCATCATCCAACTATCAAGTGATACATCATCACTTGGTCCAATCCAATCCAATCATCATCCAATCATCAAGTGATACATCATCACTTGACCCAAATCAAATCCAATCATCAAGTGATACGTCATCACTTGACCCAAATCAAATCCAATCATCATCCAATCCCATCAAGTTGATACATCATTATCCAAGCATCAATAGTGATACATCATCAAGCCAACATCAATCATCATCATTGTCTAAGTCATCATCTAGAAGTTGAATCTTGAAACTACTTGGTCATTTTGCACGTTCATGCCCGTTCAAACCCGCTCACAAACAAAAAAGCAAATGGTATACCAACAAACACAAGGTTCCCAACCAAATTCCCCTCAAGATCCTAATAACATTCCACATGATCCCCATAATGGCGTTTCATCCCAATCAAACACTGACATCCAGAATACCACACCGCCTAGTGACGAAAACATGGTCAATCAACCTGAAGTCACTGTGGACGAATATCTCAGTAATCCTACCAATGTCCAAATGATGAATCACCTCCTAAACGAACGTGGGGATAAGATTCTTGCCACCTTACTCATGAAGGGAGTCAAACCACCATCCGGTTTTGATACATCACAATATGGCCTTCCCCCATTTGTCGACCCGCAAACCTCACAAAATGTTCCAGAAAGCTCCTATGTTCCTGAGGGTGCACCCACTGAAAATTGGTACCACCCCGAACTTGGAAATGTTGTCATCCATCAAGTCCAAGAATATCCTCGCCTTCCAACCACAACATCTACCATTCCACCACCTGATCCTAATGACCCCCACATCTATGGCATGCCGTCATACATCCCGTCTACTCTGCCGCTTCCTCCCCCATATTCTAATATTGTGGGCACACCTCCACTTACCAACACACTACCACCTACATTTCAACAACCTCCAAATAACCCACACCAGTCCACCACACCACTAGCACCACCACAATATGTTGCTACTACAATAGCTTCATCTCAACACTTACATCAACAACATTCGCAACATCCTTCCGTTCTCACACAACCTCCACATCAAGTGGTGCAAAATACATCTCAACAACAACAACACATCCCACCTAACCCATCACAACAACAACAATACATCCCACCTAACCCATCACAACAACAACAATACATCCCATCTCACCCGCCTCAACAACAACAAGTTTTACCTCATCCACCTCATCAACAACAACAACAACCTCCACAACAACATGTGCCCATCCCTACGCAAACACACCATAACCCGCTCACCAAATACCTTTATCATCCCTCTAGCACATACACTATTCCATCCCATACAAACCCTCCTCAGAATGTGCAAAACCAAACACGTACCCAAGTGCCACCTTACGCCAACCCTACACAACCTCAACACAATCCCCATCAACAAACGTTAAACCCATATGCCATGCAACAAACCACCATTGCACAACAAAACCAATCCTAGCCACCCTATTTTCAACAACAACCAGCTCACCAACATGGGGCACCTTACACTCCCTATTATCAACAAACATCATCACACCAACAACGAGGCCCTACCACCATGCATTATCAAAATACTATGCAGCAACAGGCCCCCTCTCTTATATCTTACTATCAACAACAAGTGGCTCCCACTCAACACAACCAATCATCCCACCATCAACCTTCTTACAATCAACCAATACATTCATACCCGAATCAACCCATTTATGATCCAATAATGGGAGGGCCATCCCCATCATACCCACAACATTATCCATACACTCAATCCACTTTGACTCCCGTCAACAAAGAAATGGAAGAAGTAAAAGCCGCATTAAAGGACTTACAAGCTGGAACGGGAAAACAATCCTTCAAGTTTGAGGACATATGCCCTTATCCATTTGATCCCTCCATTTCCTTGATTCCTTTTCCTAAACATTTCGAGATACCCAAATTTGACAAATACAAAGGAACCAAGGATCCTAGAGCTCACCTTCAAGAGTTTTACGCTCATTGCCAAGAAGTCATGCACAATGACAATTACCTCATCCGAATTTTCCCTAAAAGTCTGCAAGGGGTCGCCCTCAACTGGTTTATGGGTCTGGAAAAGGGATCTATCAAGACCTTCGCACAGCTATCTGAACAGTTTGTCACACACTTCTCTTTTAACTTAGAGAAAGATATTGACACACTTGATCTCCTCAAAGAAAAACAACGTGATGGAGAGACCTTTGCAAGCTACTTGCAAAGATGGCGTGCCTTGGCTAGTAGGATGAAATCCCCACCAACAGAAAAAGACATGGTAACGTTGTTTATCGAAAACTCTCACCCAGATATGGTGCACAATTTCCAACTCCATTGCATCACTACTTTTGCAGGACTTGTGGAGAAAGGCCCCATCTTAGAACGAGCTCTTGTCGCAAGAGGACAAGTCAAACATTTCAATTTCGATAGAGAGAAGTCCTTCGGGGATAAACCTCATTTTTGGAATAGAAACAAAAATTTTGTCAATGATGGTGTCACTGACACTAAACACATCCAAGTGGCCAACACCACACAAAGATATCCTTCCCAGCAACAACCGTCCATTCAAAATTCCATATCCGTTCCCCAAGGAGCACCACAACAACAAGCTAATCAAAATAACCAAGGTGGGAATAAACAACAATTCACTCAGTTGGGGGAACCCCTTAGCGCAGTGTTTAATAAGCTTCTTCAAGCCAAGTACCCCATAACATACCCTGTCACCAAACCCCTCGATACGTCTAAACCCAAGCCTGCTTGGTTTAAAGACAATGAATACTGCGAATTCCACAAAATTAAGGGACATACCTTGGATAAATGTCAAGGCTTAAAAACCTACATCCAAGGTCTCATTGATCGAGGAGAACTACATGTAGATGCTAACGCAGCATCTTCATCCAATGCTCAATTACAAATATACCAAAATGCCTTTCCTAATCATAATCAGGGTCCTAGTACGTCCAACTCAAATCCTAGACCTAGCAATAACAACCAGCCAGAGAACAGTACCAATAATATCAACTACAAAAATGTACCATACAATTATCAAGGTGTGGTTTCATATGTAGAACAAGTGGAACCCCGTGTATCCATGATACATATTAAGGGAAAAGATCCACAATGTGCTGTTACTACTCGGCGAAACCGCATCACAATCCTAGCAGCATCTCCATCCACCCAATGACCATCCACCAATTCCCAGTATAATATCCTAGACCATCTAGGTAAAACTACAGCCCAAATATCCATTTTGGATTTGCTCAAGTCATCTCCCATACATCAAGATATCCTAACTAAGGCTTTGCAAAACACACAAGTACTTGATAATATTGACCCTACCCAATTTCAAGCATTGGTAGGCAATCTTTCATCGACCTATCAGCTAGCCTTTAGCCAAAAGGACATGCCACATCTCGATTCAAACCACAACCGCCCCCTCCATCTCGAGGTTGGTGTCAACTGTCCAAAAGTAAAAAGGGTATTAGTAGATAATGGTTCAGCCCTAAATCTATGTACGTTAAAGTTTATACAACAAGTCGGATACACCCAAGCTGATCTGAGAAATCAAGTGTTCACCATCAAAGCTTATGCTATTGCAGAGCGAGATTCTGAAGGCATTATTTGCCTCCCTATACAAGTGGGCCCCATTGTGCAATACACTATGTGCCATGTTCTGGACCTTGAACTCCCATACAAAATCCTTCTTGGCCGTCCATGGGCTCACTCTATGCAAGCCATACCATCCACTTATCACCAATGCCTAAAATTCCCATTTCAAGGAATAGAAGTCACCATACAAGCCGACGCTCAACCCTTTGAATATTGTTGCGCCTTGGAGGCCTCTTTTCCACATTCACATTACTGCTCGGGGGTTGAAATGGGGGCACCACCGACATCCGATCCTGTCCCATCCACCAATACTCTGAACACATCATCTCCACCATCATCCACACCTCCTTCCACCGTCACCAAGGTCCAGATCATAGATAAGGGATGTGGTGAATACGAAATGCACACCGCACTCAATGTGGCAACCATGCCACCTTCTCCCCGCACATATGGGCAACCGACTCTACCATTTCCAAAAGTAGAAGAAAAGATGCTTACCCTCACTTCCAAGAACGTGGGGTCCACAACATTCAATAATTTGGGATCCCTCTAGGATCTAATGGATGATGATATCAGTCAATGGGTTTATCGGGAAGAGCCTGAACCACCATGGCCCCTTATTGAATACTTTCACGAAGCCTATCCACATGCCTCCAAATTCATTGAAAATTGCCATTACCAAGGCGGGGGCCTTGGTGCAGAGGAGCAAGGAAGACGTCTGCCCATCGAAGCAACTACCATCCGACCAAGGAATTTGGGCTTGGGCTATGATACCAAACAGAAGGGTCTTACAACATCTGCTAACACCTCTAACAATGTTAATGTTGACAACAGTTCCCTTGAAGACATACCGGAGGAGGAATCCATCATACACGCGTACGATGATTTGAATCACATTGACCTCCCCGCCATATTTGAATGCTTATCCGTTTGTACCATAACTTTATCCCTTAAACATCCTGAGATTATTGATCATGACCTACAAGATAGCACACCAGTTAGCACTTTTCCCTCAGAAGATACCTATGTACATCTAATGGGATTGGGGGAAGATGAATGCCCTAATCGTAAAAGCAAAAAGAAACAAAAGAAGAATGGGTCATCAAGTGAAAACCTCACCGAGGCGCTTTTTGACCATGAAAAAGTAAAAACAAAGGATGTATCTGACAGTGAAAACCTTGATACGGCACTGGAAGATGGGGACGTTCATCTTCCCCTTGTAGGAACATGACTATCCGAGCAATCTCTGATTCTCATTGAAGAAACACAAGAGGTAAACCTGGGGACAACAGAGATTCCAAGAATAACCTATGTGGCTAAATCTTTATCTGAAGCAGAGTACATCACCATTGTCTGAATTCTCCATGAAGGGATTATCAACTTTGCATGGGCTTACTCTGATATGCCTGGCTTAGATTCTAATCTTGTTGTCCACCATCTGGATGTCTGTCCAAAAACTAAACCTGTCAAGCAGAAGCTCTGAAAAATGCACCCACAAGTGGCATTATTGGTTAAGAAAGAACTAGAAAAGTTACTGGATGCTGGTTTTATCAGGCCTATTGACTACTCTGATTGGATCTCTAATATTGTACCTATTGCTAAACCCAATGGAGACATCAGGATTTGTACAGATTTTCGGGATCTCAACAAAGCTTGCCCAAAAGATGACTTCCCCTTGCCTAACATCGACATGTTAGTCGACATCACTGTGGGACACGAGATGCTATCCCTCATGGATGGCTTCTCTGGCTATAATCAGATTCGGATTGCCCCTAACGATCAACATAAAACCGCTTTTACAACACCTTGGGGTACGTTCTGTTATAATGTCATGCCCTTTGGTCTCAAAAATGCAGGGGCAACATATCAATGGGCAATGACAGTTATATTCCATGACCTCATTCACATCATCATGGAAGACTATGTCGATGACCTACTGGCAAAATCTGGAACCAGGGAAGAACACCCTACCATTTTGAAACGGATCTTTGAACGCTTAGAACAATACAAGCTTCGATTAAATCCAAAAAAGTGTGTATTTGGTGTCACATCAGGGAAACTCTTGGGCTTCATAGTGTCCCGCAGAGGCATCGAGGTTGACCCAGCTAAGGTGAAAGCTATCATGGATATGCCTCCTCCAAGAAACTTGAAACAATTAAGGAGTCTCCAAGGAAAACTACAATCCATCCGCCGCTTTATAGCCCAACTTGCAGATAAATGTCAGTCCTTCGCCCACCTTCTCAAGAAAGACACCAGCTTCAAGTGGAATCAACAGTGTCAATTGGGTTTCGACATGCTCAAAGGATATTTGGCCCACCCGCCGATCTTGATGCCACCTATCCCTGGCAAACCCCTCCTGTTGTACATATCAGCCACGTCAGTAGCATTGGAGGCATTATTGGCACAACATGATGAATCTTCAAAGGAACGGGCAATCTATTACATCAGTCGCACCCTGGTCGGGTATGAGCTCAACTATTCACCAATGGAAAAGGCTTGTCTTGCTATTGTTTTCAGCACACAAAAGCTACGCCACTATATGCTAAGCCATCCTATAAAACTAATATCCAAAGTTGACCCCCTTAGGTACCTGCTATCCAAGACAGCCTTGACTGGTCGAATGGCTAAATGGATCATGCTCCTCAGTGAGTTTGATATAGAATATGTGGATAGAAAAGCCATTAAATGACAAATAATAGCTGATCAGTTGGCAGATGCCCCATTAGTGGACGCTTATCCCATAGAAATTGAATTCCCAGATGAAGGAGTATTTGCAGTCTCAGAAACCACCACCTGGACATTGTACTTTGATGGATCACACACCCATAATGGATCGAGGGCAGGAATCTTGCTTATCACTCCCCAAGGTGACTACATACCAAAATCATTCAGACTGGATTTTCCTTGCACCAACAACATCTCTGAATATGAGGCCCTTCTCACTGGCCTCAGAATTGTAGTTCAATGGCACATCACCCACTTGCAAGTTTTTGGTGACTCCCAGTTAGTCATAAAACAGGTCAACGATGAGTTTCTGACAAAAGATGAAAAGTTGTTGCCTTACAAACGCATGGTGGATGACTTCAAAAAATATTTCACTACCATCCAATTTGAACAGATCTCGAGACTCCAGAATAAGGCAGCAGATGCTATGGCTACCATTGGTTCTCTCCTCGACATGCCGAAAGATTGCATAAATTGTCAGTTCCTAGTTGAGCAACTCCTAATCCCAGCATACGATATCCCTGAAAATGACATCGTGTGTGCTATTGTAGGCCCTGAATCCCCATGGTACCATGACATTTACACCTACATTCATGACAACATCCTCCTGCTTGCTCTCACATGAAACCAACGTAAATCATTTATCCAATGCACATCTCGTTATACCCTTATTGGCGATACACTTTATCGACGTGGGTATGATGGAACTCTCCTCCGTTGTCTACACGAAACTGAGGCTCGCACAACATTAACAGAAGTGCATAACAGTATTTGTGGGGCCCATTCTAATGGTATGGCCCTAGCCAAACGGATTCTCAGAGCAGGATATTACTGGCCCACAATGGAACATGATGCTTGTGAATATGTCAAAAAGTGTCTTCCGTGCCAACAACACGCAGATCTGATTCACACTCCAGCGCAAGATCTCCAACCCATCACGACACCTTGGCCATTTTCACAATGGGGTTTCGACTTGATTGGCAAGATCTACCCTCCATCTTCAGATGGTCACACCTTTATCATCACAGCCACTGAATACTTCACCAAGTGGGTGGAAGCCATTCCACTCACTCAAATCATTGGTGTTCAGATCTCTAAATTCATCCTCTATCATATTCTCTGCAGGTATGGTATCCCCTCATCCATCATCATCGACAATGGAAAACCCTTCAAAAATAAGTGCATGAAATCCCTTTGTGACACATATCATATCCAACATCATTGGTCCACTCCTTATTACCCCCAAGGTAATGGACAGGAAGAAGCAACAAATAAAACATTGATCAAAATCATTAAGAAGATGGTCAATAGCACTGGTCGCGATTGGCACCTCCATATCCATCCTGCTCTTTGGGCCTATCGTACATCCATCCGCACCCCTACTGGAGCCACTCCATATTCTCTTGTCTATGGTGCTGAGGCTATCTTGCCAATTGAAGTTGAAATCCCTTCACTCCGCATCTCCCTCAAGAATCTCATCACTAATGAAGACACCCGGGTGGCACGCTTGGCACAATTGGAATTGCTCGATGAAAAGAGAGTCAAGGCTTATACCCATATACAAGCTTATCAACATCGACTCAAAAGGAGCTACAATAAGAAATTCCGCCCTCGCCAATTCGAGACTAGTGATTTAGTCCTAAAAGAAAATCAGCGAAATCAGCAAGATCGAGAGAAGAAAGGTAAGTTTGAAGCAAACTGGTTGGGCCCTTATTTCATCACCTCCAAGTATGGTTCTGGTGTCTACAGGCTCTCCACCCCTGAAGGTGAGCCTTTGGAGGAACCCATCAACATCGTGCATCTGAAGAAGTTCTACACTTAGATCAGCTGGGGTATCCTTCCTGGTAAAAGTCAAAAATACAAAAAAAAATTAAAAAATCCAAAAATCCAAAATAGTAAAGAGAAATAATTTGTCCTATGGTGAAAACCACCCCTACGTGGCACCTTGGATACGTACGATTGGTGAAAACCTGGCAACGGGCGCCTCTCATATAGGGTTGAATCGTTATCTATCGAGCGTCCTGGTTACTCTATGGCTTGCCCACCGATTCCTCAATCCCCATATCCTCCCATCTGCTTGCATCACCTTGTCGCTTGGTATATTTTGATTGAGCATTAGACAACTATCATCTGCTATCCAACACCTTGAGCTTATTATCCTAATTTGAGCTTGTGACATCTCTTCTTGGTCTCACTGCATCCCCTTTCGAACTACGTTGCCCCTGTGCTTGCACATAGGCAAGGTTGATCTTTTGATCTACCCCCAGGGCTTCTTCGTGTCTTCATCCCCCATCTTTTGTCATCATCACCCTCTTTCCACTTTTCTCATCATCCCCACTTCAACTACGACGCCTCTACGCTTGCACGTAGGCAAGGATAATCTTTGGATCAGCCCCCGAGGCATTTTTTCCTTCATCACCTGTCCTCATGGTCCGCTTTCCGATCTTATCCATCTTCAATCTTTTGTCATATCCGAACTACGTTGCCCCTGCACTTGCACGTAGGCAAGGTTGATCTTTTGATCTACCCCTGGGGCTTGTGTCTGTCTTGGTCTTCCATCGGTTTCCATCAGTCCCCTTTCCACTCTTTTATCATGAACTACGAGGGCTCTGCGCTTTCATGTAGGCAAGCTTGATCTTTGATCAGCCCTCGAGCCCCTAGGTCTTTAGGTTGTGTCTCGTCCTCTCGTTGTCAGGTATGTCCTTATCATCGCTAACTCTTCACAAACAAGGTCTCCTCGTATCAAGAAATCTATCCAATGGCAATTATCCTGCGTCATCTAGGTCACTTTAGCTTAGTATCCATCATCGGTCTTAACAGGATGCATCCTTCCTAATAGACCACATCAACCCCATCCATCCCTGGGATCTTATGGCAAAGAACGCTTGTAATTGATTACCATCTTTTGGTACTTTTCGATTTTGTTTATCATTTGAGCTCCCTATATTCACTAGTCAAGATCGCCATGATCCTTCATATTGTGGTGTGTTTTGCCTAGTTACCATAAGGACATCTCTTGACTTTTGTTTTTGTCTGTTGAGATGCCCCACATGGTACCCACCGGGATTCTTTTTGGACCCCGTGTTATGTGGGGGCATCTCTTTGTGATTGTGGTTATTCCAATGCCTGGCCCGACCAACGTCATCGCGACCTTGGGGTATTGGGATATCCTTCTTGTTTGTCATGTTTTTTTTCTGCATTTGACATTAATTCATTTTGGTTTGCATACCCTGACGTCTGATGTCTTATGCTATAGCAAAAATCAGTGCTCTAAAAGATGGAAAATTGCATTCATGTTGCATTTCATCTCATGTTGCATATTCCCTCTTCATCCTATGATTGCCCCTACGTCTATGACTTATGGTTTTGGTTGTGCAAACTCTCATTCACTTTTACTAACTTTTCTTCTCGGGATCCTTATGGTCTTTGACAGGTACTGCACCCCCCACATCCTACACCTACCATCTACCCATTGACACTTATGTCCACGATCATTAGGTCCATTTATCCATTTACATCCATTCATTTATCCATTTGCATTAAATTCATTAAGTTCATTAACATTCATACATTAACATCCATACATCCATTTGCTTCCATTCATTTATCCATTTGCATTAAAGTTCATTAACATCCATACATCCATTCATTAAGTTCATTAACATTCATACATTAACATCCATACATCCATTCATTAAGTTCATTAACATAAGTTCATTAACATACATACATCCATCCATTTGCATTAAGTTCATTCACATTCATTTATCCATTTGCATTCACATCAATTCATTACTCAGCTCGTTAACACAATTGCTTTACCATTCATAAATCATTTAACACAATCACACATGCATAAGTAAAACATCAACATCCCATAAAACATCATATACATATGCATAACATACATACTATCATAAGAACATTCACATAAACTACCATAGGCATACCATCCATCACCAAAATGTGTGACATACTATCAAAGGAACCATCACATATCATCATCATAATAATACACTGTCCATATCCAAAATATTGTCATCACATATACACCTCCATATCATGCTCAAAATAAGGTGCACTCCACTACCATATGGTACCTGTCAAAAAACACCTACATCCTGTCATCTATCCTCTGCATGTCTTGAGTTGCCCACATCTGACCTCTGAGGAGACTCAGGTACTGGCCCCCTGTGTGTCGGAGTCCCCTGGTACTCATGCCTTGGAGTCCCAAACCGAGAGGGAGCCAGTTGGAAATCACTGTACCCTCTGGTCCATGTAACTAACAACTGTGATGGTGCCAGCATCTGAGGTGTCTGCCTAACATACCGCGCTGTACGTTGCACCGGATCTGGCACTGCCTGCTCATACGCGCACCTCCAATACGCTGCCTCCTGCATATAGTCATCTCTCTGCCCAGCCTAGTATCGAGCGGCATTCCGCTCATGCCTGTACCTATCCCTCTCTCTACTCATGGGCCGTCACTCCTGCTCCCATGCCTCCTGTGCCGCTATCAATAAACGTATCTGCTCTGTGGATCTGTCCCTCTCTACACGCATCGTCTCTAGCACAGTCTCATCACTCGGCCCTCAACATGTCTGCATCTGTGCTATATCCCTCTCAGCATTCTTTGCGCAACCCACTGCTGCGTCTCTCTGAAACTGCAGAATCTGGACCTATCTCCATAAACTGTCCCTGTAAACTCTCTCTCTCTCCCTGTAGAGTCTGCACCTGTCCCTGTGCACTCTCTCTCTCCCACTACACTGTCTCTAATCTAACCTCCGTGGCCTCGGCCCTCACCCTCGTCTCCTCTGCAAATGCCTCTGCCATATATGCCCTCTCCTGCAGTGTCGTCCTCTCATCCTGAAATCCTGCCACCTGCAGTCTCAATGTCTCCATCTCCCCCCTCCTGCTGACTCTGGCTGCCCCCGCATCTGCGCAACTATCATCGTTGCCTCTAGCCTGTCTCGGTCCCATGTCACCTGAGCCAGCTCCCCCTATGCTCTCTCCCTCTCTGCTCGCATCTCATCTCTCTC
>CM021102.1:328882080-329398898 GCA_007115665.2 Sequoiadendron giganteum
GATCCTCAACTGTGGCTGCTGGTACTATGGCTAATGGCTCCATCACTAGTACACCTGTGTCCATCGCCTCTCCCTCTCTCTCCTCCTATACCGGCTCTGTCTCGCGCGTCAATCAAATCCTCCGCGGCTGTCCATTCCTCCCCACCCTCATCAGTCTCCTACCCTCCTGTGCAACTGGCTGGACTCTCCCTTGACGACTACTCTCAGGCCTCTCCCTAGGCTGTCCTCTACCATCCACCACCAGATCTCTGGCTCTCCCCTCCACCGGAATCTCTGAGCCTCTCCCCTCCTCCTGCTCAACCCTCACCTGCACCCGCCTCCGCCGTACTCTAACACCAATCCCCCTCTGAACAACTCTCCCCTCCATTATCCGGAGCATCTCCACCTCTGGCTCACTCTCCAGTCTCACCACCTCTATCTCCTCCCCCCCATTAGCTCCTCCTGCCTCCCTCTCCTCTACCACAGCTCCCCTCGGCCTCCTCCTGACCTTCCCCCTCCTCACCGGCTGATCTCCAGCAACACCCCCCTCCACACCACCACTCTCAGATCCCTCATCATCTTGTCTCTCATCCTCCTATCCCTCCTCCTCCTATCCACCCTGCTCTGCCTTCTCCTCCTGCTCATCCCCTGGTGCCCCCTCCAGGGCCCATACAACCAACATCTCTGGTGTAACCCTACCCCATCGATGGTTGCGAAACCACCGACCATACCGATCTATCACTCCCGCATCCTCTGGACCCTGCCACCTCCCTGGATAGGGCACCCCACCTGCCATCATCCATGACGCCCTCACGTCTCTCGCTACGAACGCCGCCCCCAAGGTACCTCCCGGGTAAGTCGATGAAACATCACAGGCGCTCCTAGAATGTCCTACACCAGTCCAAACTGCCGTCCCACTCGGTTGGGACGATGTAGCTCCACTATGTACCTAGGACTCCCAATCAGGTAACATCTACATAGAAAAAACCCTCGCTGTCTCTCCTCCTCAGTCCTCCATCCTCTAAACTGCTGAAACATATATGACCGCCATATAATATCCTCTCTCCGTAAATCATCAAATGCCCTCCTCCACCGCTCCACCTCTCCCTATGTCTCATACCGCAGGATACAACCCCTAGCTGCCCCGTACTGCCACGCCCCTGACTCTCTGTCATCCAAATCCCCTCCCCTGATCACTAAGGGCCTCGTCACTGCGATGTGTGTCCATCCCCATACCTGCAGTAGCGTCCGGTGTGTCAAACTTTGCCCTCCCCGATAGCAAATCACGTGCATATCCCGATATAACTGAGCTAATACGCATGACCCCCATGAGAACTGCCCCTCCCTCCACTTGACAATATGTCGAATCACCCCCATATACCGTAAGCTGCAGAAACATCTACTTCGATCTGGCAACAGAATCCCACTGATGAAACAACATAGAAACAGTGGTAACGTCGGCACTCCCAGATCCAAGCATCTGTCCACATCCAACCGCCCCCTCTGTATCGGCAGGTCATCACGCCCAAACAACACCAGAATGGTCTCATCCAACTGCTCTCCTCTCACCTCCTCCTCACACACTAACCGTCCTGCTATCGGTAGCCTCAGGATACGCCACACATCCTCCAATGTAACCGTCATCTCTCCAGTCGGCAAATGGAACGTCGACGTAGCCAAGCTCCACCTCTCTATTAGGGCGGTCAGCATCGCCCGATGTGCCCTCATCTCTGGAAACTACACCAAGTGCAATAGCCCCACCCGCTCCAGGGCTGCATGGTCCGCTCCAATCATCACCTCAATCGACGATGCCAACGCCTCTGGTCTCCGCTCGTGAGTCCGCACTCTGCCAAAATCCTACAAAAATTTCATCCCCCCTATTAGCAACTTCTTTTTGTCTTCAAATTTCCTCTCCCCTCTCTTTCTTTTCTTTTCTCCTCTCCCCTCTCTTTTTTTCTTTTCTCTCCCTCCCTTTTTTCCCCTAGTCTTCCTCCCCTTGCAGCGGCGGCCTCCGCCCGCGGCTGCTTGGCGAACCGGCTTACTGTATCAGGCGTGACCCACTATATCGCGAATTGCCAAAGGCGGATCGCCCTGCTGACCAGGCGGCTCGCCCGTCGCGTTATGCTAAATCCGCCCGCTGAGTCATTGGGGCGGCCCTTCTGCGGTAGGGCGGCCCCACCCGTAATGGCTGACCTTGCTTCACAGTAGGCATTGCCAGTGGCCAGCTCATTGCTGGCGAATGACCCACCCGCGGTGATGGGGTGGCTGACCGCGATGGGGCAACCCGTAGTGACCGCCCGGCCGGGCTGGGTACCCGCTTCTTGGTATGCCAGCAGGTTAAGCGCTGGGTGGTACTGTTAGAGCCATCGCTGGTGCGGCCGATCCACGGTGGAAGTTCGCCCGACCAGGGGAGTGAACTCCTTGTGGCGGTATTTTGCCGACCCGTAGGCGGTCAAGCCCTCGATGGCATATTTTAGAGAAACCCACATTTTTTTTTTTAAATCAAATATTTTTAAATTCTATCCTGTACCCATTTTTTGATTTTTTCCCGTCCATAAAACCCATAATTTACTTTTTTAGTAACTTATTTGACAATGCGTTAAAATTTCAATTTAATGCATGGGTGGTTTTGTCACTTACCTGGCGGGGCCCCTCTTACTGTCGGTACGCCCTTCGAACCTCATCTATCCGGTGGACTATCTTAGTGTCATTATCTCCCGGCATTTTCACGTCTTTCTCCTCGCTCTTTCATTTCTCCTCTCAACTGCTACAGTGCAAATGAGGTGAGGTAATTTTCAAAATTACCTTATATTAATTTTTAAAAGGTATTTTTTACCTTTTATTTACCCTTTTATTCCTCTGATTAATCCCTTCTCTTCCCGGGGCTACCATTTGCACTTTGTTTGTCCGATTGACTTCGTTCAAAAGGAAAACTTGCCTAATTTTTCATCCTCTTTCCATCTGTACCATCCATTTCTTCTTATTGAGATGTTGCTCGGGACCCTTCTTTTTCCCCCGTCACCCTCTCGAGGGGGCATACCCTTCACATTTACTAAATTGACCTACCATAGTCAATCTCTTCCACGATTGGGGCATTTTCATCCATTCCCCACTAATTGGACATCTCAGATCTTCTTCATCATGCTGGGGCATCATATTCCCGATTACTTCCTCTATAGAGTCATCTACACTTTCTTTTTTTCGAAGCACGGTTATTCTAACAG
Organism: Sequoiadendron giganteum; assembly: GCA_007115665.2. Classification (NCBI taxonomy): domain Eukaryota; kingdom Viridiplantae; phylum Streptophyta; class Pinopsida; order Cupressales; family Cupressaceae; genus Sequoiadendron; species Sequoiadendron giganteum. Next base: position 328,885,284 of record CM021102.1, read on the forward strand.
CACTTCGAAGAGGGGCAAAATGTAGACATCCAAATTTGATCACTCTCATATGATCAAAATCGTCTACTTTATTCATCTATTTCATTAATAGTGATTAAATAATTTATTTAATCATTATTTAATTTTCTGCCTAAGGTTCCTAAAGTATCTAATTAAATAAATTAAATACTTTACCTTACCCCCTTGTCTTCTCTAAATTAAATAAACATAACAAATTATTTAATTTAGTTATTTAACCCATTTGAATTAAAATCAATTTTTAATTCCCTTTTTTCTCTCTCCTTGTCACATTCTCCATAACCATCTTTTAATCTAGATTAAATTAATTAATCTGTGATTAGGATGTGCACCACTTAATCTTGATTAAGTGTCACATCCTCCATAATCTCCCACTTGCCTCTAATCTCCCATTAATTATCCTAATTATGTGTTTGTACAACCTTAATCAGAATCATTAACCACATTTGGCTTACCTTTTCTGGTCAACCTTCCCACTTACCATTTTTGGTATGGACTCCCTTCCCCATGTGAATTTTTAATTCACATTTATTCAACCAAGGTTCCCCTCTTCCCCATGTGAATTTTTAATTCACTTTTATCTTCCCAAGGTCTTTCCCATCCCCATGCAAGATTCTAGAAGCCTTGTCTTGTCACTTCACATGTGCCAAGGGCTTCTAGAACCTTGGACTTGTCACATCTCCCACATGTGACAAATCTCCAGCTTTTTGGAGATCTCTTTTTATCCAATGAATCTTCCATTAAATGTAAATTTTTAATTTACATTTATTCTTCCCACACATTTCCCCTTTTCCCATGGAGATTTTTGAGGAATTCTAAAATTCCTCAAAAGTCTCTTTCATCCTCATTTGGGGACAAGAAGTTCCTTTTTGAGGAAATCTTCTCATTCCCCAAGGTACCTCAAAGGTACTTGTCCTTCATCCACCTCATGTACTTCCCTTCCACCTCTTGTCCTTCTCTTCCACCTCATTTCCACATCACTCCACCTTAGGACATCTCACCTTCCACATGTCAAGATGTGAGGGCTTGTGAGTCCTCAACTCACCATAGCCCTTCATCTTGATCTTTGTTGGATCAATCCCAACCGTTGAATTCTCTAGAGAATTCAATTTGGCCTATAAATACCCCTTTAATTCCTTCATTTTGGGGGATCAAGTCTTTTGCAAATAAACTTTTGTAAAATTGTCATTCAATCTCTCATCTATTTTAGCATCCATATTGCATCAATTCATCTTGCATCCACTTCATTTTCATTGCCATCCAAGGAGCACACAAGACTTCAACATCAAGGGCCAACCAAGGAAGCAACAACATGAAGGTATAACAGCAATTTACTTGTTCATCTTGCTTTCATATTGTTCATTTTTTTAGGCTAATCATTGAGGTGCCCTATTATCTTGTTGTTTCTCTTTATTGCACTATTAGTTATCTAACATCTCACATTTTAGGAAGCAGCATTTTATTAGGATCACAAATATTTTAATTCAAAATGGAAAGAAGATGACAAATTAATAAGCAATTAAATAAGTAAAATTATTTAATTGTGGAAGAAGAAGATAAATGAATAATTAAATAATAAAAATAACTATTTAATTATAATGGAAAGATGATAAATAATTAAATAAATATAATTTATTTAATTATAGAAGACAAGGATATTAGTGACGTAATTAAATAAAATTTATTTAATTAATCAAAGAGGAAAATAAAGGATGGCAATGAATTAATTAAATAATTAAAATTATCTAATCAATAGAAGACTTATGACAATAGAAAAGTCTCGGACATTTTTATGTGTCTACAAATAAAATAATCAACAAACCATAATCGGCACTATCTTTACACAGAGAAACCCTTTCAAGAAAAAATTCACAGGAAAAAAGAGGGCAAGTATATTATTAATCTCCAATGAAGAGATGCACAGCAATGCACTTCACTATTGTTCTTTTATCAACCCAGCAGTACCATGTTACCTGCAAGAACTCAACATAAAACTACCATCCCATGACTCCAATTTATAGAAACTTGTGAGCTAGAAAACCACAAAAATTGTAATCTAAAACAAGAGGAAAATACCACTTTCCAAAACCCACACCATCCTCTTGGATATATAATACACATAATAAAATATTTAATTCCATTCACATGAATTTTCTCATGGACACCTAGCCCATATCCAATTAGGATTGTAACTTCTTGTTGTTTTTTGACTCTACGATGGAAAATGAATCGACACTGAACTCCTACCCCACTTATGCACCTAAGGCATGACCTTTCACCTTCCATAAGTGGATTCCTATGAAGGATGTTTTTGTTAATATTTAGTGTTGTACACCATTGCATAAATTGATATATTATAATGTTATAATTAAATAACTATTTAATTATGGTGCACCTAAGAAGTGTGTTTAGCCACACTATGTAATTATTTAGGGTCACTTGTAAGTTGTATTGTAACATTGAATTTATTATTTTTTGTGTGGGAGACATAGGATAATAATTTAATATTTGGGGAAACTATTTAATAATGTGAAAACTTAGTACCCAATATTAAATGAGGGGTCAATGGTTTTGTGTTAACATGGTTTTGTGGCACATAATTTTATCTTACCACTTGGTTGTATTTTTGTGAGCTTTTGTCTACAAAAGCAAACATATGCTTAATAGTTAAATTTGGTTAGGTGAGTGGGCTATCATTATTGATTTTTCTAGGAGCGCATATGTGAAGCATGGCATGGGATGTTTCAATTCATTCTTGGACATATGGAGGATGATTGGAGAGGCTTGATGTTTCAGAAGTATTCATGGTAGTTATGTAAGTGTGTATTGTTTTATTTTTAATAATAGATGGAGTATGGATGTGTAAGAGAGGAGGACCAACCACTGCAAGGCCCCAGGTCACGAAAGGCCAAGAGTGGAAAGGTTGCCCTAACTTTCCTCAAATGCAAGGAAGATTAGAATAAGGGGGATGAGAATGATGAGGACTATGTGTCCTTCAATCACTCTATAATCCCAAGAGTTGAAGGGAGACTAGATGAGTCACTTTTTAAGGTCAACCCTGTGCCTTAGGTAGTTCTCTATCAGAGGACAGAAGTGTGGTTTTGGGATGACAATGCAGCACGCTAGCCTCTCACAGGCGCGCTTGGGTCCATACGGCTAGAAAACCAGAGAGACAATGTTAAATCCTTAAGAAAGGACTACTAGCCTAGTTTAGAGGTTTCTTGAAAATCAAAATGAGATTAAGAAGAATGAAACATAAATACAAATGTGATAAAGGAAATATATTATCACAAGGGTGACGAAGATGATTTCATACAACAATCCTCTCACCAGCTTGCTTCAAGATCTTTCCACCTACACAAAATAAAGAGGGGGAAATGTTGGGGCTATTTAGGGGCATGCCTCAGTCAGACTCCTGTTTTGGTGTTTCCACCTCCACTAACAGCCAAGTTTGCAACGATAGAAATAAAGATAAAGAAGGGAATACGAGCTACGTAAACAAAAGACACTACAAACAATACGCGCTTACTCAACCAAAGATGATAGAGAAGATAAGAGGAGCTTACCACCTCCATCCAAAGCACTCAAAGCTTGTGGAGGAGAAAATGAGAGGAACTCAAGTTTGTGCTACAATGGTGTTTTTCCTATGCTTGTATTATCGGAGTGATGGAGTAGTGGGTTGTTGTTATGGAGTGTGAAGTGCTGCTACAAATCTTGAAGATGGATGAATGAAGAGGAGAGAATGCTCAAAATGGTCTTGTCAAACTTCTGCTGAAGAGAACCATGGATGAATGAATGAAGAATATGAAGGAAAGGATGAGAAATGGCCATATTCAAGTTGGGCAACCGAAGAGGGGCATTACACTTTGACTTCCAATAGGAAGTGTAACATCTTTGTGTCTCCAGCCGCAGGAATCTGCCAGGGATGTAAGCATGCCACATAGACATCTACGGATCGTACGGGCGTCCCCAATAGAAATTCCCCCCACCGACACACAAAATAGGCATCAAGTGGAATGTGAGCAGCGGGCTTAAGTGGAATTAAGCCTCTTCCTTATATTTTCTAAAGTGCAAGGGGGTAAAAAGGAATTTGTGTTAGGGGTGAAAATTCACACTTATACATTTTTCCCCCACTTTAGAGAGCACGAGTACTGATGAGTGGTTCGGTAAAGTGGAGTAGTAAGGAAGTAACAAAGTAAGAGATGTATACTTGAACTAATGAGGAAGCAGAGCACGGTCTGGAAAACTCAAAAGTGAAGGAGAAGACTTCATAGTTTCACGGAACTACAAAGTTGAATAACAAAAGCACCTCACAGGCTCACGGTCCTATCATGGAGGTATCCTTCAAGAAATCTTGCATGAAGGAAACCACGAAAGGCACCTTATAGACCCATGGACCTGCAAGGAAGGTATCTCTCAAGAACTCTCACATGAGGGAGACTGAGTAAAAGGGGACTCCGTAGAGTCAAAGAGGGTGGCATGTTTACCTATCGATAGTACACATCAGGAAGTGGTCGTGCAAGCCAATGAATGGACAGTCACATAGACCATCACTAAGTTGTAAGACTTTCAAAGGGGTCCCTTAGGAACCCTTTAAAAGGAAGGGGGGTCCACTTAAGGGATGCACTGTTTGAAAATTGAAGTCTAGTCAGCTTTCCCCCAAGCTAGATGTAAGGATGCAAAGTAGGCCTAGTCGGGCTGCCCCCAGAGTAGACATGAAGAAGTAAAATCAATCTAGTCGGGTTGCCCCAAGCTAGACGCAAGCATGTGAAACTGGTCTAGCTAAGTTGCTCTCGAGCTAGACACCATAGAATTTTTCTAAAAGCTTTTGAAGGGGTCCCTTGGGAACCCAATGTGAAAGGGATGGGTCCACTCAAGGGACACACTATCCAAAAGCTACCATCTTCTTTCTTGAATCAATTCATCATCAAGGAGTCCTTTCAAAATATGTTCATTTCATCAAGGAATTCGAAAGGAAGGAGATGCGCCCATGTGAGAGGAAGACTAAGACCATTCCCACTTCGGAGGAGGGTTTCCAAGTCCTTTCTTTACGAACCCATGATGAAGGAAACATGTTTCATTAGGGTTTCAAGTCGAGAATGCAATTCTAACAAAGAAGTGTGTGAAGGATCTTCAAGAAAAGATTCATTTGGAAACGAATGCATTTTCTAAAGGTCATGCAATGTAGAAGTAACGTTGTCACACATGAAAGGGACAAATCAAGCAAAGAAGAGAGAATGATAAACAGAAAGGAAAGGAAAAGAGAACACAAACAAAGGGCACAGGCGGATCTGGTTTCACGGGGTCAGATCTACCTTTATTTATATTTAGTAGGTAACCACGGTAAGAGGAAAAATATAATCAATCCCCAACCAAATCAGGAAGAATGCATAGAAGACAAAGTAAAGATAAAAAATTGGGTCAACATGGAAGGAGGCCTAAATGCTCCTAACGCTTTGCATCATCCCCAATTTGTCGAAAGTCAATCACAAACATGGAAGAATAAAGATACACATAGAGGAAGGTTTACAACAGAAACACCACACCTATACCTGAGCACCAATAGGGGTGATGAGGGTCATCCAAGCATGTATAGCATGATTATGGGGGAAAACATCACGACACATGCACACATCTAATCTAAAGATTAAGGAGAGGGTCTCCCCCTAACACTAGTTGACCAAGAGGTTGTTAGCTTCCCACTCTAGATCATCGTAGGGGGAAGGATGGTGATCCTACAACAGTGTAATGTTAAGGGGAGGAGATTTTGATCCTCCCGCAACAAGGGCTAAGGAAGATGGACCAGTGACGTCTCCATCACTCAACTCTTGTGGTTCTAAGGTCAACTAATTCATGAATATTGTTGACAAGTTTGGAACTTCATCCACCAAGTTAAACATACACCTAATGGGAGTCCCATTTTTTGCCTCGGTGGACGGAGGATTTTGCACCCGAGGTTCCCCACTAGGCTCACCAAGAGACTCAAGAGCGGTAACAAACTCAGGGGAAGCAGGAGTTGGTTCCATCAATAGGATAGAACAAGTCAGCGCGGGGCCACCTTTCAGAGGAGGTGGGATCTTCTTACATAGTCCATTGCTGGAGGGAACATGCTCTACCTTCTTCTTCATCAGAGGAGGTGAACTCCCCACAGATGAAGCAAGGAGGGTCGAAGGAGAAGAGGAAAGAACCGTAGTGGATACAACCAAAGTATTAACCATATCCATGGGATTTGGGAAAGGCAAGACATCCAGAATGGAAGTCAGCAGAGGCAGCTCCATGGAAGGAGCGATAAACACTTGCACCTTTCCAAGCACCTATGCACTCACAGCGGGAGCCAAAAGAGATTCAGAGCTAGTTAGATCAGAGATAAAAGAGGGGAAAGAGGAGGACATAGCAGGAGGTGTTGTCTTCTCCTCTTCCTTCTTTGAGGAGGCTTGCTCAGCCAAGACAGCCTTTCACTATCGCTTACGTTCACGCACAAGGTGGTTTCTATGAATCTTTGAACCATGAGTCAGAGCTTGCAAAGGGATGGAAGGATTTTTCTCAGCCATGGGAGTGTCCACAATTTTTTCCAATGGAAGGACAAACTCTTGGATGGGAGAAAAAGGAGCAGGTTTAGAAACGACAGGAGGAATCGACTCTAGCACCTTGGCAATGGGCCTCTTCCCATTCATTGTTTTGAGAATAGGAATAATAGGAGGCCACAAGGGCCAAGATAAAGAGGACTCTCCACGATGGGATTTTTGTCTTCCATACTGAATGGCCCTAGGCTCCATGGGTAAGGTAGGAAGCTCCAATGCAGGACGCTTGGCCTTTCGCCAAGTGGGCACCATGGGATTCTCTTGCAAGCATGAGATAGAAGCAGATGGAACCACGGCAAGGTGAGAGGAAGCATCAGGTTGAACAGCGGAAGAGGAAGAAGGAGGATCTTGGAACCACTTCTCTTCTTCTCTTCTACGTGCCTTTATGGTATCACTACCAGCTTTTAATCAAACTCTATGTGAAACAACATAAGGCGAAGGAGGGCACCTCACTTTCAGCCTAGCACGCCCTTTCTTATAGTTTTGATACGTACGGTATAGGAGGTCCTTCTTAGACGAGAGAGGACCAAGAGGCATGGGCCAAAAGTAATCTAGGGTATAGCTGCCACATGCAACCGATGGTCTATAACCGGTGTTATGGACAACATGTACCAAACCTCCATGAAACAACTTCAAACGCTTGTGCACAACTGAGGGAAATGCATTCATAGCTACTAGCTAGGGGATGCCTAGATTCACTCTGGAGAGTTCATATCTTGGGCTGATGTCGAACATAAGGCTCACAAATTTAGGTCCTACAAGGACCGATAGGACAATACTCCCTATAGGAGGTACAAAAATTTCATCGTGTGTGCGGACGATACTCTCAAGTGTGTCATATCCATCCTTATGTAGGAAGTTAATTAGCATGATCACCTTAGTTATGATATTCACTTGAGATGTCAGATCAATGAGAACACCTGCTACAGTATTCCTATTTATCCTTGCAGGAATGTAAAGAGGAGATGGATCTCTATTGAAGCCCATCGGCAGGTCCTGTGAAGTGAAGGTTATGCTACTACTGCTAATCAGAGTCTACACCGAGGGAATAGGTTGGTTTAAGAAAGAGGCCATTACACACACTAACAGTACTTTTACAGAACCTTCTGAGGTTTACAGGATAAGCCAGTGACTCGATTCAGGTTTCATTATGCAATACTTTAGAACCTTCCAACTACACCTACTAGGGGTCGCAAGTTGGGTTGTGAGGCAAGCCTCACAACACTCACACCTACAACACTCCTAGGATACGAGGAAATGAACTTTCAGTATCGTAAAACAAAACCAAAATGGTTCACGTTAGGTTCACCAAAAATGTAAGAGAGGGGGACCAACCACTGCAAGGCCCCAAGTCATGAAAGGCCAAGAGTGGAAAGGCTGCCCTAATTACCTTAGTTGTAAGGAATATTAGGATAGGTGGGATGAGAATGATGACTATGTGTCCTTCGATCACTTTGCAATCTTGAGAGTTGAAGGGAGACTAGATGAGTCACTTTTTAAGGTCAACCCTACACCTCATGTAGCTCTTTGTCAAAGGACAGAAGCGCGGTTCTAGGATGATAGTGTAGCGTGCTGGCGTCCGTATAGCCAAAAAACCAGAGAGATGAGGTTAAATCCTCAAGAAAGGACTACTAGCCTAGTTTAGAGGTTTCTTGAATAGAAAAATGAGATTAAGAAGAATGAAACATAAATACGAATGTGATAAAGGATATATATTACCACAAGGGTGACAAAGATGATTTCTTACAACAATCCTCTCGCCAGCTTGCTTCAAGATATCTCCACTTGCACACAACAAAGAGGGGGAAATGTTGGGGTTGTTTAGGGGCCTGCCTCAGTCAGACCTCATTTTGGTGTTTCCACCTCCATGGACAGCCAAGTTTGCAACGATAGAAATAAAGATAAACAAGGGACTACAAGCTACATAAATAAAAGACACTACAAACAGTATGTGTTTACTCAACCAAAGATGATAGAAAAGATAAGAGGATCTTACCACCTCTGTCCAAAGTGCTCAAGGCTTGTGGAAGAGAAAATGAGAGGGACTCAAGCCTCTACTGCAATGGTGTTTGTCCTACGCTCACACTATTGGAGTGATGGACTAGTGGGTTGTTGTTATGGAGTGTGAAGTATTGCTACAAAGCTTGAAGATGGATGAATGAAGTGGAGAGAATGCTCAAAATGGTCTTTCCAAACTTCTGTTGAAGGGAAGCACGGATGAATGAATGACGAATATGAAGGAAAGGATGAAAAATGACCACATTCAGGTCAGCCAGCCAAAGAGGGGCATTATACTTCGACTTCCAATAGGAAGTGTAATGTCTTTGTAGTCTCCAGCTATAGGAATCTACCAAGGACGTAAATGCATTGCGCGGACATCTGTGTGTCGTGTGAGCGTCCCCAACATAAACGCCCCCCATCGACAAACAAAACAGGTGCCAAGTGGAGTGTGAGCAGTAGGCTAAAGTGGAATTAAGCCTTCGCCTTAGGTTTTCTAAAGTGCAAGGGGGTAAAAGGGAATTTGTGTTAGAGGTGAAATTCATGCTTATACAGGATACTTTGGGAGGTTGGGTTTTTCCCTCTTGAGGGTTTTGCAAGAGTACATCTTGTGTTATCTTGTGGCTTGTCTATTTTGATTTATGCATTATGGTTATTCTATAAGCTTGTATATTTTTTTATCTCATAAGATTATGTAGGAAATGGATTAATGAACTGGATATTGATGCATTATTCCCTAACAATTTTATCAATTCTTCCATGAAACTTCCACCAACATTAAATCATCTCTTTAAAACATAATTATAATATGTCAATATTTAATAATTTTATCTCATTTCCCCTAGAGCATGTTGAGATTATGTGCCTCAAACTCACTGGTAGAGACCCTGGTTCTATCACCAAGCAGCAAAGAGTTCATAAGGGTTCTGATTGTGCCTTTACCTCCTTACTGCAGGTATCCTTTCTCTAGTTTGTGGTGGCACGATTACCGCCATATCGCAAGAGATTGTTGGATGTCTAGTGGTAGAGTAGTTACCTCTATACCGTGGGTGCCTCTCACCTAACGATCAGTAGTGTGGGGTGTTGTGGGGTGTTACCGCCTTACCGCGAAGGTATGTGAACTGTCTAGCGGTAGTGAGGTTACCACTATACCTTGAGTGTTGTCGACCTCTCTGGTGGTAACGAGGTAAACTACCACACAATGAGAGCTTGTTGAATGTGTAGTGGTAGAACAGTATAAAGGAGAAAATCATGGGTTGTATGTTTGCTAAGATGTAAGCCATTATGTGGAGTTTGTTGACTTGGAATGAGGCCGTTTGAATTCTTGGGAAGTTTGACAGTTGGTCTGTGGAGGAAGTTGAATGGATCATTGATTATAGTTACTATACATTGCAATGTATAGGAACAGAAAAGAGGTTAGGTGGTTTACTAGTTGGATGGTTGAATGAATTGATTGATCAGTTTTGTGAGTTTCATTGTATGTTGTAAGGAAGCATTGTAATAGTAATATTTTTTTCAAGATTGTTCAAGTAAATACATCTGCTATAATATTGACATCTGAAAAGAGGAGTTTGTAACTTGTTTGTAATTTTTTGTTTTATTGTAATACAAGTGATCTTCTTTGGTGTGATGGGTTTTTCTCCTATAAGGGTTTTCCCACTTAAATTTGGTGTCTATTGTGTTTGAGCATAATTTTCTCTATTTTGTTATTTCTTTCATGTGCATATTAATGGTATGTAATTGTAAAATTTAAAGTCATATCTACATTCTCCTCTGAGTTTTGACATTAGGAAAGTGTTTCGCATACACATTCTTTCCTTTCAATTGGTATCAGAGCCTCACTAGTTGTGTTATCCTTGTGGGTAGGTTGGGTTTTTTGTGTCAGTTATGTTCAGTGGGATTCTTGTAGAAGTCTGATAATTTAAATTACAAATTAAGACGGAAAGCACATCAGGAACGATTGAAATTGAGAAATTCAATGGCAGCAATTTTGAGTTGTGGAAACTTAAAATGGAAAACATGTTGGTGGATCATGATCTTTGGCTTACTGTGTTTGGAATGAAACCTTCTGGCATGAAGCAAGAAGATTGGGATCTCATAGATAGAAAATAAAAAGGGTTGATAAGACTATGTTTGGCAGACTCTGTTCTCCTGAACGTTCATGAAGAGAAGACTGCATCTTCTTTGTGGAAGAAGATTGGAGATATTTATCAGGGTAAATCCTTGGTGAATAAATTATTCCTAAGGAAGAGGTTATACTCTTTGAAAATGGAGGAAGGGGTGTATGTGGCTGATCATTTGAATACATTCGACATGTTGATTGCTCAGTTAACATCTGTGAGCATAAAGATTGATGATGAAGATCGTTGTATGCTATTGTTATGTTCTTTGCTAGATTCTTGGGATCACTTGGTGATGGCAATTGGGAGCACGACAACCACTTTCAAGAAGGAAGATGTGGTTGCTTTTTTTTTATCAAAAGAGATGAGAAGGAAATATTCTGAGATGGTGAAGGAGGCTCTTGTTGTTCAAGGAAGAATGGAAAAAAAAGGCAAGAGGAAGGACAAGAAATCAAAATCAAAATCAGAAGGGAGATCAAAGTCTCCCGGTAAGAAATCCAAGGTGAAGTGTTGGAATTGTGAGAAACCTGGTCATGTCCAAAGGGATTTCAAAGAGGAGAAAAAGAAGAAGAAGAAGAAATCTTCTAACAATGATTCTTCTCAGAGCGATGCAGATGCCTTCATTGCAGCCTTGGCAATTTGGGGATTTGATGATGTCTAGCTGATTGATTCTGGAGCATCTTTCCACATCTCATAGAGACTGGTTTGCTAAGTATGAAAAATATGATGGTGGAAAGGTTTATTTAGCAAGCGATTCATCTCTAGAAATTGTTAGTCGTGGAAGAGTCAGAATTCAGTTTCCTAATGGCAGAATTAAGGGAATTGATGGTGTAATGCACATACTAGGTCTGGCTCAGAATTTAATTTTTGTAAGTAAGCTAAATGATGTAGGAGAGCAAGTCTTGTTATCTAGCAGTGGTTGTAAAATGACTAGAGTCTCGATGGTTCTGGCTAGGGGTGCTCGTATAGGTACTATGTATAAGCTGGACGCACTTGTTGTTCAATGTAACAGTGTCTTTGTAAAGTCACAGAAGGTTGTTTGTGCAGAAGAAGAGACTGAAGTCCCTATAGGGGCTAATTCTTTGGAAGTTAAACTTCCTACAGAGAAGATTATTCTCTAGCATCAAAGGCTAGGTCATATAGGTGAGAAAGGTTTAAAATCCTTGAAGAATAAAAACCTAGTTGAGGGGCTTGAAGATTGTAACCTAGAATTTGAATTTTGTGAACATTGTATATATGGAAAATATCATCGTGTTTCATTTTACTCTAGTCCTCATAAATCTTTTGGTGTTCTAGATTATATTCACTCTGATGTTTTTGGTCTAGTGAATGTTCTTTCGTTGTCAAATTCAAAATATTATGTATCATTCATTGATGACTATTCAAGAAGGGCATTTGTATATTTTTTTAAAAGTAAATCAGAAGTGTTCAATCGGTTTAAAGAGTTCAAGAACTTGGTTAAAAATTAGACTGGTAAGAAAATTAAATGCTTGAGGATAGATAATGGTGGTAAATTTTGTTTTGCATATTTTGAAAGGTATTGCAAAGACCATGGAATTAAGAAGCATAAAACAACACCTTACACTCTGCAGCAAAATGGAGTTGTTGAAAGGTTAAACAGGACGTTGATGGAGAAGGCAAGAAGTATGCTGAGCAATTATGGTCTGGAGTAGAATTTTTGGGTTGAGGTTGTGGCTACAGCATGTTACTTGTTGAATTGGTCTCCTTCATCAGCACTTGTTGACAAAAAGCCTATGGAATCTTGGTTTGGTAAGAAGCCCTCTCTAAGACATGTTTGTGTCTTTGGCTACGAAGCATATGTTTATGTACCTAATGTGAAAAGATCTAAATTGGAGAACAAAGCTGAAAAATGTATCTTCATTGGGTGCGGCCTTGGTGTGAAAGGATAAAACTATTGAAATCTTGTGACTGAAAAGGTTGTATACATTAGAAGTGTAATCTTTCAAGAGCTGAAACCTTCTTCAGTGGATTTGCAGTCAGAGATGAAAGAAAATAAAGAGGAGAATGATGTTGTTGAAATACCTCTAACTCTTGAAAAAGAGGAACAACACATTGATAGTGTACCTAAAATTGAGGAGAGTTCTAGCAGCTCTAAGAGTTCTAAAGAGGAATTACCTCAGCCTCAGCCTATGAGGAGGTCTACATGTGAAAAGAAGCAACCTGATAGGTATGGATTCTCTATGTTGGACTCTAGTTGTGCCTATGCTTTGATTACTAATACTGATGAGCCTAGGACTGTAAAAGAGGCAGTTGAAATGATTGACTCAGATTCCTAGTTGGAAGCCATGAATGATGAAATGGCATCATTGAAGAATGAAACTTGGGATTTGGTTCCATTGCCTGAAGGTAGAAATCTTCTGTGCTGTAAATGAGTTTTTAAAATAAAATTGGTTTGGATGGCAATATTGAGAAGTACAAAGCGAGGCTGGTTGCAAAGGGTTATTCCCAAGTAGAGGGAATTGATTATGGGGAAACATTTTCTCTAGTAGCGAAGCTGACATCTATTAGATTTCTTTTTTCACTTGCAGCAACTTATGATTGGGAGATTGAGCAAATGGATGTGAAGACAGTGTTTCTTCATGGTGATCTTGAAGAATAAATTTATATGTCCCAGCGTGAGCACTTTTTGGTAAAAGGTAAAGAAACTCTAGTTTGCAAGTTAAAGAAATCTTTGTATGGTTTAAAATAGTTGCCTAGAATGTGGTACCAGAAATTTGACATGTTTTTTTGTCACTGGGTTTTGTAAGATCGAAATCAGATCATTGTGTATAGTTCAAGACTGAAAATGATCGGGTTCTTATTATTTCTCTTTATTTTGATGATATGTTGTTCATAGGGAATAGTAATTCTATGATTTCTAATCTAAAATCTCAGTTGTCTGCAAAGTTTGAAATGAAAGATCTTGGTGCAGCTAGGTATATTCTGGGGATGGAAATAACTAGGGATAGGAAGAGTAGAAAACTTTGGCTCAGCTAGAGTAAGTATGTTAACACTATTCTGGAGATATTTTGTATGACTGATTGCAAGCAGCTAGTTGTTCCAATTTTGCAAGGAATGAAGCTATCTATTGAAGATTGTCCAAAATCTCCTACTGAGATGGAGGACATGACCAGAGTGCCTCATGCTAGTGCAGTTGGTAGCTTAATGTACGCAATGGTTTGTACAAGGCTAGACATTTCTCAAGCAGTGGGAGTGCTTAGTTGGTTCATGGCTAATCCTGGAAGGACACATTGGGATGTTGTGCAAAGAGTGTTTAGATATTTGAAGGGCACTTCAGAATATGCTTTGTGTTACCATGATAATTTGGTTGAACCAAAGAGGACTCTTAGCATTCATGGGTATGTGGATTTTGATTGGGCAGGGGACATTGATAGCAAAAGATCCACCAGTGGATATTGTTTCATGATGAATGGTGGTGCAGTTAGTTGGATGAGCAAGTGATAGGCTGTAGTTGTTTTATCTACTATAGAGGCTAAGTACATGGCAGCAACCCATGCCTATAAGGAAGCCATTTGGCTTAGAATATTGTGTTCTGATATTGGTTCTGATGCAGGGCATATTGTTATCTGTTGTGACAGTCAGAGTGCCATTTGTCTGGCGAAAAATCCTACTTTCCATTCCAGGATGAAACATATTAATGTGCAATACCATTTTGTACGAGATATGGTGGAGGATGGAAAGGTCTATTTGGAATAGGTGAATACTCTAAGGAATGTTGTTAATGCTTTGAAAAAACCAATGAGCACAGACAAGTTCAAATGGTGTGCAAATTTGATGGGCCTTGGGGTCCAGAATATTCGATGACTTCAGGTATTGAATGGGGTTAAGTGAGTTCTTCATCAAGTGGGAGATTGTTGAGATTATGTACCTCAAACTCACTGGTAGAGACCCTAGTTCTATCACCAAGCAGCAAAGAGTTCATAAGAGTTTTGATTGTGCCTTTACCTCCTTACCACAGGTATCCTTTCTCTGGGTTGTGGTGGCATAGTTACCACCATACCGTAGGAGCTTGCTAGATGTCTAGTGGTACAGTGGTTACTGCTATACCATGGGTACCTCTCACCTATCGACTGGTAGTGCAGGGTGTTGTAGGGTGTTACCACCTTACCGCAAAGGTATGTGAACTATCTAGTGGTGGTACGCTTACCGCTATACCTCAGGTGTTGTTGACCTGTCCAGTGGTAGCGAGGTAAAATGCCACACCGTGAGATCTTGTTGAATGTGCAGCGGTAGCATGGTATAAAGGAGAAAAGCACGAGCATAATGTTTTCTGAGATGTAATCTATTATGTGGAGTTTGGTGACTTGGAATGAGGCCATTTGAATTCCTGGGAAGTTCGACAGTTGGTCTATGGAGGAAGTTGAATGGATCATTGATTACTATTGCTCTACATTACAACGTACAGGAATAGAAAAGAGGTTAGGTGGTTCATTAGTTGGATGGTTGAATGAATTGATTGATCAGTTTTGTGAGTTTCATTATATGTTGTAAGGAAGCATTGTAACAGTGATATTCTATTCGAGATTGGTCAAGTAAATACTGCTACTATAATATTGACATCTGAAAAGAGGATTATGTAACTTGTTTGTAATTTTTTGTTTTACTATAATACAAGTGCTCTTCTTTGGTGTGGTGGGTTTTTCTCCCGTAAGGGTTTTCCCATGTAAATCTGGTGTCTATTGTGTTTGAGCATAATTTTCTCTATTATTTTATTTCTTTCATGTGCATCTTAATGGTATGTAATTGTAAAATTTAAAGTCATATCTGCATTCTCCTCTGAGTTTTGACATTAGGAAAGTGTTTCGCATATGCATTCTTTCCTTTCAGAGCACATTCCAAGGAATGTAGAGACATATGAATGGCATAGGAATACAAGGTTAATGTCACATATCCTAACATTCTCCCATTTGAAATTATACTTTTCAATTACATCCAAGAGATACAAATAATAAATCAAGTGCAGTGATCAACGCCCATGGCCTTCCTACACCAAGAGATTTTATCCATGGTCACTGGCTTCATAAGGGAATATGCAATATTGTCCAAAGTTTCAACCTTTTCAATCAAGACCTTACCATTATCAACCATCTCTCACACAAAGTGATACTAAACATCAACATGCTTAGTATGAGCATGATACATGACATTTTTTTAAACAAATAGCACTCTAATTATTGCATCCAATCCTCACTGTCCTGCAATAAAAACCAATGTCATTAACAAGTCTTTGTAACCATGCCACCTCTTTAGAGTCATATTTAGTAGTCATATACTCTACTTAGGTTGTGGATGATGCAATTGTATGTTGTATCTTACTCATCTAACTCACTGTGTCTCCAAAAAAAGTAAATACATAGCCACTAGTGAACCTTCAACTATCCAATTCACCTGCCCATATACATCATCAAATCCCAGTATGTACAATGACCTCACCACATCATCAATACCATGATAAATCAAATAGCAATCATAAGTACCTTGTAAATATCTAAACACCCTCTTAACAAAAGTCTAATGCTCTCTACCAGGGTTAGACATAAACCTACTTAGAACTCCCACTACTTGGGCTATATCTGATCTAGTGAAAGCCATTGCATACATTAAACTACCAAAGGCAATAGCTTAAGGAACCTTAGAAATCTCCTCAAAGTCATCATTAGAATTAGGAAAAATGTCTAAAATCAACTTAGTACCGACTGTAAATGGAATACTAACTATCTTATAGTCATGCATATTAAACCTCTATAAAATGGTATCAGCATACTTACTTTGACTTAACCAAAGTTTTACATGAACCCAATATCTATTGATCTCCATCCCAAGGATATGTTTTATAGCCCATGTCCTTCATATCAAATGTGCTAGAAAAATGAGTCTGGAGCAAAATAATCATCACCTTGTTGTTACCAATAAACAACATGCCATCAACATACAAGATAATAATCAATATTTGATCAATAATAACCTTAATATAAATGCAACGATCCTCCTCGCTCCTAAGATAACCCAGCTTCAATGCAAAGGAATCAAGCTTCTAGTACCACATGCTAGGTGAATGTTTCAAACCATACAAATATGTCGTTAACCTACAAACCAATTACTCTTTTCCTTTCACAATAAAATTAGCGGGTTGCATATAAATTTCCTCCTCAAGATCCCCATGCAAGAAAGCAGTTTTAACATCCATTTTCTCTATCTCAAAAATCACAAGTAGTAGAAATAGATAATAGGAACTTAATAGAAGTCAACTTAGCAACAGGAGAGAAAATTTCACCAAAATCAACTCCCTCTCTCTAGGAGTAGCCACTTGGCCACCAATCTGGCCTTGTACAAATCTAACTGACTGTCAACACTAATTTTTTTTTTAAATAGCCACTTGAAACCAATGGGCTTCCTACCTTTGTAAAAACTAGCAAGATCCCAAGTGTCACAACTACCCAAAGCCATCATCTCCTCATGCATGGCCTACATCCAAGATTCACTACCCTCCAAAGAGAGAGCCTCCCTGAAATATCTAGGCTCATCGTCAACACTTAACAAAAAAAATACACAATGAAAATATGGTGTGTTATACCTGTCAACTAGATTTTTTGCCTTGTAAACCTCCTTAAGGTAGGAGTAATAGGCTCTACCTATTCTTCTTCTTTTGTGTGTTCATCCTGCACATCCTCTAAACTCTTTGAACCCTCTTCTTCTTCACGATCCTTTGATCCATCTGATTATTTTTCATATATGCATCTTCTTGATTCTTCATCTTTGTCTTGAAGTGCATTGTCTTTGTCTTATCTTTCTCCTTTATTTTTCTTCTCCTAAATAAGCTCTAAAATCCCTAAAAAATTGCAACACTAGAAAATATTATTAAAATATAGAAAAAAAGAATCCTAGGTCCTAAATGTAAAGAACCTAGGATGCAATGGTGGCCTTTTTCCAGGTTTCACTAGGATGTAGATCAACAAGGTGAATATATTGACTTTCAACCTCCATGGTGAACCAATGAGACCTGAATCTACATCTAATCAGGGATGGGGATGGATTGGAAATTATTTGGAATGGTTAACTTAGTGATCTTATATTCCCTAATATTAAAAATACAAGATCTTGATAACTAATAAATAGAAATAGTCAAGTTTTGGAAGATTTGGAAGGTGAAGATGATTGTGTACCTACCCAAAAAAATTGGTTTTTTTGTGCCTACAAGGACTAGGTCACCCAATGGTGAGTAAGTCTTTGTAAGGGGGTCCTCAATTTTTTGGGTCCTCTAGTGTTGGATTTGAGCTTCTATTTTTCACCTATCTCGCTATCAGTTTGTTGTAAATAAATTTTGTAGGTGAGTTTTTGTGTCTTCACAAGGTTGATGACAATAAATGCACCAATGGAGAATTTTCCTTAAGATCTCTTCAATCCTCTTCAAATCTATAATCTGTGCATTCACAAAGACATAATGGGGTCAATTAGGATCATTAATTTAGGGGGGGGACATAATGTGAAATTGTTAAGGTATACAATTTTCTACACTACAATTATTTATGGGTTAGAGGATTCCAAATTTTATAACCTTTTACATTCTCATCATAGCTAACGAAGATGATTTTTTATGCTTTTGGATCTAGTTTAGATCCCTTCTTTTGAGACACATGAGAAAAATACTCACAATCAAATGCCCTTAAGTGTGAAATGAAAGGATTTCTACCTATTCAAACTTTATAAGGAGTTTTATCAAAAATATTTGAACATGGGGATATATTAATCAAATAAAAAGTAATACCTAACAACTTCTACCCAAAATCCTCTATCAAGCTTAGCACCACTCAAAATGATCCTAGCTCTTTCCATGAAGGTTCAGTTCATTCTTTTCATTACCCCATTTTTGGGGGGAGTGTAAGGATTAGTATTTTGTGAACAATAAATGCATGCTTATATACTCATCAAATTCCCTAGAACAATATTCACCCCCATTCTTAGATCTCAACACTTTTATCTTATAATCTGGTTGCTTCTCAACTAAGGCCTTAAATTCCTTAAACTTAGTAAAAAAAATATTTTTTGAATGCATAAAATAAATCTATGTATATATTGAAACATCACCAATGAAAGACATAGTACCAAGATTTACCCAAAGACTCAACATCCACCAGTCCACATACAAAAATGAGGTTTGATTCAAAAGTTATGACCTTCAAAGTGTAAATAGGTAGATCTAACTCAATGGTCAATAAAACTCAATAACATGAAAATATAGAAAAAATACTAGCACCACTAGAAAGTGCTTAGAATCAACTTTCCCACAATATATTGTTTAAAAAAAATTACATTGTATGCTAAATATAAACCTAATTTCACAAATTCCTTGAATTTTGCTTCCAATGGGTCATGAGCAAAGTGTGAGGCAACAACAGCAAGTAGTGGCGATGAATCTTGCTGATAATGGTGGTGTTCAAGTTTTGGCGTGCAACAATGCTAGAAAATTTAGAAATTTCCAGAAAAACTCTATCAATGCTTTAAAAATCTATACTTCATTGGAAAAAAAAATTCATCACTACTAAAAAGAACACCAAAATTAATACAATACAATGTCATGTTTGACACTAGTAGTTTAGATTTTTATGCAATAGGTATGTACCATATTTTAATGGTGAATGCATAGTATGGCACCATACTAGTGTATGGATTTGTATTCTTGTACAAATTTTGTCCACAATATAAAATTGTTTAACCTTAAAAAAGTCACAACTTCTAATTTTAATAATTTGATAGTCGATTTTTAGATTTTGGGTGATCTTAACAAAATGATATAATTAATTTGGCTCTAAAATGTGTTATTTTTCTCAAGGCTAGATCTCTTAAAAAACTAAGAATTGCATATTCAGAGCTCCTAGAGACCTTCTATGATACTTTATGTAGAAAACCCTCAAAATTTGAGTTTTCTAAATCCACACTTTGATACCATCTTAAAGAAATGGAGAATCCATAAGAGCAAAAATCAAATATAAATACCAAGAAAACCTTCCACAAATGAGAGCTACAATGAAAAAAAATTATTACCTCAAGAAAGAATAATTACATAATGAATAAAATAAATAAAAAGGCCTTGCTTTATGTGTAAGATTTAAATAAAACATTAAAAAATCCCTATGTAGCTTAATAGAAAATTAACTATGTATAATTAAATTAATAATTACACCAACAAAGTGTTTCTTACACTATTCAACAACATCATCTGTATCGTTTCTATGATCTCCCTGAGAATTTGTTTGACGTTTTCATAGATCACATTTGATGCAAGATACTACACCATCATGTTCACCCTTTTCATGCTCGGTCTCGAAGAAATTCCAAATTTGTGATATATTTTTCATTTCAATGATATCTAAAAGGTGCATAAAATAGCCTTGATGATTTTAATTGTGATGCACACCCATCTAACCATAAAAAATGATTCTAAATTTCCACACCCCTTCATGCCAAATCTTCAAAAAACTTCTAAAAGGAATGTTCTAGAAAATGTGACATGCTCTTTATCATAACTACTATAAAAGGTGATATTTTTTCTCAATGACTTGTTTATGTGTACTCTCAACATTATCCAAATCTAATTGTGCATGTTGACAACACACATGCACCATAATAGTGGCCTACTTTGAATAATAATATTGTGTTTGAATCTCCTTTTGATGGGTACAGGAGTATTTTTTTCCAAAGCCAACTATAGATAAAATTGTTCCAAGTGAGAAAGTGTCTCTCAAAAATTGAAATTATTTTTCTTGCCACTTAGTAAAAATGCATGTTATATGTATGGTTGTATCAATTTATGATATTTTTTCATAAATTTTCCAATAGGTAGTTCCTCTTCTACATAATCTAACCTTGTAGAACTTTTCCTTCTTCTTTTTTATACTTTATATACTTGTAGCTTGCAATTTATCATCTTCTTCATGTCAATATCTTCATTTATCAAAGGAAATTTAGCTAAATTTCTTCATGTTTCACAAATTCCTTTTATGCATTTCATTGAACCATTTGTATCATCATCAGATTTATCACATAAAATAGATGCCATGAATTGGCTTACCCATTTAGGAGGTGCATTTTCAACACCACCACTTTCTTATATGATCTTTTGATACACCTAATAGTAAAGATCAAATTCAATATGGTGATGGAAACAACAAGCTCCAAAAAACTTCCTTCACATACCATGGCCTTAATATTTCAAAAATTATGTTCCCATCTTTAAATGAGGATTTACATGACAAAATGTAACATGCATCCCATGCTATGTTATGTCTAATCAATATTTTTTATGCAATTCATAATCATTTAGTATGATTATGTGTTTGAGAACATCAATACTATTTGATGAAGGATGAGTATGATCATGTCAAAAATATGAGATCAACTTCCTAGAATCATTTTCAATATTGTCAGAATGAGGATCTCTACACGCCAATTCCCAATTGCCTTTTGTGGTAGTATCATCCAAAACCTTTCTCCTTTTCACATATCTTATTATTTTCTTTCTACTTAAGCCAATTTCACTTGAAAGTGAATAGATTTGATGCTTTCTTGGCTTTTGTGGAATTACAATAGAGGTCAAAATCACTCTTCTTGAAACTATCTTATAAACTAATAGAGGTTTTTCTCAAATGGAACTCAAGTTGTTTGTAACATTTTGAACAATATCTTTTTCTAGGTGTCTTTTTCTTTTTTTGTGAAATCTACTCTCAACAATTGTAATATCTCTTTTAGCTCATCACAAGTAAGTATACTTGATAATAGTTTGATTTGACCAAGTGTATCATGATGTACAAAATTTCTCAAATATTTCCTTTGAATTTCTATTCAATGGCCTCTTTAACTTCACTAGGTTGTTCAACATAAAATTTCAATTTCTCATATCAATTTTAAGTAAATTATTTATATTTCTATAATAAATTTTCTTCTTAACTTCTTTAAGTAAGTTCATGTGATAAATATATAGAAGGAAGTGATAGCAACCCCTCTCCAACATCAAAGCTAAATTAGGCCCCCTCCCTAACATCAAATATATATGGTTGGGCCTCCTCCATAATATCAACTATGTGTGATTGGGCCACCTCTACTCTGATATCTAAATTAGGCTTGACTTGTATTCCAATTTCTTTATGTTGAGACCTACATGTATCATATAAAAGATAAAAGACTTTAGGATATTTTTAATGGATGTCCATATATATTAAATCATTTCAGAAAATTATGTAAGTTTTAACATTTTAGTATTTTATCATTCTCTATTATATATTAAATATAAGCTTAAATGTATAGCATTGTTTTCCATTTACTCTCAAATCGCTATAAAATTAAAAATGTATTTCTTACATCATTTTCCCCATGTCTATATACTTGTATAATTTGGTAGAATAATAGGTGCACACAGATAGTTTAAGTTGACTTGCGTAAAATTTTAAATTATTTAGATAAAATGCATGATTGAATTTGAGATGTGGTTCCCATGATGTGGGAAATAAATATTAATTTCATGCATAAAGAAGACACTTGTGCATAACATGATAGAATATATATTAAGCACAATCTATTTATGAATGATTACAAAAATATATATAAATTAAGCATAATATATTTATGAATGATTGCATGGAGCATTTAAAAAAGTTGTCACATATGGAATTTTAATTTTATAGAACTAATTTAGAGAGAGAAATAGTAGTGAATCTAGTGAATAAAAAATTATTCTAAATATTTAGGATTAAAGGAGAGCTAGTTTTGATACATTGTGATTAATTTAGATCATTATAAATTCAATGAATTTAACTTGTATTATTCACTAAAACTAGAGTATATTTATTGAATTTGAAAAAGTGCATGATCTCTAGGATTATCTTATATTTATTGAATTTGAAAAAGTGCATGATTTCTAGGATTATCTTATAGAACTATGTTATAAACATCTAACGAGATTTTGAAGGAGTTTTGTCACAAAATTTTAACAATATTTTCTAGAGATCTAGGGAACAAAGGTTTAGTATCAAATTCAACCACTTGAATTCAATTTAGTTTTAATAACCTTAATGAGGCTTATGAATAAAGTGTTATAACCTCATTTTTAATAGCATGTGATACCTAATACTTGGATGTAATTCTCAATTTTAGCTAAAAATACATGAGTAACTTGTTGCACATAGAGAAGGTATTATTCATTTCAAAGGAGAACAAACTTCATACATTAATGGTTAAAATTCTGAATTCTCAAGGGAAATTTCAATGGTTAGTCTTGTTAATATTATTTTGAATACATTGGTTCATATAGAGCCATCAAAAGTAGAATCCAAATGAATTATCCTAATGGACAACAAGAATCATTAAAATAAGGAGCTTTGTGTGGGTAACTCAATAGTTGAGGAAAATTATGTCTTTTCTACATTATAGCTACATGCAACAAAATTTATTCATGGAAAGAGAATCAAGCTAGGTAATATGAAATAAAAATAATTCAAGGATTTAAATAGTAAAGTAATAAATACACTCATGTTGCCTCTTTAAAATTTAAAATATTGTTTGAGGTGGAGATAGACATTTTTTATTAAGGTAAAATAGGTAATAAAGAGACCTAAGACCCTTACACAAAATGCATGATTAAAAAAGTTCAGAGAAACATATCTACAACCAAATAGGAATTATAGGGACCTAAAACCCAAAAGTTGAAGGCAGACTAAACAAAGAACTAGTAGCTAACGAACAACAAAACTACCAAAAAACAACAGCTAAACAGGTAGAAACAAATTCTATAACTATTGTAATTCTTTTAGGGTATTAGTCACTTCCAGCTCTTATTGATAGAAGCTCTTATGAAGATAAATGAAGCTAAATAGATCATTATTCTCTTCTTGGAAATATTTCGTCTTTCCCCTTGTATGCATATTTGGTCCTTTCTGCTCACTATGTTATATGAGATTTATTGTACATGTACCCCTAAGGTGGATGGGAACCTTTGAGCCACTGAACCATATATAAAAAGTGATTATGCTAATATTTTTGGCATTATAAGAGGTGATATGTTATTGATCCGATTAATTGGAAACTAGGATAATATCAACCACCTCAAATCCACCAAAATTATTTAAGGATTTAAATAATAAAGTAAGAGATGCATTGATGTCGCCTCTTTAAAATTTAAAATGTTATTTGAGGTGGGCATAGATCTTAGTCACTATGTTATATGGGAGTTATTCTAATGGATGGAGGTAATCTTGTGTATTATTAAGTATAAATATTACATGGTTTTTTTCATGGATGTTTGAACGAGATTTATGCTTTGGTGCAAGTGATAAAATTGGAAGCACTATTTGTTGACCTTAAAGATACTATTTCTTAAATACACCATTGACCATTACAATACTTACTGTAGACATCCAAATTTGATCACTTTCATATGATCAAAATCATCTACTCTATTCATCTATTTCATTATTAATGATTAAATAGTTTATTTAATCATTATTTAATTTTCTGCCTAAGGTTCCTAAAGTATGTAATTAAATAAATTAAATAATTTACCTTATCCCTTTCTTCTCTAAATTAAATAAATATGACAAATTATTTAATTTAGTCTTTTAACCCATTTGGATTAAAACCAATTTTTAATTCCTCTTTTTCTCTCTCCTTGTCACATTCTCCATAACCATCTTTTAATCTAGATTAAATTAATTAATCTGTGATTAGGATGTGCACCACTTAATCTTGATTAAGTGTCACATCCTCCATAATCTCCCACTTGCCTCTAATCTCTCATTAATTATCCTAATTATGTGTTTGTACAACCTTAATCATAATCATTAGCCACATTTGGCTTACCTTTTCTGGTCAACCTTTCCACTTACCATTTTTAACCTGGACTCTCTTCCCCATGTGAATTTTTAATTCACATTTATTTTCCCAAGGTTCCTCTCTTTCCCATGTGAATTTTTAATTCACTTTTATCTTTCCAAGGTCTTCCCCATCCCACATGCAAGATTCTAGAAGCCTTGATTTGTCACTTCACATGTGCCAAGGGCTTCTAGAACCTTGGACTTGTCACATCACCCACATGTGACAAATCTTCAGCTTTTTGGAGACCCTCTCTTATCCACTAGATTCTTCTAATCATTGTGAATTTTTAATTCACTTTTATTCCTCCAAGGAATCTTCTCATCCCCCAAGATCCACCTCATGTACTTCCCTTCCACCTCATTTCCACATCACTCCACCCTAAGACATCTCACATTCCACATGTCAATATGTGAGGGCTTGTGAGTCCTCAACTCACCATAGACCTTCATCTTGATCTTGTTGGATCAATCCCAACCGTTGAATTCTCTAGAGAATTCCAATTAGTCTATAAATACCCCCTCATTTCCCTCATTTTGGAGATCAAGTCTTTTGCAACAAAACTCTTGCAAATTTGTCATTCAAGCTCTCATCTATCATAGCACTTAGCATCATCTTGCATCTTGCATCCACTTCACTTCATTGTCATCCAAGATCAAGGGCCAACCAAGGAAGGAGCAGCAAAGGAAAGGTATAACCAACTTCAATCATCAATTATTTTATCTTGCTTCTTTGCTTCATCATTTTTCTTAGGCTAATCTTATTGAGGTGTCCTCTTTTAGTGTTATTGCTTTTGTTATTGCATCATTAGTTTTGTTTAGCATCTCACATTAGGAGTAGCATTTTAAAGGGATCACATTTCTGGCACGCCTAGTGGGACCCACAAAGGGGTCTCTTGCTTTTACGTTTTATGTTGTTTAGCTTGTTTGCAGATTCAAGTCGCAGAGGGCCGGACTTGCCCTCCCAGACGCTGTAGAGGGGCGGACTTGCCCTCCCAGACACTGCAGAGGGGCAGACTCACCCTCCCAGACGCTACAGAGGGGCGGATTTTCCCTCCCCTCAAAAAGGATGAAAATGTAAACATAATTTCTATTGTTTTTTTCTTAAAAATTTCACTTTTTTACCTTCAAAAACTTTATTGGGTTCATATTAATAAACAAATCATATTATTTATTTTTAAATGATGACTAAAGACCTTCATTCCAAGGTATTTAATTACAATTTTATAAAAAAATATGCACGATCTTCATTGGAAGGTCCTTGATGTGAATTTTTTAAATATTTTCAACGGCTAAGAAGAACCTTTGAATGAAGGCCCTTCGATGTCTCAAATTTTTCTCATAATTTTGAGTTTGAAACCTCCATTTGGACCTTCAAATGGAATCAACTAGACAAGATAATTTGTAGGATCATAGCACTCAAAATAAGCTTTCCAACAAGTATAATTTTGAATATATTTTTTATTATTATATTTATTTTCTTATTTCTAGTGAACATAGGTTTTTCAACAATTATCAAAAGTTCTTTGTTCCACACACATGGAAATTTACTAAAATAGATTTTAAAAAATAGAAAAATATGTGTATTAGATATTTTTGTGCTTGTTTCAACCAAAAAAATGGATACATGCAAAAGAAAAAATATGGTATAAACCTATGCCTAAATTATAGTAAATCTTACTTCAACAAAAAATTAGAAATAATATCTGAACGCTAGATATTGGTGTTATGAATCTTTGTTTAAAAATTTTTAATTTTATCATTTCTATAAAAAAAATTATGATGTGTGGTATAAATGTCACTTTTTAAAAACACTCTTAACTATTAAAAATAAGTTAACTAAATTTATGTAGGAAAAAATATAAATTCTTTTTTAATTCTTTTTTAAATACATTTAAAATATATGCATGAAATCTCAAAAATCACTAGTTCATATAATCTTCAAAATCTTAACAATTTAGTTGTTGTATGTGTCAGAAAGTGAAATTTGGCTTTAAAATGTTGATTTCAATGTCTCATTTTAGCCAAAAAGTAGGGCACGCTATTGTGGGAGCAGCCACCTAAAAGATTTATACGTGTGTCTTTCTTTGAGCTAATTTATCAAATCAATAGTGCATTGTATATTCCTTTAGAGCTTTTAGCATTGAAGTTATAAACTACGATTGACGATGAATAATTTCAAGGTAGTTTTAAAAAAGATAATGCACGTAACAAAAATTGATGAACAAAAGGAATATGTGGTGGACAAAATAAATGTTCATCTCTTTTCCTAAGAATTTGTTTTTTTGGTGAATAGATTTTAGGATGAAGACCTTTTTTGACAAAAGGGAAAAGAAAAGATATGGTGTTGTTGAATATCATGTCCTACTATGAGATATAAGAAGAGAGCTAAAGGTTGCATGCGGTAGGCTGGATTCAATCTAGAAAGGTCCTTTCTAGATCAAGTAATTTTGTGGTAATAATAATTTATATCTCTCCCATTTGGATGGAACGCCATTTCCCTTTCCTTATAAATGGAAATATTTAAAGTTGTATATATTATTAAATGGGTTATTCTTCATGTATGTACATTATTTTCCCTTATTTTTCTATTGTGTTTCATATTATCTTTTTGTCAGTTTTCTTGTGTGTGTGTTTCCTTTTCTTCTCATTTTTTTGATCATATGGCCAAATGAATAAAGAACCAATTTTGATAGAGATTATAGGTCCCTTATGCAACTTGTTTGTTGAAAAAATCTAGGTCTAAATGATAAACATTTAGCTCTAAAATTATACAATATTATAGCATAAATTAGTTGCAATAAAATAGAGATGATAAAAACTAACAAAATAAGCAATCCCATCAACAATATAAGGATTTACATGGTAAAACCCTAGTAGTGTGCTACAAAAACATCCAAAGGGGAAAAGTATCAATATTCTTATGTCAAAGAAAAATGTACAACCTTCACATTGTGTAATTACAATAATTTTTTAGGGCTACAAGAAAATATATATTGTCTTCAACTTAATCAACATCATCATATTTTTAGGGATTTTTTATGAGTTATCCAAATTTTCTCTTTAGGAAAACTGGGTTTTTACCATAATTTATGATTTCTTCGGGGGCTATTACCCCTAAACCCCCATTTGTGAGGGTACCAACCTAGAGACCTTTACACCCCCTTAGAAGCCCCCAAGGTAGATTGGTCTCCAAAGTTGCACAACAAACAAGTCCAAATTTAAACACCTCTTTATATTATTGTCACAATTCCAACACTATACAATCCATGTCCTCAACCAGAGCCATCCATTACCCAAAAACATTTCCTTAGTTTGCCTAAAATTTTGGTTATCTTAATGTCTTGTGGAAACCTATTAGTTGAGAGTTTTAATCCAAAATAAGTCGTAAAAATGCAAAAAATGTATGTCTTGTCCCTTCTTTTTTTTATTTTCAAGTTTTCTTAAACTTTATTGTAAAATTATTGAATTTACAAACCTTGTAAAATTTTGACAAGTTTTATTTTTATCAATAAATTGTCTTTCATTTTTCTTTGCAAAGTTATTTGGTTCACAAACTTTGTGAAATGTTAGAAAGTTTTATTTGTAAGCATTGAAGTTCTTTGTTTCAATTCATTTGAAATTTTGCAAACTTCCTGAAAGGTCAACAAAGTTGGAGGAGATAGTAAAAATAGCTTCAAATATTTCAAATTTTGAGTTGTCAAAAAGTTCAGAATTTTGTGAACATTGTGAAAAGTTGATAAAGTTCTAGAGATTTTTAAAAAAATAAGTTAGAATTTATTTTAAAATATTGGTTTAATGTATAAATAAGGGTTTATAAGTTAATTTGTCACTATCATATTCAAAATACAAAGATTTCTTGTCAAAACTCATTCTACCATTCTCCACTACATTTGTTGTCATTGTTCCAATACAATGTTAAAAGGTAAGCCTATGATTTTCTTCACTTCCAACAATGTTAAAAGTGTTGAATTAATAACTTTTGGAGATTACTTTTACAAATTATTGTGTAATTTTTAAAATTCTCCATTGTTCCATCCACCTCTTAATAAACTATAGTTACCAACAATATTATCCACTCCTAAACGACATTCTCCTCTTATGTGCATCAACATTTTCTTGAAACCATAGCTCATTCTCTCTAGTTAATTATCAAACCTCCTAAAATTAATTACAAGTACCAAGGTTATGAGCACTCCACTATCATTCAATATTCATTGGTTAAAGTAGGAGATAACCATCTTGCACGTGTTAATATGGAGGACTTCTAAAATAGAATTTAGCAAAACCCTTGAACACCAATATCTAAAGAAATATTTGCAAGTGGGATAGCTCATTCTAGAGGATTCCCAACTATAGTTCAGTGTGTAGATTTGGTGTTGGCATGTGTTAAACACTATAAACCAGATGCTCAAGAAGTTAGGATTTGTTGGGATTCAATTTTGTAATGCCCCTTTTGCTTGAGTCCCATAAAGCTCCATGTGTAACTTTGGCCTTTTCAACCCATTTGTTAACAACCAATCTAAGATATCTAATTTGGGTGGTCCCTTGGGAAATTTCTTAGCATAGTTGAGTAGAGCATGAAAAATTAGGCCCAATTTCTTTTGGAGGTTTTGTAAAATTCGCTAAGGGATGAAACTTATGCATTTGTGAGTTTCTCCCTTCTAACCTACCCAAGTCTAAAGTTCATATGTATTTTCCTACAAAGTATTGTCTAGTTGGGTTTTCCCACAAAGTTCAATTCAATTATTGGTCACTATAAAGATGGAAAAATAGAAAAATGGTTGTTTTATTTTTGCAGGAACCCAATGCCCAACTGAACTTCCACTTTTCATCTAATTAAGCTATTTTTCCTCATAAAATTCAGTTAAGTTGGTTTTTCTCAAAAAATCACTTCCTTCAATTTTATGGGAACCCAACACCCAAATGAACTTCCTATTTTCATAAGTGTCCAATTTACTTGGTTTTTCCTATAAAATCCACGTCCTTCAATTTTGTGAGAACTCAATGCCCAACTAAACTTCCTTTATTTTTATGGGAACCAAAGGTCCTATTGAGCATACTTTATTTTTGTGGGAATTGGAGGTCCTACTAAACATCCTTTAGCTTTATGATAACCAGATGTCCAATTGAATTACACTTTTAAATGGTTTACCAATTCACTTGTCCCTTCTCACAAGACCTCTTTTAATCCATTTTAGTAGCTTGCAGTCGTCTAGCCCCCATTTTAAATTATTCAATTACTTCATGTTCCATCTGATTCAAGTGGATTTTCCTACAAGGTTCAGTTCCATTTCTCCTTCCTACATTCATGTATTGATGATGTTATCATGACATCATCCCACCAAGTTGATGTCATCAATGGGACTTTTCATCCAAACTAGATTTTTTAAAGTATTGAAAGTTGATTCATTTGATTATATTTGCAGTAGATAACCAAGAGCATCAACAGCTAAAACATAAAGAAATGGAGATAAAGGGAAACTCTGCCTAATTGAACGTTACAAAGACCCGACATAGAATTGTCAATCAACAACATATCATTTGCATCATTAAAGAGAATCTGCACATGCTTACATATTTTGGGACCAAAACCCAGCCATTGCAACATCTTGGTAATAAAGTTCCATCGCATTTTATCATAAGCCTTATCAAAATCAAGCTTAACTAGCAAAGAATTTGGATTCGATTGTTGAGCACATTCACTTGTTTCCCAGGCCAATATTAAGTTATCAAGGATAAATCTGCCACCTAGGAATCATATTTATTTTGGTCTAAAAATGATTTTAGCCACTGGTTTGATCCTAGTGGAAAGTTCTTTAGCAATAATTTTATAAGACGTGTTAAGCAATGCAATAGGCTGCCATCCATCAATAAGGTTTTTATTTTCCTTTTGGAAGAAACTTAATTAGACCCTTATTAATATTTGGCCCCAAAGACCCTTGATTGATAACTTCCAAATAAACTAGATAAAAATCTTCCTTGATGTGAGGCCATAAAGCCTAATAAAATTCAATCGATAACCCATCAATTCCTGGACTTTTATTAGGAGCCATAGAGAAAATAGTATGTTCCAAATCTTCCATAGAAAGGTTGCGATCAAGAAATTGACTATAATCTAGCTCCACCTTTCTATGAATAATCCCCAACAATGTGGTTGTTATAAACTCTCATTTTGTTGATGACAGTTTGTTATTTATTCAGAAATTTGAAATGAAAATCAACGATGTTATGCAAATTTTAAATTTGTATTGTGAAGTTTCTAGTTCTAAATTGGCTCATCATAAAATCGAATTTATTATGATTCAATCCAATCCTCCCTCAGAATGGATTCCTAAAGATTGGAAACAAATTAGACATGGGTGGATTACAAGATACCTTGGTATTCCTTTTAGTTTTGGGGTTTCTCTTTATGATATGTGGAATTATTTTTCACTAAATTAAAAAATAAAATCTAGAATGGGGAAATAGATTTCTTTCATTAGCTAGTAAATTACAAGTGATAAAATGGATATTCTTGGCTTCCCATGTTTATTATTCATCATGTTGGATGCCTTCCAAAAAGGGTTATGAAGACTTAAATAAGCTCATTCATCAATTTTTGTGGACTAATTGGGATGGTAAAATGGGGTTTAGGACATCCTCTTGGCTGCACTATTTACAACCTAACTCCAAAGGGGGATTGGGCCTAGTAGACCCCAGGACACAAGGAATTTGTTTAGCTATTAAGTGGATTATAAGAGTTGTGTCAGGGGAGGAACAATGGAAAGTTTTAGTGTGACATCTTATCTCTCTTGTTATGATGAACAATAAATGGAAATGTGGGGATGGATGGATAAAATTCTACTTGCTCCTTTCTTTCGGGTTAGAGCATCATTTCCATTGCAGTCCATATGGAAGGCTTTGTAACACCCCACCACGTAACCCTAGAGGATGACACAGTTACATTGGAAGCGTAACAAAAACAAAATTGAAAGTGAAATTAACAATTAGTAAAGTGAACTACACTTGACGCATACATCCTCTAAGGTATGCGACAACACTTACATTTGAAACCCATAACATACAAAATTAAACTAATCCATAGCATATAAATTATACTCATGAATAAAGAACATAGATCCAATAACATTAAACTCATTTCATAAGATTACAAAGTACATATTAAAACCATTCATAGATTGTGTTCATTCAATATAGCAGTTACAAGGCTCATTTCCAAAATGAGGTAGATCATACAAACTATATTAAAATTACAATGATACAAGGATTCTCCTTGAATACAAATGAGGAGTAGTACATATACATTAACATCCAACATATCCAATAGAACACAAGATATGGTACAAAGCAACAGGAACATGCGAGCTCTCCAATTTGGAAGGTCCTGCCATCACAAACATGAAGTGGAAACCCAACGGTGTAAGGTGTACATTCCACCCAACCATGTGGTACCGATGGCCCACCCCCATGCTAGGAGATAGTAAAAGGGCTTCCTTGGCATAACAAACAACCTCAAGACACAGGCAACCACAAGACTAATCAATACAACTATAATACATAACATGAAGGCTGCATTTCTTCTAGAGTAAAATAATCAAGTACATCAACTAAATAATATAAACTATTTCCATAGGAGGAGTTCCATGACAAAGTTATCCTGGCAGATCTTCCTAGGCCTCGGCCCCCATCTTTGGTTATCCTAGTAGCCTCTCATGATCCTCGGCCCCACATGCAAACCGGTGCGGAGTCAAATATATTTCAAAGGGACAAGATAATGACCTTTCCATTCTAGGCCTTCTCGTCTCATCTCAAGTCTAAACGATCCCTTGAGCCAATGAGCAAGGCACAACGAAAAAGTTATGTGTTTTAAGGCTACCTTTTTCCCTAATACTTTTATTTAATTTCCACTGAATTATCTAACTCTCACATGAGTTATCCTAGCACCACTTTGTGCGTCAACCCCCATTGAGATCCACTCCCCTACTGTCAACACGAGTATCTAATCCATAAACCAAGGGTAGACACAGTGCACACAAACGGATATTAAATCCCAACCATAATGCAAGAGGAAACACATCTTGTTCATAGTAATTGGGTGTGTAAACTGGATCACAAATAGGTGCGCTACCCAAGGAAAACAAAGGGCTTAAGAAAATATCACAACAACCCCCACATAATATTAAAACATCTAGAAGGCTTACACATTCACAACTTAACAGATTTCCCAACTTACGTGGACAAAAGACATCATAATTAAATAAGCAATTCAAGCGGGTAATAAAACTATCATTATGATTTCCTTAATCTAATTTCCATTCCAAGAAAAAAAATAATACATTTCTCAAAATAATCTAGCTTAATACAATTTCATATATAGTCAATAAAGAAATTAAATCTAATTATTTAATTCAATTTCCCAATTTGCATCTATATAAAAATCAATTTCCCTTTTTTTTTAAACCATTTCATTATAAAAAATATCTAATTCGTGCATTTACATGCACCTATTATAAAATTCATTTAAATATATACATTTGAATATATATATAATTATATATGTATTTATATATATATATATATATATATATATAATTTAAATATTTAAAAATTAATTACAATTTTTCCAAAACAAATATTAAATATATATATACATATACATGCATATATATAAATATATATTTACATATATATTTATGCATATATATATATATATATATATATATATTATATTTTATATATTTAAAACCAAATTATGAAGTTGAATTAAAAGGCGGACGAAAATCCTTGAAGCAACCATCATTCTAGGCAATTTACACACAGTCGACTCCCTAAGGGGCGCGGCCTATGAAGGCAGAGCTGGGCACTGCCTCCACAACGTTGTCTCTCCTATGGGAACGGTTGTGGGGGTAGCCCCAACCCCCATTCAAAAAATTTAAAAAACTATAAACTTTTAAACCTGCAATTTTACATATGTAAAATTGTCGTACAAATTTCAATCAGGGTTTCTCAGAATAAAATTTAATAGGGACATTAATAAAATAAAAAATATACATATATATATCAAAATGATTGCTCCAGATGAGCAATATTTCACAAAAAAAATCTACAGGAGGATATTTACAAATTTACCAAAGGTTTTTTTAAATTTCCCAAGCCAAATAAATCTAACTGGAAAAATATATATATCTTCTAGAGGAAGATCTTTTCCAATACAATTAGAGGTTTTCTACAAATTTTAATAGGAAGATTGAAATCAATTCCTACAGAGGTTTTCCAATTTTCTATATAATCATTTTGTGAATTCTATTTTTTTTAAACAATTCATCTTTTCAAAAGAATATAAGAATTTAATCTGAGGTTCTAAAGCTTTCGCAGCAATCTTTCCAAATTTCAAAACATATTAAAGCTTTAAAACAAATAAAAATTTCTTCATTGTACAGGCAATCCTTTCCAAGACAATAACTAATTCTAATAGCCTTTTCCAATTTGTATTTAAATAAAAATAATAAAGAACTTATTTCAGATGTTTGAAGAATTGAAGTTTGAAGTAGAGCCTCGCCTTCAGATTCCAACATTATCAAAGCCTCTTTCCAAAATAATCCTCTTTTCCAAAAAGCTGAAAATAAAACCAGAGCCAATATCCCGAGAACTTCTTCCAATTTTCAACAACCCCAAAATACCATTTTCATTCTCATGAAATAGCCTTTTTCCCCTCTTTCAATGAACACAATGATTCTCTCCATGAATTATTTCCAACACCAGATTCTAATTTTCTAACTCATGTCACAATCTCAAAATATCTTTCCAAATTAAATCCCAAGATATTTCCTCTTAGATATTTTATAAGATATTTGTTTATTTAATAATTTAAAATCAATATTAATTTTAATTATCCATTCATTTAAATTCACAACTTTATTTAATTAATTTAAAAAATTAATTAAATAAAACTTTTATAATCTAACAATTTTAATATCAAATTTAATCTAATTAATTTTAATCACTATATAAAATAAATTTAATCAAAATAATTAAATTACTTTAAAAAATAAATTAAATCAAATTTAAAGCTTCTAACAACATTAATCATGATTAAATAAATCATCAATTTAAAACATTATAAACATTAATTAACATTAATTTCCCATAGAGCATACCTTGCAAAATAATTAAACGACAAAGCAAACGGGGACAACATGACAACAAAGCATGACCAAAACAAGGAGTGATGACACACTGTGACTAGGGTTGTGGTTTGACAAGGAAATCATGTTACTACCTCCCAATAAACTTTTTTGTTGGGCAATGGATGTGCTCAAACCTATGAATCTAGGTGGAGTCAATGTCCTATACTTGCAATCCTATAATCAAAATATATGCCATACATGTATATAGATCATGAAAAATCACATCGTGAAGGGAAAATCACGAAATCGTAGGGTGCTCGCAAGTGAGTGATGCAATCCCATTCCCTTCACCAATACAATGTCACATCAAAACTGACGAAACTAAAACATCAAATAACTACATATGAACATTTATCAATATCAACTCACATAATCAACTATGCTAACCAGAGAGCATGTCATAATCAATAATCATCAATATAGTGTACCATCACATCTCAATATAAAAACCATCATCGCTATAATGTCAATGATCAAATAACAACATCATAGTATCATAGTCTATCAAAATAAAAGCATTTTTTGAAAACATGAGCAAATCAGAGGGGTGCTACAAGCTTGGCAATAGGTCTACAAGTTTCTAAATTGGAAAAATGACTCTCTGCAACATGGTTTTAGCTTTTCTACCTCGTCTATCTAGTGGAATAAGTTGGTTCAATATCATGAGAAATGACTTGCAGTCACCTTCCCTAAGAAATCTCATTATCTATTTAGTAAAGGGGTGAAACAGTTTGGTGGCATTTGGAATTTCAATGCCCTTGATTAGGCTACCTGGCAGGATTTAAAGAAAAACTTCAATTTACATAATAAGTATAAAGGTTTCATGGCCTTTGTGAAGTCATTAGTCCCTATTGAACTCCTCATAAAAATATGCACTCCTTTGCACTGCAAATTTTTCAAGGATTGGTTGTGGGTTGATAAATACCCTTTCTTATGGTTTCCTTTGAAGAAGTTATATTTCAAGCTTCTTCTAGGTCTGAAATTGAATCTGAGACTTAACAGAAAATGGAATTGTAAGTTAAATGAAAGAAAATGGAGAATGTTAAGTGCCCAGATTTGGAAGTCCAAGATGGAGGCTAATGCTCAAATGTTGGCCTAGAAAATTTTGCACCATAAACTGCTAGTTGGGGATAGAATAAAAATTTTAAGATTACAAGCAGCCAAATGTCCTTTCTTTCAGCACGATGAAAACTTAAAACATATCTTTTGGGATTTCCCTCGTACAAAAAGTAAATGGAATAGAATTTTTTATCATTTCCTTGCTATTTTTGGTCATGTTTTACACTGGAAAGAAGTTATTTTTAGCATTGGACTACATAAAAACATAATTGTTGATTCTATGAGGTAGTGTATGTTATTGCATTTATGGAAAAGTAGATATTTAGCACTATTTGCTAAACATATTTTGCATCATGAAACAGATATTCTAAAGTTTTATTGTGACATCAGGTTTCAATTCACTTTTCTTTGTTCTCAGCTAAAGAGGGGGCTCACAGAAGATTCAAATTTCAGCAAGCGTTTGGAAGAGATCAAACACCAATTTTTGTAGATCCATGAGGGGAGCTTTGTTGTGCTTGTCAATTACAAGTCATGTTTAGACTTAGAGTATAATGGTGGCATTAGATCACTACATCCTAGCTGTATTTGTGTAAATCTTTAGTGCTACTAGTTTTTT
Organism: Sequoiadendron giganteum; assembly: GCA_007115665.2. Classification (NCBI taxonomy): domain Eukaryota; kingdom Viridiplantae; phylum Streptophyta; class Pinopsida; order Cupressales; family Cupressaceae; genus Sequoiadendron; species Sequoiadendron giganteum. The sequence goes on from CM021102.1 coordinate 328,921,746, forward strand.
TCAATGGTGTCATAAGCTTGATGCTTACTAGTTGTTTTGTTGAGACATTGTAAAAAATTTAGTGTTGTTGTTTTCTCTCTTAGCAGTCTTCTTTTGGGATTGCATTTATTTTTCATTGTAATTCCTTTTGCTTTATTCAATACAAAAAAAAAAAATTATTGCAAGTTGGCAAGTTTGTCTAGTTTTCCTATAGGATCGGATGGGTGGCTTTTTTTAGCAATTTCAATTGGGTTACTTTTTCTTGTAAAGGTACAATTTAGGTCGGTTTTCTCATAAATGGTCCAAATGGACTCTAGAAGCCCATAAAGCTTCATTTCTACATGTAGAAGGCTTTGAAGGTGTTTGAACATTCTTTTTTTTTTTTGGTTTTCTTGGTGATTGTATCTTGCACTCCTATAACCTATTTAAGATGGTATTAAATCATCTTTCACCATCCATGGATTACTTGGAAGAAAATTTAATGTGTTGTTAGGTGTCAAAAGTTATAGCATGCTAATTTTGATTTTAGCTACCATCATTATTGTAGAATGGTCACCCAACCACAAAATTTTAATGTTGATCTCTTCCTTCAATATACAACATCTATTTCAGTGTGACTCATCCTCCACCATGAATTCGACTACACTACAATGAAACAACTTAGTGTTTTGGCACCCAAAGGTAAATGTATAATTTAAAGTCTCATTTTCAAAGAGGTTGGTCATGGTGTGGTCTCTAAATTCCAATAAATATTACAATGCATCCATTAATTCCATAATCCAATTTACTAAGAGATTGCAGACCTATGAAATCAAAGAAGACTAGTATCGTCATGTGATTTTATGTTGCACAAAGTCTCTGGGGTACTATATATGCATTTAGGAGGATTTATTAGATGTAGATAGGGATTTTCCCTTGCCACACTTGTTGGAAAAAATGTAATTTTAAGTTATATGAATATGACAGTATTCTAAAAATATTGCAAGGCATGTACAATGATCTTTCTCACTTTATGTATGAATGTAGGCAATTGTTTCTAGATTACTAAGTATGTTTTGTGGCAAGGCTTCATATTTATTATTGCATGTAAATACATAGTTACATGTTCTTCCATTCTTATTTTTTCTCTTCTTAGTGTTGTGACTTTTTTTCCCAATAGATAGGCACCATTTTGGGTTCATACTTCAACCTCAAATCTTTCAAATCAAAACATTTCAATTAATAGTTCAATTTAGGTGGTCCCTCTTGTGTACCCATGACTATCAATATAAACAATGAATCATTCTCAGGTGAATATTTAGTAGATACATTTTATGTGGTGCATGATTATACAGTCTTATCAACTATATAGGGATCATATATAGACATTTGTTCTTGGTCCAATGATAGTCTTTAGGACCAAGATATCAAGTTTGGTTTTGTTGTAATTATTTATTGATCATATATTTTGTTCGAGTCTAATATCTATTAATGTATACCCCTATGAAAACCATCATAATTCTAAGTTGAGCTTGGAGTGTAGGATATATAACCCACTCTCATTGAATTAGATATGAGTCCTCTATAGTTCTGTTGATGAGCTAATTTTATCCATTTGCTGACAACCCAGCCGAATGGCTCGTCATTGTCGAGGATATAAAAGAAAAGAACATTTTTAAAACCTTAGTAACTAGATAAGTTTGTTGTTTTCATTTTTTTGTGTGTTGAAATTAGAATCTCATTAACTTGCACTAATAAAATGGCATCATTTCCAAAGATATAAAAGATAAAAGAATATTCTGAGAGCCTTGGTAACTTACAAAATTTTATAATTGTGCATTTCTTTTAGGAAAATTTAATAGCCTATCAACTCATGCCTAAAAATGGCATCATTTTTAGGGAATAATTAGCCATTTTTGAGTCTTAGGAAATTGGAAACATTTTAAATACCTCAATAATAAAATTTTGCAGTTATGCTTTTTGTTTGGGTGAGTTTGATAGCCTGTCAACTCAGACCTAGCAAATAGCATAGTGAATGATAAGGGTTGTTGGGTTGATATTATTTTGAAGACTTTGTTGGTGGCTACAACCAAGAATAAAAATTGTGCTTTGGATGTCTATGTAATTCAAGGGTTTCCTCATTGTTATGAGGTGGTGACTCTACTTTTAAAGAATAAATTTGTGTTGTTATTGGTCATATTTCATGAACACATATCAAGTGGCTAAAACTAAGTATTTGGTACCCTTTTTTCTACTAATTTAAAGCATGGTTTCTTTCTTAGTAAAGAAATAATTTTATTTCTCCTCTCTTTCTACCTTGCATAAGTAGTTTTTACTAGACATGGATTACTAGAATAAATGTTTACACCCTAGGTATACATCATCAAATGTAGTATATAATACTAACCTTAGGGAGTATGAGAGGATGCATGTCCAAGAATATTATGAGGATGAATCACCCTATTGTTCATGCAGACCAAAAAAAGTAAAAATTTTACATTCAAACATGCATGCATCTGTAATTGAAAATATATTGAGGATGAATATGATTTTTAAGTCTGAAATGAAATGTGAAGAAAGAATCAAGGCTCTAAAATCACAAATACACCATGTTGTTAAAAAAATAGGTTTCTCCATCTCCTATTGCCCCACTTGATATCATTTATATGTAGCTTGACCTTTCATGGGTTAATTATGAAAGGAAAACAATCATATCTTCATTTTATATTTTCATGCATAGGTTTGATGGGTATGATCAATGGGAAGGGGATGCACATGTTGGAGTAACTTTATATTTCATGGATAAGTATCAGTTTGACAATGAAGACATGTGGATGAGATTTTTTTAGGTCATTGGATGGAAAGGCAAGGAGTTGGTAATTGGATCTTTCTCAAGAATTATTTTGCTTCATGGAATTGACTTGTGACTGTGTTCAAAGAAGAATAGCCTTTGCATTTGGACCTTGTTGCTCTTGTTGAAGAATTGAAAAACATCAAATGAAAAGAGGTAGAGTTCAACATGGATTTTAATCATAAGTTTGGTGTTTCTTTCCAAGATCCTTAAAAATTTCATACCAAACATACATGCTTGTATTGACATGTTTCTTGGAGCGTATGATGTTTCTATAGGTTCTAAGTCAATATGGGAAGAGTTTAATTTGATAAACATGTAGCAAGAATATAGGTTCCTTGATTTCACTGATGCTCTAGAAAGGATATGATTGCAAGCTCATTATCCTAAAGAACAAAGGTTGTTGATGGTGAAATTGAAATTGAAGATAGCAATTATTTGGAGGTTGCACTGAGTAGATGCACAATATCAAGTGATGATTTTGTTTACAAGTAAATAGAAAAAGGTGTTGGTGCACTATGTGACAGCAATACATATGAAGATAATAGTGTATGCACCTACCTTCAATTGGATTAATCATTTGTGGGTGATTGTAATGAAAATATTATTTATGGCATCTAACTTGAGAATGAGGAATATGACCCTATTGTTTCTTGCAATAGTGTGGATAGTAAAGAGGGTGTGTATGCAAGATATTTATAAGATGAACAATCTCAGGTAGATGATTTTGTAGAGCATGTACATTATGATACAAATGGTGAACAATAATTTTTGTTCCTATTTGATCTCTTACCTTCCTATGTCACCTTTTTCTAATTTTGAATTTTTTGTTGCTTGTTTGCACAAGGATAGCATGGGTGTAGTTGTACATGAAGAGAAAAAAGTAAAAATCAGTTTTTGTACAATTGATGATGTTCAATATGAAAATATAGCACATGAAGAATGTGATGTTGGAGAGCATGTGGAGACATATGAGAGCCTCTTTCTTTGGTGTGCAAAATTTAGTCTTCCTCATGCATAGTGCACTTCAAAAGAATCATATGAAAGTGTTGATGTTGAGTTGAATGTGGGAGAAGAGGTGTGCATAGGTCTAATCTAGACACATGTGGCGTAGTAGATTGCCAAGAAATGACTAAAATAGAGAGACAATTTGAGGAGTTTAGCTCCTCACATGAGATGTCTCTTGATCCGAAAGGATGTGTTGATGAAGGTTGCATCAACATAAGTGATTTCAAGGTATGTTGTTTGCCTATTTTGAATCCCTAATGTGAGTAAATTTAAGTTTGAGGATTTTATTTATGATGAAGGTGTAGCTCCATGTGGTGTGGATGATAGTGTGTCTAAGTTTGAGTGCTCCACTTGGGCCCGACACATATCTTGTGATGGTGTTAAGAAGTAACATATTCTCCAAGCTAATGATCAACTTGTTTCTCAAGTTTCTTTTATACCAAAGATTCAAAAAAATATTTTGATTTTCTAGAAGATGAGTTTCCTTATGTAGGTCAACAAGATGATCTATGGCATGTTTTTGTGCAATGTGAATTGGGGGTATTCTCTTTTTCCCTCAATTCACCTATGTAAGTTAGAAAATATAAAGATATCATGGCTTCTTTTTCTATTGGCCTTAGTTTTCAATTAGTGCCCACAATTGCTATAAAAATAAAGAATTTAGTGCTAGACAATGTGGTGGCATGTGTTCTATGGTTTCCATACAATGGCAAGGTCAATGATGGAGGATATCTTAATTTTTTTAGAGGCAATCACCAAGTTGTTCTTAAAATGAGAAGGATGCACTTTTTCTAGTTGGGTGAAGGAAACAACTATGGGTTGAGGAAACTCAATTCCTTCAAATGACTTGTCTTTGATTGAGGCAAAAAAAATTATCTTTCCTCTACAAGGTTGGCTTGCTTTGTGTTAAAATTTGGTGTCATAGCTATACCCTTTTTGTTCATGTCTTATCTTGCTAATTGATAGTGATCTTGTCATGTATATAGCATTTTTTTTCATCATGTGTCAGTCTCATCCCTAATGGTTTTATAATTTTTTTGTGGTTTTTTCTTGGATATATAGATCCTTATTGTGTTTACAAAAGGCAAATGACCCCAACTAGAGATGTTGCTGAGATTCAATTTCATAATGCCCCTTTTTCTTGAATCTAGTAAAATTCCATGTGTAAATTTGACCTTTTCAACCCATTTGTCAATAATCGATTTTATATATCTAATTTGAGCGATCTCTTGCCAAATTTTCCAACATAGTTGAGTAGAGAATGAACAATTAGGCCTAGTTTATTTTGGAAGTTTTGTAGAATTCTCTAAGGGATGAAATTCGTTCCTTTGTAATTTTTTCCCTTCCAATCCACCTAAGTGTATATTTTGGATGTACTTTCCCACAAAGTGTTATCTAGTTGGGTTTTCTCGCAAAGGTCGGTTATGTTATTGATCCCAACAAAACATGAAAAAATAGAAAAATGGATGTGTTATTTTTGCATGAACCCTATGCCCAATTGAAGTTCCCCTTTTCATCATGTTCAGTTGCTTTTCCCCAAAAAGTATCATTCAATTGGTTTTTCCTATAAAATCCACTTCCTTCAGTTTTGTGAGAACCCGATGCCAAATTGACCTTCCTCTTTCCATAAGTGTTTAATTCACTTAGTTTTTCTCGTAAAATCCACTACCTTAGTTTTGCAAGAACCTAATGCCCAATTGAAATTCCTTTATTTTTGTAGGAATCAGAGATCCTACTAAACTTCCTTTATTTATGTGGGAATCAAAGGTCCTACTAAACATTCTTTAGCTTTGAAGGAGCCAATGTATAATTGAACTACATTTTTCAATGTTTTAGCAAGTTCACTTATCCCTTCTTGCAAGCTCTCTATTAAGCCCAATTTAATAGCTTCTCGAGTTCGACCCCCATCTGAACTTATTCATTTAATTCACCTCTCATCTAATTTAATGGATTTTCTCACAAGGTCTAGTTTCATTTCTCTTTCCTATATTTTTGCATTAATGATGTTGTCATGATGTCATCCCATTATGTTTACATCATCATCAAGACTCTTCATCCAAGCTAGACTTGTTAAAGTATTGCAAGTTGATAGGTTCACTTAGTTTTTCTCACAAGACTAGATGGGTGGCTTTTTCCCAAAATTTTGGTTGGGTCACTTTTTCTTGAAAAGGTGAAAATCGAGTTGGTTTTCCCACAAATGGGCCAGATGCACTCTAGGAGCCAATAAAGCTTCATTTCTATGTTTATAATTCTCTGAAGGAATTTGAACATCCATTTTTTTTATGGTTTTCTTGGTGACTATATCTCACCTACTTTGACTAATTTAAGCTGAGATCAATACATCTTTCACCATTCGTAGATTACTTGGTTTTTTTTTTTAATGTGTTTAGGTACAAATATTTTTAGTGCGTGATTTTTAATCACCTACAACCATTACTATAGAATGCTTACCCACCAAACTTTAATGTTGATCTCTTCCTTTAGTCTACAACTTTTCTTCTAGAATGACTCATCCTCCATCATGGATTCAACTGCACTACAATAAAAATACTTAAGGTTTAGCACCCATAGGTCTTGGTTGGTCTTCAGATGCCAAGAAATATTGCAAGGTATCCATTAATGCCATATTCCAGTTTACTAGGAGATTGTAGACCTACAAAATCAAAGAAGACTAGTATTTGATGGAATTTTGTGTTGTAGAATGTCTCCATGGCACTATGTATGTATTTAGGAGGGTTTCTTAGATGCAGATAGGGATTTTCCTTGCCACACATGTTGGCATGAATTTAATGTTGAGTTAGATGAATTTAATAGTGTTCTAAAAACATTGCAAGGCGTGTAATGATCTTTCTCACTTTATGTATGAAGATATGCATTTGTGTCTAGATTACTAAGTATGCTATGTAGCAAGGTTTCATATTCATCAGTGTATATAAATACATAGCTACATGTTCTTCCTTTCTTGTGTGTTGTCTTCTTAGTGTCATGACTCTATTTACCAATAGATAGGCACCAGTCTAGGATCATACTCTAATCTCACATCTTTCAAAATAAAATTATGATTAGTATTTTAGTTTAGGTTGAAAGGAAATATGCATAAACCCAAGATAATTTCCACATAACCCAAATAGAGAGATCTATGTAAACAAGTATTCAGAATCCATATGCAAAAGACCACACATCTCATGTCATGCTTCAACCCTCACAAATGCTAACAAGAGCTAACCTACAAACTAGCCAACCTTAGACAACTACCCATGTGTTTTCTTTTATAGAAACAATCTCACACAAAACCACCATGTGGTATTACATAAAACCATGTGACTAATACCATGATCTTACAAAACCATTAACCACTCATTTAATATTGGTACCAATTTTTCCCAATATTAAATATTATTCACATGTTCAACTCCACATTAAATATTTAATGGCAATGTTACATACAACACATAAAGTGGCCCCAAGAATAGTGGCCCCAAGAATGTTAGACCCATATCATGCACACATCCCTAGATTCCCTAGGCCCACCATATAATAAATAAATATTATATTATAACATTATGCAAGGTGAAAAAACCACATTTTCTTCACATAGGTGACCCTTTCTATGCACCCATGATTTTTAATATAACCAATGAATCATTCTCAATTGAATATTTAATAAACATAGTTTATGTGGTTCATGCTTTCATGGTCTTATCAACTATATAAGAGTCATATATAACCAATTGTTATTTGTCCAACGACAATCTTTAGGACCAAGACATCAAGTTGGGTTTGGTTGTAATTGTTTATTGATTATATATTTTATGTCAATTTAATACCTGTTGAGGTATACCCATGGTAATACCCTCTCAAGTCTAAGTTGAGCTTCAAGTGTAGAAGATCTAACCCACTCTCATTGAGTTGGCTCTAATTCCTCCATAATTGTGTTGATGAACTAATTTCAGTCATTTGTTGACAACCCTACCCTTGTGGATGAAATATAGTTCTAGGGAAAAGAGCAATGATTTTAAGACCCATCAATGTTGTTAATGACAAAGTAGTTATCAAGTTATATGGTTTGAATATTAGTTATGTTCTTATATTTCCTCAAAGGGTTCAATTTTCTAAGGTGGGTTTTGAAATGGATATCCACTACTTCAAAGATAAGAAAGACACGTGTATGAATAATCTTGCTAAGAATTAGTTAAAAGTGCTTAAAAAGGGAAAGTCTCATATTCCTAAAGGTTTCTAGAGGTCTCATTTTATAGAAGGAATTTTTGATATAATCACTTTGTTGAATAGGGTTATAGGGACCTCAAAGGTAATAGTAATGTGTCAGTTCATCCTTACATTTGGATATGAGTCACAATTTATTGATTAGGGAAAAATAATAAATGATGATTTGCATGATCAAATTGGTCAATTTTTTGAAAAACCTTTCTACATATCTTCTCATTTTTTTGTGTTATTGCAAGCACAAGAGTATGGCCTAGTCTATGGACTCAAGGGATGTATGATAACACTATGAATATTATCCACAAATTTAGTAGGACATCTATAGTAAGTACTTTAGAAGATTCAAGATGCCTTTGAATTATTTTGAGTGTGAGAGTATTGAAATGAGACATATGACTTAGGATCTCACCTAAACCATCACAATTGATCACCAAATATTGTAGCCTCCACATTCAATATCCTAAATTTTCATATATGAGGATAGATGGGTTTGAAGGTTCTTCATACAAATTGCCTAAATATGTGAGTGATTACTTCATCCTAATTGAAGTATGCAAGCTAATGAGAGTAGTAACTAAGAAGTGAAAAGGAAGAAAGAAGGTAAGAGATTTATTCCTCATAACTCTAAGCTAATACTCCTACAATTCTTATTTTGATGCATAGAATGTGGTGAGGTTGGTAATGATAATAATAATACATTTTTATACAACCAAAATGGCTTTTGATAGAAAAAAACTATGTCAAATATTTCATATAATCATGCTCACCATTGGAATATTTTTGGGAGGACTATTCTAATGAATTTGAAGTTAGAAAAAGAGACTAGATGAGGGTGACCATAGAGAAAATTGAAAGCTATTAATGTAGAAGGTATAGAAGATGGTGGTTTAAACTTAGTGGACCCAGTTTTAATTTTTACCATTCAAATGCAACCTATTTCATTGATCAACTAGGTAGAAAAGGGGGTTTATAAATTAGAGAAAGTACACAATATGTTTTCATGAGAACAAAGAGATGGGTTCAGTCCAAAAAAATTAAAAATATTGCCACTATACCTCCTCCTAAGGACAACACAGTAAGGAAACAAAAGTGTATTGCTTCTTCATCTAGTCCAACCATAACAATTATGTACTCTACTAGATATAATCATTTACAATTGGAGTTGATGTTGATGACAATCCAAAAAAGGGAATTGATATGTTTACCAACACACTCACTAATGATATCCTTTCAATGCCCAAATGTCATTGAGACTTCCAAACACCCCTTTGAGCATATTTCACAATCATCAATAAGTAGTAGCACAAGAAAATGTCCCACAGAAAAATATGACCAATTGTCATGTCTAAGGAGGTGAGAAGTGAAGGTAGGAGCAAATGAGTAGAAATCCAATCATAATCATTTGACCCAACATTGCTAGTGACAAAAATACAGAGGCATGACTCATTTAAGAAGGTAATTGCCCACTAAATATAATAACAACTAACTATATGTCACATGAGGTCACTACACATCCATTTGAAATCAATTATATTTTTGAATGCAATCATAATCACATGAACAAATCAACCCAACTTAGAGCTTATTTCCAAATGCATATAATATCTTATTGTAGTGCCTACAATAGTCTAAATAGCACTTAGAATCATGTTGTATGCTTGAATCAACTCATAGATGACCTTAAAGCAACCTATAGATGACATGTAGCTTAGTCATAGGTAGGTTTATAACCTAAGGGAAACATATAGGCGGGCTATAGCAACCTTCCAAATGCATGTTTGATCGAAAGAAAATTCTAGACCAAACAACCAAAACTAAAGAAAGTTAATTATTTATGTAATATATATCCTACTAATGTTTTCGGTGGAATGGGTTTTCTCATGGACCTAAATACTCCTACATTAATTGGTAAGTGATGGCTAGTTGGAACTGTTAGAGTAAAAGTTTTTTTCTAATTAATTATTTACTTGATTATTAGGTCCATTTTCCTCTAATTACTTAAACTTACTTAGTTCATGATCTTTTTATGTCTCATGTAATAGGATGAGGACACATGTCATGCATGATCTTGTCTTATCCTCACCTACGGTTTGTATGTTTATTATCCTTTTATAAGGATTGTTTATTGTATAATCATTAAGATGCACATTAATTATGATTCATGTTTTTTTGGATCAATAGATCTTGGCCTCCATAGCTTTGCTATTCTCTCAATTGTGACATGTGTTTGATTGCAGGTGATCTTTGGGAGCTATGGAGATACTTTTTCCATCTTCAACATGGTATCAGAGCTCTAGGCTTGTAATCCCCTCTCCTTTTAAAATATTTTTTCCTTGAGCTATCATTCAATGTATCTTAGACCAAAACAAAGCCTTCCATTAGATTCAAAGCTATCAAAAAAGTTAGATCTACCTTTTGTTTCGCTTGATTTGGACTCTCAAGGTCAAATCTACATGGGTTTGAAGTAGTTGTTTTTTTCTAGATCTAGAGGGTAGTTGCAATTTTGGAGCATTTTGAGCCAAAAGAGACATTGCCATCATGCTTAGGAGGCTTAAAAACCTTAAGATCGCCTGTCAAATCATCAAAATCCATGTTGGGAGCATTTGAGGCAAAAAAAAAATGTCAAAGAGGTTGTACAACCTCCCTACATGTCAATCGAGTATTTTTCAAAAAAAGCCTATGAATTTTTCAAAAAAATCAAAAAAAATATTTAAAAAACTTATAGGTTTTTTGTTGTAAAAATATATGTATTAAAATTCTTTTCGAGGGTATTACAGGGGTACCTACCCCCTATATAGCCTTGTTGTCGCAAGGGTGGCAGGCCCCTTGGACCCCACCCCACTGTGGGGGGTACCATGGGGGTACCACGAGGGTACCGCCCCTTGCCATTGGCAAGGCGACAGCCCCTCGGGCCCTACCCAGGGGTGGAATGGGTGGGCTCAATGCCTCACCACCCCTTTTAACATTTTTTTAATACAATTTTTTTTCCTATAAAAAATAATATGTTGTTTAGCAGTTTTTTTTAACTTCAAATAAAAACTTGCTAATATTTTTTTTCCAATAAATCCAACCTGTACTTGTACCTGTACCTGGAGAATTTTTTTATCAGAGGTTTTAAATTTGGTGAATCTCCAAATTTGGATGTGTGTTTTCCAAACTTGGCGAAGGTGCCTTTTTTGCCCAACCCTACCCCTCTTTTGGGCTTTTCAATTTTGCACTCCATCTTCTAGGTGATATCTCAGCCATATAGTGATCTTTTTCAGTGCAATTTTTTTCAAAATGAGGTAGAATTTTATGCTCTTCATAGCAGTGTGGGTGGTTTTCATTTTTTGGCTTCTACTTTTTCCAAAAATCAATTTTCTCAATGTTTTTGTTGTGCACTCCTCGTTTTAGAGACTTTGACGAGTCATATCTTCTACATCTGAGCATGATGTTTGTGTACTTCATCATAGTGCTATTATTTTCCTCATTTTCTATCAAATAATTTTATTTTAACATGTGGTTTTTTTTCGAACATTGTGAGATTTCATTGTAAGCACCTCTCATATGTAAATGCACTGAAATAGTCCCTCAGTATTGTGCATGTATTATTTGAATCTTGCACATCATGTTGTGTCATTATTGTACTCACACTACTTCATAAAGTGTCATGGTGGATTTTTTTTGTGAGCTTTTTTGCAATCACAACCTTGTCTACCTTCATGTGTGTCTTTTTTGTTTGCACACCCTTTTTTTGTTGGTACCTCAACATGCACCATTTGATATTGCTAGTTATTTTTTCATGCACTAAATTGTGACATACAATTTTCAATAGACCTGTCATATCTCTCCCTTCTCCGCATTATGGGGGGTATCATATTGTTGGTGCTAATGCTTCCTTTGTTTCGATTTGGAGCAAACTATGTATCTAATTTTTGTTCCTATGTACTAGGTAGATATAGCAGCTAGTTACTCATGCATTTTGCTGAGATGGGACATTTACCATATAGACACTCTTGTATTTCTATTTTGTGGAGGTGACCCTCCATCTTCAATTGATCAGTTTCTTCATAATATTGTTACCTATATTTTTGACTTGTAGTTTTCATGAATTAGTTGATTAGTGTCATTGGGGTCACTCATGCAGATTTATCTGCCATTTGTACCATTGACTTTTAGATTTTTTCCTTTGTTTTCCATCTAGCCATTGTTTGAGTAGTGTCATAGGGGGCACTCATGTAGATTTTTGTCTTCTTGATCTTGATCTCCATCTTGATTTTGTTGTGCAGCTTTGCACACACGCCCCACTGAAAGTGGGGACCCTCTCTTGTCCTACCTTTTTGGGCCATTTCTATGGCTTGCCCCCTCTTATGTGCTTATCTTTGAAAATCTTAAAGTTTTGGTCTTTGGTGCTTGCCTTGGTTGTGGAAGCCTTTGTGTTGAGTTCCTGATGGTTTTGGAGTCTTGCGGATGTCCTCTCTGGGGTGGTCTTCTTTTGCCTTATGTTTTCTCCCTTGATGTTTTTGTTTGGGTCCTAAGGGTTGGTTTCCTCCCTTAGGTTTTCCTTTTTTTGCCTTGTTCCTTTTGTTCTGTCAGAGGTGGAACCAGGATGGGACTTAACTTTGAACTTTGGCTAAGTTCTCAGTTCTATTCCCATTCTCGTTCCGGCTCCGCTTCCCGCTCTTTTGCTTTCTTCTTTGTTTTGTTTGTTTTTTCCTAAGGGTCACTTTCCTCCCTTAGGTTTTCTTTGCTTTGCTTTTTCCTTCGTTTGTTGGAGGCAGGACCGGGATGGGACTGAACTCTGAACTTTCATAAAGTTCATGGTTCGGTTTCTGTTCCTATTCCACCTCCGCTTCCCGCCTTCTCGTTTTCTTCATTGCTTTTCTCATTTTTGACCTAAGGTTTGGTTTCCTCCCTTAGGTTTTCCTCGATTTACCTTTTCTTTCATTTTGTCAAAGGTGGGACCGAGATGGGGCTGAACTTTGAACTTTCACAAAGTTTATGGTTGGGTTTTCATTCCCGTTCTGGCTCCGCCTCCCACATTCTTGTTTTTCCCATTGTTTTGTTTGTCTTCAGCCTTTGGGTTGGTTTTCCTCCCTTAGGTTTTCTTCGCTTCTATTTTTCCTTCATTTGTCAGAGGCGGAACCGGGATGGAACTTAACTTTGAACTTTGGCAAAGTTCACAGTTCGGTTCTCGTTCCCGTTTCGGCTCCGCTTCCCGCTTCCGCGTCTTTGTCATCTCGTTGTGTTTCGCCTTTGGGTTGGCTTCTTTCCCTTGGGTCTGCTTCAGTCTTCCTTTCTTTCGCTGAAACTGGGGCCGAAATGGAACCTGTAGACATGGAAAATGTACAATTTTGGTTTGGCACACTTGATCCTGATTACTAACAACATTTCCTCCTAAATCATACTTCAGCATTTCATCATATTTTGTCTCTTAATTTAATGAATCATTATTCATTTATTTAAGTCTTTCTCCTTCCTTTGATTAAATTAATCAATTTAATTTAATTTAACCTTATATTTCTATTTAATTAAAATATCTATAGTTGTCTTATTAAATTAAATAAATTAAACCTTATTTGATTTAATCTAACATGTTCCTCCTTAGTTAAATAAATCAGAATCATTTATTTAATTAATCATTCCCTCTCAATTCTAGTTTAAATTAATTCATCTATTTAAGTCAAAATTGTCAAATCATCTAATTCTTCATTAAATTAATCAAATCCTTGATTAAGTTACTCCCTCTCACTAAAATTCTTTAGAGAATGCAACTTGCACATGAAAATAGATTTAATTCATTTATTAAATCTCTATTTTCCCTCACATGGCATCAAAAAAGGAATATTCTCTCAATTTGAATTCAAAAAGTCCAAGTGGACTTGTACATCCAAAAAGGCATTCACTCCTCTTACATGTCCTTGTGCATTGAGCCAAGTGGCATTTATTTCATTCATTTTTCCCTCTCACATGTCATTTCTTCAAATTCAAATTCCACCTAATTGCATTTATTGGCACTTTGGCCAAAATGTGCATAACCATCAACCATTCACATGGTGACAAGTGGCTTTCAACCATTGGGTGAAATTTAGTCCCACATTGCTCAAATCTTGTCTTTTCTTCCAATTTCAAATCTATAAATTGGAGCTTTTCTCCTCATTATTCATCCACAACTTGAGTAAACTTACTCTACTCAACTTCATCCTCAATGCAAGATTTTAGCTAGGTTATTGCAGGTTTTCTCAAGAACTCATCTTATTCTTCATCAACAAAGTGGATCAAATCTCCATCACCAACATTTGCAACAAAGGAGTTGGGAAAGGGTCGATTACGACACATCAATTGGCACCAATTCCCCCATGGGATTGATAGTTGTTCATTAAAATATGATTTATTTACTTTCATTTGCATTGTTCTTCATTTTTCTTCCTATATTAATGTTTCAATCTAGTTTCATGGGGAATCCTTGTTTCACCTTGCATATTGATCTAGTATTATGTTTGTTTGTTGCTTATATGTAGGGATCTATTACATTAGCAGGACAATGGTTGGCCATGAGTTGAACTACACATTCATTGAGAAAGCTTGCCTAGCAGTAGTGTTCGCTTCACAGAAATTCTGACACTACATGCTGGCACATAAAATCAAGCTCATCGCCAAAATAGATCCCTTAAAATATCTACTGTCAAAAGCTATGCTCACAGGAAGGATGGCTAAGTGGGTACTGATATTTTCAAAGTATGACATCGAATATGTGGAGCGAAAGGCAATAAAAGGACAAGTCATTGCAGACCAACTGGCAGAAGCTCCCCTCTATGTAGAGAACCCTCTCATATTATAGTTTCTAGATCAGTCCATATTCAATCTCAGCATAGTAGATCACTAGAAACTATACTTTGATGGCTCCCACACACAACATGGATCGGGATTCGGTGTGTTCTTCATTACCCCCCAGGGGGATTGTATACCAAGATCTTACAAGTTGGCATTCCCCTGTACCAACAATATTGCAAACTATGAGGCTTTAACCATAGGTCTCAAAATTGCGGCACAGTGGTGAATCATGGCATTAAAGGTCTATGGAGATTCATAGCTTATCATCAACCAAGTCAACGGTGAATAACAAACTAAGGATGATAAGCTCACACCATACAATAAGGTGGTAGAAAGCCTCAAGGAATCATTTATCAATATCACCTTTGAGCAGATACCGAGGGAAAACAACAAAGCAGCTGATGCAATGGCAATGATTGGATCCTTGCTAGATATCCCTCACAATGTCTCGAAACATGAATTCCTGGTAGAGCAGCTTCTCGTACCCACTTTTGAGGTACCGAAATCAAAATATTCATGCGAAATCATTGGTCCCAATGATCTTTGGTACTATGACATCTACACCTATCTGAGATTAGGAGTCCTCCTAGCCAACATTACCCCAAACCTCAAGCAAACCTTTGTCAAAAGGTCCTTACGATTTGTCATCCTAGGAGAAACCCTCTTCCGTAGAAGCATCGATGGAACCCTGTTACGTTGCTTAAAACCTGAGGAAGCCCTGACTGCTTTGACTGAGGTACACAATGGCACTTGCGGCTCACACTCAAGTGGTATGACCTTGGCCAAGAAGTTATTGAGAACTGGGTACTACTGGCCGACAATGGAAAGAGAGGCACATGAATTTGTCAAAAATTGTTTACAGTGCCAGCAGCATAGAGACCTCATTCACGCACTAGCTCAAAAATTGCACCCTATTGTTACACCGTGGCCCTTTTCACAATGGGGGCTCAATCTCATAGGTAAAATCCCACCCACCTCATCCAATAGCCACAAGTTCATTATCACTCCCACTAAATATTTCACAAAGTGGGTCGAAGCAATTCCCATGACCTACATCACTGGAAAGCAAATATCCAAGTTCATCTTGAACTACCTCATTTGTCGATACGGTGTTCCCTAATCCATTATCTCTGATAATGGGACACCTTTCAAGAATCAGGATGTTCGTGACTTGTGTGAAAAAATCAAAATCCAACATCGCTTTTCCACCCCATATTACCCACAAGGCAATGGCCAAGTAGAAGCTACTAACAAAACCATACTAAAAATCCTAAAGAAAACAGTTGATGACTTTGGTCGTGACTGGCATCTGCAACTAAATCTCATCTTATGGGCCTACCGCACTAGCATTCGCACGCCAATAAGTACCACCCCATTTTCCCTGGTCTACGGATCAGAAGCCATACTCCCAATAGAGATCGAGCTCTCGTCCCTAAGAATATCTTTGCAAAACCTCATCACAGATGATAAATACAGGGTCACAAGACTTAATGAGCTAGAATTGTTAGATGAACGACGCATGGACGCCCTAAACCATCTACAGGTCTACTAGAATCGCTTGAAACGAAGCTACAACAAGAAGATCAGGCAATGCACATTCCAAGTCGGCGAACTTGTGATGAAAGAGAACCAAAAGAATGTGTTGAATCTAGAGAGAAAAGAAAAATTTGAGCCCAACTGGCTAGGACCTTTCATCATCATAGCCAGTTATAAATCAGGATCATATCAATTAGCAACACCAGAAGGCGAGCCTCTGCAGGAGCCTCTGAACAGCTCACATCTCAAAAAGTTTTATGCCTAAAGAACTTGCAAGGTATAAAACCAAAAAATACAAAAAAAAACTGAAAAAGTCCTGAAAAAATGGTCACCTTGATGAAAACCTAGCAAACAAGCGTCTTGGAGATAACAAAAAAAATCAAAATATATAAAAATCAGAAAAATAATTGAAAATAGTAAAGAAAAATATCGTCCTCTAGTGAAAACCACTTCGGTGGCACTTTGGATAAGTACCTTGGTGAAAACCTGGCAACCAGGTGCCAAGCGTAAATAAAGCACTCTCCATCTACCAGGATCTACATGACTCACTCATTCATTCCATCACATTCCATTTATCCATCCACCCATCTGCTCGCATCCATACCATAGCCTGAGTTGATACCCATATCACATTCCACCATAGTACTACTTGGCATATTCCTAAGGTCAGTTTGTTCTGCCTTTATCGAAGTAGTTTATCATTGGGGGCATGTCCTTGAAACTGGAACTGGATCGGATTTGTGTATATTTTGTGCTCTTCCCAAGGCATCAGAAAATCAAAACATTCGGAAAATTCATCAAAAATCCAAAAACATGTCAAATCACGAAAAAAAAAATCTTCAAAAATTTCATCATTCACTTTTGTCAGTCTTCCACCTTGTTTGAACTACATCGTCTCTGAGCTTGAACGTAGGCAAGATTGATCTTTGATCATCGCCTGAGACATCTTAGGTCAGTCCTTAAGCGTCCGTAGCAATTAAAATGGCAATTTGTTTGCCCATCTATCTCATCATTGAGTCAAGTCTGTCATTGGTCGAACTATGTGGTCTCTGCATGTATAACGTAGGCAAGGCTAATCTACGGATCAGCTCTCGAGACCCCTAGGATAGGTCTTTAAGTCAATCTCTTTGTCATAAATCTCAAAAATACTAAAAACATTTTTAAAAACATTTCTCAAAAATCTAAAAATGGCCTCAAAATATCTAAACAATCCAAAATGGTGCATCTATTTCATCTCGCTTTCACCCACGACTTTCATTCCTAATAAAATCAATCATCGCTTTCACCCTTTGGTGAGTCACTCAAAAGCAAGTCTAGCAGGTTCAAAAGTGAACACCTAATCATCAAAGTCTTGAAAATCTAAGTCAGTAAGCAAGCAAGTTGGTCAACTCAGAATATCAATAGCTTATCACCCAAATCAGTCTCATCAAAACCCTAATCATAACATGTCCTAGGATGAAGCTTTCTAGCGATGGACATAAGCATTAGGTACCCCACAGTAGTTAGTCTTGGCTAGCGATATGAAGAACATTAGCTTGTTTGGTTTGCTTTATTTGGTATTTTATTGACTTATCCTATTTTGTGTTCATTCCAAGGACCTCTCGATGATCCCTAAACAAAACAAGTTTAGAGAGAAAGGAATGGGGCAAAGATCGTTGTCTCTTTTATCTACTATGCTTGTGGGATACGCTTGTAAAATAACTTAGTCATGTATACTTTGTTCGGTTTGTGGAGAGGATGTTTAAGATATCTTGTTGACCACATAGGAAAGCTTTCTCTCCTATGTTTTGGCCCGAGATGTTTAGAAGGTTTGAACTACATCCTGAATGAAGTATGCATGCTAAGTGTGAACAAGAATACTCATGTCCGAGTGTCAAATAAAAGTCCATAACACTAGGTACAATGCCATCTTGGTCCTTTATACCTTGATGCATCGTACCTATGTGTATTATCAAACATAACGTAATTGACCCTTTGAAAATCCCAACTCCTGAAAAAGGAAAAATCATCATCATCCTAACTAACTCACTTATGCTAAAATTCTTCTATCCTCCTTCCACACTAACATGGTATCATGACAGTAATCAAAACATCACCAATGCATACACTTTCCATCCACATGATGATTAGCATAAAAATCATATTGCATCATATCATTATCTTAAGTTATGAGGAATAATATAAATCTGTTATTCTAAGCATCTTAAGAAAGTATTACATCATACATAATGATTAGCATCCATTACCATTTGCATCCATTTGCACCATCATTACCATACATTACATTCATAGGATCATCATTAAAATACATGAAAAAGGTACAAAAAGAAATGCATCCATTAGAAACATACATCAAATCGCATCACATAAGAAATAGGAACATGTCATAGCATCACATCAAAATTGGACTGCATATCATACATTTGCAAAAACATCTCATAAAAAGGTGAATCATCCCATATATATCATCAAGTAAATACATTGTTATGATACAAAACCAGATCAAATGTACATCGGAATACATGATACAAAAAGGGGCAATAATGCAGCCCATGAACCAAAAAGTGAATAAACTATCTATGATCAAGGGCTAGCCCTGCTGGCTGTGACCCTCACCCTATTCTACCTGCCTATCAGCGTGATCCTCTGGTGGTCGCATCCCTGTCTACTAGGAGAAATCCGACACTCTTCCTGCTGGTGGCACTACCTGGTTGTAATGTTACCGATAATACTCGGCCTCCCTGACAACCTCTTTGTATGCTCACAAATCAACTGATCAGCCCTGGGTTGAGGAAGTTGTGCTCTCTAGTTGTCGTTGCTAACCAATCTCATGATCCCTCTCAGATCGTGCCTGGTCCCTCTCAGCTATAACTACAGCAACCTATTATCGTGCCTCATCCCGCTCTATTGTCAAAACCTATACCTGACCCTGCAACTGCTAGATTAGTGCATCTCGGTGGTTCGGTTGTGTTGTTGGCTGTGTTGTTGGCTACTACTATGGGACTACCTGAGGCTGGCCATCCTGTGCTGCTGGCTGATGTTGCGCCTGGTCTCTTAGAGGTGTCTGTTACCTCCTCCTCTGCCCTATCCTCTGCCAATTGTCTGACCCCTGGGTATGCGTCGTGGAATAGCTGAACCCAGAACTATCAATCTGAGGGGGGCCTGAACCATGCTCTATAAGTTGGAGTAACCCCCGCATTTGTCGGCCCCTGATCATATAGCCATAGTCGAGCCACTAACTGTCTGAAGGAAGATACTACCTCTACCGATGCAATGGGTTGGCCCCATGTTGTCTCTCTAGTCATACGGGAAAAGATGGCAACGTACTAGTCATTAGGCATGTCCTGTACCTCTCCAAATTGTCGAGCAACCCTTTCGGGAAGATACCTCTCAACCATGGTGTGCTCTTGACCTTGCATCCACCTGTCTTGTCTGGCATAAAATAGTTGATTGACATCATTGTACCATGGGCCAATGCCCATCCAGGGTCTCAAAACAAACTCTCTCATCTCATCGAGAACTCGCCACCAGTGTGTCAGACCACCTGTGCCGGTATGGGTGAAATAAATCTTTGCCCTGTCGTATCGCCAAACAACAGGATCATTTGTATCAAGAATAACTGGTGTAACATCTGGGTGAAGCACTGGGATCTGCTCCCATGCCCAGATAATAGTAGGGTAACTTCAGCCCTGAGCGACCTATTGTCCAGGTATGCAAACTCATGAAGATCCCTGTATAGGGACGCCAGTAATACTGGTCCCCAAGCAAAGCACTCCTTGTGATTAACCATCTGATCCCATGCCAGTCCCCATCCTGGACTAAAATATTAGCCCCGTCGATCGAGTACCACAAGGCTTGAGATGATAGCAGCAATAATCAATCTATAAATGTGTACCCTGCCATGGTATCTCTCCAAATCGATCTGCCCATCAGAAAACTCAATCTCGTCAAGCTTCATAACCCCATAGCAAGCATCTTTGTTGGCGTCTGAATCATAGATAACTCTGGTCCCATGGATAGGTAATTGGAGGAGGATGCGCCAAACATCCTCGAGGGTAATAGTGGCCTCACCGGTAGGAAGATGGAAGGATGAAGTCTCGCTATGCCATCGCTTGGCCAAGGCTGTCATCATACCTAGGTGCGCCCGAACAGGAGGGACATACGCAACATACCAAAGACCAAGGGCACCAAGCTGCTCCTGGACCAACTCATGAATATCTTGCAATTTGTTGAGCATTGGCCATCTATGCTCCCGCAAGTAAAGTACATCAAGCTTCTCCTGCATAAGGGAAGCCATCGCGTCAAAGAAAAGCAATTTTTTTTTGCATCTTGCGTTAATTTTTGCACCCAAAACAGCAAATGCAGCATTGTTTGCGGGTGCGGCGTAGTTTGGAAAGTTGTAAACCAGGCCACCACAGTTGAGTTTACATTTTTCATAGTTTCAAAGTGGCTCGCGCGATGCTATTCGCGTATGTGGTCCACTTTGCGGCGAACCCTAATTCCCTAACTGCGTCACGCGATTGAATATTTGCATGCGGCGGACTTTGACCAGCAAATCCCTAATGTCCAAACTGAAGTGTGCGACGCACTTTGCATATGTGGTCCAATACAGGACTGCCCAGTGTCGATAAAACATTTTTAGCGGTGCTATATAGCGTTGCGCAACTTGCATGACATTTAAACCCTATTTAATGCACGTAAAACTATAAAATTAAATATTGGATGGGGGTACATACCATGGATCCTATGTCGACTGGTTGTTGATGCACCCGTACTCTCTCTGACACGTGCCTAGGAAGCTTTCGTCGTGCCATTTCGACCAAGACTCAAAGCTAAAAGTGTGAAATTTTCTAAAAGCTAAGATTGCAAATGCATTGAAAGTGACCCCTCAAGGTCTATTTAAGCCTAAAAATTAGGGTTTGTTAACCTAATTTGACCGTCTAACTAGGGTTTTGGTCCCCCAATCCCATTTTTGTCCTACTGAGAACCATTCTGCATCTTTTCTGGCGTTTTAACATATTTTTTGGCATTCTGGGGCATTTTTGGCTTATCAGGCACCTTGTCCTCTTTTTTCACGAGATCATCCAAAAAATCAACATTTTCATCTGATCTCTCAAGGGGGCATTATACTAGCAATATCCTTCCTTGGGGGCAGTAGTGGGGCATTTGAAAAAATTGAAAAAAAATGAACTTTGATCACAATAGTTTTATTCTTTGAATCAATCCAATAGGTACATTGCTTCAAAGAGGGGCAAAATGTAGACATGGAAAATATATAATTTCAGGTTCGGCATACTTGATCCTGATTACTAACAACATTTCCTCCTAAATCATACTCTCAGCATTTCATCATATTTTGTCTCTTAATTTAATGAATCATTATTCATTTAATTAAGTCTTTCTCCTTCCTTTGATTAAATTAATCAATTTAATTTAATTTAACCTTATATTTATGTTTAATTAAATAAATCATTTTATTTGATTAAAATCTCTAAAGTCCTCTTATTAAATTAAATAAATTAAACCTTATTTGATTTAATCTAACATGTTCCTCCTTAGTTGAATAAATCAGAATCATTTAT
Source organism: Sequoiadendron giganteum (assembly GCA_007115665.2). NCBI lineage: Eukaryota > Viridiplantae > Streptophyta > Pinopsida > Cupressales > Cupressaceae > Sequoiadendron > Sequoiadendron giganteum. The sequence continues at coordinate 328,943,718 of CM021102.1, forward strand.
TTAATTAATCATTCCCTTTCAATTCTAGTTTAAATTAATTCATCTATTTAAGTCAAAATTGTCAAATCATCTAATTCTTCATTAAATTAATCAAATCCTTGATTAAGTTAATCCCTTCACTAAAATTCTCTAGAGAATGGAACTTGCACATGAAAATAGATTTAATTCATTTATTAAATCTCTATTTTCCCTCACATGGCATCAAAAAGGGAATATTCTCTCAATTTGAATTCAAAAAGTCCAAGTGGACTTGTACATCCAACAAGGCATTCACTCCTCTTACATGTCCTTGTGCATTGAGCCAAGTGGCATTTATTTCATTCATTTTTCCCTCTCACATGTCATTTCTTCAAATTCAAATTCCACCTAATTGCATTTATTGGCACTTTGTCCAAAATGTGCACAACCATCAACCATTCACATGGTGACAAGTGGCATTCAACCATTGGGTGAAATTTAGTCCAACATTGCTCAAATCTTGCCTTCTCTTCCAATTTCAAATCTATAAATTGGAGGCTTCTCTCTTCACATTGAGAGCTAATTTTGCCCATTTCCACTCAACCATTCATCATTTTCATAATTCATATCTAGGTTATGCTCAAATCCCTTTGGAGAGATTTGATCAATCTACATTCTTCACATTGCAACTTAGGAGTTGGGAAAGGGCCAATTTCAACATTCAATTGCACCAATTCCCCCATGGGATCGTAAGTTTATTTGCTTAATAAGGATATAAATGCTTTTTTATATTATGTTCTTCATTTTCCTAGTTTGAGTTTTAATAGATGGATTTCATGGGGAATCCCTCATGCTTGTTTGCATTTGATCTAATACACTAATTTGTTGTTGTTATTGTGCATTTGTGGGTTTAGGGGTTCACAGAACCTAACTCTGAACTTTCATAAAGTTCATGGTTCGGTTCTCATTCTCGTTCCGTCTCCGCCTCCGCCGAGGTTGGTTTTGTTTCTGCCTCTGCCTATTTTCCTTCCATTCTCGTTCTCGTTTTGTCTCCACTTGTTTTGTGCCTTTGTTCCTATTTTGCTCGTGGCTCCGCCTCCATCTATCTTTGGTTCCACTTCTGCCTAGGTTTATGTGTGATTTTCTTGCCTTAGGAACTTTAATGGATGAGCTTGGATTTTGATGATGTATTGAGCATTAATGGTGGCCTGTTTGAATGTAGGTTGGATCAAATTGGTGGTTGTTGTTGGGGTCGAGGGAGGAATGGGCGTACTTTGAATATTTGGTGAGATCTGCGAGTGTAGTCAGGTGCACTTTGCGGCTGCTATGATGAAACCCATCCCCGCACGCAAGGTCCATTTGGTTAGTGGCCATTAGGGGCGAGCAGACATGACATGGTGGACTCAACCTAGTGTGGCTCGATCTGAGTCGTTCATTTTCCCAGCTCGGATCTAATTGGTGGCTCATTTTTCTTGTTGATGTTTCACGTGCATTGTTGTTTGCGTGGGTGGAAGCATTAATGGTGGGCATGGCTCGAGGTGCCTTACCCTGACTTTGTGTTGTCCTAGATTGATCTAAAGGGGCTCTTGTTGCATTCATTACTGGACGGTGAGTTATTGTTGGTTGTCAGGGCTGATTTGGTTGGTCGTCGAGCTTCTTTGTAACCCTAGCTTTGGTTCACGTGGGCATGTTCTATAAGTATGGCCTTTGGCCTCATTTGTAAGGGTTCAAATTGGCTAGGTTCGTTCTCCCACTAGTTGATTGAGAAAACTAAGTCAAAAGACTAAAACAATAGATTTAGCAATAGAGTAGCATGTTAGAAGATTAGAAATTAGTTTTTACATTTCAAGCAAGTGTTGTAACAGATTGGAATTGTTGCAAATGTCATGATTTAATACAAAGTGCAGACATTGTGTTATGACTGGTGCCTTCTCTTGCATTGAATAATCTTGCATGGTTCTTGTTCTATCTTTTAAATCGCTTGGAAATGTTTGGATATATCTTAGGTTTAGTCTTAGGTTTAGTTAGTAATGCTTGTGGTTTAATGCTTGGAGTGTTGTAGCAATCTCTAGTTCATACTTTGGGCAACTTCTTAATTGTGGGAATGTTGTGCAAGGTCAACCTGTACCTCATATTTATGTGCTTAGTTCAACTGTAGATATTCGTTTAGTCTTATTGAATGAATTCCCACAATCTGAAAATATTTAACACCTTAGAAGATTGCACTGCTTTCTGCAAGATTGCAAGTATAGCCTAGGTCAAACAGAAATTAGTTTAAGGGATTGGTCCATTCCAAGTATTTCATCATTTGCAGGGTTAATCTTAGAAGAAGTGTTAACATTAGGACTTTTGAATCCCTCATCTTTTGTTGTTTCTTTTATTATTTGGTTAGAACTAGAAATTAAAGTATCACCATATCCTAAAATCTGATGAGTTTAGAGCTTACAGCATTTGTGCGTGAGACCCCTTGTGATTACCAGCATTTTCACATTTTATCACTGAGTTTGTTCTACTGCATTGTCATGACCTGACACCTGTGAGACCTTGGGGTTATCTTTTTGTTCATAAAGACCAACATTTCAAGAGAGATAGGGTAACTTTTATTCTGTCTGAGTTGTTGTTGTGTAGAAACACCAAACAACAGAATTGGCACTAGAAAGAGGGTCTGAACAAGCAAGCTAGAGCATTTTCTAAACGCCATTTCTCTTGAGAGGCTCAGAAGGAGAACCAGATCTATCCTAGGAGAAGAAGAAGAGTTTCAAGAATTTCCACCTCCAACCAGGTCAAGAAGGACCAGAAGAAGGGTGGAACCATCATCCAATCCATCATTTCCACCATCCTCACCCTCATCCACCTCATCTTCATCCAGTTCTAAGACTAGTTACATTCCACAACCCCAACCAGTCATTTATCGACCATTACCACCTCCACCAATGGCTTTCTTGGCAAATAACCCATCACCTCTAACATTCAACAACTACAATGTTATGCTCAAGAACCCTGAGCATTTTTGCTCTAAGTTTCACACAAATGACCCAAATAGGACATTAGAAGATCACATTAGGATCTTTCAGACTTGTCTAAGAGATAGAGGGATTAATCATGAGAATGTTGCATGCAGACTTTTCCCCTATTCTCTACGAGAGGAAGCCTTTTATTGGTATAATCATTTACCTGTTGCATCCATCTCTAACTGGGCTAAGCTTGAGGCTGCATTTCTACTGAAATTTAAGATTCCCATTAGTGCTAATGAGCTATATATGCAGTTTACTGGGGTAAAAAGAGAGTTTAATGAGCCTATAGGATCATTCAACAATAGGTTTCATCGAGCATACACTAGACTTCAATCACCTTATGCTGGAAATGAGGACACTACCCTAGAGGTCTACTTCGAAGCCCTTGACAGCCTTACCTCCACCTTCCTTAAGTGGAGAACTAATCCCTCGACTACCTTGATCATTGCATATAAAGAGGTTGTTAAGGTCAGTATAGACCTGAGACAACACTTGTCAAGACCTATGCCATCTCTGGGACCAGCTACTCACCCAAGCCAAGTCCAATCTCTCAACTAGGCTCTGATTAATCACACGCCTATCATGAATCCCATTCTACAGTTGCCTCTGGTCCCTCACCTGGGTCATCTAATAAACCAGGTCCAACCAATACCCGGTAATCCCTAGCAAAATGCTAATCATCCCCTCCATTCACAGTCACAAGCTATTTTCCCTACATATTTGCAGAACTCGAAAGTTTTGAATCAGTCTACTAGTTCTGGAAGAGTGTTAGAATACCCCCCAAACACTGTGAATCCAGTCCCTTACAACAACCCTGAAAAAGAAAGGTTAGATGAGCTAACTGAGCAAGTGAAGAAGCTGAAAATGGAGGTAACCTACTTGAGGAACCAGAATAGCCAACTCCAAGCTAATCAGAAGAGCATGCAATCAAGTTATAACAGAGGCCAACACTATGGTAGAAATCAGAACTTTGAAAGAGGACAAGGTTCTGGTCAGGACATTGATAAAAGTCAACAAAGTGGACAAGGATTTGAAAGAAGACAACCACCTAGGCATAATAGGTCATGGAACACTGGGCCTAACAATGGAAGAGTCGCCATTCCACTAGATCAACCTTCCAATCCAGAGAAACCTTCAGGTGGGGTGTACCTAGCAAAGGCCACTTTATCTGGATGGTGTACAGGCTTCATAAGACAAGTCAACACTCTGAGCTTGACTGCCCTAAATTTCAAATTGTTGCTTCCATTTTTCAATATGAAGTTGAAAACAACTCCACTAGCCAAGAATTGGTACCCTCAAATCCCTATGATTCCCTAGTTTTGGTGTTGAATCATTCTCCTTTCCCGAGGGATGAGGAGAATGAACCAAAAGAGGAATCAAGTAGCCAGAATGGGGAGGCTGAACAAGTGCTCAATGAAGATGAAATCTCTCAATTGTTTGATGAAGAAACTGAAAATGAAAATGGCCCATCGGATGAAGGAGAGGCTGATGTTGAAGAAGTGCAAATGTTTCAACAACCTGTCAGAAAGTATGATCTGAGGAGCAAGCCCCATAGGAATCCACAAGCTAGAGGACCATTTACTACATCTACCCCTCCACATAATTTTACCACTCCACCAGATCCGCATGCCAATAACAATCCATCTTACCCTCGAGTGCCAACACAATACCTCACAAAAGAAGGACAACCAGATGTTTCCAAAGGAAGCAATGTTGATGCAGCAAAGGATAGGAAGACTAGTCATTCCAAGGAGCTCCACACTAAAATGAATGTGGAACAGTTGGGAGAATATGTCACTGAGGAACTCAGAAAAGTAAAGATGAGTCTTTCTGCTTTTGAGTTATTAAGAGTTCCTAAAATCGGAAATGTAGTCCTAGGGCCCTTTCATTCAAGTATAGCAACACAAGGAGTAGCAACCAATGAGGCAATTGCAATTCCTCCTAGTTCACAAACACCCAAAGGTCCTAGTCAATCACAACCCAGGGATAGGGGTAAAGAAAAATATAAGGGTCAGGTTGCACAAGCTGACTCACAGTTGAATTTATTCCAAGGCAAAATGGAAACCCCTCCTTTTCTAATTTCTATTCGTATTTGGTAAAAATCTGCACAATTGCCTACTACATTCAGGGGCATCCACAAATGTTAGGTCATTTGTTGTTTGTAGGGCTCTTGGTATTACCCCTACAACTTCTCAAAAGAAGGTCACCCAATTGGACAAAACAGAGGTGAATATAGTAGGAGAATTGAACATGATTCCCATGCAAGTTGTTTCAGATCCTAGAGTGCAACAAGTACTTAATATTCAGGTAGTTGACATTCCTGACACTTATGGTCTAATCTTGGGTAGAGATTTCACCAAGGCACTAAATGGATACACATCCATGGATCATTCTCACATGTGGCTCCCTTAGAAAGGAGTCCCAAATAACATCAGAATTGAGAGAGAACCTAGAATGAAGTATGTCATTACTGAATATCAGAATACTTCAAATGAGATACTGGTATTAGCAGTCAGTATGGGGAACTATGTCCTAGCCTCCCCTGCTTTGGACACAGAAGAAATCTTGGTGTTGCAGGGCTCTTCTGGTGAATCCACATCAGAAGCCAGCAGCTCTAAAGTGCAATTTGAACAAATGGGGGAACTTGATGATCAGGCAGATAGAAAACTCAGTTTGTTGGATAACTTCTAGGAGTTTATCTGAAAATGTGTAGAAGATCAGATTCAGCTAGGTAGAAATATGAACTTCGAAGAATTGCTTCTTCCTAATTGGTGCAGAGTTCACAATGCTCCTTATTCTGAACTGGAATGTTGCTTGTGTCAAACTGCAACAGAATAGATACAAAGGCACATTAACACAACCTCAACTATTGAGTCAAACATACAGATCATTCAAAATAGTCTAAAAGGGAAGGATCCAAAACCACATGAAGAGCCTCTGGGTGGTAGCAAGGACAAAGGTATCTCAAGAAGAGCCGGAGCTAATGAATGTTGGACATTAAGGTTTGATGGATCCAGATTTAAGCAAGGTGTTGGAGCAGGGTTGGAGCTGATTAGTCCTAAAGGTAAAACCTACTTTGTTGCTCATAGACTCCAATTCTAGTGCACTAACAACGTAGTTGAGCATGAAGCTCTAGTTCATGGGCTATTAATGGCATTAAGAAAAAAAGTTAAAATTTTGCAAGTGTTTGGAGATTATGAGCTAGTGGTCAGGCAAGTAAGGAAATAATACTCATGTCATGACAGAAGGATGGCCAGTTATAGACACACACTATGGGATCTTATTGAAGGATTTGATGCCTTCAACATTTAGCTGATACCTTGAAGTAAGAATCAGACTGTTGATTCTCTGGCACAAGCAGCAAGTACATTATAGCCTTTATCACTTTCGGGCTTAAAGAATTTCACTATGGAACTTGTTCCAGTACCCTCTGTGCCTGACAATGTCACCAATTTTCAGGTATTCGAAGATGATAAGCATATTCTTGATTTTATCACTAGTTGTGATGTGTTTTCTTCTCAAGTAATTGATGAGGTTGAGCCTCAAGAGGCCAAAATAGACCTGGAAGGGGTCCTCAATCTGAAAACTAATACCATCCCAAGAGGCATGGTGCAATTGGAAAGGATCTTTGATCTGGATAGGATAAGAGATCAGAAGTAGAAAATGAAAAGGGAGTCCCTCAACTGTTAGTGTGAAACATACAACATGGGGACCCAAAGTGATGTCAAGAATGTCTTTATTGGTAAGGTGTGTACTCCAGAGGAGAGGAAAGGAATTACTGATGCCTTGCACACATATCAGGATGTGATAGCCTGGAGTTATGATGACTTGAGGACATATGACACTTCGATCATTACACATACTATCCCCCTCAAGTCAAATGTGAAGCCATTCAGGCAAATACAGAAACCAATTAATGCTTTGTTGGAGCCCATTTTTCAGAAGGAAGTGCAAAAGCTACTCTCAGCACAAATCATATTCCCGGTAAGACATTCAACATGGATTGCAAACTTGGATCCAATCAGGAAGAAAAATGGAGAAATCAGGCTGTGTGTTGATTTTAGGAACCTTAACAGAGCATCAGAAAAGGATAATTATCCAGTCCCTTCATTGGATGAGGTGCTTCAGGTTGTCAATGGATCTCATATGATTTCCTTTATGGATGGGTACTCTGGATACAATTGGGTCATGGTCCAATATGAGGATAGGCACAAGACTACCTTCACTACAAAATGGGGAACCTTTGCTTACCAGAGAATGCCCTTTGGATTAATCAATGCTAGAGCTACATTCCAAAGAGCTATGGATATTGCCTTCAAGGACATCATTGGAAAGTGCATAATCATCTACATGGATTATTTGACAATCTTTTCCAAGAGGAGAAGTGATCATGTTGCGGATTTATGCAAAGTATTTCAGAAGTGCAGGGAATTTGGTATTTCACTTAATCCAAAGAAGTGCATCTTTGGAGTCACTAAGGGAAAGTTGTTAGGACATGTTATTTCAGAACAAAGTATTGCCATTGATCCTGAACAAGTGGAGGCTATACTGAAAATTCAACCCCCTGCAAGCAAGAAAGAAATGAAGTCATTCTTTGGCAAGATTAACTTTGTCAGAAAATTTATCACTGGATTTGTAGAAATAGTCAAGCCATTGAATGTCATGTTGAAGCAAGAAGCAAAGGTTGAATGGAATACAGAGGCTAAGGAAGCATTTGTCGAAATCAAGAGTGTTATTTTTGAGGCCCCTGTTTTGGTAAGTCATGACTATGCTAAGCCATTCTACATCTATTCATTTGTTTTTTATCACTCCTGTGCGGGCTTGTTGACACAAAAGTCCGATCAAGGGAATGATCATCCCATAGCATTCATGAGTGCACCTTTGAAAGATGTCGAACTGAGGTATCCTAATGTTGAAAAGTAGGCTTATTCCTTGATCCAAACTGTGAAGAATTTTAGGCACTATATAATGAGAAACAAGGTCTTTGCTATAGTCCTTGATCCTACAGTCAAGTTGTTGATGCAAAATGAGTTGGGTGAACGCAAAGCCAAGTGGGTGACTATGTTACAAGAATATGATATTGAAATTCAACCCATGAAGTTGGTAAGGGGGCAGGGACTGACCAAGACAATGGAAAAAATGGGTCCCAGCCTTGTTACCCAGCATTATAATCTTAAGGATGTTTCTCTGAAGGACTGGTATGATAACATCATCTACTATCTTTTGAACCAGCAATGTCTCAGACACCTTAATTCAATACAAAGGAGAACTCTACATTTGAAGAGTGATAGTTTTATGATGAAGGGAGTTGTCCTATACAAGAGAAATCATGAAGGTGTCTACCTAAGATTCCTAGGGAAGGAAGAGGTTGGGAGAGTAATGACTGAATTTCATGATAAATATGGCACAGGCCATGGTTCAGCACCTTCCACTGCAAATCAGATCCTGAGGGCAAGCTATTATTGGCCTACCTTGTTCGAGGACACACATCACCACATGAGAACTTGCAATGTGTGTCAAACTGCAGCAAGGAGGGAGAGGTGTGCAGCTCTTCCACTTTGGCCTGTCATAGAGGTAAAACCATTTGCACAACAGGGAATGGACTTCATAGGTCCAATCAGCCCATCTTCATCTACAGGCCACAAGTATATTCTTACCATAACTGATTATTTTACTAGGTGGACCAAGGCTCTTTCTTACAAACAATGCACTTCTGAAGTGGTAATCAATTTCATGGAATCAGGTATTATCAATCACTTTGGTTGTCCATTGGTTGTAGTTTGTGATAATGGGCCTGCATTTGCATCATTAAAGTTTTCTAACTGGGCTTATGATCATGGAATTGCCATAAAATTTGCATCTAATTACTATCCATAGGAGAATGGTTTGGTTGAGTCTTCCAATACAAACCTGTTGACAGTCATCCGGAAACTACTAGAAAAGAACCCCAAGAATTGGCATACCCAGCTCATATTTTCTCTTTGGGCAGACCGCACTAGACAGAAGACTTCCTTAGGAACCTCTCCTTATCACTTAGTGTATGGCTTGGAACCTGTCTTTCCCATCCAGCTGAAGGTCCTTACCCTGTAATTCATCAATGAATATTATGATGGAGAGGATAAGCGTAAAGCCCGCTTAACTGAACTGTTACACCTCAAAGTGAGAAGAGATGAAGCCCTAGAAAACTTTGTCAAACATCAGGGTATAGTGAAAATATGGTTTGATAGGAGAGCCAAGGTGAAGGCCTTTATAATCTCTAACTTGGTTCTCTACTGGGATAAATCCCATGACAAAAAGGGGGAGCATAGAAATTTTGACAAACTTTGGCTTGGCCCTTATCAGATTGCAAAGATTCTGGGAGATAATGTCTTCCATTTGAAAACCCTCACTGGAGGAGATATCCCACTACTTGTCAATGGGCAGTATTTGAAGCATTATTTTCAGTCTTGAGTTGTTCTCAGCTCTCTCCTTGTACATAAGTAGATTGGGTTTCCTTTCTGTTGTTTTGTTGTTGCCTTGGTTAGAGTAGGGTTTCTTTTGTTTTTGCCTTGCTTGCTTGTTGTTTTTGGTTTGGGTCTCTTCTGGTTTTGGTTTGCTTTGGCTTAACTGGGTTGGTTTTCCCTGCTGCTTTTCTTTGTGGGTTTGTCCTACTTTCCTCTGGGCTTGTTGCATCTGTACAACTGGCTGCTTATCTGGGTCTGCTCTGAGATTTCTTTTACAAACTCCTATCATCTTTTCAGAGTCATTCAAACTGGTAGATTTCCTTCATCTAATGTTGCATGGGCTGGGAATTAGTGTCACTTGACTAAGTTAAATTCTTGAATATAGTTGGGTCTTATATCTTCACACAAATCTTAAGAATTCCAAGGTTGCATATGGTCTTTAGGAGGTCTGACTGGGTGAAAAATCTTAAATTTTGCTCCAGCATCGCTATGGTTCTCATCCTTGAGTGTGGGCTTCATTGCCTGCAAAGTGAAAAGTAAAGCTTTAGAAGCAAATCTCAATAGAGAATACCAAAAAGAGAAAAGAAAAGAAAATATTGAAAATCAAACGAAATATTCACCTTTTCAAGGGTATCCTAGTATCTCTACTGAAGCTATGAATGTCTGGATGGCAGTAGAGCTATGCTAGGGAGGGTCACAGTGATAACCTCACTGAGGCTATGGATGCCTGACTGGCAGTGAGGCTCTATCTAGGTTACTTTTGGAGTAAGAATCCTTATGTAGCCCTGTCAGACTGAGTTTGGTCCTTGTTGCAACTTAGAAAAAGGAAATGAATGCATATGCACACACTTTCACCCTGGTACAAGAAAGGTTGGCTTGTTAGTGATTTCTGAAACCTTGTCTATTGGTAACCTGATGCTTGGATTGAAACCAGAGATTTTGAGTTCATGATGCTAGTTTTTCATTGAAATGCTCTGGAGCATTTCCCCAGTAGAGTCACCATTTGTTGTGCAGTTTTGCACACACACCCCACTGAAAGTGGGGACCCTGTCTTGGCCTACCCTTTTGGCCTGTTTCTATGGATTTCCCCCTCTTCTATGCTTATCTTTGAAAATCTTGGGGTTTTGGTTTTTGGTGCTTGCCTTGGTTGTGAGTGCCTTTGTGTTGAGTTCCTGATGGTTTTGGAGTCTTTCGAATGTCCTCTCTGGGGTGGTCTTCTTTTGCCTTATATTTTCTCCCTTGGTGTTTTTGTTTGGGTCCTAAGGGTTGGTTTCCTCCCTTAGGTTTTCCTTTGTTTGCCTTGTTCCTTTTGTTCTTCCAGAGGCAAAACCAGGATGGGACTTAACTTTGAACTTTCGCTAAGTTCTCGGTTCTGTTCCCATTCCCGTTCTGGCTCCGCTTCCCGCTCTTTTTGCTTTCTTCTTCATTTTGTTTGTTTTGTCCTAAGGGTCACTTTCCTCCCTTAGGTTTTCTTTGCTTCGCTTTTTTCCTTAGTTTATCGGAGGCGAGACCGAGATGGGACTGAACTTTGAACTTTCATAAAGTTCACGGTTCGGTTCCCGTTCTCGTTCCGCCTCTGCTTCCCGCCTTCTTGTTTTCTTCGTTGCTTTTCCCGTTTTAGGCCTAAGAGTTGGTTTCCTCCCTTAGGTTTTCCTCAGTTTTCCTTTTCTTTCATTTTTCGAAGGCAGGATCGGGATGGGGCTGAACTTTGAACTTTCACAAAGTTCACAGTTTGGTTTTTGTTCCCGTTCTGGCTCCACCTCCTGCATTCTTGTTTTTCCCGTTCTTTTGTTTGTCTTCAGCCTTCGGGTTGGTTTTCCTCCCTTAGGTTTTCTTCACTTCGATTTTTCCTTCATTTGTCAGAGGCGAAACTGGGATGGAACTTAACTTTGAACTTTTTCAAAGTTCACGGTTCGATTCCCGTTCTCGTTTCGGCTCTGCTTTCCGCTTCCACATCTTTGTCGTCTCGCTATGTTTCGCCTTTGGGTTGGCTTCTTTCCCTTGGGTCTACTTCGGTCTTCCTTTCTTTCACTAGAACCGGGACCGGGATGGAACCTAACTCTAAACTTTCATAAAGTTCATGGTTTGATTCCCATTCTCGTTCTGTCTCTGCCTCCGCCGGGGTTGGTTTTGTTTCTGCCTTCACCTGTTTTCCTTCTATTCTCATTCTCATTCCATCTCCGCCTGTTTTGTGTCTTTGTTCCTGTTATGCTCGTGGCTCTACCTTCGTCTGTCTTTGGTTCTGCTTTCGTGTGGGTTTATGCGTGATTTTCTTGCCTTAGGAACTCTAATGGATCAACTTGGATTTTGATGATGTATTGAGCATTAATGGTGGCCCGTTTGAATACAGGTTGGATCGAGTTGGTGGTTGTTTTTGGGACCGAGGGAGGAATGGGTGTACTTTGAAGATTTGGCGGGATTTGCGGGTGCAGTCAGGTGCACTTTGCGGCTGCTATGACAAAACCCATCCTCGCACGCAAGGTCGATTTGGTTGGTGGCCATTAGTGGCGGGCAGATGTGACATGGTGGACTCAACTTGGTGTGGCTCGATCTGAATCATTCGTTTGCCCAGCTCAGATTTGATCGGTGGCTCATTTTCATGTTGGTGTTTCACGCGCGTTGTTGTTGACGCGGGTGGAAGCATTAATGGTGGGCGTGGCTCGAGGTGCCTTACCCTGACTTCGTGTGGTCCTAGATCGATCTGAAGGGGCTCTTGATTCATTCATTACTTGATGGCGAGTTATTGCTAGTTGTCGGGGCTGATTTGGTTGGTGGTCGAGCTTCTTTGTAACCCTAGCTCGGGTTCACGCAGGCATGTTCTATAAGTATCGCCTTTGGCCTCATTTGTAAGGGTTCGGATTGGTTGGGTTTGTTCTCCCATTAGTTGATTGAGCAAACTAAGTCAGAAGACTAAAACAATAGATTTAGCAATAGAGTAGCATTTTAGAAGATTAGTAGTTTTTACATTTCAAGCAAGTGTTGTAACAAACTGGAATTGTTGCAAATGTGATGATTTAATACAAAATGCAGACATTGTGTTATGACTGGTGCCTTCTCTTGCATTGAATAATCTTGCATGGTTCTTGTTCTATCTTTTAAATTGCTTGGAAATGATTGGATATATCTTAGGTTTAGTTAGTAATGCTTGTGATTTAATGCTTGGAGTTTTGTAGCAATCCATGGTTCATACTTTGGGCAGCTTCTTGATTGTGGGAATGTTGTGTAAGGTCAACCTGTACCTCATATTTATGTGCTTAGTTCAACTGTAGATATTCGTCCAGTCTTATTGAATGAATGCCTACAATCTAAAAATCTTTAACACCTTAGAAGATTGCGTTGCTTTCTGCAAGATTGCAGGCATAGCCTGGGTCGAATAGAAATTAGTTTAAGGGATTGGTCCATTCCAAGTATTTCATCATTTGCAGGGTTAATCTTAGAAGTAGTGTTAATATTAGGACTTCTGAAACCCTCATCTTTTGTTGTTTCTTTTATTATTTGGTTAGAACTAGAAATTAAAGCATCACCATATCCTAAAATCTGATGAGTTTAGAGCTTCCAGCATTTGTGCGTAAGACCCCTTGTGATTACCAGCATTTTCACATTGTATCACTGAGTTTATTCTACTGCATTGTCATGACCTGACACCCGTGAGACCTTGGGGTTATCTCTTTGTTCATAGAGACCAACCTTTCAAGAGAGATAGGATAACTTTTATTTTGTCTGAATTATTGTGTAGAAACACCAAACAACATATTTCAAAGGAGAATCTTCTTCCAACATTATAGCAGTCATTCTTCAATGGTGTTTGCAGCTCCTTCATGCTTTATTGGTGTTCTTCATGTTCATCCTCTATTCCTACTCTTTTAGGAAAATTTAGTTTGGAGGTTTCTTAGACCTTCACTTGTATTTCTCTCTTTTAGAGGATTTCTCTCCCACTGGATTTCTCTCCTTTTCTTTGGTTTTGAAATATCTTTTGTTTGTACATGGGTACCTCACTAGGCCTTGTTTGTCGAGACCTATCATGCATTCATCTTTAAAGTTTTGAGCTTCTCCCTAAGTTTCACTTAAGGGGGGTGTTAGAGTAAAAGGTGTTTCCTAATTAATCATTTACTTAACTATTAGGTCCATTTTCCTCTAATTACTTAAGCTTACTTAGGTCATTTTTTTTATGTCTCATTTCATAAGATGAGGATGCATGCCATGATCTTGTTTTATCCTCACCTAGGGTTTCTAGGTTTATTACCCTTTTATAAGGATTTTTTATTGTATAATCATTAAGATGCACATTATTATGATTCATACTTTTTTGGATCAATAGCTCTTGGCCTCTATAGCTTTGTTATTCTCTCTTTCTGTGACAAATGTTTGATTGCACGTGACCTTTGGGAGCTATGGAGTTGATTTTTTCCAACTTCAACAGGAACTAAATCAACCTAGGGCACCAATTAATTTTGAAATTGAACAAAGTGAATCAAAGTTGCATCCACAACCCTAAAGCTCATAGAGGGAACAATGATGTGAGAGTTATGATGATGTTTCTAAATTAGGGTCAATAGAAGCACCAAATCAATCAAAATCATGTGCAAGAGAATATAATTAGGATGCCCAAACAAAATGGTACAAAACAAGAGGAAAAATGCAAGGAATAAACTTTTCATCCTTACAAGTTTGTTCCTTACAAATACACATTATACCTAATCTCTAGAGATATATCAATGTGAGATTTATGCTTTATTAAAAATAACCTACATAAATGGAAATTTTGCTAGCAAGAGGAACACATAAAATGATAATTTATAATAAGTTGTTGTTTTATTCCATATGCATTTTAGTGGCGAGGATGGAAACCTAAAAGGCAATGAAGCATAAGTCGTATTTTGAATTATAAATCAATGGTTGTTTTTATATATACATTTTGTTTGATAGTCGCATTTGCTACCAAGACACTTAAGCCTTGTTTACATAATAATTTAAAATGTTAACATTCTTATTAATACCATGTTTAAACTTATCTTCTAATCCAAATTGTGCACTTAATGCCACAATTATATGTTTTTATTAATCACTATTAGAATACTTTTTGCTATGGTTAAGGAGGGTTTAATTGGGGCCTTACATATTAAAAAATACTCAAAGTGGACAAAGAAGAATATAGGAAAAAGTGGATTGAAGATTTCCTCAATTGAACTGAACTATAAGTAAGAAAAAAAATTACAAACCAAGACTAGAACAAAATCCAAGAAATAAAGTACACTGCTCCAATCAAATTTATTACAAGTTATTGCTTAATTAGTGTCAATAGAAGCACCAAATCAATCAAATCAATGTACAAGAGAAATGTAATTAGGATGCTCAAACAAAATGGTCCAAAACAAGAGGAAAAATGCAAGGAATAAACCTTTCATCCTTACAAGTTTGTTCCTTACAAATACACATTATACTTAATCTCTAGAGATATATCAATGTGAGATTTATGCTTTATTAAAAATAACCTACATAAATGGAAATTTTGCTAGCAAGAGAAACACATAAAATGACAATTTAGAATAAATTGTAGTTTTATTCCTTATGCATTCTAGTGGCATGGATGGAAACATAAAAGGCAATGACAAATAAGTTGTATTTTGAATTATAAATCGATGGTTGTTTTATATATACATTTTGGTTGATAGTGACATTTGCTACCAAGACACTTAAGCCTTGTTAATACCATGTTTAAACTTATCTTCTAATCCAAATTGTGCACTTCATGCCACAATTAAATGTCTTTATTAATCACTATTAGAATACTTTTTGCTATGGTTAAGGAGGGTTTAATTGGGGTATTACATATTTAAAAAATACTTGAAGTGGATAAACAAGAATATAGGAAAAAGTGAATTGAATGTTTCCTCAATTGAACTCAAGTGTAAGTAGGGAAAAAAATACAAAACAAAACTAGAACAAAATCCAAGAAATAAAGTACACTCCAATTAAACTTGTTACAAGTTATTGCTTCCATTGAGTAGATCATGGAGCCATATCAATAAATCATTTTTTATGGTAGGACTAAATAGCATCCACGAAAATTATATTTTATTCGAACATTTAAATTGTGTGAAAGACCTTTTTTAAACATTCATGGAGGAACATTTTAAATACAAGAAAAAATAATTCGTCAACAACTTATATACATTAATAGGTCTCTTTAGTGTGCCTATATGTGATCAAATTTAGTTAGTTTTTATTTAATTCTTACTAGTTTTAAAAATCACATTTAAGAAAATAAAAAGGTGACAAGACATGGGACCCTTCTATAGATATATTGGACCTTGTTGATGTTTGGGATAGACTAGAGGACCGCTATTGCTACTACCACCCAGTGGCTTAATTTTATTTCTATAAAGATTAAACATTCATGGAGGAACATTTAAAATACAAGAAAAAAATTCATCCACAACTAACATACATTAATGGGTCTCTTTAGTGTGCCTATATGTGATCAAATTTAGTTAGATTTTATTTAATTCCTACTAGTTTTAAAAATCACATTTAAGAAAATAAAGAGATGACAAGACATGAAAGCCTTCCATAAATACATTGGACCTTGCTGATATTTGAAATATAACTAGTCAACCGAGACCCTCCTCCCCCTTTTGCTACTTCACCACCACGCGGCTTAATCTTATTTCTATGTATTATAATCCCGCTGTCAACCCCACAACCTCATATAAACTTTAGGAGTGGATATAAAACACATCTAACAATTTTATAAATGATCGTCTAATACCTAGTACTTTCACAAGCATTGGACCCCATTCAACGACTTCTTAGGGTTGGGTTCTCGTTCTCTTCCCTAAAGCACAATAGGCAATCCGCTACTCTCACCTCGACAAGTACAATAACCAACCATTTATCATCTCCCGAATAGCTCTCGCACTGTGAGTTGTTGATCCTCCAAGTGACTGTGGGACGGACCACCTTAGGATATATGGATGGTTGCCAACTGAACTGGACTGGACTAAATATCCTTTAGTCAACTAAACTCCTCTGGACCCCCTTCCGCCCTTTAGAACTATAGTTGCAGGTACTTGCTGCCAGATTCCTCCCATGGAGCACAATAGGCAATCACATTACAACACATCTGCAACAAACTGGATATCCAATGAACAAGTTGAAGACAGCACAAATAGTATGAGGTTCTCTGCCCTGCTATGCAAAATTTACCAAGCAAGAAATATAGTATCACAATTCTTTTTCATTCAACCTGACGTCTAACTTGCTACATAAACCTCGTTGAAAGCAATGGAAAAGATATAATGAGAAACCAATTTTAGCTAACATCATGCTCTAAAAATAACAATACAACAGTAAACGCTAGCCCCGACCTCCAAAACATTGCTCCAAATATGCTTTGAATGACCCTATGTACATAAAAACAGTTGGAAACAACACCTTTTACATAGTTGTGATGAATTATATTCCGCATTTTCAAATGCAAATTTGTCAAAATAAAGTTCAAATTTACACAGTAGTTGTACAGGCAAACAGATGTTCTCCAAACTCTAAATTCCATGTAGGACAGAACCATGCTTTCATATAAATTGTATTATTCATCCAGAAAGTAGTCAGTTAAGGCTTCGAATAACCCCTTTGACCATGTACAGAGTTCGATTGCAGAAGTTTCTATAATAGTTCAAGCAATCTATGAAAAGTGCAATCTTCCATCAATCCACACAGATACATGCCAATGTAATAGCTTGCTGTTCAACCTTTCTAAGTTATATGCATTCATTCATTTAGAATACCTGTGCCGGACATATGATGCAATGATCATAAATTGGCTCTGTAATCCTTGCTCAAAATTCAATCCAATCAGTATTCCATCATATATAAGCATGACCTTTCAAATTCTACTTCTCATCAATAATCTCTAGCTGTTTCAGTTCATGCAACTTGAGGGAATCTAATGAAGCAGCTGCTTCTCTCACAAATCCATGAACATCCTGGAGCTTGGCTAGAACTTGCTGTGTGATGAAGCAGTGCTCAGGTTCTAGCTCTTGATTGATTTTGTCTTTATTTTGCAATTCACATAATCTGTTATGTAGATCTTGAAGATCCTCCCTTCTATCATTCAACTCTTCCTCTTTGCTTTGAACTTCAAACTCTGAAGATTGAAGCTCTAAGATCAAAATATCCAATTCTAGTCTTGCCTCTTCTTGAGACTCCATTAACATTTGCTTTTCATAGAGAGTTCTCTCTAATACAAGCTCTGCCTCCTTCAAAGCAGCAGATTCTGCATTTACTTTTGATTGTACCTGCTCAATTGAAGAATCTACCAAATCCAATTTTCCTTCCAGCTTCTTAATATTTTCCCTATGTTCATTTACTTGCTCCGTAAATTCTTTTAGACTATTTAAAAGTTTTATTCTTTCTTCTTCACCTTTCAACAAGGATGCAGCCTTAACAAACTGCATAGGAGTATGTTCTGCAGATGATCTTAAATCTGAGCATAGAACAGCTTGCTCAGCATCAACCCTCTGTTGTTCAGCAAGCTTAAGCTTGTCTTTCAATTCACAAACCTCAGCTTGGGCAGTTGCCTCCATCTCAATTGTTTGTTCTATAGCAGCTTCTAGGGCCTTTTTAGTGGTTTGGAGATCAGTTAGTTCTTCCATTTTTTCCTTCATAAGACAAGTAAAGGT
Organism: Sequoiadendron giganteum; assembly: GCA_007115665.2. Lineage (NCBI taxonomy): Eukaryota > Viridiplantae > Streptophyta > Pinopsida > Cupressales > Cupressaceae > Sequoiadendron > Sequoiadendron giganteum. The sequence continues at coordinate 328,961,814 of CM021102.1, forward strand.
TTCAACCTTTTCATTTGCAACTGATTCTCGAGATTTCCAGTATTCTTCTGAAGCAGATAAATCAGACAGAAGTGACTTAAGAGCACTTAGTTTGCTGAATGTCCGAACTCTCTTTGCCAGCATTTCATTACTGCATGTTTGAAGAGCATCAATCTGCTCCTTTTTATATGTGATTTCTTTCTTCAGAACCTCTGATAACTTTCTATTGTTCTGCATCTCCTTGTAAGATCTCTCCAAAACACTCAAGCCATCAACAAATTGAGTAATTTCTTCTATTCTCTTTTGTACAACTACAAGCTTGGATCTTGCCAAAGTCAATTCCTGAAGAACAATCTTCTCCCTGTTGGCCATGCTTTCAATCATCGGGTCCTTACCCCTCTGCACCTCAGCTTTTTCAACCCATTTGCCTTTTTCTACATTTGAGAAATGGGCAAGTTCTTCTCTGTATTGCTCTGATTCTTGCAGCCTCCTTACTAGTTGCTCATGCTCCAACTGCATAGTTTGAAGTCTCGTCTCCTTCTCTGCAATGCTGGAGGAAAGCTCTGTAGCTTGATCACAAACTAATTCCAGATCAGCTTCTAGCTTGTCCTTAATCATGTTTAGGTTATCCATTGATTCTCCAAAAAATTCAAGCTTGACATCCATCTCCTCAAATTTGTTTTGCACTTGCTGCTCTTGTTCCTGCAAAACCTTTAGTTTCTCTTCATTCTGTGAACTCAAGCTAATGATTAATGCCCCAGAATTGTGTATATTAATTGTAGAATCCATTGCAATTCTTTCTCTGTTATTAGTCAAGCTTGTTGCCATTTCCTTTTTAGATGAAAGTGGCTGAAATTCCTCTAGGCTTTTTAGTTCAAGATCACCTTTCTCTTGTTCAAAATGTGCATCAAAATTGTCAGCTGGATTCTCAGTTCCCTGGAAGACTTGTACATGTCTCTGATTCATTTCAACCATGTCTTCATTTCCACCTGACAGAGCTTTTAGCTTTAACTTAAGATCCCCTATCTCCTTGAAGAAAAGTGTCCTCTCCTCCTTGAAATGCTCTGATTCTTGAACAGTTTTCTGCAATGTCAGATTCTCATATTCTTCTGCCATTTCCTTCACTTTTGATTGAAGTTTGTCAACCTCTTTCATCAAAAAACAAAAGATCCCAGGAGAATCAGGATTTTCATCCATGTTTTCCCCAAAATCCACTTGCTCTGAACCACAATAAACACTTCCCTTGCATGAAAAAAAGGCTCCACTATCACTCTCAGAAATATGAACCTTTGCCTCTGGTTGCAGCTTCAATTCGTCAGGGAAAGTAAAACATGTGGGATTCCCTGTTACCATCTGAATGTTTTTGGCAATATTGTCATGTTTAAGGGATTCTGCTGCCTTCTGCCATTGCTTTGCTAGTTCATTCCTCTCTTGTGTTGCTTTCTCATACATCTTGACTAGTTTTTCATTCTCCTGTACCATCCTCCCAAGCTCTGTTTGAAGATTTTTAAAATCATTTATCATTTCCTGTTTATGAAATTCTATGTTCTGCTCTATATGCCCCGACTCTGTGCGAGAGGCAAATGGATATTCCTTATTCTCTTTTTCTTCGGTGTCAAGTCCCTGTATTCCTGTTGATTCTTCTTCATGCTCATCACTTTTTCTTGTCAATTTCTGATATTCAATTCCATTTTCCATTGGTTCTTCTTGAAAATCATGTCCCTTGTCACTTTCCTGCAACTCAGGTCGTTGTTGCTCTACCTCATTTATTAAGTCTTGAGATTCTATTTCATTCTTGGCACTTGCAATGAGTTCAGAAGAAACATTATTTTTCACATTTTCATTCCATAATTTCCTAATCTCGTCCTTTTCTTCCATTGCCTTCTCATACATGTCAATTAATCTTTCATTCTCTTCATGTAAGTCCTTTAATTTCATTTGAATCTCCTCAACCTCATTCCTAAGGCGGATCACCTCTTTTTCTGCTTTATCATCTCTTTTGGCACTCATATATTCTTGGATTTTTTCTTTATCATTACCAACAATCAATTTTTCTGGACTTCTTGGACCTTCATGTGCTCCTGCTTCGATATCTGCAACATTCTCTACAGAATCCCACCACATTTTTCTTATATCATCTCTGTCTTGCATTGCTTTCTCATAAAGCTCAAGTAATCGATCATTCTCTTCAGATGTATCATGCAACTTCAGCTGAAGAACTCCAACTTCTTTCCTAAGGACAATTGTCTGCTCTGCTTCAGCACTCACCACATTATCTGTGCAATTGTCCTTAAGTGTAGTGCTTTTTGTATCAAGCTCCTTCTCAAGTTTTTCAACTTGATTTCTGAGTAGGAGGACCTGTTCTTGCAAGTTTATTTGTACTTCCCGGGAACCTTTTTCAGCTTTTCTGATTTCATCTTTTTCTTGCATTGCTTTCTCATAGAGCTCAAGCAGTCGTTCGTTCTCTTCAGATGTATCATGCAACTTCAGTTGAAGATCATCAACCTCTTTCGTAAGAACAACCATCTGCTTTACTTCAGCATTATTTACTCCCTCTGGCCAATTATTTGTGTAATCATCCTTCCTAAATGTGTCACTCTGTCCATCAATCTCCTTCTGAAGTTCTTCAACTTGATTTCTGAGGAGAAGGACTTGTTCTTGCAACTTTTCTTGTACCTCCCGTGAATCCTCTTCAGCTTTTTGGATTTCATCTCTTTCTCGTATGACTTTTTCGAACATATCAATTAATCGTTTGTTATCATCCGCTGATTCCCTCAATTTTTTGCGCAGATCCTCAACTTCCGTGGCCAAGAAAATAGCATTACCCTGAGCTTCTGCTTCACGCTGACTTGCCACACTGATTGCTTCAACTAAGTCTTTTAGTTCCCTTTGTGCTGATAAGCCTTCTACACCAGCTTCCACTTCTTCTGAGTAGTTAACTTCAGTTGCAGTAGCCATTTCCACTGCTCCTGTATTGTTAGACGCCTTCATCCTCTCAATTTGCATCATCAAGTCATCAACACGCCTGCCAATACTTTGCTATGTCAGTATTAAAGTAGTAGTACAGATATTCTTGTAAACGAAACAAATACAACAGCCTCATAGACTGAAGTAAATCTACCTTTCTAATTTTTCTTTGGCTTCCAGGCAGAAGCTCAGGTTATTCCGAAGAGCGTCTGCTTCCCTTCGGTGTTGATCAACCTGTAAAATAAAAGGTTAGTCAGAGCATGAATTAATGTAAACATATATTCCAAAGGGAAATTAAACTGTGCATTCAATGAATAAAGAAACAAAAATGTGTTCTCACTTGTTTTTGAAGATATTCACTCTCTTCACTGAAGGATTCTGTCTCTGACGGTTCCTTCTGAAAAATTAGAAAGACAGTTAGATCAATAAAATTGCTAGCAGTTTAAAGTTTAAACTTATGTTACAAAGCAGAAAATCCTGGGTGCCCAGATATGATTCATCCCAGAATAGGATTCAGATACAGAACACCTGCTGAATCAGGCAGGGTATGGTTTTTTGGGTTTGGAATCATTTTGAGTCAACACAGGTACCCAGGGGATATTCCACAGTTTGGATGTGGTGTTTACATGGGAATTCAAGTTTGACAGATTGATGTCGAATTAGCCTACAGTATTTCAAGTTGATTGGTAGTTTTGTTTAGCATATGCATGATATGAGATTAATTCCTTTTCTTAGGCTTATGATTGTACTCATACCCAGCACACACCCCGCCCCAAAACCAAAATGTCATACCAATACCAGCATACCAAACCCATGCACTAATCCAAACTGTGCATAGAACATGCATCTAATACATTACTTTTTAACCTTTTTCTATCAAAAAAGTTGTGCATAGAATTTGCATCTGAAGAGTGAATTATGAAAAACATAAAATGCTGACCTGGCTCGCAAGATTAGGGTCCAGTTCATGCATAAGTTTCCAGTCTAGAGCTTCCAGTAACTACACAAATTAGGAAATTGATCAAGATATATAATATATTTAGACCAGAATTAAAAAGATTAGAATATTTCACTGAGAATGCAAACCTGATCTCGTAATACTGCTATCTGTTCTACCATTTGCTCATGCTCTCCACCCTCATAGAGTTCTTGGAACCTGGGAAACATCTAGTTATCATTCAACAAGAATATGTGACAAAAAGCTGCCCTGCTTTGCACAAGACATAAATGCAGTATATTACCTACCTTCTCAACTGTTCCATTAACCTTATATTCTCCATTGCAAACCTAGTCACCTCAGGATTTCTATCAAGACGGTTTCGTAGAATTTGTAACTCCTCCATTAACACGGTCTTCTCTTCTAAAAGATGTGCTTCTGCAGACATCTTATCGGAAGCTACAGCTTCCAATCTCTTAATTCTGTCTTCACGAAAACGGAGCATCATCTTTCCACACTGTGCATCTTCCTCACGCTGTTTAACCTATCATGACACAGCAACAACACCATTAACCAATATAAAGATTCTTAGCAAGCTAGAAAACTGGAACACTTCAGAAATGAAGCAACTCCTACCACCATAAACAATTCTATCAATGAAATCTTAGAATTCTCTTTTATATCAAACAATCTGAAAACTTACCAAGCATTTTAATTGTTCATTTTCAGCAGCCATAGCCTTCATTTGCATTTCCATAGCTCGCTCTCTTTTTAGTGCTCCGACCAGCGCAGATTCCAAATCCCTTTTCTGCCAGATAAGGCAAATATATTTGATTACTCAAAATTAGAAAGAACAAACAAAGCCATGAAATACATTTCAGACGAAAATGCATACTCGAGGAGCCTTCTTATAACTAAGCAATGGGCTTGCCACACCCCTTGAGTCACATGCATATGCTCCTGGAGAGCTTAGCAAGTTCATATTTCCATAATCTTCCTCTTGAAGGTGTTCTGCATCCCCCTTGTGCTTCCCACGCAATCGAGAAACTTCTTCCTGTAAAGAAATGAAAAATTAAATTAAAAAACATATACATGCCAGGAGACTAGAACAAAAAATACTGCAAATCTGCTCTCATAGCAAATATGTCTTTTGATAGAAGAATTATAATTAATAACCCTGAAAATCACTAGTGGCAAAATTCTAGGCATGCCACTATGCATTTCAGCCACTGGTTAACTAACATCAGTACCTTCAACTGTTGAATTTGCATTTTCAATGTTATAACATCCCCTGTAGCATTTTCATTGACAGTAGCCTGCAAAATAGTCACAAACAAACCCATTAAGGAGTTGTCTTATCAGCGAACATCCACAAAAGGAGAAAAGAAGGAACTAAAAGAGATTCTTAAATCAAATACATCTGGGATCATCTTACATTATTCCGTATGAATTTTGCCCGTTGTGCAAACTTAAGCGTGCTTAGTGTCTCCATTCCACAGCTGTGGGACACAAAAAACATATCAGGCATTTAACCATAGAAAGGTCTATATATTTATGGATACCTGACAATATTTCAGAAGATCTTGAAAGATGGTATACCAGTTAGACGGGCTGACGTTGGCGATGATGATAGTTTTAGAGTTTCCACCGAGAGAATCCTGAGTCAACAATTGCATTCTATCTATGTTAGCTAGCATGGAAGCAAATATGCACACTGATAATAAATATCTAAATGCTTCCCTTTACTAACAAATGCTTCGAGTTACCTGTGGGCTTTCTGGGTCATCTCACTTAATTATCCATCAATATAAATGGGTTATAAGGACATAGAGAAATGGCTACTCATGGAAAATGGTAATCAAAGTGATCGCTTGAATACTAAATACAAATACACAGCAAAATATTCCAAAAAATTAAAATATATAAATAAATTATCTAATAGTTTTGATATGAATTATTTAGAATCTTTGAGAAAACTAAATTCAACTCAACAGGACTTTGCTAATATTATCAGGAATTTTTTAAAGGAACTATTGACCAATGCATATAAGGTAGTGGGCACTAAAACCTTTTTACTTGCATTTACCCCAGATTCTATAAGTCACATATTTTCATGTTTGCAAGCTTTATCCTAGATAGGACAGGATACAATTCATGGTCACCTTCTGGCTAATTAAATCTGTATGATTGTTCAACTTAAGGCAGTGTCAATGATAGTCATGATTTTTCCTCTGCCCATAAAAATGATTTTGAGAGCTTTTTAGGGTTACACTGTAAGTTTTTTTGCATAAAATTTTCAAAACACATTCAGAGATTCATTATCAGGGAAAGGAGAAGAAATGGAATGAATTGCAGACCAGTCTGAATAAATACTTGGTGTGGCGAATGGGAATTGGAAAGGTCACAGGAAACAAGAGAGAAATTAATAAGATCAGAAAACAATGAAAAAAAAGAAAAAAAAAATCAAAAAGGGAAGAAATTAAAACAAAAGAAATAAGAAAAATAGTCGCCTAGAAAATATTAGAAATTGAAAATCCATAAATAGAGGAAAATTCAACTAGAACATATTACTAAGGTTGTATTAAACTAAACTGATAGGATTTTTAAAATCATAATACAAAAAAGAATTAATGAGGAACTTTATTAAAAAATAATAAATTCAGAAAAACAATAGCTGCTTGAAGTTCAAAGCCAAGAACCATTTCTAAAAAATTAAAGGTAGTATAACTAACCTGGAGGAGAAATGTAAGTTTTGAGTCACGATATGGTACATGTTGTGCCTTCCCATTGGCAATATTTACAAGGTTCATTATCACAAGCCTGCACATTTTTCCCTTAATTGATTCAAATCAGATGGATCTCGACAAAAACATAAATACAAGAGTTCATTTAATGATGGCATAAACAGTCTAAGCATCAAAAGGAAATATAAAAATATACTTGATTTCAGTACCCAAGAGTTGAAAGTGACTTATTGATATTTGTGGCCTCTTTCAGACGTTCACCCTCAGCACCTGAACTCTTCTGCCTGTTAAATCAATTATTATTATAAGTTGTTCAACTGCCAAATTATCCTGCATTTATTTATACTTGCAAAAGCACAATCACAAAAAATCCTTCACAATTTTCTACAATAGACAGTACCTTTCTGAACCTGCCAAGTCAACCAGATTCAAGCGTCCAAATCTATGATGAGTCACAGATTGACATTCCCACTAGAAAACAATAACAAATATATTCATCAAAATGGTAAATGAAAGCATATAGACCATTTTTTTCAATGTACATAACAAAGATATCCAACTAAAACAGGAATGCCCTGCAAGACTTATATATAGTATATACCATTATAAACAGAACTTTCAACAAGAGAAATTTTATTTTTCTCAAGAAGAGATAGGATTTTAAATTTTAATTCTATCAATTTGAAGTTAAACATGATTTCCAAACCTTTAAAATCTTTGGTTTCAAGGGTGGATTGCAGCCAAAAAGTGGCATGACTGACACAATATTGGAAAATAGAAATCTGCTTTACCTTGCTTTCAATGATACAAGTAAATACACTATGAGAGCGGCTGCTAGCACGGTTCATATTTGTTGCTGCAACTTTTCTGTTTGCAGCACCCTGAAGTGAAAAAATAAAATTAGCTTTGCAAAATATGTCTTCCAATTCTCATCATGCAGAAAATCAGAAATAGGAAGCTATTGCAATATATGACCTGAAGGAGCAGCTTAATAACATCGTTGACACCTTGCACCTCGATTTCTGAAAGATTTTCAACATATACTCCCTTCTTAGCATCTTCCCTCATCTTTGCATCAAAAGATATCAGGTAAGATTACATTATAAGTAACCAACACAATGCTTAGAGCAGTTGTCTACAATAAATTGAAAGAAAGATATCACTTTCTTGCCTGCAAATTTGTTGATGATGGCTCTAGGAGATCTGCAACCTGCTCGTTGTATATCTCTAGAAAGGAGCACTTGCAAACAAACTTCAATTTTTCTTCTCTTCTAGTATCCTCTTCCTGTGGGATACTTGAAATGAGTGAGCTGTCAACAAGTAGGTTGCCAATGAAACTGAAGAGTAAACCCAAACCCAAACACAGATTTACAAACCTTATGAATTCTTGTGAATAAATGCTCAAAAACACGTGGTGTCATTCCACGATTTGCACTCAGTTTTTGCTCTGCATCCTCAATGTCACCAAGCATAGTATGTGTTTTCCCACTACCAGTCTGAATGAGTCAGAAAACAAGTCAATTTTATGGAAGCAAAAAGAAAATTGTCAGAAGGAATAAGCAAGAATTTAAAACAATATAATTAGATAGAATCCAATTTATAACATGATAACAAACTAGTGGAAAGAATAGTGTAATCTCAGTTATAAAGAAAAACCAAAAGAACAACAGGGATGAGATAAGTAAGAACAGTTAACAAAGAATGGTCTTACCTGGCCATATGCAAACATGCAGCTATTATATCCTCTCATGCAATTCTCAACCATGGGCAATCCAGCAACTCTGAACAATTTGTCCTGCATTCATTCATAGTTTTAGATGGTACAAAAATTAAAGTAATAGGATAACAACATACAATAGATTATCTTTCATTCTAGCTAAGAACTAAGTATTAACCTGAGTTATCTTTTCACCAGCTACAAGATCAAATGTAAAACGAGATTCTGGGTTCCCCAACCATGCTAAAGTGTGGGAACTATCCTGTCTGACACATCTTGAATGACCTTGAGAAGCAACTTCAATGCCACTAAGAGGACGAATTCGAATAACAACCTGGAAAAGCACAGATGGTAGAATGAATTTTAAAGCAAACAGCTATTATCAGTGACAAAAAGAAAAGGCAAACAACATATTTTCTGGGCTTTTTCTCTCTATTCCATATTAGCCAGTATACCTACTACAATGACTTGCTAAGTCCCTAGTACACATAAAGCTGAGCACTAGGTGACATCTATCACTACTAACCCTGCTAGGCCAAAATCAAAGTATAAAGTGTAGTGAAAATGCAGAAAAGAACTAAAAGCACTTCCATCAAGTTCCAATAACCATGCATAAAATGAACTTTATGATCCACATACCTGAACATTATGGTCATCCCAAAAAGAGGGGTCCTCTTGAAGCTCAAAATGATGTTGCACAAAGTTGTTTTTTGACTCCAACTGTAAACTCTTGAGTGGAGCAACATTTTGACTCTCTGTAGAAGGAAGTGCTGCTAGAGTTCCAGTGCTTGCAGTAACAGACTGGTTGTATTTGAGAGATCTTGCTACACCATTAGGAGTTGCAGATGAATTATCTGAACTGCCAACCACAGAAAAAGCTATAGGCTCACACAACAAGCCCATTTCATGAAGACTCCCTTGGGAAGGATATTTTGTCAAGCCTGTGGAATGTTTGGAAAAATCCATTTCTGTGGCACTTGAAGAATGACTCCTCGGCTCCTGCCATCCAAACCTGTTCTTTGTATATGAAAAGCCTGTTGAGCTGTTAAGGAGCTCACTGTCAGGTGTGCTGCAATTCAATCCCCTGAATATATTGTCCCCAGACTGACTAAAACCATGTGCACTCCCTGGGCCAGAAAGCTTCATCTGAGCAAACTGTGTGGTGGAATCTAATTTTGGTCCAGGAGTAATTAAATCATGCTCTGCATTTGTGCCACCTGGTAAATTAAAGCTGCCCTCTGGAATGGGACATAATGGAGGCCGCATAGTGGTAAAGCAGTAATCTCTGGCATTGATTTCTAGTGAATGATTAGCATCACCATTGTTAGTAATCATGTCCGAAAACATTTTCCTGGGGGAGTTCTTTATAGGTATACGGAGTGGAGATGCCGCTGCTTTCTTCATTTCTTATTCATTCACTAGTTCGTTTCTATTTTCAATTATCTAAACTCAATCGTTTCCAGAAATATGTTTCAAAAATGTGAACCTATTGAAATAACCTCAAAAATCGAAGTATCTAATCAAGTAAATTTTGCTTTCAAACCGCCATTAATCAATCTTCTTTGTCAACAACTAAGCAATCAAGTCAAATTCCTCCACAAACCTTAGAAAGATTAAATCAAATAACATACCAGTGACTACGCTTCAAACCCAAGCCCTTATAGTCAATGCCCATTCGGCATCTGCAGCTATTAGGGTTCCAAATAAAAGCTACAATGCTAGAACTGAATCCTCCTAATCCAGTGCAAACAACGAACTTGGACTTGAAAGGAAAACCGCCAAAAACCCTTGGGCTTCCTCAAATCCTGCAAGGAAAGATTTCCTCGCCTGTCTCTTCAAACCTTAGGCTTCAAATACAAAACTTCCCCCGCCAAAACTCTGTTTTAACACGATCGACTTTAACATGATTTGCTTCTGCACACGATCGACGTCATCCACTGAATGAGCCTAGCCTTGTACAACAAAACCGTCATCCTTCAAATTCAACAAACCCTGAAAAAACTAGCATTCCTCCACTTCAAAAGTAGGACCCTATCATTCCTATCCCTAAAAACAACGATGCCTAAACCTGAAATTTTCCGAAACATTTAAAATGAATCCCAAGAAAAAGCACCCCAACAACAACACTTGAAAATTGCCAGCCTGATATTTTTAACTTGATTTATTCTTAAAAACACCATCAGAAATAAACATTTCTAATGTAAAAGCCTTACCTCAAATTTCACTCTCACAGCTGCAGATGGTCGGCTTGAAATCCGTCAAGCTCACCGGTTAAAAGAAGAAGCAAAATCTCTGAATTTTTTGTCGGGATTTCTCGAAACTTGAAGTGGGTAGTTTTAATTCAAAAGCAGGTGTCTCCGAACAGATTTTAGCCGTGAAAATCAGCTGGTGCAGAAGTTTTTTCACCCTACTCCAGTGTCTGCAATTTTTCCTTCTATGGTCGTAAAATCTTTATATGTTTTCTTCCTTTGAATAAGTTGTGGAAGGGGACTTATTGGTACGAATGAAATGAAATAAATCTTCTTTTTCTTCGCCTCCTCATTCAAAATTTGAATGCCCAAAGCGAGGGAGAATCTATACCATTGGTTGCTTTCACCGGTCCATCCGACGGCCCAAGTGGACTTTAGGACTAACGGTCATTCTGCTTTTGAGACGTTACTTTGATATTTCAAATAACTAAGAAATATTGTTTTCTTAAAAAAGAAAGATTTATTTATTTTTTCAAATTTTGCCATTGTATTGAGTAGGCGTTTTTCCTAGCATTGTCTAATCATCTTTTGTTTAGATGATTAAAATATCCGTTCATTAACTTTGTGAAAACTATGAGATGGTCCCACCCAAAGGTTAAATTTGATGGTTGAATCATTATAGTTACACTTTTAAGCTAAAAGTGTAATAAATATTTATAGACTCGTTTTTTCATTGGAAATATTTTAATAATATATTAAGTAAATATAAATATAAAAGTTTATATAGAAAGTTTATAAAAATAAGCAATCAAATAGTATTAATATAATTTAAAATATTAAAACTGTTCAAAATATTTTAAAATTTTGGAAGAGGCTTAAATATAAATAGGAGTTTTAAGAGGTATTCCAAGAGGATTGTCACACTAGGGCACCATCCACTACGAGTGCTTCTTAGATAGATCTCAGGCCTCCCACCAATTATGAATAGCCAAGGGAATCTAAATAGATAAGGGAACCAACGCATCCTACCAAGGGGAAGATTTATAATTAGAGGTAAATTTACATGAGCTATGAACTCCTAATTAATGGTGGATTCATACCCATGGCATATTGTCAAGAGTTGGAAGCTTTCCTACAAGGGGAGGTCAACCAACCTACATAAGAGGCAAAGAGAAATGACCCCAACTACAAGAGCAACAAAGCTTATGAGTAATGAAAGGAGGAATGGTATGAATAGTGTTGTGAAGAGGAACTCAATTCATGGTGCATGGGGCACTTCCCTAGTGATTGAGAAAATCCTCCACTTATTAAAACTAAAGTGCCACCTTCTCAACATGGGCCTAGATCTAAAGGAAAATAGTATACAATGCATTCACTCTCTCAACTAGAGAGAATGCATAGCTAATATCATTAGCAACAACAAAAAAACTTCATTTTTAGACTTAAATTTATTTATTTTTGTTAGGTAAGGTGTAGGCAAGTTGTTAAGATTATATTCAAATATAGAAAATTATAGTTGTCTTTTACAAAATAATTGTTAACAATCATATTTATATCCACTTTCTATTCTGATGCTTCAGGGTAACTCAGACCTGAACTCTTCCTAACTATCAAAATGGAGCTATTTGTAGCTCTACATTATAGCAAGCTACCTATTTACACAAACTTACATCAAAATGATAAAACATATTTCATCCCCTATGCATCCTGAGTTGCACACCATCAACTGTCATCTCATTGAACTCCTTCAGCCATTCTAGGTCGTGCATTGGCTCCAAATTGTTGACCCTTTTTGTCATATCTCAATTTCATTTTTGCATTTTAGGAATTTGAGGAAATTGAAATATTTGGAAAAATAGAATTTAGCATTTCACTTGATAGAATGCAATGATGAAATTGAAAAATGAATAATATGCAATTTCCTGATTTAAGAAATTATTTTATGAGATTATCGGTTGAAGATTACTAATAAGTGGACAAGTGTAAGAATATGTGTGCTTGAAACGGGTTGAAGGACAAGAACTTGATTGAGTTAGGCATGCTTAGTCGGATGACCACTGTAAGCGATGATGGAATCTGGAATATCACACACCACAATAGAATATGACATGTACATATGTTTGAAAAGTTGACAAATTGCATTCATACTTGGTGTGAAAATTATAACTAATGGAAAGAACAAGTGTGTTCTTAACTCATTTTGTCGGTTTTGGAATTTATATTCAACAAAAATTGAAAAAGGAAAATCCAATTTGTCTTGTACAAAAAAATGATATCCTATGTTCACTCTTTTGAATAAAATTAAAATGCAATTTGAGAAGACAAGAGATTTTGTATATGTATGTAATCTCAAGGATAATGTGTGAAATTATATATATATATATATTTCACAAACACACACACACACACATATATAAATACGCATACAAAAGGAAATGTGAATGATTTTTGAAATCGTGGAAAAATTTCAACATATGTAACTCCCACCAAATTCAGGGAGGTTGATTCCCTCATGTGGAGGAGTGGGTGGCCAACTAACATAATGAACTGCGAAAATTAAATTTTCATATCGTACCCAAAATAGCAAGGACGATTTGAATTGGGGGATGGGGAGAAAATTCCAAAAAAAAGGGGAAAAAAGGGGGAAAGGAGAAAAATCGACGAGTTAGAAGGAAAAAGCAAAGCAATTCAGTGGAAAGGAAAAATCTTCAAGCTAAAACTCATTGGAGGTAATTTGAACTTCTGGTTTAGCCATATGTTATCAAATTAATCTCCTATTCATTTTACACCAATATGTGTTTATTGTGCATGTATGAATTTGGGGTTATGTTGTCTAAGAGATTGACTATGTCAATCTCATGTGAAGCCCATAAGGGCCGAGCTTTGAAGCTCTGTATTATTTGTAAAGGAATGATCGACCCACTGTTTGGGTCGGATTTCACACCCACAATGAGACATTTTATGCGCATAAATTTCATCCATTTTGGGTCCTGGCCTATCGGCCGACCCAGATGTAATTTATTGTGAAAAGCTTCTATGTGTGCATCGCCATAGGCAATAAGCTGAAAGCCTAACCTCTGTCTCATTTTATTTAATGGATTCTCACTATATTTTTATTAGCCACCTAATCTTAGGTTAGGTTGGTAAAGAATGCCTCATATCATAGAGGTTGAGTGAAGCAAAAATTGCTCTTTTAAATGAGTCTAACCACCCACTATAATGTGGTGATGAGATCGAACAAATTGAATGCTCGATAGAAAAACTCTTTGAAGTCGTGATGACCTTCTCAAGCCACGAAACTGGTAACCGTTATTGTATTGCATGATCGAGTTTATGAATATGTATATATATAATGACTTATATACATACATATATACGTGTATGAGATTTGTCTCTTATTGATATTTGTTCCATTCTCTATTAAATCTGGAAGAAAGTATCGACTATGTTTGCTATTTTATTCATGCATTTTAGGGGTGAAAAACACCGAAATTGGTAAAACTAATGGCTTGAAAGATATTGGCCAAAGTTGAACATCCCAAAGGCATACAATATCATGTTATAAAGAGTTGATAACATGTGTATCATATCCTCTAGAAGATTTGGATCGATGGGCAGGGCTCACATTTGTTTTTTGTGATTATTTTGAACATGAAAATAAGTATGAACTCTCAGTTTTGTAACAAATTGAAAACTCTTATATTTCATTAATGGGTGATATTATTTTGTTTAGATTCATCAACCTACTTTTATATGAATCCCTAACTATGAAAGAAAATTGATGGTTATAATGTATCTAAGACTGGAAATTAGATGATATTATTATTTCAATTAATCATCTGAATTTGGAAAATAGATGATATTGCTATTTGAATAAACCATCTGAATGAATTGATGTTATATTTCTTCTTGAATATGGAAGTATACTTGTGTAAAAGAGATTTTTCATTTAAATTTTAGAATGTATATGCATATGAACATAAAATATTCATTTCCAAGCATATATATGATCATGCATAAAGAATCCTCTATACATGTGGTATACCTTCTAATTCATCTTGCTTTACTTTACTTATTGAGAAAGTTATAAATGATATGAAAATGGAATCAAAACTATAAATCTAGAACAGTATTGAGTTGCAAATACATATGATATTAGATGAATAGACATACCAAGTGTGAATGAGTATTGTTTGATTTTTGAATGGAATGATACAAGAATTCTTGGTAGACTGTAGAACGATAGAATGTTTCTAATGGATGGTCTAAAGGGAGGGATACCCCTTGATATGATAAGCTTTATTTCTGAGAATGGGTGCCAGAGAGAGTAGATTTTCTTTTCCAAATCTAACCAAAATTGTATTTTATACAACGTGAGCTTGGCCAAGCTTTATAGTCATTTTTTATATATGTATACAGAATAGATTGTGTTATTTACCCTCTCTCTGTTGCATTGAATTTACCTAACATGGAACTTGCATATTCTAATAATATATATAGAAATGCATGTAGTTAGGCATGCAAAGATTCCACCTTGCAAATTGTATCTCTTGCTAAGTGTTTCATGCAAGGTCAGGTATTCTTCGACTGACTGAGGAGGAATTGCTTCATGGTTGGGTGGAAAAGAATCTCAATCACGTTCTTGTCCACTAGTGGAGGTGAGCTATCATCATGGAATCATACCAGAATTCTATTGTTTTGTATCATTGATGTAAAGGAACAAATGATGTATTTATAAGAAAACTATGTAATCTGAATTGACTTTGACGAGTTGAATGCCTAGTCAAATATGTATGTAACTATTGACATATGGAAGTGAATATATTTATTTATTTTTGATTTATTGTGATTTATGACATGAAATTGCTAAATGGAATTAGCTATGGAATTTGTGTCATTTAAATTAATATTTATGATATCAATATTTATTTATTTTCAAATTAAATCTAGCTGGGTTGTTACATTTGGTATCAAAGCTCAAGGTTTGGCTCTAGACCTATGAGCCCACGAAGTCTGAACTAGGGAATAGTGGACCCATAACTAGATTTAAATTTCGTAGAAAATGACCAATTTGAATTGGTTGCAAGAAATGGGAAGGTCCAAGTCGAGAAGAAAGAAAGGGAAAACCAATAGGGCTACGAAAAAGCAAATTGTTATTGAGGAAAGTCCCAAACTCAAAGACCAACCTAAGATTCCTCATGAAGAAACTTTAGCACACACCCTCATGAAAAATCTAAGAAGGAAAGAGAAGAAATTGTCTTGTATGATAATGTGTATCTTTTCTTTTTCTCTTTCCTTCTTAGCTTGCTTTTTATGTGCATTAAATATAATATATTAAGCATAAAACCTTATTCTTGAATTGTAAATGTGACTGTGATGCAATTTGAGTGTGAGTCACTATGGTGACCACCAAACAAGATCCTAGCAGTAGCGAATAGGACAATAGTCTAATTAAGAGGTTAGACCAGATTTTGGAACTCTTGAACTGGCAAGAATCTAGAATGGACCATTTGGAACAAGAGGTACAAGGAGTGTGAGAAGATCATAATCTCAAGAATGAGGTATCCGACCAAGGAGAATGGATCATAATCGAGGTCAGATTGAGGAAGAACTAGGAAAGGATCTTAAGAAGGTAGCACTACTGAAGTTCGATGGTAAGGCTATCGAAGATGGGGCTGAGGCCTGGATCATAGAGATGGAAAAATACTTTGGTCTTCGTAACCTGTCAGATCAAACCAAGGCTACTTGGGCTACGTACCAATTGTCTAGGGAAGCAGCTACTTGGTGGGATAACGAGAAGGTCGAAGGAAGACTTCCACCGGAAGGGATCACATGGGAATTTTTCCTTGAATATTTTAGAAAGAGGTGGCTACCACATCTTTTCTTCAACAAGAAAATGACTGAATTTTAGAATATGGCCCAAGGAGTCCTGACAGTAGTGTAGTACTGGGAGAAGTTTACCAATCTGCTTAAGCATGTGCCCTAGTATCAAGTTGATAAGCATTTCTGGATCCAAAAGTTTATACTAGGAATGAGACCCCACATTGGAGTTGAAGTGGATCTCCACAATCCTCCTACTATGGTCAAAGCTTTTGAAAAGTCTATAAAGCAAGAGCAGAAGTTGTAGTAGTTGTCTAATCTTCGTAAAGGATCATAATCTAAGCCTCGGTCTAGAAACAAAAGATTTCAGAAGGGTGAAAAACAAAAAGGAATCAAGTCCCATCAAATCAAAAGCCTAAAAATGGAAGGCAACCTTTCATAAAATGAAGAAGGCAACCAAGGCAGAAGGAATAAAAGAGCTAACAAGGGTAATGGCGCCTACAATAGCACCCAAGGACACATAAAAGAAGATAAGTCTAGAACTCAAAGAGGATCGCGTGACATATGTTACACTTGTAGGGGACATCAATATGCCTCTAACTTCCCTTATAATTTGAGGTCACAAAGGGAAGGAAATAAAAAACAAACCCCGCAACACAAGATACAGGCAAGCGGAGTACCAGGCTTCTCCCATACGATTGACAGGTAAGCTCTATGGCCGAACCGTTTCCTTTTTTATAGATACTACAGCTATTGAATGTTTCATAGACCCTCGAATGATTTCAAAGCTACCCATTCGATCTGGTTATATGAAGAATTCATGGTCTATTCAGCATGGTAATTGAGCAGAGCAGGTAGTAGACTCATGTCTCTTTTGTAGCGAGTTGGAGCTTCCCACCTTCATGACCCAAGTTAACCTTTATGTTGCACCATTAGGATCCTACAATGTAATCTTAGGAATCAACTGGCTGACTGAGCATAAGTCTATTGTGAATTGTGAGGATAAGATGGTGAGATGTATAGATGACTATGGGAACCCAACTGAGGTACATGGGGTACAACCCCTAGAACTTAGATAGATCTCAGCTATGCAGCTTCAGAGAGCTCAGTGGAAGGTTTGTTCATATATGTTGTGCATGTTAGTGAACTTGACAAAGAGAAACCATACCTTGATGATTATCCAATCCTTAGGGAATTCTATGATGTGTTTCTTGAAGATCTCACTGAGATACCTCTGAAGCAAGGATTTGACTTCTCCATTGACTAAGGCCCAATATAGGATGACCACCATAGAGCTCTATGAATTGAAAGCCTATTTATAGGATTTTTTACGTAAGGTTCTTATTAGACCTAGTGTGTCACCTTGGGGAGCACTAGTCCTCTTTGTGAAAAAGGATGGAACCTTGTGTGTGTGCATAGATTATCGAATGTTGAACAAGCGACCATCAAGAATTGGTACCCTCTTCTGAGAATTGATGAATTATTTTATCAAATGAAGGGAGCAATAGTGTTCTCAAGAATAGATCGTAGGTCTAGCTACCACCAATTGAGAATAAAAGAGGAGAATATTTTAAAAATAACTTTTCAAACTTAGTATGGGCATTACGAGTTTACTATGGTACCCTTTGGGTTGACCAACACACCTACAACTTTCATGAACCTTATGAACAATGTGTTTTGAGACTGTTTGGATGATTTCATCCTAATTTTTATTGATGACATTTTGGTTTATTCTAAGACCATTGAGGAGCACGATCAATTCTTGAGGATAGTCCTGTAATGACTAAGGGAAAAGAAACTTTTTGGAAAGTTATCCAAGTGCTTGTTCTACCAAGACAGGGTGCATTACCTAGGCCACATCATCTCAATAGAAGGAGTTTCTATGGATATTGAAAAGATAAAGGCAATCGTGGAATAGCCAACACCTCAAAATATGTCAAAAGTGAGAAGTTTTATGGGTCTTGCAGGATATTAAAAGAAATTTATGCAAGGGTTTTCTAAAATAGCAGCCCCAATAACATCTCTTCAAAAGAAAGGAAAGAGGTTCGAGTGGACTGAGAAGTGTGATCAGGATTTCTAGCTCCTTAAGGATAAGCTCACTGTAGCTCTGATACTCATTATTCTAGTTCCCAATGGTCAATTTTTGATGATAACGGATACCTCGGGAGATGGAGTAGGAGCAATGTTAATGTAAGAAGGGAAAGTGGTCGCATACAAGTCTAGGAATTTGAAACAACATGAAGTAAAATACGCACCACACGACTTGGAATTAGTAGCTATAATGCACACCCTATAAATGTAGAGGCGTTATCTTTTAGGAAAGCCATTTGAGCTCAAAATAGGTCACTAGGATTGAGATTCATTTATACACAGCCTAACCTTAATGCATGTTAGAGGAGATGGCTAGAATTCCTTAGCGAGTATGACTTTAGAATTGAGTACATAAAAGGAAAAGAAAATTGAGTGGCAGATGCTCTTAGTAGATGAAGACATCTAGTGACTATGACCTCTATGAGATTCAACCTATAACAGCAAGTGATGCAACACTTGCAATGTGATGAGAAATATGAGAAGGTAAAAAAGGATCGCAAAGAGAATCTGTCAGACCATCAATTCAATGGGTATGAGTTTGAACCAAGCAGTATCTTAAGATACCAGAGATGGATGTATATCCTAGATTCTGGAGAGCTTAGGAAGTTGGTCCTAGATGAGGTCCACAATGCACCATATTCAGGACACCTCAGAGTTACAAAAATGATCGCAGAGCTAAAGGTCTTGTACTTTAGGCCAAAACTCAAGAATGACATAGTAGAATACATAGCCAGATGCTTGGAGTGTTAGTGAGACAAGGCTGAGCACATGCATCTAGCAGGGCTCCTTTATCCCCACGACATACCTGAGTATAAATGACAAGTGATCAATATGGAATTTTTACAAGGGTTACCTCTAAGCAAGAAAAATCATGATGTCATTCTGGTAGCAATTGACAAGTTGACTAAGGTGGCACATTTTATTCCAGGGAACCTTACAGATGGATCGTTGATCTTGGCCAAGAAATTTGTCCAAGAGATCTTCCATTTACACAGAGTGCCAGAAACCATTATATCTGACCAAAATACACAAATGACATCCAAGCTTTGTACAACCTTGAATGCATCATTGGGGACTAAGCTAAACCTCAATTCAACCTATCATCCTCAGGTTGATGATCAAACTGAGAGAGTAAATCAGGTTGTAGAAGACCTCCTTCGGATGTACTGTATGGATTAACAATATAAATGGGAAGAATACTACCACTAGTAGAATTTGCTTATAACAACTCCAATCATGCATCCCTAAGAATGGCACCTTTCGAGGCTTTGTATGGGTGGAAGTGTTGTACTCTCATTAGTTGGGACAAATTGGAAAAAAGGATTATAGTGGGCTCTGAGATGCTAAAAGAAATAGAAGAGCAGTAGATAGGCAAAAGAGTTATGCCAACAAAAATAGAACCTTTAGACACATTACAGTTGGAGACAAGGTATTTTTGAGAGTCAATTCACATAAGAGATCTATTACCTTCGAGAAGTCATCCAATTTGGCCTTGAGATACATGGGTCCATTTGATGTAATAGAAATGATCAACTCGGTCGCATATAGACTTGCTCTACCCCCTGCTTTAGCTCAACTTCATAATGTGTTTCATGTTTCTTTTTTAAAATTATACCACCCAAATGTGTCTCATATACTTGATTGGTGTTCTTTACAGGTGGAGGATCCAGGAGTGGTGCTAGTGGAGCCTAATAGAATTCTAGATAGATGCAACATCAAGTTGTAAAACAAGGACATTATTCATTATAATGTCCAATGGGACCAGTATCATGAGGACAATGCTACATGGGAGGATGCAGAACAAATAGAATGCTCCTTCCTTCATTTACTTTCCTAGATAGACTATTGATGATCATGTTTGGTTTTGATGCCTAAAATTTTGGATTGTTATGCTATGACGTTTTAGCTTGAAAACAATGTGAAATGTGATTATCTATATATTGATGCTTGATGTTTTGGAATTGGCATGTTATTGATTTGAAAACAAGGTGAAATGACAAACATATGTAAACCAATTTTGTTTGATCAAACATCAAGATGATGTATTTTTTAAGTGGGCAAGGATGTCATATCTTGATTTAATTTCTATATTTTAAGAATTTGAAGAAATTGAAATATTTGGAAAAAAGAATTTAGCATTTCATTTTATAGAATGCAACGATGAAATTAAAAAATGAATAATATACAATTTCCTGATTTGAGAAATTATTTTATGATTTATCAGTTGAAGGTTACTAATAAGTGGAAGTGTAAGAATATGTGTGCAGGAAATAAGTTGAAGGATGAGAACTTGATTGAGGTAGGCATGCTTATCCGGATGACCATGGTAAGCAAGGATGGAATCTGGAATATCACACACCATAATAGAATGTGACATTTGCATATGTTTGAAAAGTTAACAAATTGCATTCATACTTGGTGTGAAAATTATAACTAATGGAAAGAACAAGTTGTGCATTCTTAGCTCATTTTGTCTATTTCAAAATTTATATTCAACAAAAATTGAAAAAGGAAAATCCAATTTGTCTTGTACAAAAAAAATGATATCCTATGTTCACTCTTTTGAATAAATTTGAAATGTGATTGAGTAGACAAGATATTTTGTATATGTATGTAATCTCAAGGATAATGTGTGAAATTATTTATATAAATATGTGTGTGTGTGTGTGTGTGTGAAATATATATATATAAATACGCATACAAAAGGAAATGTGAATGATTTTAGAAATTGTGGAAAATTTAAATATATGTAACTCCCACCAAATTCATGGAGGTCGATTCCCTCATGTGGAGAAGTGGATGGCCAATTAACATAGTGAACTACAAAAATTAAATTTCCATATCGTACCCAAAATAGCAAGGACAATTTGAATTGGGGAATGGAGAGAAAAAACCAAAAAGAAGGGGAAAAGCGAGGGAGGAGAAAAATTGACTAGTTAGAAGGAAAAAGTGGAGCAATTCGATGGAAAGGAAAAATATTCAAGACAAAACTCATTGGAGGTAATTCGAACTTTTCTTTTAGTCAGATGTTGTCAAATTGATCTCCTATTCATTTTACACCAATATGTGTTTATTGTGCATGTATGAATTTGGGGTTTTGTTGTTTAAGAGATCGACTATGTCGATCTCATATAGTCGATCTCTCATGTGAAGGTCATGAGGGTCGAGCTTTGAAGCTCTGTATTATTTGTAAATGAATAATCAACCTAGTGTTTGGGGTCAGATTCCACACCCATAATGCAACATTTTATGCATATAAAGTTTATCCATTTTGGGTCTTGTCCTATTGGCCGACCCAAATGTAATTTACTGTGAAAAGCTTGTATGTGTTCATCACCATAGGAGACAAGCCAAAAGGCTAACCTCTTACTCATTTTATTTAATATATTCTCACTATAATTTTATTAACCACATGACGCTAGGTTAGGGTGGCGAAGAATGCCTCATATCATAGAGGTCGAGTGAAGCAATAACTGCTCGTTTAAATGAGTCTTACCACCCACTGTAACATGGTGGCGAGATCGAACATTGAATGCTTGATGGAAAAACTCTTTGATGAAGTTGTGATGGCCTTCTCATGACATGGCTCTGGTAACCATTATTGTATTGCATGATCGAGTTTATATATATATATTTGTATGTATGTATATATAATGACATATATATATACATATATATGTGTATGAGCTTTGCTTCTTATCGATATTTGTTCCATTCTCTTTTAAATCTGGAAGAAAGTATCGACTATGTTTGTTATTTTATTCATGCATTTTGGGGGTGAAAAACACCGAAATGGGTAAAACCCGTGGCTTGAAAGATATTGGCCAAAGTTTAACATCCCAGAGGCATACGATATCATGTTATCAAGAGTTGATAACATGCATATCGTATCCTCTGGAAGAGTTGGATCAATGGGTAGAGCTCACATTTGATTTATGCGATTATTTTGAACATGAAAATAAGTATGAACTCTCAGTTTTGTAACAGATCGAAAACTCTTATATTCCACTAATGGATGATGTTTTTTTGTTTAGATTCATCGACTTGCTTTTATATGAATCCTTGATTATGAAATAAATTTGATGGTTACAATGTATCTAAGACTGGAAATTAGATGATATTGTTATTTCAATTAATCATCTGAATTTGGAAAATAGATGATACTGCTATTTGAATAAACCATCTGGATGAATTGATGTTATATTTCTTCTTGAATATGGAAGTATACTTGTGTAAAAGATATTTTTCATTTAAATTTCAGAATGTATACGCATATTCATTTCCAAGCATATATGTGATCGTGCATAAAGATTCCTTTATACATGCTCACATACATGCGGTATACCTTCTGATTCATCTTGCTTTACTTTACTTATTGAGAAAGTTATAAATATTGTGAAAATGGAATCAAAACTGTAAATCTGGAACAATATTGAGTTACATTTATACATATGATATTAGATGAATAGATATACCAAGTGTGAATGAGTATTGTTTGATTTTTGAATGTTATGATACAAGAATTCTTGGTAGACCATAGAATGATAGATTGTTTCTAATGGATGGTCTAAAGGGAGGAATACCCCTTGATATGATAAGATTTATTTTGAAGAATGGGTTCCAGAGAGAGTAGATTTGCTTTTCCAAATCTAACGAGAGTTGTATTTCATACGGCATGAGCTCTGCCAAGCTTTGTAGTCATTTTTTATATATGTATACGAAACAAACTATGTTATTTACCCTCTCTCTGTTACATTGAATTTATCTAGCATGGAACTTGCATATTCTAACAAAATATATAGAAATGCATGTAGTTAGGCATGCACAGATTCCACCTTGCAAATTGTATCTCTTACTAAGTGTTTCATGCAGGGTCGGGTATTCTTCAACTAACTGAATAATTTTGGGGAAGCACTGCTTAATGTTTGGGTGGAAAAGCACCTCAATCATGTTCTCGTCCACCAGTGGAGATGAGTTGTCATCATGAAATCATATCATAATTATACTATGTTTTGTATCATTGATGTAAAGGAACAAATGATGTATTTTTAAGAAAACTATGTAATCTGAATTAACTTTGAGACGTTGAATGCCTAGTCAAATATGTATGTAACTATTGACATATGGAAATGAATATATTTATTTATTTCATATTTATTATGATTTATGACATGAAATTGCTAAATAGAATTAACTATAGAATTTGTGTCATTTAAATTGATATTCATGATGTCAATATTTATTTATTTTTAAATTAAATCTAATTGGGTTGTTACACTTTTAAGGAACTAGCATCCCCTTTCACCCAAAGCTTGATGCTACATTAGGATTCATATTTGAAAATTCCCTAAGAATGGCACTCATTCCACCATAGTTGCCTCCTCCAGCACTAAACCAATATCTTGGTTGTGACATACCAACTCCATATTTATCCACCCTTATCACTTCCTCCAACCTTCCAATTACATACGCTTAAACAAAGTTTGTTTATGCCATCACTTGAATTATCTCATTTGGTTCCCTCAAGTATAGGAGTGAAGCAATGAAGCACAAGGAGATGTTAGTGTTGACCTTGTAGCGGCAATCATCAACCATGAAATATGCCCCTAGAATCCATTTCACCATCATCAACGTTCACTCGTAATGGTCCTTCAACATAACTTTGAGACACTGGTCTAAAATTCCACCAAGAAAAGCCATATGGTGCCTAGGGCATGTAAGCCTCACATGGATATGCATATTTTCCCAAGCACATGATAATAGATTCTTTAGATGAATGTCCATCATATAGCTAAGGTGATTAGCCCTATGCGAATTAATTCCCACGCTCAAGACGTGGGAAATATTGCCTTTAAAAAACACTCATCTAATCGCACCAAAGTCATGTGTAGAGGATAGAAAGGATTTTCCACCTCTTAACTGCAATACGCTTGCACAACTTGTCATTGATAACACACAAGTTATCTTACACTACTAATGATGCTTCCACACACACCACATGCTTGCTTGCATGAAAATCCTATCACATCATACACCTTCCACCTCTTCTACCAGCTCATTAATGTTGAGCCTCTATCGCCACATTGGTAAGGTGATCGACATCCTTTTTGCCTTCGTGATAAACATGTAAAAAATTTAAATCCTCATAGATGTTTAAGAGACTTAGACATTCCCCTAGATGGTTTTTGAGTCTCCAATTTTGGGTTTTTCAATTATGGATTGCATTGATAGTGGTAAGGGAATCACCTTTAATCCCAATTTTCAAATTCATAACTTTCGACCTTCTTCCAAAACAAGTCTAATTGTGTTCATTTTTGCTTCATTATACATTCCTACCTAAAGAGGGAAACTTATTTCTTCCATTATCACACCCATGTGATTTCTAAAAATGCAACCAACACTTGAAAGGCCAAGGTTCCTCTTGGAGGCCCCATCAAATTTTAATTTTATCCACCCTTCCTCGGGTGGGCACCAAATTATTTTCTCCTAATTTGATTCTAGAATTAAATTTTAAAAAAGAATAGTAAATCTAAAAAATTATTAAGACTAACAATATAACTTGGTTAACCTTTTTATAGAACAACAATGACCCCTAATAGAAGATTAGAAAATTAATGAAGAACTACAGATATATTCTACAAAGTTATAGTAGGTGAAGGTCAAACATGTCTACAGGGAAGGTAATAGAGAGCTTGATCTTTCTTGTAACCCAGGTCTTCAATTCAAATGGAACTATTGGAATTTAAATTCAAATCTCATGAGCACTTTAAAGAATAGTCTTTCGGACCATGAAAGACCCTAAATCCTTCTCCCATAACTTTGTTATGTATTGGGTTTATATGTTTATGATGGTTGTGACTTGGGGTTAGGTGGACATTTTCTATGGTCCAAGTCAAACATACATGGCTAACAAGGAACTTGTGGTGTAGAATCATTTCTTTGGTTTCCTCCCCATATTGTTTGATAAAAAGAAAAGAAATAAATTAGATCAAGGTGGCATTCATGGAGTCTCCAATTACGATGGACAACATGAATTTTTATAGCAAGTGGTTCTATATGCAAATCAAAAGGGTAAGACTCAAGTTTGAGGTTTATGATTTCATTTTAATCTGTAATCATAACAATTGTCAAATTAATGAAGAGATTATTATGAATATTTCCCTTCCCTTCGTGATATTTTTATGTCTTACATGTGAGGGGATTCATTATTTTAGAATGACTATTAATTAAAGATTTTTATTAATAGTTTGGAGGGGGGAAGGCTCCTCATAATAATGAAACAAATATTATCAAGGTTGGTGGAGATGTTAGATGCAAAACAATAATTAAGGGAGGCATTGTTTACAAAGACATAAGGTGGTGTGATAGTATAAGGAGAAACGAAAAGAACATGGCTTCTTTTCTATCAAGACATAGTTCCAGAGCTTGGTTGGTGCCTCATAAAACAAAGATAAAGATTTATGTAGGGGTACTGTGGGGCTTGACAGAAAAGGTGATATGAGTGGCCCACATTTTCATATTGAGCTTATCTCCTGTGAAGCCCTGAAACAAAATGTGTTGTGGGAGTTTTTTGAAAAGGGGGGTTTCACCCGTTTTTTGGCTATGATAGGCTATAGCAATAAGTTAACCTCCAAATTCATCAACTCATAGTCACAAGATGAGGTTATAATTGGGGGAGTCTAATTCAAAGTTACCAAAAAATTGATAGTGAAAGCTACTGGTCTTATCTATAAGGATCTAAGAGTGGAAAAGAAAAGAAAATGTGAGTATGAAAGGTTCATAAGTTCCTTTTTTGTTGGTGGGGA
Organism: Sequoiadendron giganteum; assembly: GCA_007115665.2. NCBI lineage: Eukaryota > Viridiplantae > Streptophyta > Pinopsida > Cupressales > Cupressaceae > Sequoiadendron > Sequoiadendron giganteum. The sequence continues at coordinate 328,988,063 of CM021102.1, forward strand.
GAAACTAGAAAAATTCCAAAATAAATTTAGTAGAGAGAAGTTGTCAGCTCTATAGGCCTTGATAAATATCCATATTATGAAATGATTCACTCTTGAGGGTAGATTTAAGATAATTCATGGTTATCACTTCTCAATTCTAAATCACATTAGACATGGTAAAATAAATAATTTACCTTTCTACCTATTTTCATCTTTCGAAACTTGCATCATTGAAGGATCCTACCCACCTAAACCAGGGCCTCATTATGGCTCTATATAAATATTATATTTTTATGACCCATATGCCTAACCCCTTTACCAAGAGTAATTTGAAAATCAAACTCTTGAAAAATAAAAAATCTACACCCTCTCTAGATAGTCAGAACAAGAGAAAACCTATAAGCACTATGGGTAAAGCAAGGTCTAGTAAAAATGGTAATGTGCCCTTTATGGTTCACACTCCCTCTCCCCTGCATGAGCTACTTTTGGTGAATCCTCCCAAAAAATAAAGGTCTTGGACTTGAGCAAAAGTGTTTCTATGTTGGACAAAGACAAGAAAAAAACCAAATATTCAAAAACCCCCACCTCTTTGAGGTTTTGGGGTTGATATACATCTTCGATGTGGAAGGTGGTGAAGAAGATAACATGTTGGGGTGATTCAAAGTGGCTCCAATGTGTCAGGTGGTTGAAAATATGTGTCTAGATCAAGCCTTGATAACTAATAACTTGAAAAACACCAAAGGTAAAAGAATTATGGTTGACTCCAAGGAGGAAGATAACAAGGATGAGGAATTCCTTCCTAAAAAAGGTGAAGAATGGGATGAGGATGCTTCTAGGAATGAATATGAGGAGGAAACCCTAGATGACTATGAAGTAGAGGAATAGGACAAAGATGAAAAGGAAGAATATATTGACAAGCATAATTAATAGGAAGATGTTGAGGAAACAAAGGTGTTGGAGATAGAAACTATGACTCCACCATCTCCAAGGTCTGAGGAAGAGAAGGATAGACAAGAGGAAATGAGGCCTTCACCAAATGTGGACCATGATGCTAAGGGAAATGAAAACACTAAACTCACAAAACTCTGGATCAAAGTGAAGGAGTTGGAAAAGAAAATGGAAACCAATAGTAACTAGGACAAGTTAAAGTGAATGGAAACTACCCTTTCTAAACTCATAAAGCTCATTGATGACATTATGAAAAAGGTAATAATGTGAATGGTTTCAGGGTAGTCTAAAATCAACAAAAAGAAAAATAAATTGTCCAAAGGAAAAGACTATCAGAATGAGGAGGATAAGAATGAAAAGGAGTTGTTGGACAAGGAGGCTTAGGAAGAGTCTCTAGACTCTCTAATTGTTGGTTGAAGTTTGATCTGTTAGTTTGGTTTTGGTACTTCATGTTGTTATTTGTTATTTCTAGTCTTTAGTGTTGTTGTTTTGTTGGTCCCACTTGCCCTTTTGTTGTGTGGTTGGGCCTGTGTGCCCTTTTTCTATTTTTATGATTAATCTGTTGTTCTGAAATTATGGGATCAAGGCCCTTTCCCTACTTTTCTAATAAAAAATAATATAACTTGGTTAACAAACCATATACCCAAATAAGACAACTATTTATGAAAAAAAATCAAGAAGAGACATAAACAAACTATGGATCCATTTCTAGATGGACTAATCGTGGGGACAAGACCAAAAGTATGCTTAAAAGCCTCAATCTCGTAACCATAAGTCCCTAAAATTGTGTATGCTAACAATGATATATGATGATGACTTGGTAGTCCAAGGCATGACCCATGTGGCATGAATTATACATCCTCTTAGAATTTTCTAACTTGATGACAATTCCTTATCTTTTTTAGCCTCTTATCCACCTCATTTAGCCTCCAAGCTAAGTTCCAAGTACTTGCACAACACCAAAAGCCTTTTGTAAACCTTCAACTAAAGGGTTTTTCAAGATATTGTACAACTAGATCTATGTGGCATGCCTTAAGTTGTAGTTTCATCTCTTCATCAACTCTCAGTTCCTCTCCCAATCAATTTATCATGATTAAGAAGCTTCAAGACTATAAATACTTCCTTTTCTTCAACATACTGGAGGTTTTTTTTGGGGGGTTTTTTCAAGATTCTTGCTAGAATCTCTACATTCTATATTCCCTTAATCCTAATGTAAGGATAGTGAGTCACCTTGGATAATTAAGCATTTTTCCTTGTAGGCTCCACTTTTAGCTTTCTCATGCTCAACACAAAACTTCATGAGTCTTTTCCCTTATGTATTAAAGATTCAAAGCTTCCTATATCTTCCAAGTAATTTCTAATTCTTAGATCTAGAGCTTCCCCATTCCCATTTTCATCAAGAGGATGTTCCAATTATTGTAGAGGAAGATCCAAACAAAATCTAGGATATCTAAGAAAATAAACCACCACCAACACCAAAATTTTCTATTAAGCTCCTTGGTATTACCATTTTTAAAATCTTTCAATTAGTAATAAAAATTCAAAATTTCCCAACAACTTTAATATTATGTTGTCATTTCTTGGTTAGAGTAGGAACCTTTATTTAATTATTAGAATAGATTAAGTTTATTTTTCTTAGATAAAGTGGATTTTCTTTATATATTTCTCGTGCAAAATCCCTTGATCACAACATAAGGCACATAAAATTATTCTAACATGAGGTACTCTTTGGACAGTCCTTACATTTAAATTTAAAACTCAAAAATAAGAGATGTTCCATCCAAATTTAAAAATTTGTAAACAAAATAATTTTTTTTAAAGAAAAGCTAAAACTGGTAACATTGTTTATTTCTACATTCATTTTTACCTCACAAAAACTTTAGAAAAAATGAAAAGAAATAGAAGCCCTCAATTTTTTGTGATGCACTCAATCAATATGTAAACAAAAAACCAAACTTGTCTCTCTCTTCAATCCCTTTCTTCATCATTCAAATATTGTGTTTGATGTGTCCTAATTGAGTAAAAAAAGATTAGATAAGAGCAATACCAAATGGAATTAGGGAGAATTTTCCTATTCAAGTAAATCTAAATGAAGAACAAGCCCAAGAAAAAACTAAAATTGTGAGGGTAATCCAATAAGAAAATAATCAAAATGGGATCCAAGTGAACATAACTAGGATCTTTCAAGTTGCAAGGCCAACTCAATGATTGCTTTCACATAGAAGCTAGATACGAAATAAACATCATATGAGAAACTAGAAATAAACAAGTTAAATCCAAAATCCACCAACAAGATCATCCTATCACAAGTTATAAATACATGACTGCAAAGTTGGACAATGAGGTGGGTTACATAAAAAGAAGTTCATTTAGATTCATGAGGCTCAAGAAGCCCTTCATGATGCCTATCAAGTTTAACAATGTGTAGCACACAACATGTTATCATAAAAAGTTCTAGAATAATGAATAAATGGAACCAACAAAACTCTATAAAAGGATAACCTACCCACCTCAAGATGGTGAAACTCAAAGAATAGAGGATGCAACACTTGTAAAACTTATAGCTACCTTGTTCCAATAGATCATGTTAGGAATAGGATTGCAAAGCAATATACAATAAAATGAATATAAAATTAAAACATAAAAATAACACAAAATATAGACACAATTATATGTGGTTTGACCAATATAGGATATGTTCATAGAGAAATAGCCTTGATACTTCTTTTTATTTGTCTAGAAGAATAAAGGGATACAACCTACATCATATCTACCATGAATTAATATTCTCTCTATCACAATCTCGAAACACAATGCACAATCGTAATACAATTCCCTCATAAAAGAGGGTTGCCTTCTATGGAAAAATGGCAACATAACCTCTACCATCATATATGTGACCTAATGATGAATGGTCCAAGTTTACTATGAAAAATATCATTTTACGAATTAAATATGTATCTAAAATTTGGCTTTAGGGGAACTACCCCCAAACCCCCACACCCCAAAGGGAGGGGTAAAACCCCCTTCACACCCAAAAAAAAAATTAAAAAAATTAAAAAAAATGAAATGATCCAAACTTAGCGATGAAAAACACCAAAAAATTAGACCTATAACAAGATCAAACTCCATTACCAATAGACTAGACACTTTAGTTGGAGGTGTAGATCAAACTCTTCAATACAAAGTGAAAGAAAGTCCTAGGTCACCAAGGCAGCAACTAATTAATAATCCTTTTATTTTTTAATTTGATTAATATAGGGGGGAATGTATTTACCCCTACCTAATTTTCTACTTTCAAAATTTTAGGAATGAGGCCCTTGTACCTCCCCAACAACAAGTTTACAACATACAGCCTAGAGGAATTCCCATAGTGTATAATTATATGGCACCGTGCTGGTGTTGGGAAAATGTGTCTCAACCTTGTAATTACATAAGTTATTATTGATACATCAACATAGGGAGGCAGGTGGTATGCCCCCGTGAGGGGTCCAGTGGCCACACAACTCAGTAGGGGCTTGGGGGCAGTGCCCTCAAAAAGGAAAATTTTATGTATATTTTATTATTGTAAATATAGACCATTCATGTTTAGGTCTCAGATCTGACAGTCAATATTTTATTAGCTTAACTTTCCCTAGAAGGAAACCCTATTTTATGAGGGTGTTGTATTATAGCTATGTAATGTGATGTATTCTGAGAGTCTGATAGCGGTCGTGTTGCCTCTAGATCTATGGTTGGTGATACTCCTATGAGAAGCTTGATCTACAAGTATATTGTAATCTTTGTGATTTTTGAATTTAATATATTGGGTGGCTTTTGGAGTGTGGGGTTTTTCTCTCGAAATAGTTTTCCCCATGTAAATCACTATATTGTGCTATGCATTATATTTATGTTTATTTCTGTTTAAGTTTTTGTCATTAAAAATATCTATAATTTTTTACATTATTCTCCTCTCAATATTAGAGTAGGAAGTCGTTCTACTACCTTAGCTTCCTTACAACTAGGATCTCAACCAATAAATGCACAAAAAAATAACCATTCATACCTAGATATCAAACCAGTGTTTACTTTCAATCTCAACTTGGTTTACAAGTCCCTCTGATGGGTTTCATGTTAATATGAGTATTTCCCACTTCACAAAATTCCTTCTTGGGGACATATCATGAATACTTAAAATAATCACTATACTTTAGCATTCATTAAATTTTATTATTGCATCCCTTCATAGATCTGCCAAAATTCAAATAGGGGGAAACCCAAACTCACACATAAAAGTGTACATGACAACAATAAGGGAAATCCTCCCCTGGGATAGATTTGTGGCCAAAATATTTTTGGAGACACTAAAAGGAATTTCTTTGGATTGGTGCTACTTCCTCCATAAGGATTTGATACATTATTTTTTATAAATAATTGGTGAGTTTTTCGTGGCATTTGAAATGAAAAAATTGATAAAGACAAGGATTTAAGAATTCAAAGGCATGAAGCAAGATGCTAACAAGTCTATAGCACACTTCGTCATGCATTGGAGAAAATTAATCTATTCATAAATGAGTGTATCCAACATGGACTGTTAGATAACCTCAATAGGGACACGAGAGAAAGTTCAAAATTTGATATATAAATATTATGAAGAGGTATTTGAAAGTGCATTGAGGATTTACTAGGTTACCACCAATATTAGAAAAGAACCTACGATATGAGTGGAAGACTAATAACCATGAAAATTAATAAAAATGGAAAAATAGCCCTTTTCACTATGAATTCTTTGATAAATAATCACAATGCAACAATACATGGGGTAGCTGATGTACCCCCTACAAAGAAAAAAATCAATAAGGCTTATAATAATGGGTATAGAAAAAGGCATTATATTCCTCGAGACAACCAAAGTATCAATATTGTTGGCTACCCCCAAAATAGCAACAATTATTTTTAAAGAGATCATAAAAAATAAATAAATTATCAATATCAAGATAATACATATGAACCATATCACCTAACTTACAAGCACATTTTTTCCCCATTTTACAAAATCAAGGGACATAACATAGAGTTGTTCCAGGATTATAATAGTTCATCTCAAAACTCACTAAGGATCAATTCTTATTTATAGAAATGTTCCTCAACCCTCAAGATGACAACCAATAACAATGGTATTCAATGGACATTCATTTCCTCACAAAATGACAATATAAGGATCTTTTAGGATCTTTCTCCTTCTCACAACATTAATAAAGTAGACACTCATAATTCAAACACTTTAGTTTCAACCAACGTGTCCCATTCGAACAAGCCTAATATGCCTATTCAATTAGGACCAAGAGGTGAAACAAAAATGTTAGGTTTAGTGGAATAATCCATGATGAAGCAACCATATAACCCAAATATTGAACAAAAGACATAATGTAATGGGAATTCTATATCAATTATAGATCCCATGCCACCTCCCATCAAACCATACAATCTCATTCAAGATCATAGGATAACCTACACAAATATTTGTTTCATCAATCTTCTCCTAAACTCATTGTCACATTCTATCACTATGGCCCTTTTACAAGAAATTAGGTTGAAGTATCTCAATTGCATAACTTCATCCCTAGAATTATGGATAAAATAGTTGGATCTAGATATGCCCCACAAATGTGGAACTTTAGGTTCTTGTTTTCTTCTTTGATATAAAGTAGATTCCTATAAAGGTGGAGTTAACAAGAAGAGGAGGTTGTCTCCTATATTCATAGGTTTAGATTTATGACACTTGTATACAGATGAAAACAATAATTTATGGTATAGTAGTTAATAGTATATCATTCTCCCTTCTTAAGAGAGTGGATATGGTCACACCAATATAATAGCCTACAAAGATATCTTATATAGCTATAAAAACTTGAAAGCATCCAACATTTGGAATATAATGTTCTTGGTTTCTTCAAAACCCAAAATGGTCCCAACAATATCCTTTTCTATTGACAAGTGCATACAATAAAATCTATTGATAGGAAGATCCTAGATACATAAGATGAAGGCAATCCCTTCAAATTTATTATAGGAGATTCACTTGATACACTTACTGAAAATTTACATTATAAAAGGAGACATTAAGTCATTTAGCTTGTTAGAGCCTGATGCAACAAAGAAGAAGACAATCATTCCAATTGATTATGAATCATCCATAAATAAGATATTGATGTTAGAGCCTCCTCAGATTTTATGTTTGAAAAAAAAGTGATAATCATGCCAAAAAATTTATTAACGCAAGAATCAAGAAAATAGGTAAAGGGGAATTTTTAAAGTAGTGGTTTGTCATGTCATGTCAAGAAAAATAAATATAAAATTTATGAAATTATTGGAAAAAGATTACTCCATTCAATTCCCTTGGGATATGTATGCCCTCAATGTAATCCTAAAGATAGATATGTTTTTCAATGTGGAAGAAGATGAGATGGTTGAATCAAGTATACCCACTTGAACACATTTAGTTAAAATGCCTCACTTCAAGGTGGTTCACCCCTTTGCATCAAATTCAGTTAAAATTGGTTGAACTATCAAACATTTTTTGGGAGATGAACCTTGATGCCTTTTTTGATACTAAAGAATATTTGTTAGAAGGTTTAACACCATATAGAGAATCCTTTTCAAGTGATGCATATGCCCCCATTGATTCCACCAAGTGATTCTTATAGTCTACTAGCACTAACTAATGATTCATATACTCCTTAGACTTTGTCGATTAAATAGGGGAATGCCAATTTCATATATTATAGTCATGTCTTTTGATTGATAATAAGTCAATGAATGATTCACATCCTTCTTTAAGGATATTCATCAGAAATGATCCCACTAGTCAACTCTCCCCCACCACTTCAATATAATTTAACATGTTGGAGCATCCATAAGTTTTGGTTAATGAGGCAATTGAGATATTTCCTACCAAAGATGAGATAAGAATAGGAGAGATTAGATAAGAGAAAATATTTCATTGCTACTATTGGGATGGAGAACCCACTTTTTTAGAATTACTAAAGAGGTACTAGGAGGAACACTCAATGGATTTATGCCCTAAAACTAATGGTAAGATGAGCATAATTTATTTCTCCATAATAACATAGGGATCAAAAAATTCCCTTCAAGTTATTCAAGTTTTTACATACAGTTCAATAATGCATTGAGGTTGAAATATACACGCAAGATGAGTTCAACTTTCTTATAGAGTTATTCGGTTTATATGGAACCCTTTATTATCCCATATAGAAGATATATTTTCTTTCACTTATATTACAAGTGAATTTTTGTTAGAGTAAAGCACTAATGTGATTGCAGAAGAATATCCTATAGGGATTTTCAAAAAGGTGAATATATTCTTAGATAAAGAAGCACAAAAAATAAAAAGTGCAAGAACAAGTGAAATTTCTAGGAGAATTTTAAATCTCCTTACATAGTTAAAGAAGATGCCAAAAATGAGGCCTATATCGTGTGCATGATGGAAGGGGAGAAACTTAATGAAATAGTGAATACCTTCTATCTCAAGAAATATTATGTTTAAAAGTAATAAAAATAAAATAGTTTAAAATACCAAAAAAATAGAAAAATAAAAGCATAAAAAACCATATTTCTTAAAACCAAAACATGTGTTTACATTAAATGTTCCACTATTACATTTTGTTAGTGGTTTTCTCTTGTTCAATTTTCATCCCAATAAGGAGTCTAATTTTTCTAGCATAGGTTGTCTTTACTAAGGTCATGAATTCCCCAAAAATCATTTAGTACCTTCTCCCCTTTGCATTCTTAACAATTATGAATCAAGGAAAATTTAAGCTTTATATCAATCCTACAATCTTAGTTTTCATTCAATCAAGTCTAAAATAAAGCAAGTTTTCAAACCCAAAACAACTAATAGAAGATAACAAGTAAATTATTTCATAATCATGTTGTGCCTTGCACCCACACCTGATTTTCTTTTCTAGCAAAATATGGATCCCCCTTCCATTTTTTTCTTCTCCTTCTTGTTACACCCCATTGTGTTATTACCTATTTACTATTACTTTGATGAGTTAAAATACTTTAATATATGATGATGATTTGAATATTTTGATAGAAAATGAAATGAATGGATATGTATTGCAATTTGATTACTTTAAATGCTTTTATGATGCAAATGCATGTTATGTTATTGGCTAACTATTGTTGTGATGCATTAAGTTGGATACAAGAAGGAATAGATCCCTCCTAGAAGAGAGGGGGATTGTCACCCAGGAGAGGAATTTGGTTTGGTAACCCCTATTGTACCTACTTGAGCTATCACACACTCACATCCTAGTTTCGTCTAGTCAAGTCGAGTTAATTTAGGAATTGGTAAGTAAACCTTCAGTCATAGATTGAGGAATGATTTGCAATGGTTTTGGTGTTAGTCTTTGATTGTTTCTTGATTTGGATTATGTGACTAAATCTTTATGTTAAGTATAAGTTCTTCTTCGTATTTGTATTCATATATTAATTGATGAGTATATACGTAGAATGCATATGTGTATATGTGTATATATGTATGTGTTTACGATAACTCATACATGTGAGTATATACATGCATGTGTATAGTACGTAGACGTACTTATGCATACTCATGTACGAATATACTATATGCATGAGAATATCGATTGGACATATATATATTTACTGATCGATGGATATATAAATATGTGTTTATTATTGATATTAAGATAATGATATGTGTATATAATATATATTAATATATATGTATGTGAGTACATTAAATACATACATATTAATATTCATATATATATGTAATTGTTAATGTATGCGTGTGTGATTGAAAAATAATTATTTAATGAACATATATATATTATAACAATGAAAGTTATAACATATATTTATTAATAATATATAAAGTCATATATATTTTACGTCAAAGGCGTATCCAATTTGGAAGAGAGCAACCTGAATTTCTCAATCCACGGTTGCCCTCTGTCTACAAAACTGGCCAGTGATTGAAATGATTCTGACCGTTGATCATCGTCAGGGGAAGAGATCAGACGACTTTTGTTGACTTGATGGAAGAAACTGTAGTTATGTTTACTTTCATTTGTGTTGAATTGGTAAATCTCTTGGAGCGTTGAGCTTTTGTTTCACCACCATAGACCATTAATGTGTAAATCTCTTGGAGCATTGAGCTGTGATTTCGTGAGAGGATAACGAGATAAAAGAGTGTCTCATTTCTTCCTGTGTGCCATTTTCACAACTTGCAAAGTTTGCCCGAGTCTGCGGTTGCCATGCCTCTTTATTGCCATGTTTGTCACCTCATACATCCAAAAGCATAGACAAAGCATGCGAACTGTTTGGACTTTATAAAATTGTGCAGTCAAAGCCCGGTAATAGAGTTGGAAAGGACAGATGGTTTACAATAGATCTTCTTTAGATTGTTCTCCATGACAGCGGTGTCCTCTGAGTAATGGATAATAACTGCATTTAAGTAATTAGGTATAGGATATTTTTGGTCTACTTTTTGCACAGCCAATTGGTAGGACTAGTTGAATGCGATATTTTACCTCATTAATGCAACAAAACTAGTGCCCAGATTTCAATGCCTCCTCATTTCTATATATAGACTTGTAATTGTAAGAAGTAAAATATAACCTTTGCAGAGAGTTTACTAAAAAAGGAGGATTGCAGAAGAACAGAGTGGAAATAATAAGACAGTGAAGAAAAAAATAGGTATGTTTAATATCTCTACTAAATCTACTTTCGGTACTTTGCATATTTTAATTTTATTTACTGTTACCTTGCATAGTTTTATCTTACCTTGTTTTGTTTAGGAAACTTTTATACGTCTGACTGTTGGTTGGATGTGACAGAGATTGTTCAAGCATGGTAATAGTTAGATCTTTAGTCTTTATTAAACTTCTTTATCCAATTTCTTTTTCCCACTGCCATAAGAGAAATCGAGAGTTTGGTCTAAGTCTAGGCGTCCAAAGAATTTTTTCCCTTTGTCATTGCCTTTTGGATTCATTATAAGTGTGAAGAGCTAGCTTTAAGTGATGATTCTTCTCTAGCCACTCCCGAACCTTTTCCTAATCAACTCTATTATTGCGTAAGGGTTTCCCAATATTGGCAAGATACCTACTAAACCACAGACAACTATTAGCATACCGAAATCAAGAAATTAGGCTTCTCTAGTAAGGCTTTTGAAGATAATTACAATTATATAGAACTATAAATAAAAGAGACATATTGAATAAGTGCTGAGGTTCACAGACAATTTGTTCGATAGCGACAAGAACACGAATGCTCCCAATAGGATTTCATCTGAAATACTTGTGCATGGACAAGTTCCCTGACATCAAAGGATGATGCAAAACACACTTCAATACTAGGCATGTTTTAAATGAAAGAAACCAACATACCTCCAACCGTTGCTTCAATTTATTCGCATAGAATGAAAATATCAGAGTTCAAAAGCTTCTGCAGCCTTCAACTCAACCCAAGAATTTTACATCCTTCTAAACAAAAAAAATTGCTTGCATGTTAACATTTGTTTTAATGGGTTGCATGTTAACATTTGTTTTAATGGGTCTGTGACACCACTCAAATTTGTTTTACCCAAAGCCCAGATGTGGCAGTCATGCATCTTTAAATTTATTTTTCAGTTTGTTGTCGAGTTAAATGCTAGTAATGTTGCTGTGAAAAGATTAATTGATAATTAGATATCATATTGTCATTATTTAATGAATAATTAATTCTAGCTATTATTGATAAGGTTGATTTCAATTATATGGGGATTGAATTTATGACGACACAATCATAGTGTTTCGAAAAAAAAATTGTGGAATGTATATATTGTTACATTATTCCGCTATCTAAATCAAGTATGAAATAACCATATAATAGTGTGAATAACTCAAAAAAAAAAATCATTAATCCAACATTCTTGAAAAATCTTGACGCCACACCATTCTCTCCCAGCATGGCTACTCTGTTGCAATATTTTTTTTTAAAGGATTCTTTAGTTGACTTCTGCCACATCTCCTCCTCTTATAATCAATGATATATGTTTAGGAAAATAATTTCTTATTTAGGTCTTCTTCCTCTTAACGAAGAAATTATGAGAGAGCACGTATCCTTTCTAATCCATTAAGCAATTCAGCTTATTATTTTGTGGGCATGTGAGGGGAAACTATATTTTAATATGCTAGTTAATTATTCATGCATCTCAAATAAAAACAAGAAAGGGAGTTAGAGATCACTTTATTCAAACACTAGGAATTTTTTAAAATAAATTTGTTAAAAAGAAATAGATTTTTAAGTTGATACAGTGGGGTCCATCCATGGGAGGCTTAAAGTAGGAAGAAAAAGAAGAAGTTATAAATAGTATAAATTTGATAGATTTGAAGAAAAGTATAAAAGAATTAATGTGGAGTATTCATTAATGAAAAATAAAAATAAAATATACTCCTTAAAATCGAAACATCTAGAAAACTAAAAAGGAAAAGTAAGATGATAAGGATAAACGAAGATAGCTCCCTAAATTCAGTTCAAAGTGAAATGAAGTTTGACAACACCCTTCATATCCTAGCCCTAAATGAAGATAGCTCCGTAAATTCAGTTCACTTTTTCAAACCTTTGATTCAGTCAACAATTTGTTTCCTCCAATACAGTAATATGTTGTCTTGCTTGTCCCTAATATATTGATAATATATTGAGGGCATTTAATATATGTTCAATTATATTGATTATCATTTAATAGGAACTAGATAATAATATTATTTGGTTATTCATTTCTTTGTTTTTTTGTGAATTAGTCATTTGTTTTTAAATTTCAAATTTATTTATTTTCTTCTTTTTATTTATAATTTTAATGTTTTCAAAATAAAATTTAAAATGTATTATTTAATATATTTAATTTAAATCTAGATATTACATAAAATTGTTATTTATTATTTTTTATAAAATTTTATATTATAAGAAGGCAATTAATATATTAAATGATAATATATTGAGGGTATTTAATATATGTTCTATTTATCTTCATATTCAATTATATTGATTATCATTTAATATGAACTAAAAAATAATATTATTTTGTTATTCATTTCTTCCTTTTTTGTGATTTAATACTTTGTTTTAAAATTTAATGTACTATTATTTTTAGATTAATTCAAATTTAAATAATATTTTTTATTAAAATTGTTTATTTGTATAATTGAGTTTAGATGTTTGCATTTAAATTTTTGGTACATAAGAACTGGTATTTTCTCCTTTTTAATATTTAATGTACTATTATATTTAGATTAATTCAAATTTAAATAAGATTTTTTATTAAAATTGTTTATTTGTATAGTTGAGTTTAGATGTTTGCACTTAAACTTTTTGTATATAAGAATTGGTATTTTTTTAATTTTTTTTTTCCAATTTAAATAGTATGAAAATTTATGTATGTAATCTTAAAAAATAAGTTCATATTTATATTAATTTTTAAAGTTATTAAATTAATAATTACATCGATAACAATTTTTTTGGTAAATGTCCTATTCTTTGTAGAATAATTTTATTTAAGTTTCATTTGTAAAATAGTTTATGTAAAAAGAAGATTATTAAATTAAATAGTTAAATAAAATAGTTTATGTGAAAAGATATTTATTACTTCAAAAAATTATTTATAATTTTTATGGAGCCTAATTCTTTTTAAAATAAAAATTCTTACATTGACTTGACTTTTAAGTTGAACTCATTTGGTATTGTTAAATTGATGTTTATTAATTAAAATATTATTTATAATTTGTACGGAGCCTAATTCTTTTTAAAATAAACACTCTTACACTGACTTGACTTTTAAGTTGAACTCATTTGGTATTGTTAAATTTAATTGATTTGTCTTATTTGAAATGTAGTTTATTTTGGTAGATAATGTAATTTACTTGACTCTAAGTTTCCCTAAGTTTACATCTTTCTGTTACTTTATGTTTTGTACTTATTCAATTAAAATGTATGGATTACCAATTATAAATATTTGTATTAGCTATAGTGTGATTTATAATTCTTTTGCATTTTGGTTTTAAAAATAATGATTTTAGTTAACAATATGGGCTATTTCAAATTTACTACATCCAGGAATGGTACTACCTCGTTGCCAGACTGATATCATAGAAATATCAGATAGTGACAGTTCACTTGGAGTTCCAATAGATTCGTCTCCTTCACAGAATTGGGATGGAAGTTCTACAAACATTGTAGATCTCTCCAATGAAATTATCAGTAGTTGCTTTGACAATTTCGAAAAAATAAAAACAGTTGTTCAAAAATACAGAATGTCCAAGGTTTTGAAGTGCAGGCAATGGAAGGCACACTACGGGAATTCCATTGGACTTGTGACAAGATTGTTGCGTTGTGTACATTTCTACGAGAGTTGCATGCTGGCGAGTTGTATGGGATGGGTGGTAATCAACAAATTAAACGTTCTTTTGAGAACTATATGAACCATGTATGAAGAGCATTAGTTCTTGCAATGTGTTTATGGTCCACTATTGTAATGTGCATACGACCACTCCCAATTTTGCCTACTATCCTACTATTTTGTTTGAAACTCATAAAATATATGTTTTTTTCGTATTGTAACGACCAAGGCTATGTTCCTTGTAGAAAAAAACATTCATCAAGATCCGTTAAAGTTTTTATTACACATCTTGTTCAAAACTATGTAATTCATATCGCTATATTGAAATACAATTTTTTCATGAATTAACTATAATATTGCCTTATTTGTACTTGGTGTTAAACTTATATCACATGCACTCTCTTTTACACTTTTATGCCATCAAATTCCAACTATGTACCATTGTACAAAATTGTACCCATGATTGTAATAATCCATATAAACAAGAAATAAGTAAACAATTCTTTTCTTTTTTGTAAATATATATATTTACAATCATTTCACATTTAAGTTATGAATGATTTATGGAGAATGTGAACCATTATTTTCCATATTCCAACATTGAAACTTCTTCAACAATTCACATTTAAGTTATGAATGCTTTATGGAGAATGTGAACCATTATTTTCCATATTCCAACATTGAAACTTCTTCAACAATAGAATGTTAATAAATTTAAATTACAAGTAAGCATTATCTATAGTAAAGATTGAAATTTTCAATCGCACTGTACAACCCTCTTTTAACAAAAAACCATTAATTTGTTGTATCAGGGACAAGTGGTCATCACGTTTTGTACTCTTTCATATTTTTTGTGCTCATTATCCATAGGTATGTTTCAAATTTCCTATTTTATCTTCAATGTTATTCTGCAAACATCGACTTTTGCAAGCTTCCTTTCTAAACATTTATTTTACAATGAAATTTTATTAGAGGTTAATTTCTTAAAAGATATCATGCATGTACTATTCGTTTTTAACAAATTTCACATGCTATCTACTTTTATACATTAACAATCCTTGAAAAAAGAGATTATTTTGAAATTTTCCCTTCACATATAGTTGGTAAAAGCTTACAATACCTAATTGTTTATATCTTCCTTACCACTAAAATTACCTTTAGTTAACTATGTTTGATCATCTTGATTCTTGAAATTATATTTACTATATAGAATTTATGGTTTGAACCTTACAACTTTTTATACTCCACTCATTTTAGTAGATAAAATACATAGCATTCTCTTAATTTAATTCTTTTAGAATAAGAGTAATCCTTGTTTGTCGTACAATATAACTATACTAAATGGGTGTGTTTCCATTTCCTATTATCTCTATACACACTACTATTCATGTTCGATCAACTATCTTTGACTATCACCATTGTAACACAATATAGCGTCTTGTTCCTTTTAAAGAATACTACTTGGGGGGTAAATTTACATTCAAAGCATTACCAGATTAGCTTATTTCCACATATGGAATCTTGCTTGTACATTTTATTTCGCATATTTTCTATCACTATGATCGTGTTTTTCTCCATTACCTGTCCATTAAGTGCGACTGCTTCAAGCGAACAGTAATCATATAATATTTACAGCTTTTTCTACATTAACTGTCCATATCTTTATATGTTTTTGGTTTGTGTTCTATTCCAAAAAAATTATTCGCACCATTAAATGTCCAATCATATTATAATATATTTACATACATATATGTATGTATATAGCCTGTATATTCTACTAGTTCTCTCTCACAAAACTATTAAATTTCTTTTGTCATCAACATTTCTTACTATTATGGAGGCAGAGAATGCAAGGATCCAAGAAAAACGTTCTCGTAAAAATGAACTGAACCTCAAACGATACCATGAAAATAAAGGTGAAACCAACAAATGAAGACGTGAAGCCAATCAAAATCTTTATGCTGCAGTCTCAACATCTACAATCTCTCCTCCAATTAACTTGTCCCACCTACAAGGTATTGCACCTCACTCACAAAACATAGTTCAACCCGACCCAAGTATCAAACTGCACCCTTCGCCACTTTTTACACAGGAGTTTTTCTCTGCTAGGAATAACTTCCAATCAAAGTTAGATAGCCTAGCACAAATGTCAACTTGTATGGTTTGCATGTCCAGAGATATCTAGGAATCAAAACTAGACAGTCAAATGGATTGACTACTTGTTATAGATGCACATCTGAAAAGAAAGACCACCGCTTCTCAAATTGGAACAACATGGACCCTGGTGAGCAACCTATATGCTTAAAAGTTCTATCCCAAGTTGAGGAGATGTTAATAGCAGGGGTTAGCCCAATACTTAAAGTACCTATGCAAGGGGTGGGCAACTAAAATATAGTGCCCACACTATCTGCTTTCCTCAAGATATATTTGCAATTGCATCCTACTTGCCTAGGCATATTACTAATCTTGATATACTAATAGTTAACAGGGAAGAAATCGGCAAGCAACAATATAGCTTCCTTGTTAGTAGAGGGCGTGTCCACGAGGCACTTAAATATAAGATTTTAAATGACCCACATTACAAGGATGTCCAAATAGATGAGCTTGCTTTATCCAATTTGCTAGAGTCTTCTACTAACATCTCAAACCTTATTTGTGCAACATCTTCGAATCCCACCACCACAAATAGAAGCATCGAGGAAACAAGTGACATTGAATATGACCCCACCGACCATAATATGTTACCAACAATGTACTTTGTGTTGAACTTCCTGCATGCATGTACAGAGGTCAAAGAAGTGCGCTCTTTGTTACAGCTAGGTGCAGGACGACCAACACCAATCATTGCATGGCCACCTATTTCTCCATCTCCTATCAATGAGTACACCACAAAAGGACTATTTGCTATGGCATTCCCCACTTTGTTTCCAAAAGGAAAATCAGCTTTCAAGCAACAACGTATCAAAGAAATTAAACTACATGAATATGCTCTCCATCTTTTACGGTACCACGACAATCAGTTTGGCTAGCACCCTCGATTTAGGTACTTCATACTAAATATTATTATGCGACACCGTAGTCAAGCAACCTCCTCTATTTTTGCTCACAAAAATATTGATGGTTGCATGCCCTCGACAGTCTCTGACCTTTGCCAAAGATTGCAAGATATTCCAGATGACAAACTTGCAGATCAACTCATACGATTTAGTTCGTCAATTTATGGTACTCGTCCATTTTGGACCCAACGTCGAGGGGAACTCTCTGACATGGTCATTCAGATAGATTTCCCCTCGCTCTTCTTCACCCTTAGTGTAGCAAATACAAAATGGCCAGACTTGCATACCATCATGCCTACCAAGCCTCCTACAAATCCTTCTATGGCCTCTAGATGGAGAATACAAAACATTGTACAAAATCCACACCTTACCGCAGTATACATGCACCATAGGTTTACTACATTTCGGGAAGAGGTCTTGGAAAATATTCTTGGTGCATCATAATATTGGTATAGGTAATAGCTTTCTTTCCTTTTGTTACACAATCCACTCATTCTTTGATTATTTACTACAAAGCATCCCTTCATTTCTTACAATATACTCTTTATCTTTTTAGTTTGCTAAATATCATATTTTTGTAGATATGAATGGTAACACAAAGGATCTGCACACATCCATGGTTTTCTATGGCTCGAACAAGCACCTGATATTATTAGATTACAATGGAATGGCCTTCAATCTGTACAGGTTACACTTGATTACATAGATAGATATGTCTCTACCTGGAATCCACGTAGCCTCCATTTGAGAAACCAAACATTTCACCACTCTATTCTTGATTATCCTTGTTTGCTGGATACAAGAAGGATCTTGTCATGTGATCCTTCAAATGATTATTGTGAATTGGTCAATCGTGTCAAGCGACACACAAAGTGTACTTTGCTAACATGCCTTAAGAAGAAAGGGCCAACCACTATGTGTCGCTATAAAGCACCATGGTCCATGCAAGAAAAGTCAAGTCTTTCAAATGAGGAGACCCACCCTAAGCACACACCTGCTTGCAATGATGATCACTTGAACCTTCACAACCCATCTATCCTCTCTATTTGGAGGGCCAATGTAGATTGCCAGCCTGTACTCTCAATTGATCTTGTCCTCAAATATATTGCAAAATATGCAGCAAAAGCTAAGCAAAAATCTGAAACAGATCATGCCATGTTATCTCGCATCTCAACCAATTTAGATTCAGAAATGCCTACCCTAATAGCTTTTCAAAAAATGCTTACTGACAGCCTTGTCAATCATGATATTAGTGCCCAAGAAACTTGCCACCTTTTACTAAAATTACCCCTCTCCATATCCAGTAGGACATTTGTCTCTTTAAATGTTAACCACCACAAATTTCAACATGTCTCAATCTCATCCACATCAATTACCACTTCACCTACATACATTGATACCTACATGGCTCACCCTATACAACTAGAGGCAATGCCTCTCATTTATCTTACCCAAAAATGAACCTTCAAAGCATCCCAAAAAAATGAACAATGGAAGCAGCGCCCCTAAAAAGCAATTGTTCATGTCTCACCTAGGTTCACAAGCATCCCTGCAAGAGATGACAAAAGTTTTCATGAATTTTGTTGGGCTGAACTAATTCTATACCACCCATTTCGAGACATTGACATTGAATTTGGCTCCTCCAAACATCAAATCATATCACAATGGGAAAGGTTCTCTTCAACATACAGGCCATGGCACATACACCGCAACAATCCAAATCCAGCCGAAGAGCAAATGCTAGTAGCAGCTCGAGCATTGAACATGTGTTACAAGGAAAAAATCCTAAAGAATGGTAGTTTCTCTCAAGTTTGCACCCAAACCTTCCTATACAACTTGATGCATTAGACATGCTTGGTCGACATGACATTGACATACACCATGACTGGCAACATACCAGCTTCACCCAACAACAAATGCATCTTGCAACTACTTTCGTAGACTGCAATCGAGCAGCCTATCAAGTGCACCGTGATCTCAATGAACACAGCCTTACTACTTTCTCTACTTAGCAACAGAAAGCATTCGATATAATTTGGTCTCATCTAACCACTTTCCCACTACAACCACCACTAAAGCTCATTGTTCAAGGAACTACAGGGACTGGAAAATCACACCTTATAAAAAAGATAAGGTATGCTCTCAATAGCTCAGCTCCAATTCATGAGTCACCTTTACTACTTCTAGCACCTACAGGTGTTGCTGCATTCAACATTCAAGCATCAACAATTCATTTTTCCCTTCGAATTCCAATAAAATAAATGGCCCCCCTACAAGGGCAAACACTTGCAGCCTTCCAAGAAAGCATGTACTTTATTAGGTACATTTTAGTAGATGAGATGAGCTTCATAGGGACAAAGCTACTAGAACGTATCGACATGTGACTACGGCAAGCATTCCCTGCCCATAACCACCTTCCCTTTAGAGGCCGCTCAATTATTCTCTTTGGTGACTTGGGACAACTACCACCAGTTAAAGATATCCCCATGTATGCTTCTACTTCATATGGTGGCACACTATGGCACAACTTCACAACAGTGGTAACTTTGACCAGATTCTTTTGACAAGTTGGTGATGCTCCTTCCCAAATTGCTTTTCAACAACTTCTATCAAATCTACAGAATGCAAAGCCTACACAAGAAGATTAGGAAATTCTAATGTCACGCTCAAGTTCATCACTCAACGATGTAGAAAACTCTATTTTCCTGTCAGTCAGACACCTTTTCACAACAAATAAAATGGTGTTACTACACAACAAATGTATGTTGTTGCCTTTGGCGACACCAATTGCCCTTTCCACTACAGAGCAACTTAGGGGGTCAACATACACAAATCCAGATAAAGAGCAACTTCAAGCTCATATATTGTTGTCTATTAGCCAAGAGGTCATGTTATGTTCTAATATTTGGGTCGAAACAGGGCTCGTGAATGGTGCACTTCATCAAGTAAAACAAATTGTATACATCGAAGGTGAAAAACCACCTCAACTACCCTTGTTTGTCATTATTCAATTCAAACATCACAATGGCCCACCTTGGGATCATAACAATCCAAATAATGTCCCCATAACCCTGCTCAGTCGTGGGCTTCGTCATCAAATTCCACTTAAAATGGCTTGGGCACTAACAATACATAAGTCACAAGGATTAACACTTCCAAGGGCCACAGTCGACATTGGCAACATTGACCGGCAAGGCCTCATATTCACTACTATTTCACGAGTACCTAATCTATGAAGCTTTCGCATACACCCATCCTTCACGTTCCAATGCTATGCACGCATGCAACAAAGCCCATATGTTGCATGCCAGAAAAATGAAGAGAATCGCTTTCACAATAATGTCACTTTCAAACACCTCAAACAATTGAAGTGCATTCCACCTACTACAGGTACATCACTTCCTTATTTACTTCACTACCACCATTGATATACTTTAGTTGTTGTAAATTATATTAATATTTTTCCTCTATTGCAACCTCCTCTTATTACTCATTTACATTATTTCCTCATTATCTAAGCACTACAAACTAATGGACCAAAGGTAACTTATTATTTCTTTGAAATACCAAATTGAACATTTCATTTTCTATTACCTGCTTCTCAAATACTAACTACATCTTTTGTTTTTTTATTTAGTGGAATTATTTTCCCATCCATGTGAATCCCATACCATAAAACAAATCCGTTCTTGTAATGCGAAGTATACATTATTTTATTTTATTTCATTTCACCTAACTATATGAAATAACTACTTCCTTAGGTCTATGAAAGATATTGATACTTCTTCTAGTTACTTCTTTCAAAGCACTTCTAGTTTTGCTCCTTCGACTGCAATCAGTAACCTGGTAAATGTTCTCTCCAACCCCTTTTAAGGGTATTCATTTATGTTTTTTCTGTAATTTTTGAAGAATTTATTTAGCATTTGGATACTTTTGAATGATATGACGAGAATGCAAAACCGTGAGAAGAGATGGAGCCCCTTTTTAGCTCTGTGCACGAGCTTCTACAAGTCCCTAACAAAATGGAGAAACTCGTCAATAACCCCACACACAATTATATTTTGGACAACACGGCCATGGATTCCACTCCCGTTGATGTCAAAGAGTATCCCAACTATTATGTCTTCATAATCGACATGCCAAGCCTTAAAAACGACAACATCAAGGTATTTCCATTATAAACCACTAAAAACCTCAATTTTCTTTGCATCTTGGGGATGAAAAAGCTTCTAATCACTCGCCACTAAGACTAACTAAGCGATTGTTGCGTGTTTGAAAACAAACAAGTTCAAGTACAAGATGAGAGTGTGTTGACAATCATTCGAGAGTGAAAGAAGGAGGAGGACGATCATGTCAAATTCATCCATATGGAGCGCAGGGTCGACAAATTTATAAGAAAATTTATCTTGCCTGACTACTGCAATATGGAGGCCATTTCAGCCAGATGTCAAGATGGAGTGCTCAATGTTACCATTCCCAAGCTTCCTCCTGTAGATCCCAACAAACGCAAGACAATTGAAGTTAAAGTTTCTTAGTCGCTCACCTTTCCAGACTATCTTTTTCCATTTCCAATCTGTACAGCAATCACAAATCTAAATATAGTGAGTGTGTTTAAAACATAAAACTTACTGAATGTAGTGTTTTGGTCTAAATTTTCACCACCATATTTTCTACATACGTACATAGATATTTAAAAGTTTCAGTAACATAATTCTCAAAATATTAGAACTTATGTCTAAAATGCCTCAATACAGCAATGCACAACAATGTGTCATTAATATTTCTATGTAATGATGACTCATTTTCCTCGTTTATGTAACAAGCTTACAGATCATTTGGTTATACTATTATATTCAATTGCATACATTCTTGTAATGCGTATAAATTACATTAAAAAACACTTCATTTTCAACATTCTAAATATATCCTTATTCTACATTTTTATCTCACATAATTTTAATCTGATTTATTTTTCTATACTATTTCCATTTCATTTTTAAAATGTGTTGTTTTCATAAGTTAAATACAAACTATTCTATTTCAACCAATACAACTACAACATCAATTAAGGTAACAAATCGTCTCCATCATATTTTATTCATTCTTCCCTTTTCTTATTATGTCAATTGTTATCTATTTCAACCATTTATTCGGCGTACCCAATTGCACACCTAAGGTGCAATAGCTAGTTTAAAGTGTTATGAAATAAACTTAGTGCATATGTAATGTGGACCATGAATAGTGGTTAATGGTTGTATACATCCAACAATATAATATTGTGCATAAATAGCGCATATGTGAGAAAGTAAAAGTATAAAGCGCATGGTAAATAGTATGCAAGTAAATGATATTTCCTATGGCAAGTAAAGCACTTAGAACTGTCTATAATGCAGCGATGTATTTTTATCTTAACTGTTGATAATGTTAAAACCCACGCATAACATAGTCATGTGTAAGTATGCAATGCCATATTTGGTGGAATAAAGCAAATAGAAGTCTTTAAACCAACGATGATCATAGCGACTGGCTTAAGCTAAGGAAAGAAGTCGACTGGATTTTTCAAAAGGAAACCTGTAGTTGAACATTTCTCTGTAGTTGCTGTCAGTTGCAAAGAAGTGACTCATCCATATTAAGGAGTTGGAAATGTAGGGACTATTTATGTGTTTTCTCTATAATTATTTTGGAAGCCACATCGAATTGTTATGGGGGAGAGTTCATTTTTTATTGTGTTTACAGTTTAAGAGGTGCCAAAAGGGAGTGAAAAGGTGGTGAATTGAGTAGCAAAATTATAGCAATGAGCTTCTCAATTCTTAGTATAAATAGAGGCAATGCTTTAGTCTTTCACACATTCTTTCTTTGAGAAATTTCTTGGGCTTACATGCTATTGTAGTTTTTTTTTTTTTTGCGAAGTGATTTAAGTGCAATAGTGAGAAGTAAGAGAGTTGTTGTGATTTAGTAAGTTATTGTTGAAAGTTTTGAGAGTGGAAAGAGGCTAGAAGAAGAGTTAAGCTAAAGGTTGAGGGAGCAGCAAGTAGAGTCTTGAGATTGAGTTTGAGGAAATTCTTATTTGGAAGCGAACTATCCAAGCATGCTAGTATTTCTACTTTGTTATTTTTCTTTGATTTGAAATGTCATGTGTTTGTGAATGCTTGAGAAATTAGCAATTGTGTATTGCGTAAAGCTTGTTTAGAAGTTGAAGTTGGAATGTTATTAGTATAAATATACGTAAATATATATCTATTGCATGTAGAGATATGAAATTATATTTGCAAAGATAATGATTTATTATATATAGGCTATCTGAGGCCAATGTATGGTGACATAAAATGAAATGTCGATATAGAAGTATTGTGGATGTGAATACCGGTTTGTAAGGTTATGTGAACTTGTATAGGATGGGAAACCATATTGCATATAAGTGCTATATTAGAATGACTAGCTTAGAATGCTAAATAAACCTTGAGGTTAAAAAGGTTAGTTCTTGGGAATTAGGATAAACCAAGGTTTGGAATAACCTAGTTGGTTTATTCAATCATTTGGATATTTAATCTTTTCATAGAATCATGATATGGAATAGACTCATTATGAGTTAGTATGGTCTTAGTATTTACCAAATCAAGCAATAGAGTGGGTGAACATATAATGTCCACTTCATAGAGGTGAGAAACCCCTTTTAATAGTGAGTTTGAATGTATTGAACAAATCTTTGGTAAAATTAGTGTAAGTTGCACCACTTTTTACATTGTTAGATCACTGTGGGCCAGGGTTGCATAACTAGACTAGGAATTTCATGCATGTAGGTAGAGATATCCACTGTATGATAGCTCTAATATATGTAGGACACAACACTAAGCTCAGGTAGGCTATTAACATTATGAGGGATACTAGACCAAACTCTTCGTTGAAGGGTAGGTCCATCTTACCAATTTGGTAGATGTGTGGGGGGTCACATCAAGTCCATGATTGGTGGAAAAGCACTTGGGTGATGCTCTCCCTCATGTAGTAGGTAGCCAAAATTTGAGGATGTTTACTAGCAAGGGCATTTGGACCATTTGTACTTTATTCCATTGTGCTAGTGAAAGTTATGTATGTAATCATGATCTTATATCTTTATGAAAAATATGTATATGAAATTATAATCATTACTTGGGATTATGTAATGTTAACTTATTGAAATGCAATGAAAATTTGAAATTGGATTATTTTAAATATAATTCATGTTTATTATTGAAATGGAATGGGAATTGGAATGGGATTACTTCAAATATGCATTCGTTAATTAGATTAAAAAGGGGAAAAATTATTTTTATGTAATGGTGATTTCACATTTGGGTTAAAACTTCGGTGAAAACATTAGGTAAAACATCGGGCATGTTACACTTCTCCATTTTCTCTCTTTCCTTTTCATTCCCCTTTTCCCTCTCTTTCTTCCCCTTTGTGATTTCATCACTTTTCAAAGTTTTGGGATCCTCAAGATTGGTATGCCATCCTTGTCGGGCCCAATCCCCGACATTTGTTTGTCCTCGTCCTCCATTTCAGAGTTTCGCTCATCAAGGTTTTCTTAATTGAGATACTTGCCTTACAACATTTCTGACCCCAAAGGATCGATGAGGTGATGTCTTGTATTTTCATTTCTCCACCTGTCAGAACATTTAGTGGCACCACCCCAGATTTATGAAGCATTAATTCTTCAAGTATGGTTGGTTTAAGAGTGAGGTTGAGGGATTATTACCTTCATTTATGGTTTTCTTAGCATGAAAAATATGAGCTCTACAACTTCCTCAAAACCCCTCTATGATTTTGACTCATGTTTCCTCAAGAATTCCTCGTGCTTGGTTATTGGTCACTTCATTGCTAAGTATCTACCTGGTTCATGGTACTATTGTGGGTGTTCTTCACTATTGTTTGCATCCATTTTCACCTTTGTTCCTTTTGAAAATCTTTAGGTAGGCTTCAGACTTGAAATTTCATTTTGGTTTTTTGGTTTTACTTATCTTTTATGCGGTCTTGTTGTTGCTTTGATTCAATTGGGCTTTTTGTTTGGTTTTTGTCTCATTCTTCATTTTTCATTTTTTCCCTTCTCTCATTTCCACTTTTTATTTTCCTTTTCATTTATGCCCCATTGAATCACACTTTCCTTGGGCACATCAACCAAGGGTGTTTATGGCATCATCATATTGGGCCTTAGGTTTCCCTTTGTCCATGCCTTTCAAAACTATTGTTAGCTCATCCTCGATGAATGCATTTTTGCCTTAGGGATTTTATGAGTCTAGTTTCATATTTCATGTTTTGGATATTAGCAATGCACCTTATAGACTATTTAATAAGCCTTAAACAACATCTTTGAACCCTGATGTCCAACAAAAATATTACTTGAAATATTTTAGTGAAACACTTTTTTTTTCAGACATTGGACTTCAGGGATATCATGTAAACCTTATCATAACTTTAGGTCAAGATTAAAAATTAATCTTGACACTTGACTCCCGATATTTCTTGTCCATCATTTTTCTTTTGTCACTCGTGTTTCCTGTCCCTGTAGAAGCTTCTTTAATTCATCTACCATCTTATTGGGAGTTTTCACTAAAGTAAATGTCTCCCAAAATGTGCATTCCAAACTCTCAATAAAATGTTCTATCTTGGCCATGACAAATTCAGTTAGGCCCATGTTCTTATTCAACTTAGTTTTGTATTTATTTAGGGTTTTAACCCTCAATTAAGCAATCTTTAACCATTTGAGAGGTTTGTCTTGATCTTCTTCTATAACTGCTACCTTAATCAAATCTTATGTCAATGTTACTTTTATTCTATAAAATTGGGATGTAATCTTCCTAAACTAATAATTCCTCATCAATCCCCACATCAATTTGGCGAGTCATATTATCCTCATCACTAATGCAGTGATAGGAGTTTATTTTTTTCCTTAGCACCCTATTCACTAAGGCCAAAAAATCAACCTTTCATTGCTCCATAATTGGAATCGATCTTTTAGGGTTAAAATACTTGACCTCCCCTTTTAATGTTGCTTGTAAAGGTGATTCAGGGGCAAGTGCATCCACTGGTCCAATTAAATTAGTAATGCAAGTTGTCAACTAGGCCACTTGAGCCTTAACCTCTTCCTTTGTGTTCTCATATTTCTACATCCTCTTTAGGATAGCAAAGATAGACATCTAGAGAGATTGATGCTCTCCTTCCCTTGTCAAAACACCCAAATCAACTTGTCCTATTTGGTAGTCTTTAGGCCTCATATCTAGCTCATATTTTTCCACCAAAGGGATGACTATCTAAGCAATTATGCTACCTTTCTCATCCATGGTGACTTTTGATATTCGTGTAGCCCTTTTCTTCTGCTTTGCAGGGGATCAAAAGACTTCTAGCAAGATACTTAGGCTTTTCCCCTCTTCTCCCTCAACATATGTCCTTTGTCTTCTTTGTATGGTGTGATTTAATCATATTGAAACATTTGAAGACACATTTATTTGTGGGGAAGTAATTATTTCCATGTTATGGGATGCTTTTGAGTCAGCTTGCTCAGTCTCCCTTTGCTCAATTTTAGTCCTTATTTCATCTTCTTATTGGACTTGTTCATTATGAACTTCTTGTTCAACTTCTTGCTCTTGGGGTTCCTCTGCTACTATCTCCTCAACTAGGATTTCTTTTTTAATTTCCCCTTCTTCAATCATCTCTTTTTATTATCATAAATGGTCAAAATGAACTTGACTATCCATGGATAAAAGTATACCTAGCATGAGGTATCCATAAACTCTACCCAATAGTGTTATCAGGTCCTTGGCATCTTCCCTGAATTCACTTCTATTTTGTACCATGGCTATATTAAGAGTTATCTTTCATGGGTTAAGCAACAATTGATTGTTAATAAGATTAAGGCTTCTTGATTCATGATTTTCAAAATGGCCCACTACCTTTTTCATATTTATGGCTTCGTATTTTAGGGAGGCAGATATTTTGAACACTCTCTCAATCATATCTAAACTTAAGTTTAACACTGCTTCTCTCATTAATCTCATGATCCTTTTGTGCCTTTGATCATAATAGTATGCACATGTCAAAAACAAGCTCAAGTGATTGCACAGTAATTGGGAAGGAAACTACCTCCACTAACCCTAAGTTAGCCAAGGAAGTGGTTGCACATGTTCTTGTCTCTTCATCATTGATTCTCCTCTTGAACTGATCAAGATCCACATGTCCAAGGTTTCCATCTCCAATCTCAGTATAAGGAGAGAGCATCTTTGAGGGAGGGTGATAGCCCTTGTACTGATACTTCATCTCTATTGGATCCTTTGGCATATCTCCTACATGTAAAACACCATGTGTTAGTATATTCAATAATGAATACCTAAATGAAGATAAAACATCTTTTAATAAAGCCCTGAAGACTAATAAATAACTTAAAAAGTGAAGCAAAAGATTATTAAAAGAGTACTCTAAGCAAAAAGGCCCTATCAGGGATCAAGCTTCAAGTCTAAGCTCTACAACTTACCAAAGAATCAAAATAGCTCAAAGGAAAGAAGTTGAAACACCGATAATAACACATTAAATCTCATTCTCATTTTCAATCTTTTGGGAGTTGAGGATCAGCCATATCGTCTCTCATGTTCACAACAAGCTTTGGAATTTAAGGAGTATCCTCGATTAGTGATATATGATAATAATCTTAAAGGTTTCAAGCATTGGGACTCAGTAATGCCACCTATCTCCTTCTCTTAAGGTTTTAAAGAATCAAGAGGTAGCTCTAATTAACAACATTTCAAAAGTTGTTAAAGGCTTTTGGGGTTGGGGAACGGGCAATTTTTCTTTCATTTTATAAGTCAGTTCAATATTTGGTATGATTTATTCCTGACATTTGATGTTCAAAAATATGTTGTGTTTTGACTCGAGGCTCTTCATTTTGAAGATCAAGGATCAAATGTTTAGCTTAAGTTCTATCAAAAAAGTTATGCTTTAAAAGAAACCTTTAATCAAGAACACCTGATATACTTAACTCATTTCAATAAGGCCTTTTCCCTTTTAACGTATCGAGGGTCGGGCTACAGAGATATCACTTAACCTCTACCTCAAATAGAAAGTAACTGGTATAGGATATTCCTGATGTGCAACATCCGAAACTTTGAATGTTTACTTTTACCAAGTTTAAGAAGATCAGACTTTGGGGGTTGGGACCCGTTCAACTTAACATTCATCAAATTGGCAAGTAAAGAACAAGTTGGATGGTCAAAACTCGAATTTTGAAAGCATTGAATTTTAGAATTCTAAGGCATGGAAATGAATCAAACATCAAAGATTTGGAGTTTGGCTTAATGCATATTAAATTAGCAGATAAAGAGTAAGCCAAACATCCGACATCCGATACCTAAAGGATCAAAACTTTAGAAAAATACTAAGGCATGAAAAGAACCTAGCAAAGGCAAAGTCCAACTCATGATGCGATGACATCATAAACATCATCGATCGATGTGCTAAGACAAAACTTGATTCAATGAAACTCAAAAATAAAAATGGAAAGGGAAGTGAATTGAAGAACATAAGAAAGAGATAAAAACAAAAACAAAACCAAAAAAACGAAGGGAAAAAAATATTAACGAGGCCATCGAATCGACCAAATAGAAAACAAACAAAACCCCCACACAAACGAACCAAAACAACGCCATGAATTTTAAGAAAAACTTGAAAAAATCACAACACATACCTGGTAAGAGCACAAGAACAAAAGAGAAAATGGGAAAGGATGACATGACAAGGAGACGACTCAAAATCAACCACCTGAATGTCAAACTAGTACAAGAGCAAACGATAATGGCGAACAAGGACAAGCACAAGGTTTTGCAAGGGTTTGTTAGAAGTTGTAGAGCCCAAAATAATTTTGAAGGCATAAGGTAAATGATAAAATGACCTTTCATTAACCTATAAACCCACTCAACAACCACAACTAACCTTCATTAATTACTTACTAAATGCTTTGTCAGTAAATTTAAATGCACTTAGCAGGCGTGATAGTCAAGGTGAGAATACTTCATCGACGTCGATCCTTCGAGGTCAGGGGTTTGCCTAGATGAATGTTCCAACAACCAAAAATCCAAACTAGCAACAAAAAAGTGTCGAGGTTCAGGCTCGATGAGTTTGGTGTGCCAACATTGGGTATCCTGAAACTCTAACACCCGAAAAAACACTCAAAAGAAAGAGAAAAGAGAAAGGGAGAAGGAAAAAGGGGAAAAATAAAAAAAGAAGGAAAAGGAAACAAACAAAAGAAGAGAAAAAGGAAGAAGGGGAAAGAAAGAAACAAAAGGACAACAAGGAAAGTAAAAGAGGGGATCCCCATATTGTCAAAAACAAAAATGGGGTGTGGGTGCAAGGCCCAACAATATATATATAATATTCTTGTAGACATTCATAACTTGCTTCCAAACTTACATAAGAAGGCAATGGGGGGATCAATTATATAATTTCATTAGTGGAAATGAGTGGATGGTACCCTACTAATTTAGATGCAACATATTCATAAACAAATATATGTATAGTATTTTCATTGGCACATAAACTCATTGAACTTTAAAAGTGATGGGATTGTTATTAAAAAAAATGATATTATGTACTTCCATAGATTTATCATTGTGGGAGAAGAGATAATCAAGCATTACACAATTAAGACATTTGAGTGCTATGTACTTGTTGACCAACAAGTTGGACCATAAAAACCATGGATTTTACATGGTATGTTGCTACCATCACCAAAAATATGGGTCCTATTAGCCTCCACAATTTTCAAAATAAAACCATGCTTCATGTTGTTCAACACACCAAAACATTGGCAACATGCCAACTTTATTCTCGAGAAACTCGACCATATTCAATCACTACAAATGATCTAGTTGGAAACTGACAAGTTGTTAGCAGGCCAATGCCATTATGCCATTCTTTCAAGATCATCATAAGTGGAATAAGTGTTGGAAATCCTCATCACTATCCCATTTAAGTGAAATTTTTCCCACATAGCATAATGGTCAGGCTCCTCCCTAGAGGCAATAATAGATGAGTGTAAATTGGGAGAAAGTAACATGTGTGTGTCTCTTTTTTCTAGCTCATGCAAGGTGATGAGATGAAACACTTGAAGCCAAACTAATTTCAAAGTGGCTTGAATAAAAAATCTTATAATTTTGATCTTGTAGACATATAATATCAAATGGATCAAACTATTAAACTTCAACTAATAAATAGAAATTTTGAGAAGCTTCTATCAGGCCTCTAACATTATAAGAGATAAAATTCAAGTGGAGTGTTCCTCTATATAGTTCTTTGATTGACTGTTATTATTGTTTGCTAAAGTTTCAAATTGCTTTCCTAATAGAGGGTGTTGATTTGACATAGTAAAATCTTGTAATAAAATATAGTAGCATTTACTGCTAAATTCTCCCTTGGAAATTGGTCCTCACTACAATTAATATAAAAACACTTAGAGTGTTTAATACTTGGGTAAGTGCAAAAATTTGGGGGACCAAAATGGGGTCTTAAGTAGCCACTTTTTTAAAAATCAAGAAATAATAACCTTGGATGAGAAACTGAAGATAGTTACACTCAAAATATGAAGATTCAACAAAAATAAGAGTTGTAGTGCTCTGAATCTACTTTCTAAACTACTATTTTTTTTTAAAATGGTAGAGATTAAGGGGTTCAAAAAGGGGGGCCACACAAATTGGTTCTATTTTTTCAAAAAAATATAACATAGTGTTTGGTGTGGCCCCCTTAAAATGTTAAACTTTTTTTAGTATTTCAAAAATTTATTTGGTGAGAAATTAGCTAACACCATTTAGTTTATGCCTGAATTTTCTACTAATTTTTTAATGAATATATAATTTTTTACTAATTTTCAAAGTGGACACATCCTGAAAAACAAAAAATTGAGCATGCTCCCCCCTACAATTTTTGAACTATCGAAAATCATTTTTTTTAATATTTGTAGAATGGAGTCTACCTAGTTACTAAAAATGTAACTTACTTGAAATTTTGATGAACGGTTAAAAAATCAAGTCAAAAATAGCATACATTGGTTTTTGACAAAAAAAAATTAACAAAAGAAATTAAAGATGAAAACCTTAAAATATGCAAAACATGAAAAAAATTACATAGTTAGATAGCTAAGAGAGAGGTTAACATTATCATGATCTTTTTTTACTTTACATTGAAACACGTCCAAACCTAATGGGGAGCATGCTCGAGATTATGTCATTTTTTTATTATTTTCAAAAACACGTCTTTGGACATTGAAATATCACTCCAAACCTTTAGATTGGAAGCCAAAGGCTTGGAAATTTCCAAAGAAAACAAAAAAACATGAGCGTGTTATAACGCACTCGCATTATGTTATGCTTTTAAAATTCCTCATTGTCTTTGTCTTTGTCTTTCTCTTTTTTCTCCTTGTCTTTTGATGAAACTATATACACATAAATAAACATTTAAGTATAAGTGGTTCAAGATGTTTGAGAGTTATATGTGAATTCTAATTTTTAAAAGATCTTATAATTTTTTAGACTCTCTATACTTCTCTCTATTTCACATATCCCTCTCTACCTCTCCCTCCATCCCTCCCCTATCTCTCACTCTCTCCTTCTATCTCTACTTTTGTCTATCTCGATACTCTCTCTCAATCTCTCCCCCTCTCTCCCTCTCTCTTTTCCCTACTTATTTCTATGTTGCTTCTCTCTCTTCCCCTTTCTCCTTCCCTCTCTAATCTCTATATCACCTCTCTCTCTTTGTCTCTAATTTTCTCTATCTCACCTATCCCTCTCTACCTCTCCCTCCCTCCTTGCTCCCTCTTTGTCTCCCGTTCTCTCCTTCCCTCCCTACTACTCTCTATCTAACCATTCTCTCTCCACCTCTCCTCCTTCCATCTCACTTGTCTCTCTCTCCCTCTCTACTTCTCTCTATCTCACCTCTCTCTCCTTACCTACATCTCCCTCCCTCCCTCCTTCCCTCTCTACTTATTTTTATCTCTCATCTCCCTCTCTCTACCTCTCTCTTTATCTAATTCTTTCTATCTCCACTCTCCATCCCTCCATCCATTTCTCTCTCTCCAAGTAGGAAGAGGTAAGTAGAGAGAGAGGTAGTGAGAGAGATAGGGAGAGGTATGGAAGGAGCAAGAGTTTGGTAGAGAGGGAGAATTGAGATAGAGAGTAGATAGGGAAGGAGAGAGGGAGAGAGGGAAGGAGAGGTAGGTCGAGAAAGAGGGAGAGTGATATAGAGAAGTAGAGAGAGGATGGAGGGAGGGAGGGAGACATGAGATTAAGATTAGAGATGGAAGTAGAAAGAGATGGGGAAAGGAAGGGAGGAGGAAGAGGTAGGGAGGGAGAGAGAGTTGAAATAGATAGAAGTAGAGAGGGAAGGTCAAGAGAGAGAGGGGGAAGGAGGGAGAGTGAGAGGGAGAGGGAGAGGGAGATTGAAATAGAGAGTAGGTCGGGAGAGAGAAAGAGAGAGAGGGAGAGAGAGAGAGGGAGGG
Organism: Sequoiadendron giganteum; assembly: GCA_007115665.2. NCBI lineage: Eukaryota > Viridiplantae > Streptophyta > Pinopsida > Cupressales > Cupressaceae > Sequoiadendron > Sequoiadendron giganteum. The sequence continues at coordinate 329,020,959 of CM021102.1, forward strand.
AAAGAGGGAGGGATATAAAAATAGAGAGGGAAGGAGAGAGGGGGGAAGGAGGGAGGGAGGGAGAGGTGAGATAGACAAAATTAGAGAGGGAATGAGGAGAGAGAGAGAGAGAGGGAAGAAGGAAGGTGGATAGATTGAAAGAGAGAGGTAGAGAGAGAGAGGTGGTGATATAGAGAGAAGTAGAGAGGGAAGGAAGAAGGTGGGGAGACTGACAGAGAGGGAGAGAGAGTGGGATAGGTGATATAGAAGTAGAGAGTGAAGGTGGGAGAAAGAAATATAGAGAAAGGTGACATAGAGAGATGTAGAGAGGGAAGGAGGAAGGTGGAGAGATTGAGAGGGAGAGAGAGATAGAGGTGACATAGAGATAAGTAGAGAGGGAAGGAGGAAGGTGGGGAGATTGAGAGAGGGAGAGAGAGAGAGAGGGAGGTGAGATAGAGAGGAGTAGAGAGAGGGAAGGAGAGTAAGAGGAGAGATAGAGATAAGTAGAGAAGTAAGGAGGGAGGGAGGGTGAGAGGGAGAGAGAAGTGATATAGAAATAATTAGAGAGGGGAGGAGAAAGAGAGATAGAAAGAAGTAGATAGGGAAGGAGAGAGGGAGAGAGAATAAATATAGAAAGAAATAGAGGGAAGGAGAGAGAGAGAGAGTAGGAGGGAGGGAGGGAGAGAAATAAAGAGAGATAAAGAAGGATGTAGAGGTAGATAGGTAGTTCTTGATCTCAATTGGGAGAGAGAGAGAGATAAAGGGATGGAGATAGTGAGAGAGAGAGAGGTCTGTGTAATGGACATATAAAGAGTCAAATAGAGAGAGAAAGATGATAGAGTTTGTTAATTACTAAAATTCGACCTCTTGATTATTGATATTCAAGCTATTGATTAGTAAATTTTGACTAAGTTTGAAAAATTATAAGATCTTCGAAAAATTAGAATTTTCATTATAACTCCTAGAAATTTGAAACTACTCTCAAACTCTTGAGAAATTATGTCTCAACTTCCAGCTTGAAGTCCTCGTTTTCATGCCTTGGTGATTTTGTGTTGTCTGCAAAGTTCTGTCGGAGGCGGAACCGAAATGGAACTTGGCATTGTTTCGTTTGCCTAGTTCCGAGTTTTTTGTTCCCTCTCCGTCTCTGGCTCCGCTTCCCTCTGTCTAGACTCTTGTTTCGCTTTGCAGTTTCTGGCGAAGGTGGAACCGGGTTGGAACTTGGCATTGTTTCATTTTCCTAGGTTCTGTGTTTCTGTTCTTATTTTGGCTCCAACTCCGCTTCCTACCATTCTGTTCTTCTCGCTTTGTTTCGCAAGTTCTGGTGGAGGCAAAACCATATTTGGAATTTGGCAATGTCTGTTTGCCATGTTCCTGTTTCAGTTTCTGTTCCGACTCTGAGTCTGACTCCTGCTTTTGCGATCTGGTTCTTCTGGATGTTTGGTTTCTCCTCGGGGTGTTTTCCTCCGCTTTGTCCAGGTTCTGGATTGTTGTTTCTTGCAGTTGGCAGAGGCGGAACCGGAACTGGATTGTTTCCTGATATTGGACCTTTTTGAAGTCCTATTTTTTGTTCCTGGTCCGACTCCGATTACGACTCCGATCTTTTGTGTTCCCGCCTTGGTTTGACCTCGGGTTGACTTACCCCGATCAGAGCTGTATTTGGTGAGTTCCTCTTTGCCATGGGCGGACGCGGAACTGAAATGGTTCCTAAACCTGTAATTTCAGTGGAGTCCTATTTCGACTCCCGTTCTGACTCCGGCTCCGGCAGTGTTAGAATGACTTGGAAGTCTTGGACATGCTCGGTGTCTGTTTGACCGTTTTGCTAGTTCTGTCAGCCGTGATTACTAATGAGTCTTGGACGCGTGGCACCTGTCTGAATAGTGATTGGACGAAAACCAAAATAGTTATTGTGGCAGTTGCTTTGTCAACAAAGGGTGGCGAACTCAACCGTTTTGAGTAATGGCTTTGAATGCAAAGTCGGCTCGTTGCAGGGAGATCTGTCAGATCCGACCAGATGCGTGATTTGAGGATGGACTTCATTGTTGTGTAGGACTCTTCTGAGTCAGTTACATATGGATGAGAGATATGCTATTTCTCACAAGTAAAGACAAGTTAAGTTGCAGAGTAATTTTGAAGTCGCGGGTTGAAGAGGAAACGAAAGGAAAGAACGTGTGTTCTTGAAGAGAGGTGATTCGATCTGTATGTTGTGAAAACATTGTAACAGTGAATCTGAATCTCTCTAGGCATTTGTAAGCTATACAGAGAAGACTGGAAATTGTATGTATTTGTTTCAATACTGTAATACAATAGTCTTGGCTTTGTGTGGTGGGTTTTTTACCTGAAAGGGTTTTCCCACGTAAAATCTTTGTGTCAATCTGTGAATTCTTTGTCTGAATGATATCTCTTAATGGTTGTATTCATCTCAAGTAGTTTTAGAAGCTAGTAGAATCATTATTTGCTTCTCTCCCCTGTTGTATCGGCGTTAAGGGAACGTATTCCACACTGTTGGGTCAGTAGATCCGCATTCTTTTCCCTTCACAAACATCCTGAAACTATATACATGAAATATAAATTAAAGTATAAGAAAGTAAGTGTCCATATATAAATTTCACTTGTACTTAAATTTCCATATATAAATAAACTTAAATGTTTATTTCATGTATACAGTTTCACTAGAAGACAAAGAGAAAAATAAAAATAAAGACAAAGAGAAATTTTCAAAGCAGAACATAACATGAGTGTATTATAATGCGCTCACATCTTTTGAATGCATTCAAATAATGTGAGTGCATGTTATAATGCACTTGCATTTTCTCTTTTATGGGACCAAAAAGTGGAGTGGCCACTTTTTGGTCCCCCATCTTGGTGCACCCACCCACTTGTAAGAGGTTTCCCAAGGTCCTTAATTAGATATTTGTATCCTACACTCTTAACCACTAGTTGATAAGATAAAATAAGAAAGGATCGACGAAAAGGAACCAATGTTTTGTTTTGGGCCATGAGGGTGACCTCATTCTTACAAACATATATGTGTGCAATACTATGTTATTCACATATGTGTTTGTGTGAATCACATAGTATAGCACAATATATACAAGTTCTAACTGAAAACCTCAATATGTTAGTAAGAATAAGGTCACCCTAATTAAAGCTTGAGGAAGTGGTCAACAAATGGTCTTCTCTATATAAATTTGAAATACAAGGTAATGTTTTGGCTAAATAAACATACATATATGAAATCATATATACATAGAAAAAATATACATATACATATAAAACATTATCTCAATATTTGTGGTTTACAAAGAGTGTGTTTTATAATATGTATTTTACCTATTTTGTCTCATTTCACTTAGCAACAAAAGGGAGCAACATACATAACGAGTATCATATATGTTAGCAATTTTCAGAGTAGAGACCAAAATCTACTACATAAGACTTGTGAAACCTAAGGCCAAGAAGGAATATGAAGTACAAGGTACCCCATAAAGGTCATATATCTTTCAGAGGCAAAGTATAAATGTATGTATGTAACAGATATAGGAAGAAGAGTATAGAATAGAATAGAAGAGACTACAAAGTAAAGACTAAGACCTGCCATTGCATCTATTATTTGAATATATATAATTATAAGAATTTGATTAGCATATGTGTTATGAATGAATTTTTTTCTTATTTAGGTTACTTATGGAATGCATTTGGATATATTTTTTCCCTCTGTAATTACTCTCCTTTTTTACCATATCCTCTGGGCTATAAATAGACTACATAAGGGATACTAGGGTATAGATCTTCATACTATAATTTCCTCTTTCCAACACTGGTTCCATTTCCAGGACCCTAAAGTGAGCAGTGAAGAAAATACAGGGTAAAGTAAAGAAGTGGTAGCAATAGAAGAGAGGATAGTAACAGCAAGGAAAAAATTTCTACAGACACAACTCTTAGGTACCATCCTTGTGAGAGGGGGTAAGACACTTAAGGGATGGCAAATGGAAAGGGTGCAGGAATCTGAAAAGATCCCTGGAAATATGTAACTAATAAAAATTTAAGCTAAGCATGGTCCACATATAAGGATTAATGGAAATATAGACCAGAAAACCCATACCAAAGGGAGATAGCAAAAGGAAAGTTGAGATTATTGAAAGAATTAAGTGGGCAATGGAAATGAATGCAAAAGAAAGAAGGAAATTAACCCAAGATCAACAAGAAATATACCATAGAAGAATGGAAGAAGTAGAATAAAAGAAAAGAGAACAAGATAAAGAGATAGAGGTAGAAACTAAAAAGGAAAAGGATGAGCGCACCACTAAGGGTTTTGTTGAGTGTGTCATTGTGGGTGCAACCAAAAAATTAAGGAAGGAGATATTACAAATAAGTTCTAGCATGGATAGAATATGCCAAATTATACATAATATAGAGGGAGAAATCGAGGATTATGGAAAAACTAGAAAGGATCTAGAAAAAAATTTACAAGAATTATGACACCACCTATAACCAGAACATCGACTACTTATCGAGATTGGGAAAGAATTCAATTAAGGATAGATGAGGATTGGTTACCAATGGTTACCCATGTACAATATCTCCAAACAATAATAGTGGATGTGGAATACTTAGATGAGTTGGTGACTAGAAGTTTTCTAAGAATACAAAGGGAGGATGTGGTAGAAAATGAATTGGATCCTAAGCATTTATCAACATATAACAAAGTGACACCACTAACTAATCAAATGACATTTACCAATGAAAGAACATCTCCTTGAATGAAAATATACTTTGAACAAACACAACCCCTAGATCAAGAGACACCTTTAATACCATTAAAGTCACGAAGAATTTCCACATAAGCAATAGAACACATCCTAAGTGAGAAAGACGCAAGAGAAAAGGAAGGTGAGGAAAATAACATAGTAATCCTGGGAATACAATCCTTCAACATTAGTGACTATGAAGAATAATAAAACATGAATACCTTAAGGAAGCTACCCATTTTTGGTAAAGACACCAATGAGGCTGTAGACCATATCTTTATCTTGGAATCAATGTGACAAAGACAAAATATAACTAGAGACAACACTAAATTGTTTGACTTCATCATTTTTTTAAGAAGTGATGCCCTCAAATGGTATCACAAGACTTATCTATAAAATTATAAGGAATGAGATACAATAAAACAAAAAATAAATAAATCTTTGGAATTACCTATTGAAGGGGTAAGAGAATTCAAAGAACTCATACAAAATGAATATGAAACTTTAACCAAATTTGATAAAAAGTTTCAAAGAAATAACTAGAAGATTGGAGTAACATCAAAAATCAAAATGGCCTTAGATGGAATAAGTTTCAATACATATCTAGAACTAGTTACTTTGGCTTGTTAGATTGAAAACCAATCTTGGAAAAAACTTGAAAAGAAAAAAGAAAACAAAGAAATAGAAAAATTAAGACTAGAAGTTAAACAACTAAGACTCTGACAGGAGATTATGGAAAAACAAGATACCCTTACCCAAAGATCTAATATCTAGTGTACCCATTGCAATCAAGAAGTCCACTTGAGAAATGAATTCCCCAAGAAAATAAGACAAAAGAAATCAAATGCGCTAAGGGTGGATCTAAGGGTACTACCTAAAAAGATAAACTCAATTTATTGTGGAGTTTGTGGTGAGTGGGATGATCATGAAATGGAAGATTGAACATCACAACTATTTTAACACAAAGAGCATCCATGACTATCAATCTATAATGAGGAAAGAGGGATGGCATATGTAAAAATTCTAGTGGAAATTCCACTTTACCTATAGGACCATGGGTATAAAGTGCCAAAATGGAAAAATCAAAGGAATATAAATGCACTGTAGAACCAAAAAAATCAAGGACCCAATAACAATAGAGGACAATTCATAGGAGAAAGAGGCAAAGGTAGAGGGAGGAAAAGGCAAACAAATTCCACATGCTTCAGTTACAGTAAACAAGGACACTACACAATTGAATGTTAGGGAGATAAGAAAAAATAATGTGGATTTTGCAAAATCACTAAGCATGGTATATTCAACTATGACAAAGCCTATACTACAAGAATGTGGCACCACAATCCTAAAGTGATGATCTCCAGAACCTAAATCCACCTAAAGGAGCAAGACTCCTAAGAAAGATACCAAATGAATCAGATGAAACAAATAGGAGATGCCAAAAATTAGAATGAATTGATATTGAGACTACTAAGACTAGTAGTTCTAAAGAAGGATATTAGACCCATATAAGACCTAACAACAACAACAACAAAAAAGCAACAATAGTTACAAGACAGGTAACAAATACTGAAAATGACAAAGATGTAATCACAGAAGAAGAAACCACTTCAAATGAAGAGGAATTTCATCCAACCAAAAGACAACATTACCAAATGTTAGAACAAGCAAAAAAATTATCACCAAAGAACAATGTCAAGAAGTAGAACACATTGAATAATTCTTCAAATAGGAGGTGGGAATACTAAAATAACTAATCAAAATATCCAAACAATCTAATCTATTAGAAAAACTAAAACAATTATGTAAATAATAGAATAAACAACAATATAAATCACCACAAATAAGAACAATAGGAAAAAATGATAGGCAATGGAAGAATAGACCCATAATGATTATTGTTAGCATAAACCATAAGAAAATAACCAATGTAATAGTGGACTTAGGAGCTGACATAAACATGCTCCCAAAAAGGGTATGGGAACAAATAGGGAAACCTAAACTTGAACAAAGACCCTATAATATTAGCCTCACAGATGATATTGAGATGAAAACCTTGGGGACTTGAAAACAAGTAGAAGTAAGTATCAACTAGGAGTAAAAAAATGTAGACTTTAAGGTAGTTTCCATCAAATAAACCTTTCATTCATTTTACACATTACTAGGACTAAGATGGTTTGTCAATGCAAACGACATTATAGATTCAAGGAAGGAAGAAATATCATTTTCTAACGAAAACAAAATAGTCCATATTCTCTTAGGAAGAAACCTATATGAATCATACATAGAAGAATATCATAACTCTTATAACAAAAAAATCTATGCAATTTCAAGGCTACCACCTAATGAAACTCTTGAAGAAACAAACATAGAAGGAGAGGTTGAAATAGAAACTAGATCTTACAACACATATAGTGAAGATTTATTAAATGTATGGATGCAAGAAGAACTGGAATGTCATTCCCAAAGGATTACCAAATTTTGTAGGGTATTTATGATCAAGAGGACACCAAAGGATGATTTTTACTCTACTGAAAATAAAGTATATCACATAATATTTATGGAAACTTGGAAAACAAGGATAACACACTTGGAATATGTCGTCAAATAAATCACATATCAAACTTCCCAATTATTTAGGAGTAGGAGATCTCTTATCATTTATTACATAAATAGAACAAATCTTCCATGATGAGGAGTTGAGACTCAATATATTACAACACACTTATTTGCAACGTCGCAAGTTGGTGCAACACACACACAAGGACCAACTTACCAAATGGGAGATATTTAAAATCCTAGAAAAAACAAGATACCTATTGGAAGAAGGAGAATACATGGACATCCCAAAATATGATGTGAATAGATTACTAGAGGATCACTTAAACACTTGTATCACAAGGTAGAAAACAAGGAATGAGTATGATAAATGATTATACATCCAACTATTATACTGGACACTAACACTGGTTGCCCAAACTTGGTATATAAACCAAGAACGATGAGGAGAAACTAAATGATGGATAGAACTTAAGATGGATTTTATACAAGAATTTTCCTTTTACAATAAGGATAAACATATCCATATCGCACTACTTAAAATGAAAGAAGTAATCAAACACAAACAATGAAGTAGTGGTACTGCAACCACCTACACCACCTCCATAATCAAAATGGATATGGAAATATATTGAATTGTTAGACAAAAAATCAACATTCCCAAGAAAAAGGTGTTGTTTAACATAGCAAGAAGATGATAATACACACAAACTAGATATAGAAGTCAACCAAGGAGAAAGGGAACTAGAATCCCCTACAAAAGCTAAGAAAAACTATTACAATGAACTAATTAAGATGAGAGAAGAAAATATTGCCAAAAAATGGGATCTTAAACTTACAAAATAAGGAGATTATCAGGATGATAAAATAGTTGCACAATTTGGAGAAATATTATCAGAATTTGAAGAGTTATTCCCTAGAACATTTATAGAACTAAAAGGGATAAAAGAAGAAGCAAGAGTCATGAAAATTCAATTAAAAGAAGGGATTAAACCATTATGGAAGAGACCAAACATGAAAAATAAATTCAAAGAAAAGCTAGATAAAATGTTGGAAGCAGGAATAATTAAATCGATAGAAGATGTAAAATAGATAAAAACCCTATAGTTATACAAAACAAGAAGATAAGCAAGGTAAGAATATGTGTTGATTTTAGGGAACTTAATAAAGCTCGCATACATGACTCCTTCCCTACACCAATAATCAAATAAATATTAGAATCAATTGTTGGAAGAGAGATCTACTCATTCATTGATAATTTCTATAGCTACCACCAAGTAAAAAATAAGGGAAGAAGATCAACCCAAAACTATATTGTTGCACTCCAAGAAAAGAGCGAAAAATACCTAAAACCAAAAGAAGAGATGAGAGAAAATGAAATCCAAGAGGTAGGGTCTAACCTTACAAAAGAGAAAAAGGAACAGTTAGTGCAAGCCCAAGCTAAAAACCTCCAGACTAAATAGAGGGTGGAATCCTTAATGGAAGGGAAACAAGTTGAAAACAAAGAAAGTCTAGAAAGAGACAATAGACTAAACAAAAAGCTTCATTTTTTCTTCTTGGAAGGGGAAAGTGCAAGGAAACAAATAAAGCCACCTCTAGAAAATAGCCAACCAAGTGGAGGAAATGATAGGGGACAAGAGGAAAATACTATAGAAGACTCTACTTCGTATTTCCCCGTACAATCTATCAAATATTTTATGGTGCAACAAAAGCAACTGCAGCCAGCACTCACACCGTAACTACTACAATTACCAGTTTTGGGCTCCCAAGTGAACCTATCAAATATTTCACCATTACAAAAACTTCAATTAGGGGATATTCCATACCACTACCAGGGAAGAGATACTACAACAACATGTTGAAAGTGTGGATCGGTTACAGGAAGTAATGAGAATATTGCAAAATTCAATACTGCAACTACAAATAGACACATCCCTCCCACTACCACAACAACTCAAGTAGTTGGACAATGACCTACAAGAGGATCTAAAGGCACAAAAAAATGTAGGAATCACAAGAGGAAATGATGAAAAAGAAAACAAAATTAGCCATAAAAAGATGTGTGGCAGCCCATTCACAGTTGGAAAAATAAATAAAGAACATAGAAGAGGGCATAATAGAGGACAATGTACTTTACCAACTTTGTCTCCAATAACTGAACCTCACCAAAAATCTCAAGGATCATATCACATATATTGAGGCATAAATAGCATATATTGCATCCTCCTATGATCCATTAAAAGATATGGATGGTGGTGTCAAGACACAAATAAAGAATCTACACACATGACTACAACAAATTCAGGAGTAGAGGGAGCAAATTAAGATGCAATCAAGTGGCTTAGGGAAACCAACAACATCAAACTGACACATCTACCCAGAGTTATAGGAGAGGAAAAGAATGAAATCCAACAGATATAGATACCTACCACTCTTGTGGACGCAGAGACAATAAACATAAACATTCAAGAACACATCAAAGTCCTCCAACAAGCGAAACCATAATGGGGCACTACACTTGTGCAGTTAAAGGTCATCTACAAGCATATTCTCTCAAGGAACTAGAAATATGTCTTGAGGACAAGACATAACTTTAAAATGGGGGATGATATTAGTGTTAGTATTTTCTAGTAGGATTGAAGAGTTAAATTACCAATTATAATACAAATTTAAATAATTGAATAAAGAAATAGAAATTCATAGAGATGTATAAGACAACAAAAAATTTAACGTGGTTCACCCCTTGGGCTACATCCACAAACAAAATTAATCTAAATTTTATTCAAACTTCCAACAATACAAATTACAAATATAACCTGCAACAAATAGTTGCAACGTGTAACTGCAAACTCTCACAATTTTCACTGCTAAAATTTTGGCACGCTCTATTGTGTGCTCTTGTCACCAAACCATGACAAAACTTCACACGATTGTTCAGATTCTTCCATGCACACCTTATTGTTGGCTTCAAACACAAATCTGTGACTATTCCATTTCCAATCGTAGCAAGAAATAGATATTTTTGGGCAATTTCGAATTGGTTTTTCAACCGAATTACATTGGGAATTAACAAAAAATTCTTTATTAAAATAATTGGAGATTTTTGCTTTGGAGGCACTACCCTCAAACCCTTGGTTGGGGGCGTTGTCCCTAGATCCCCACTGTGGTCTCCACCCTTGGGCCCTCGTTGGGGGGTGGTCTCGTCGGAAGGGTTATGCCCCCCTTGCAGTCCCTCATTAATTAATGTGGGGGAAACCATGCTAAGAAAAATAGCCAAAATGTTAATACCAAAGTCTGATCAAACTCCACAAGCCAACATTAGTTGGTTACATAGCAAAGACCAAAAGCTACCACATAAGACTTGTGGAACCTAAGGTTGACATGGAAGATAAAGTAAAAGGTACCCATAAGGGTCACATCTCTCTAAGAGACAAAGTATAAATGTATGTGATGGGACTTTTAAAAATTTACCAAATTTCTATCTAAATTGGGCATCACTAGTTACTTTTTACAAGATTGGAGGTCTGATATTTTGGGTTTAGGTTTTTTGATCTCTCATGAAAAATTGATTGGTATCTTTTAAAACCCTCACGTTATATTTCAATGTTGACTTGCTATTGAGGGTTACCAGTCACTTAAGTTGTCTGACTGAGCATTTCCTTCATGCTCTTACCGACCCCTTTTACCCAACCTATTAGTCTCTTATTTTCCACTTGAACTTAAATGTTTATGTCGTCGAAGGCTTTTTCGGTCAGTCCCACCAGTATATTCTATATGATCTATGCAGCTTGGCGAACCGTCTGATCACGAGTTTTTGATCTGGACCGTTTCTCGCAAACCTCGCAGGTTTTCTTGTTGATGTCACGTGGGTGCTGCGAGGTGTGCGAGATGCCGCCATCTATCATATACGGAGGAGTGGGGCATTTTCCCGAGGCACCAGCAGTGACAAGTGGCCATCATTTCACCAACAAAAAAATTTAATGATGGGGATTAATGATGATTATCCCTCGCAAGCCTCACACGATCAGAGTAAATGTCCCAAAAGTACCGCGAGGTTTGCGAAAAGGCGACACGTGGCCTGGCTCTTGGAGCAACGGGGCTAGGTGGGGCCTGCTACCCGATTGCAACCTCCTTTTTTCATGGGTTGTGATTGGCTGTGATATTTCCCAAGCGATGATGTGGATTTTCAACAATCATTGACTCGATTTGAGTCGTCCGACTTGCCAGGTCTGTTCCACATCAACAGTTCAATTTCAAAGGGTTATTGATCATCCATGTGAGGAGCTTTTACACTCTGCAATTTGTTTTCATTAATGGCGCAGGTTTTTTAGTAGATTTTCTCCTAATTTCCTTGTGTGCGAGCGGTAACCTCCTAATAAATAAAATGATGGACTGTACGCTTAGAATAAATTTGTGGTGGCAATATCAGCCACTAATCGTTTACATGCTCATGCGAGCATTTGGGCAATTAATATTCCCTACGCCGAATTACTCTATAAATACCTGCTGAATTGCTCGGTATTAACATTGCATTTTTGAGTTGATCTATTTGCAAGTAGTGGATTTGTTTGTAGTTTCTAAGCTACACTTCTTCAATGGACAAGTCTAAGGTGCACTGAAGTGCCAGAGTAGGTGCGAGGATTTCTCGGTGTGAGAAGGAACAACGTGCTCTTGATGCTCCTGAAGCAAGTGCCCGAGGTGTGGGCAAGCGGTCAAGGCGTTGTAATTCTCTTGTCGTGCTCTCTTCAAGCTCTAGTGGCGATGGGTTTGAGACTGACTCGGACTATCGCTGCTATCTTGCGGCCATGACCAAGCTCGTGGGTGTTGATGAAGAGGTCCTTGCACTTTCACCAATAATTGCAATGGCACTGTTTCAAGTTGTTGGGGTTAGTGCTGATGAGGATGGAAAAAAGAAAGTGGTTCTACCTCAAACTGAAGCGAGAACCAGAAGCAGTCGCTTGTACTGGGGCCGTGTGTTGACTAAATGATTGTTGGTGCTGGTGTGTGTTGCTCGTGGGTGGTGCTTTTCTGGTGGTTCATCTTGTGGACGTGCACGTGCGTGGCACACTCTTTTGTTTTTTCTCTGACTGGTTACTGGGTGTAACCATTTTTTGATTCCTCGGATCATATACTATTTTTTCTAATGATGAATATTTTTTGGATGGTGAATTTGAATTTCATTTCATTTTGAATTTAACAATGGAGCCTGAGGCTTGTTGCTCTCCTATCTTATAAAGGAGATTTTACGGCTCATTGTTAAGGGTTAGATTTTTGTATCCAGAGTCTTAGTGTTTGTACAGTCAGTTTATTTATTGTAGGTTTTTTCTGAAGGTATTAGCTAGTATGTTTTGTCTAGGGCAAGAATATTATAGAACAAGTAGGCTCTGCTTATGTAATTACAGACATTGAAGCAATAAGTAACAATCTGTTAGAATAATTGCTCTCCTGGTTTTGTGTCATGAGTTGTGAATGAGTTTATCAATGATATATTGATTTAGCTTCAATGGTATATTTGAGTGTGTACCTCATTTTCCTACTTTAACTTAATGAGTTAATTAAATTTCTTAAAAATGAGTTACAGATTTATGATGTCGTCTTCAAGATTCATTAAGGAGTATTGTTTTGATAACTGGAAATCTCATAGTGTAAATAATTATGGTGACATGTTCATGATATCTGGGTTATGTTTTATGTGACTCCTGCCCAATGGATAAGGCACTGGATAATTTCTTCAGGATCCATGTTTTGAGAGTACGGGGCTTTAGTTCTAAGCATGGAGGTTTAAAATCTGAACACATCTAATATATCAAACCGTATCTCTTTGGAGATGAAAATCTTATGTTAATTTTCAGTCCTGTTGCTTTAAGATAATTGTTTTTATTCTTCGATTTTGCCACAACCAGGATAATTGCTATCTAATTGCATTAATAAGGACTGTATCTGTAAGAAGAAGTGTTCTTACCAGGCCATGAAACATTCTTATGAACACACTTAGGAAAACCCTCCTTGGTTTCACAGAGCCAAAAGTGTAGGAGATCTCAATCTTTGATTGAATCTCGTTATTTGGCCACTAACTTTGTTAGTTCTTGAGTATAGAGGTTGGCAACCTCTTAGGGAATTACAAAGCCTTAGCTGGGAAAATTAAAACACCAACAGTATGTATGTAATAGATGTAGGAACAAGAGGATAAAATAGAATATAAGATACTACAAAGCATAGACTAAGACCTGCCATTGTTTTTATTATATGAATATATATATGGATTTATAAAGATTTGATCAGTATATGTGTTATGAATGAATGTTTTTCTGCAATTACTCTTTTCTCTCACTATATCCTCGAGTATAAATAAATTGTTGAATACACAAGACAACTGAGAGAGGGGTGAATTAGTTGTACCTTAAAACTTCAAAACCCTCCCAAACATTCAAATCCACATTAATTCAATTAACCCTTAATCTATTAGGATGATTAATCATGAAATTGGATAACAGAAACAAAAGCAAATCAACACCATACACAAGGAAACACCAAATTTACATGGAAAACCCAAGATGGGAAAAACAACGATGAGAATTAGCTCACAATATAAAATAATATCAACACTAATTACAAAGGGCTCACTATCGAAGGGCTCACTACCCAAAAGAAAGAAAGGCTCACTGCCATAATAGAAAAGAAGATAGAGAAGAGTGTCACAATGAGAAACCCATCTCAATGCAATAGAAAATTCCACCACAGCATCACCAACACCTTTGCAGTCTTACTGAAGAATTGTAGACACCTTCTACTCACTACATCCAGCAATCTAACACATGAAATATTGCACTGCACTACACAAATTTGTACCTCGCAACTTTGTAATTCGCATTATTTGCATCATACACATTTATCTTCACATACCTCAACAACTCAAAACATATTTATACCATCTTCAACCTTAAAAACATTCTCTAAATTCGATTATGCACCTCAACTACACAAATTCAAATTAGGTCAACACCAAAACATTCTTGCGGAAGAAAGGAATGAAGGAAAACCACAAGACACCTTAGCTAGGACCTAAATCCACTCATACGTGCCACACCACGCTACCACAAACACCGAAGCAACTCTTCAATTAGTGTAAACACCCAATGTAGACCAAACCTGTGTTAACACCATTAACATTAAAGTCCACACTTCCTCAAATCCAAATGATGACTCACAGGCACCACATAATACTTGAACACAATCTAGAATATTCCACAAGCACCCTAAAATATAACAAATTCCTTTGCAACTAATTTCAATTGAAGAATGTACACACCTAGTACACTCAAATGATTCTACCATACACTACGACTCAAGAAACTAACTTTCGAACACCAAACCTCAAACAACTTCAACTGAAGAAAGATAGAAACACTATCAACATCCTTCTAGATCTATAAGACCTGAAATCACTCTACGGAGAAATGCAGAGTAAAAACAATTCTCCCAGACACCTCTACAATACATAGTTCACACAGTGGTGAACACAACTTCCTCTACACAACAATCCAGCACACCAAATTATAAATGCAACACCTCTGAACATCTTTGATCAACATATCCAAACCACTCAACAAGGTCTTCAACATAGAAAAAATGTGTTGCCAAACCAGAAGGCTACATTACAACACATTGTTTCCTCTTTTTATTCAAATTTTCTCAAAAACACTTGGAAACCAAGCACTAGAGACACATCCTCAACAATTTCATCACTTCCTCATCACCACCAAGCCAACTACAACCTATCAACTCAACCATACATTCATATAAGAAGCTTATCAAAGCAACACTAGAGGTTGACTCCAGTAGGTTACTAATAACAACATAATACAACTAATCAAAGCATCATCAGAGACAACATCAACTCAATACCACTCTATCACACTCTTGCAACAAAATCCTTCTCATACAATTGATACCAATGACAACACCAACTGCACATACTTGCAACACAAACTACATAAGGGATAGTAGGGTACACATTGTCAGACTATAATTTCTCATTTCCTATTTCCAACAATATATATATGAATGAAATAGAAATAAAATATAACATAAATGGAATGAACAATACAAAACAACACATGATTTCTATTGGGTCATTTCTATAGGAAAGTCTTCAAAGACATTACCTAAAATATTTGGTAACAATTTCAGGTGCTCTATAAAACTCCCACCACTCTTCACATTCCTGCCAAAACAAATTTATATAATTTAGGAAGTAACAAACATACATCAATAATATCTTAACAATAGTGCATGTACAACTGTCATTTATTATAGAAGAAAAATAATGCAATGATGTATTGTAAAAGGATAAACAATTGCATTATACAAATCCAAGTACTAGCCATTTGAGAAAAATATTCTAAATTGTATAGTGTGTTAACAAACAAAAATTAATTGAAGTGTTATCAATCGACATTATCACATCACCTCTCAATGCTCTCACATGCCTACAAAAGAAATTATACAATCGAGGTAGTAACGAACAAACTATTGGACATAGGTTTTCATTGATGTCAAAGGTTGTCATTGATGAAGATGATTGATGTCAAAGGTTGTCATTGTGTCAAGGAGTGCTTGAATTATCATTATATTCCCCTTGACTTATTATTTTGATTTGCAAGAGATTTTAACAAATATATATTATATTTTTGGTAGTATGTTGTGTGTCAAAAGTTGTCATATCAATCATATCACTAAATCAAGAAACACACATCATTAGTTTTATTGAGGAGTGAGTGCCTTCCGAAATTTGGTGTGTTTAATGTATGCTTACTATGACAGTGGTGGTCTAGAAGACTGTACCAGAATGTTTCAAGCTCAGTATTTATCAGCTTCAGTGTTTCTCAAGTCTCCCTTCTAGAGACGTTGTAGGCTCTATAGTTTGGAAGGATATTATGCCTACACTTGTTCTATTATATTCTAGTGTTTTTTGAGGATATGTTCAACATGCAAAAAATTTGGAGTGACAAAAGGTTCTCTATGTCTATCTACCAATTAGTTGATGTTTGAGACTTGTACGGCAATGGCTAGTAGCATACGGAATTCAAATCATGTGTGTGGTGTCAAGATAGGACTTGATTAACGTTCTTGTGGTAGCACATGGCATCATATTCTTTTGGTGGAAACAAAATTTTATTTTGAACCAATGTGTTACACGTTTCATGTATTTTGAATTTAGGAAAACTTTATGTCATCCTAGTTATTTTTAGATCCCTAGCTGACATAGAAATGAGTTAATATAATGTCATGTATATATTTCTCAAATGGTCAAATGCATTGTATGAGTTATGTCAAGTAGAATTACATCGGTGTGAAAAAAATTTGAGGTGTAAATTAAAGAGAAGTGGTGAATATAAAAGGGAGAGTTGTATTTCAATGTGTGCACCAGTATCAGAAGATCTTATGCAATGAGGAGGAGTATCAACTATAACTCTTGCATGTGTATGAGATACATAGAAGAACTGCAAGCATTATCTCTATATTCTGATAGGATTAGAGTTCTACATGTTGTACTATTTCAATTGGGGATTGGTATCTTCAATGGGTTGGTGCCTACAAGCACAATAGTGGATTGGTCCCTCCGATAGGTCGATGCCCACTTCATATTGTAAAATTCACTTGTATATTTTTGCTTTGTGAGGTTGGATATGGGCAGTGGATCTAAGAAACTATTCTCATCATGGTTTTCCAATCTTGGGTTTCCATGTATATATAGTGTTCTCTTGTGAGTGTGTGTGCTCTTGATATTTCTTAGTAGTAGTGAAGATTCATGTTTCATGTTTAGTTATCTATGTTGGGATTAGTAGTGAAGAATCATATATTCTGATAATTGTGGTTGAAGTTAAGATTTTTTAATTGATTAGATCTATTGATTCACCCCCCTCCCCCCCCTCTCAATAGATAGAGTGTCCTTCAATTGGTATTGAATCCAAGTTCCTTTGAAGAATCCTAACAACTTAAAGTATTTTTGGGACGACACACTCAATTGCTCGGGAAGGATTTTCTGGAAATAAAGCACCACTGTTTGATGGATCCAATTTTGCATTTTGGAAAGTTAGGATGGAGTCATACTTGATGGATCTCGGAATGGATGTCTAGATGTCAGTGTTAGAGGGATATGGGATTCTTGAAAGCCCTCCTAGGGATCAGGCCATAAAAGTTCTTGTGAAATTAATGCTAAGGCAAGGAATGTTATTTTATGTGGATTGACTAACTATGTTTGGGAAAGTGATGCATTACAAAACAACGAAGGAAATGTGGGAAAAATTGCATACCATCTATGAAGGGGATGAAAAAGTCAAAGAGGAAAAGATGAAAACTCATAGATCTCAGTTTGAAAGCATGGAGATGAAAGATGAGAATAATGCCACATTCCTACTCCGGTTTGATGAAGTTGTCAATTCCATTTGAGGTCTTGGTGAGGAATTGAATGAAAATAATGTTGTGAAAAAGGTACTTAGATCTATTCCAAGAAGGTTTGATTCTAAATTCTCTGCAATTAAAGAAGTTAAGGATCTGAATGTTTTGAAGATGACTAAACTACATGGAATTCTACCTACTTTTGAAATGAGACTTGATAGTGAAGATTTTATAAGGAAAGAGGTTGCATTCAAAGTATCCAAGAATAAATTTGATCAAGATTCTAATATTGGATCAGATCCGAAGGAAGCCAATTTTGTTAGAAAGCTACAAAGAGGCTCCAAGTAATTACAAAGGCAAGTTACCTTTTAAGTGTTTTAATTGCAATGAAGTAGGAAATTTTATGGCTAAGTGTCCCCGTAAGGATTCTAACAAAGTTGAGAAAAAGTATGGAAAGAAATTATTTCAGAGAAGGAATAAAGGTCTAAGGAAATAAAAGAGTTTCTATACTAATGAGGAAGAAGACTACTCTACTGATGAAGAAGATGAAGATATCTCTAGAGATGAAAAAGAAAAATTTGTATTCATGGCTTTTGAAACTATTGAAGAAGGTGTTGAAATGGATTATGGAAATAATGAAGATGAAGTGGATCTTGTAGAAGAATCACTATTTTCTAGAAAATAGATTAAGAGACTAAAGAAGAGAATTGCAAAAGAAGTGAAGGCTAAAGAAAAGGTATCTCAAGATTTAGAGAAAACAAAGAGTTTTATTGTTGATCTAAAGACCAAGACAGAAGAAGCAAAAAGGATTGAAGAATTTCTAACCAGGAAGTTGTTGTCAAGAGACAAGGGCTATGAGAAGCTTGAAGCAAAAGTTTTATTGATAATAAAAGAGCTTGAGAAAGTGAATCAACATTTGTAGATGAAGTTTGGAAAGAGTACTAGGACTCTAGATTTGATATTGGGATGTTAGATATCTCTACATGTCAAAATAAAAATTAGTTTTGATGATCAGAAGAACAAGGTGACAAAATAATTAGTGAAACCTGCTAAAGAAAGTCTAAAATTGATTGGTTTTGAAAGTAAAAAGTCTGAAAGAATTATTGCAAGTGATGAAAGCAAGACACAAAATGATGGCTTTATTTAAGCTCAGAAGAAGAGAAGCATATCCGAAAGATAAGAATACAACACCATGTTCAATTATTCTTTTCCCAATTACTGTTGTAATTACAATAATTTTGGTCATAAGCTTGTGGATTGTAGAGAAGCTTTAACAAGAAGAAATAACTTTATCAACAATAATGCATTTGCACCTCTATACAATTTTAATATCATTTTCTACAAATGCAACAATTTTGGACACATTGCTAGGAAATGCAGGAGAAATTTTGTAAGTCCTCCTTTGTCAGAAACAGGAAGGAAAAGATCAGACTATAGAAATCATGAATCAGATAAATCCTAGAAGAAGGTTTCGGAAGAGAGGAAGCCAGAGAAGTCAATGATTGCTCAAAATGCACTATATGCTCAGAAAGAGAAGAATATGTGGATCATAGACAACGGTTTCTCAAGCCACATGACAAGAGATAAAAGTATGTTCATGAATTCAAAAATAAAATGATGGAGGTTATGTGACTCGCGAAAATAATTTTATTGCCAAAATCACGGGTAAGGGTACTTTAAGTCTTGATGGTGGTAGGACAAAGACACATGATGTTTTGTATGTTGAAGTACTAAAACATAATCTCTTAAGTGTAATTCAAATGTGTGACAAAGGTTATAATCTATCCTTTAGTGTTGAAGGTTGTGAAATCAAGAAATCAAGTACCATAGAACTTATTGTGGAAGGAAGAAAAATAAACAGTAACATATACCATCTCAGTGAGTTGAATAGATAAAATTATCTTACTGTGTAGAGAGAAGAAAGTTGGATTTGGCACAGAAGGTTGGGACATTAATTTTGATGACATTGTAAAGATTAGCTCAGAAGGAATGGTCTAAGATATGCCACATATTAAGAAGCCACAGTCTACCAGTAGCAAACCATGTCATGAAGGAAAACATACAAAACAAGCAAATTTCCTACTAAGGAGTATTCTACATGAAAACCATTGGATTTGGTCCATACAGATACATACATACCTATGAGGACAAAATTCTACAAGGAGACAGGTATTTCATGATGCTCATTGATGATTACACTAGAATGACTTGGATTACATTTCTAAAAGGGAAGTCAGAAGCATTTTAGAAGTTTAAGGAATTCAAGGCACTAGTAGAGAAATAAATTAGAAGAACAATCAAGAATTTGAGATAAAACAGAGGTGGAGAATTCACTTTTTAAAAGTATGAAAAATTATGTGAAGAGCATGGGATCTAGAGGTAATTTTCTACTCCTAGAACTCTACAGTAAAATGGGGTTGAAGAAAGAAAGAACCAGACTGTACAAGAGATGGCAAGAACAATGTTGAGTCAAGAAAATCTACCGGATATGTACTGGAGAGAAGTGGCTCAAACTACAATGTATATCTTAAATAGAGCTCAGATCATATGCAAAACTAATAAAACACCATATGAGCTATGGAGAGGAAGACCAACTTCAATCAGACATCTCAAGATATTTGGAAGCAAATGCTACATCAAAAGAGATGAAGAAAATTTAGGTAAGTTTGATTCCAAATATGATGAAGGTATTTTCCTTGGTTATTCTTTGAGAAGTAAAGCATATATATGCTACAACAAAAGGTTGAAGAGGATTGTGGAAAGTGCAAATGTGAGAGTTGATGATACAATTCAATCTACTAGTACTCTAAAAGTAAAAGATGATGAAGAACCAATCCGCATGAGTAATGAAGATTCAAAAGTTGTTACAAAAACTCCAGCAAAGTATGTTTAGAAGAATCACTTTGAAGATCATATTATAGGAGATAAAGATAGTGGGGTTCAGACCCGAAAGAGACTTGAGAAGGAAAATGAGCAAGTACACTTTTCATTACTATCAAAGATAGAACCAAATTCTTATAAAGAAGCAAGCAAAGAGAAATGTTGGATAGAAGCTATGGAGGAAGAGTTGAATCAAATCAAGAAGAATGAAACTTGGGAACTGACCCAAGACCTAAAGACAAGAATGTGGTTGGATCCAAGTGGATTTTTAGAAATAAACTAAATGAAGAAGGTGAAGTGATCTGAAACAAGGATATACTTGTATGTAAAGGGTATGCTCAAGTTGAAGGCATAGATTTTGAAGAGACATTTGCTTCAATAGCAAGACTGTTTAGGATGTTTTTAGCTCTTTCAACTTTCAGGAATTTTAATGTATATCAGATGGATGTTAAGTTAGCATTTCTGAATGGACAGTTAGAAGAAGAGGTTTACATTGAACAAGCATAAGGGTTTTGATGTTCTGAAATCTGAATTATGTGTGCAAATTGAATAAGGATTTGTATGGACTCAAACAAGCTCCCAAAGCTTGGTATTCGAGGTTGGATGGATACTTACAACATCAAGGGTTCCAAAGAGGCAGTGCAGATAATAATCTGTAAATAAAAAAAGGTGATCAACTGCTAATAGTTGTGGTCTATGTAGATGATATCATTTTTTGTGGTAGCAGTGATGACATGTGCAAGGAGTTTCATAAGGCAATGCAGAATGAATTTGAAATGTCAATGCTAGGTGAATTATCTTTCTTTCTTGGGTTGCAAATTATACAATCAAACAAAGGCATTTTTTTTTCTCAGAACAAGTATACAAAGGAGATGCTAAGTAAGTTCAAAATGGAAGACTGCAAACCAATGGGTACACCTATGGTTATATGATGTAACTTGAGTAAAGATGATGAATCTATTCCATAGACCAAACCTTGTACATATCTATGATTGGTAGCTTACTATATGTGACAACATCTAGATCAGATATAATGCAAGCAATTGGAATGGTTGCTAGATTTTAAGCAACACCAAAGGAAACTCATGTCAAAGTTGTAAAGAAGATATTCAAATATTTGAAGGCTATAATGGATTTTGGACTATGGTATCTAAAGAGTGAAAATTTCACTCTGACTGCATACACATATGTAGATTGGGCAAGAAGCTTAGA
Organism: Sequoiadendron giganteum; assembly: GCA_007115665.2. Classification (NCBI taxonomy): domain Eukaryota; kingdom Viridiplantae; phylum Streptophyta; class Pinopsida; order Cupressales; family Cupressaceae; genus Sequoiadendron; species Sequoiadendron giganteum. The sequence continues at coordinate 329,042,735 of CM021102.1, forward strand.
TGACCGAAAGAGAACAAGTGGTGGAGCATTCTTTCTTGGTGATAGTTTGGTGTCTTGGTTGAGTAAGAAACGAGACTTGGTTTCTTTATCTACAACAAAAGCTAAATACATTGGTGCAACATCATGTTGCACTTAGGTATTATGGATGAAGCAGAACCTGAAGGAGATTAAGATTGAGTTTGATGAGCCTATTTCTATTCTCTGTGATAACACTGATGCAATAAATATCTCAAAGAATCCAATAATGCACTCAAGGAGAAAGTACATTTCAATCAAGTATCATTTTTTGAGAGAGAAAGTTGTAGAAAAGGAGGTCAAATTGGAGTATATTGAGACCTAGCAAATATATTGGAGACATTTGAGTTTCTCTAGCAAAAGCTAGGAGTTATTTCTCCCTCCACTTGAATCAAGAGGAAGCATAGGTTGACGAGAAGCTTTGCCTCCCTACCACAAGACGGTTGGGTGGTCTTGCGAAATATTTTCACAAGCAGTTTAGTATGGACTCAGGGGGTGTCTATATGGGAAATAAGTTTTTGATTTGTGCAGAGTATCGAGAATTCAGAAAAGGGGAGGAGAGAGGAGTGTTGACCTTTTCCATTGATGTCAAAGAGGGATAAAGTGAACTCAAAATGTTATATCTTCCAAGGGGAGAAAAAATCTTCATGTGTAATCGAGTGGTTTTATGGGTGACCTAACATTTTGATGTTTTCCATCAATGAAAAAGGGGGATATTGTTGGACATAGGTTGTCATTGATGTCAAAGGTTATCATTGATGAAGAGGATTGATGTCAAAGGTTTTCATTGTGTCAAGGAGTACTTGAATTATCATTATATTCCCCTTCGCTTATCATTTTGAGTTGCAAGAGATTTGCAAAAATATATGTTATATTTTTGGTAGTATGTTGTGTGTCAGAAGTTGTCATATCAATCATATCACTAAATCAAGAAACATACATTATTAGTTTTATTGAGGAGTGGTTGCCTTTCGAAAGTTGATGTGCATGCTTACTATGATAGTGGTGGTCTGAAAGACTATACCAAAATGTTTCAAGCTCAGTATTTATTAGGTTCAATGTTTCATAGGTCTCCCTTTTGGAGACATTGTAGGCTCTGCGATTTGAAAGGAGAGTATGCCTACACTTGTTCTACCATATTCTAGAGTTTTTGGAAGATATGTTTAGCATGCAGAAAGTTTGGAGTGACAAAAGGTTATCTATGTTTGTCTGTCAATCAGTTGATGTTTGAGACTTGTGTGGTAACAATTAGTAGCGTGCACAATTCAAATCATGTGTGTGGTGTCAAGATAGGACCTGATTAAGGTTCCTATGGTAGTGCATGGCATCATATTCTTTTGGTGGCAACAAAAATTGATTTTGGACCAACGTGTTACACATTTCGTGTATTTTGAATTTAAGTCCACCTTATGTTGTCTTAGCCATTTGAGGATCCCTGACCGACATAGAAATGAGTTAATGTAATATCATGTATATATTTCTCAAATATTTAGATGCATTACATGATGTCTATTGGGTCATTGCCATATTAAAGTCTTCAAAGACTTTACCTAAAATGTCTAGTTACAATTTTAGGTGCTCTAGAAACCTCACACCACTCTTCACATTCCTGCCAAAACAAATTTATATAATTGAGGAAGTAACAAACATACATCAACAATATCTTAAAAATGGTGCATATACAACTATCATTTATTATAGAAGAAAAACAATACAATGATGTATCGGTAAAAGGACAAACAATTGTATTGTACAAATCCAAGTACTAGTCATTTGAGCAAAATATTCCAAATTGTGTAGCGTGTTAACAAACACAAATTTATTGAAGCGTTTCCCATCGACATTATCACATCACCTCTCAATGCTCTCACATGCTTGCAAAAGAAATTATACAATCGAGGTAGTAACGAACAAACATCATGACATCCTAACAATAGTGCATGTACAACAAATTTGTATAGAAGTGGAACAACAATATTTGCAAATGGTAAAAATTGGATAGAATTAGGACAACAATACATGCGAACATAGTAAAATTATTTTCATTCATAACAAATTACCATGGTCAAAATTGATAGTATATTGCCTTGAATATAAAAATGAACACATCTGCTAGTATTTAATAAAAGGTATGATGTCAATGTATATTAGTTGTACTCATTCAACTGAATTTGTAGTTACTATTTCTCTAAGAAATCTACAATGATATGACTAAAATATGGAATATATTTATTTTCAAGAAGAAGAAGATCGTAAAACAATGACCACACACACATATATGTGTGTGTGTGTGTGTGCAATCATTGCTTTATGATCATGTGTGTGTGTGTGTGTGCAATCATTGTTTTATAATCATGTGTGTTTATTAATCGCATTGTATAACGCAATATGTACAAGCCATAATTAAAAAGAACTTCAATAATATATTGCATAATATATACAAGCTATAATTTGCAAAGCTTGAATAACTAATTGCACAATATATACAAGTAAATCAAATGTAATGTCTTGAAATAGAAATTTCATCGTTTACTTGTTAATGTATTAAATTCACCTTTTAATGTTCAAAGTTCCAAACGCCACGTCAACCACCTGTGTTAGCACTAACCAAAGTCCTCATAAAATCCATCATATATGTTACTGAGTTTTGATTACTGAATTATTTCCCACAATAATTTCACTGTTTACAACAGTTCTCATCATGCATAATGTATGTTGTGTGTAGTTGGCAAGACAAACGAGAGAAAGATATACATAGTTTGATGTTTATAAAAAATACATGTCATGTTTAGTTGGCAAGCCAAACAAGATATATACATAGTTGGATGATTTTTTTTTAAAAAATGTATGTTATTGTGTTCACTTCAATTGGTAAGCGAAACGACAAAAATATATACACAATTTCATGAATAAACAAGGATTTTTAATGTAACATGTAAAAAAAGATAATGCTGAATTTAGAAGAGCTGTTAAAATTGGAAACCTGCCAAGAAACGTGGCCACATACAAATTAAAAAATAAAACATCAACATATATATATAATGAAAATGTAAGGTGTTGTGTGCAATTGGCAAGGCAAACAAGAGAAAGATATACAAAATTGGATGATTATAAAAATGGAAAATGTTTGTGTTCACTTCAGTTGTAAGTGAAATGTCACAAATATATACACAATTTCATGAATATAAAGGGGGCTTTTATGAATTAATCGAAAAGACATAAATAAAGATAGGGCTTCTTGAATTTATAAAGGGATTTTTTTAGAATTAACCCGTCAAAAGAAAAAAAGAAAAAAAAAACTAATTTTAGAACTTTTAAATAAACACTTCATGAATAGAACCCATGGAGAGTATCTGATTGTCATATCGTATGATGGAAACAACAACTGGCCAAAAGCGATGCATGATGAGAATTAATGAAATTAGTCAAAAAATGGTGTGAAATAATCCTCTAATCAAATAATTTCATGAATAGAAATGGGGGTTCTATAATAAAACCATAAAATTAGAAGGGTTGCGAATTATACAACCTACTTAAGTATCACTATATAAAGTCAATGGGGTCATGATAATGAAACCCTAGACAGTTTGCACAATTATGTGAAAAAAATTAGTACCGAGGCAAAATAGATTCAAGAGTGCCAATGTTTGCAAAATGAAAGGAGAAATGATAGGTTGACATTACCTAAAACCATGAGTATCCGGCAAGCATATCGCATGATGGAGACAACAACCGACCAACAACAACGCATGATGAGAAATGATGAAATTGGTCAAAAAAGTGTGAAATAATCTCGTATTCAATCAATTTCACGAACATAAACATAAGTTTTAGAATAAAACCATAAAATTATAAGAGTTATGTATTATATAGGCTCTTATATTATATCATCACATAAAGTGAATGGGACCATGACAATGAAACCCTAGACAGTTTGCAGAATGATGCAAAAAAGACAAGATTAGTGGAGCAAACCAAATTCACGAGTACCATAGTGTGCAATATGAAAGGAGAAATGTAGATTGACATTACCTAAAACCACGAAGAGCATCTAATAGGCAACTCACATGAGGGTTTTTGTAGCAAGGAGAGTGAAGCACAAAGAAAAATAGAGGGAAAAAAAAGTGTGGGAAATAATCCCATACATGGACCCAACATAGGATTTAACCGAGTTAAAGATGGCTAAGGTATGTGTCATCGCAAGTTATAGGTGTGGTGTTAGGAACATTTAAGAATGCACTATTGAACTTTGAACAATAAAAAGTGGATTTAATATATTAACAAGTGAGCAATGAATTTTCTATTTCAAGATATAATTGCAAGTTTGTATGAATAGAAGTAAGATATTTTTAAAATTTTGTGGTGATCAAAGCGAACAATAATCAAGGCAATAGAGAATACGTATCGTATGTCATCTCTAAATGACCATTTTTTGACACTTGCGCACATAATGAACCCTCCTACGTTCATCAAATTCATCCAAAAACTAAAAATATAGCTATAAACTCTTAAATCACATGAAAAAAAAAAAAAAATCATGACAATTTGATGTACCTCTTACCCCCTATCCCCATGCAAGTGCTTAAGTATGTTTTCTGCTTAAATTTAAGCAGTTTAAGCAACTGGAGTGTCCCCATGCAAAAAAAAATTGGAACAGGAAAAAGATAATGTAGAATCTTTTTAAGCAGCTACTCTTTAAGAATTGAAAATAAGCTGTGAAGAAAAAAAAGGTGCTGGAAATAAGCAGTAGCTGCATAATGTCAAAAATGCCACATGGCTTCACAAATTTTTTTCCCTCTTTTTTAATATTTGTCCCTCTTTTTTTTTCAATTTTTAATTGCACAAATTATCATTAATATTATAAATTCAAATTTAAACTGGCTGCTTAAAAATAAGCAGCAAAATTAACTTTTATGGGGCCACCAGCTGCACAAATAAATTATGCAGTGGCCTAAATAAGTCAAGCAGTGACCTAAATAAGTCAAGCAGTGGCTGCTAGCCAAAATAAACTAAGCAACAACATAAGAACATGCTTAGAAAGTTAAAAGAGCATGCAAAATTAGCTCTAACGTTCCCCTAGTGATATAATAAGATTCGAAACAAAAGCGATGTTTGAGTGTAAAAGAGATTTGGTATGATATGAAGTGCACATTCATTCAATAACGTTGTACCAAACAATTAACAAATAGTCAGTCATGTTTATTAACAAAATCACTAATAAATGCGTGTTAAATGAGAGGAATAAAGTAGGTAATGCATCGATCGACTATGAAGGATTTTGTTTTGGTTTTTTTTTTTTTTTGTTGGAGCAGAAGAAAATCAAAGATGCGTGGAAACTGCAACTCAGAACAATAATTAAATGTGACTCTTCGTCTGCAGTTTCTACCCTGAAGAATCTCTGCTCTCGAACCAAGAACTTCGGACAGATCTTTATATGTTCACCATTTCATTAAAAGCATATTCATTTAAGAACACTCAACTAAGATTTCCTAAAAATTTCTAGTGTGACGTAGTGAAGACAGTTCTAATTTTTATCTCTCGGGTTTGGCTATAGCCGGATGGAGATAATGATGATCAGATATTTTTCTAAACCCATTTCTTCGAGATTTGCACTGTATGTTCGAATAGGTAAAAGTGGTCTCTGTAACAATTATGAACTCACGCCCGCCATACCACTTCGTTACATGATATTTGAGAACCTAACATGGAACATTTTCCCTCTCTAGTGGGCATTATTCGTGACATGATATTTGAGAACCTAATATGGAACATTTCTCCTCTAGTGGTCATTAGGCATGTCTTGAAGTCACTGAATGAAACAAATCTTACAAGAAGCCAGTCACGCTTTTACATAGGACTGAGATCAATGGAGCTATACCCATCCTCATACTTGGTATTACTTCCAAATGATCCTAGCACAATTGATACGAAATCGTTTAATCTTAAAACAGCTAGCTCTATCATAGCACTCATGAGATCCGCCTAGTCATTTTCACAGCTCTGAACGTTCAATGTATTGTCATGGTTCATTTTGCTCCATACTTAGTCATAAGGTCAAAACCGAGGTACATAAAAAGCTAAACAGCATACAGGTCGAAGATATTCCCCTCTTGATCCTCCAGAAGGTGACTCATGCAAACTTTGCATCTGGCTTGGTCATAATCTCGAGAAGCAAATTTATCGTAGCTACAAGAAAGAAAGAGTATCATAGGTATTACAGATTCCATCATTATTAGTATCATCCACCTTGCAAAGGCATCTTGCACAGATACAGAGGGCATTTAATCTTCTTTAGCATAAAAATCAGTATTGCTAAATACTACTAAAACGTACAATAGAAATATTCCGTTCCTTTTAAAGAAAAACATGCAACAACGGTTAAATACAAAAGGATTAAATGGGAATGTGTGGAAAGCCTGAAAGGGTCAATCTATATCAGTTTTTGAAATATTTTTAAAATTGTAAATAGTTTAAGCAGATATAGGTTTTACTTGATTTTGTGATTAAATTCAATATGATTGTCTTCCATGGTTTTAAATCTTATTTTCAAGACTTGAGCTATCCTGCAGTTATTCTCAAACATTTGAGTTCACTCATATCTAAAAAGATGCACAAATCAGAGGGTTGTTGTTTAAATGATTGAAAACAATTAGTAAGGATGATGGTATGTTTCCTTTATTACACCATCTATCAAGATTCAAATCCATCAGAAATGAAAACATTAAGAAATAAGACCTGGTTATTGTGCATACCGCTCGATCTTTTAAGCTAAAAAAAATCGATTAATCATACAACTTAAACTCATACTCCTCAATGTACCAAAAGTAAAGAAATCATCCTGAAATTATTATAGATCTTCTCAACAACAACAAAAATGATGAACTAAAATATATGGAGAAAAGACACTTTTTAGTAAGGGTTTTATTTAAAATACAGATTAAATTTAGAGCTCAGTAAAATAGATATATTTCAAATAGCATCGAAACTTCATCAAATTTGAGGGGGTAATTCTTTGAATCTGCTTCTCCCCCTACTACTTCATAGATGTCACCTAGGTACTTGTCCAGGGGATTGAAAACCTCTAAACGCCTATAAAAACATTTTACAGATCAGTTTTGCTCGAACTTCTCCACTAGGTAAAGAATTCGTACAAGTTAAGAGACCTTGTGCCACACAATCCCTTCCATAAGAGGATGTGATACAGTTGAGGTTTGATCTAAAATCATAATTTGAAACAAAACAACCTGTTTCTATGTTTTCACCATTGCTTGTATTGTAAATTGAGACTCCATTGAGGCAAGAAGCTTTGGTTAAATATTTGCTTCACTTGAGAAATCATACTGCACTTGATATACGGTGGTGCCTACTCCAAGACATAGTTAGGATTTACTGCTAATATCCTCTCATCATTGCGCTTTGACTGCGCGGAAGCTTCTGCCCCAGTTGTTGGTGGAGCTTCTGGTCCATCATCCAGAACCAAGAGTACCCCCTCTCGATTTATCAAATGCTGCAGATGATATAATATTGCAGCTCAGTTAACGTTGAGCATGATCAGAAAAAAGGATTGAGAACATTTACATTGACCATAAACATCTTCCATACCTGTATAATAGACTTTACGCATTTCACCTCCTCATACAATGCACTGATGGTATCAAAAACTCTCTCTGCGTTCAGATCTTCAATGTACCATTTGACTAAATCTTTTTGTTTTAAACCTGCCAAACCAGCATCTGCAGATACCAAATAATTGAATGAATAGAACGCATTACAGCATCCAAATAATGAGATTGAACCATAGAACAGAAAATGAAAAAAAACTGAACACTAGTCTGAGGTCATGAAGATGCCATCATGCTTTCTGAATAGAAAACTACTGAATAGTTCGCTGTATTTCCTTCTGGCTATAAAAAAGATTGTTTGCAGTTATCTACATGAAAAATATGTTAAAAGAACATATATAAGAAGTCACAATACCTTCTTTAACGGATTCTTCATGTTGTCTTAGTCGCATGACGAGCGCACGAGTTACCTTCTGGAAGTGCTCATATGTTACCGTCATTTTCTGCTTTGGTTGGTCACCAGCTTCTGCTGCTGGTGCTGGTGCTGCTGCCCCTTCTCAGAGGAAACAACTCATTATAAAAGACTCAACAAAACCAAGCATTTCATCTAGAATCAAATAGACCATGGTCTAACATTTACAATAATCTAAGCACTTACCTGAAGCTTGATTACCCATTGTTTCTGGTTGGTCTTCCTGGGTTGCAGAACCTGGCTGTTGCTCATTATTGTTGTCATCATCTTGAAAATCAGCCAGATCAATCTCGTTTGAATCAACACTGTAACAGGGACATGTTGAAATTTATAACTCAACAGAGGCTTGCATTAAAATTTAAAAATACAAGAAAGAAACTGATGTAATGCAAAAGCAACCTGATTATGGACGTGTTTATAAGTCTTGTTGCCATATGAACATGGGCTGGCCGCACCTGGTACCATTTCAAGATCAGCAAATGACAATTAGAGGCAAAGCCATACCAACTGCTTACTTTTCAGGACGTAAAAATCTCATTATACCTCAGACTCTAGGTGGACGCGAGCAATGGCCTCAGATAATCTTATCAAAGCTTCCAGTTGTCTTACTGTAATTCTGTATGCAGCCCGACTACCAGGTGCAGCATCGTCTCGTCTTAAGGATACATATGAATCCACTAGGACCTTTCTCGCTTCAGGACCTAACTGTATCCAACCCCAGAACAGAAATTGAAATAAAAAAAAAGAATGCAAAGAACTAGTATAAGTATTGTCAAAAATATTGGAATAATCTTGGAACTAGGGCAGAAAGACATACGTTAGGTTTTACTGTCTTGGCATAGGCAATGTAGCGCTGAATTTGTGCAGTGGTAAAAGATGGAGACAAGGCCTCCTCGTGCTTTTGGTGAACTCTAACTATGTGATCTGCAATATGGTGATCTATTTGATCATCAGGCTCATCTATCATCACATATATCAGGTCAAACCTGGATAGAATGGGTGGAGGAAGTGCTACATTGTACTGCAAAATCAAATAACACAATGAGAACCCAATCCATTTAACATGTTAAAGCTTTGAGTTTAAAGCAATATACTGATGTAGGGGCATTGTGATTTTCCACATTACCTTTAGAGGCTTTGATTTGTCATAACGTCCACCAGTAGGATTTGCAGCTGCTAAAATTGAGGTGCGAGCATTTAATGTTGCTTGAATGCCTGCTTTGGTAATGCTTATCGTCTGTTGTTCCATGGCTTCATGAATTGCAACCTTTAAATTGCAAATATTATTGATAGTCAAATACGTGGACCAATAGCTAGCCAACTAAATTCAGGTCTGCTTTGAGAACAAAAGCATAAGATGAATCCATAACAAATGCTAAATTTTACCTGATCTTTGACGTCCATTTTATCAAATTCGTCTATGCAGCAAATTCCATTGTCAGCCAGCATGAGAGCTCCAGCCTAATATAAAATACATACAAACCTTACTATCAGTGAAATCACAATGTAAATATAGATACTGCCTACCAAATGCTGCATATTATGTATTTGGAGAAGGCAAAACCCACATGGCATCAAATTTATTAGCATGATATGGTGTGACGCCAACAACAACAAAATAACAGCCAAGTTGAAATAAAATTTAAGCGTTAACATATACTTAAAACTGTGAACATTGTTTCATAAAGCCCTAAATTATTTGAACCCATCTCTAAGGTTGTGACATTTTGATATCTCCATATCACTATAATACTAAGAAACGAAACACACGATGCCTGAACTTTAAGGTTCAAAAGTAAATGAAAAATTTACCAAAAGAGGTATACAAAAAATAGATATCTTTATAAGGGTGGATATAAACAGATTATGGTTTTCTTATTTCGATAGCATCACTATCATTGTCATAACTTGAACAAAGCTAACAAATCCATATCCAAATATGTTGCTTTCTTAGAAGTGGACCAATCAAAATTGAGAACGGTAAGTTAATGAACTGCATTCATCTGAAACATTTAAAATGATTTATAAAAGAAAAGGGCCAAAGTATTTGCTCGTCGGGACATATTTGCAGTGTTTAAGCGGGTTTCTTAATTCAACCTTAAGTGCCTCATACAAATTGAATTGTTTTGTTGAAGCTGAACTCCAGAATATTTTATGCCCACATATCGTATTAGATTGGTTTGTAGATTGACCACTTTTAGCCATTTTTCTCCAAGGCGCCAAATTAAACCAATAAATTGATATAAATGGATCTCAGTACCTCAATGCAGAACTCTCCAGTCTCTGGCTCTTTCACAACCGTGGCCGTTAACCCAGCAGCAGATGAAGATTTTCCAGAGGTGTATACAGCCCTAGGCACAATGCTTGATGCATACCTGCAACATTCAAGGTAAAACATTGCATCTCATTATGACATAGAGAATGTTCATTTGTAATCACAAGAGACATGAATCTGTAAATGCTACAGTTCAGAACTTTAGCAGCTGGGTCTTACTGTACAAAAGAAAATTGACTTATGTCACCACCATGCATCATTTATCTCTTGAGATTACATTTGGGAGAAAAAATGAATGCAGTATGTTTTGGCCACGATTAAGCTTTTGGCTAAAAAAAGTCTAATGGACAATGCATTTGAGAATGTGCACGCCTTGTTAATTCATACATGGAGTTTATTCAGCTGATTAAAAAACAAGTTGCCACATAATCCCTAATACGTATGCTGCAAATTGTAATCGATGAAACTGTGACATATGATGTCTAGTAAATTTAATAATCTGTGAAGATCCAGACTTTTTGAAGTATATTAAATTGAAATATAATCTAGCAATTCAGATACCACTAACAAGAAACATACTCGTATTCAGATACATATTTCGAAACAAGAAACATACTTGAGGAACTGTGATTTGGCACAACTGGGATCTCCAACAATGCACACATTGATGTCCCCTCTTAGATTGATGCCCTCATGAGTCTGCTTATGCACACCACCTACTAGCATAAGCAACAGAGCTCGCTTGATCTCTTGATGGCCAAACACAGTCGGTGCAAGACTTTCTACCAATTTATTAAAGAAGTCCATGGTGCTTCTCATCTGCTGTATCTCATCCCGTTCTTCCATCTGCCCAAGCCAAGACACCGTTACATACCTTTGATTGTTTTTCTTTCATGGCAAGATAAGTGTTGGGATCTAAAATGCTTATTTCTTCAAATGATTGATAAAAGCAGTGGGCTCAACAGCTCAGCCTTCTTTTTCTCAAACAACAAGCAACAGTCAAAGCAATGGGCTCAACTGCTCAACCTTCTTTTTCTCAAACAACAAGCAACAGTCAGGGGTATCGACACCTAAGTCCTTTTTTGTCAAACAGTAAAATACAATCCAGGACCTCAACTTCTCAAGAAATGCAATATAACCAATGCATAAAACCATAGTCCACTGCTTTATTTAAAATGATAAGATAAATTCAACTTATTAAACCAAAGGATACTCTTGAATCATTGAGGCAATCGCATTCACAGCAGAATTTGTGAGGCATGACTCGCTAATAATTGCATGCATTTGTAAAAATATGCAAAAAGAAAACAACAGGGAGAAGCTAGGATTCAGAGCATATACTAAGAATCTTTAGGAAACCCAAAAGAAAAAATATGCAGAAAAATATACATTGTTTATAACCAAAGACAGTAAATCAAGGTTTCCTTGACGTTGTAAAGATGGCCCATAGTCAATTTGCATCTTCACAAGGAAATTAAAACAAAGATGTGAACTGCTACTATAATACAAATAAGGGCAGAATGATTTACAATGAGGTATGCAAAATCATTATTATGTGAAAATAGATAAAAACTTGACCCAAAGCTATAGACAAGATTAGTTAAATTGGAAACCAGACAGCGAATGTAGGTAGAGACATACATCGTACACGATGCAGAAGGGGTAATCAAAGATTATTGTTGTCGTGGCACTGAAACTGTGCAAAATTTGTAAATGACCACAATTGAGCATATACAGAAATGGCTATATGAAACACTTGAAAATCTGAGAAATATAACAGAACCTCAACTAGTTCATTGAAAATACATTAAAATAGAAATAAAACACAAAGGTACATTCAAAAAGTTACCTGCTAGAAACTTCTTACAAACCATGCTCAGAAGTTAAAAAAATGTTAATAATGAAAAAGACATAATAAATAAGCATGGGAGCATAGAAACTGACTACAAAGCCCACATTTATTGGTGACTAAACTGTTAAAAGTTGGAGTTATCACATAAATTTTCAATGAAACTTATAAACAAACTCGAATTAACAATCCAACATGTTTCTATCTTAGAGCTACACCAAGGAGTTTTCATCCTAAAACCTGGAACATAAAGATTTAAAGCAATACAAATTAGAATGGTGAAGTGTCAAAGCACATTCAAATCTAAACAGGAGAAACCTCAAACAATTTCAGGGGAAAATTACCGTGAAGTGGGGTGTATCATCTTCCTCACCATCCTTCTTTGCTCCTCTGAAATCAAAACCTCTTTTCTTGTCATGCAACTGCACAAGATAGTCAAAAACTGTTTAAAATGACTTGGACGGCTACCGAAGTGTTTAGAAAGTTATCTGAAGCAAAGCATAATCTTTAAAGCAGAAGTAATGATCTAATATGACAGGAAAACGAAGCTCCATTTTACCTGAACTGAATTGGCAATAAATGCTAAACGGTACGAAAGATCTCGCACACCAAGGGATTTAAGCCCACGAACTCCTTCATACCCACTAGAAGCACTTCGGTTTTGAGGACCTTCTCTGCGAGACTCTGCTCTGTCACCAGGAGAGGCCAAGGCTGATACATCTGGTATGACAACTACTGTGCCTGTGAATATCACCCTGAAACAAAAAATAAAACAAGGCCAAGGGTTGAAAACAAGTAGAGATAAAAGTTAAAACATATTTTCTCCCCTAAAACTGAAGACGCAATAAAAAGGCAGATGGCTTCAAGACCACTAAAAGAAAGCAGAGTACTGTTGGGCTCATTTGTCTACATAATCAAATACAACATATAAATATTGCTCTTCCTGATATAATAACTAACAATCTTCTAAAAACTAATTTAAGCATTTAAAAACTTTTTATGAAACCACATACAGTAGAAATAACTTACTTGTCACCAGCCCTTGCCTGCTCTACAATCTCATGACGAAGAATGACATCTAAAGAACGTGGAAGAGACCCTGCAGGCATCTCTTTAGAAGTTTCTTGCATTCGAACTCTCTGCCAATCTGCAAACTTGCTTTCTTGACGAAGAAGGGCCCATTTGTCCCGATTTGCACAGGTAGCATTTACACAGATGACGGGCTGGAAATCAAGTTATTGTAATCAGATGATGTCTAAAGGACTTATTAATAAGGCAAACAATGGATTCATCTATATTTGACATGCAACTGCGATATAAAAAAAGTTCTCTCTACAGTAATTTATATTTTATAACATTCTGAATATACTTTAGAAGTGCACAGATCTTCAGAAAATTTCTTGGGAAATCGTCTTCAGGCATATATTTAAGCAATTTATAAAAGATATAACAAACGTGGCTAAATCAAAACCAGATTTGGCCCAGATACAACTTGAGCTCATATGTGGCCAAATGCAAATGCTTCCCAACAAAAGCATCAGGGAAATAACACCAAACCATCCACCACCATAATTAAGAAGTTATTTACCAAATAGTCCATGTAGGAAGAATATGGAATCCGCTCATTAAAACATAAACTACAATACACAATTCATATATACCATGTTCAAAAGTGAACTCGGAAGTATAAGAATAGCTGATACCTGTGTATACTTAAATTGTTGTTCAACATTCTTGATCACTCCTCCACAATCCAGACACTTGAAAGTCCCCTGCAAAAGCTCGGGCCGCACCTCACTTGTTCGTGTTACAACTCCACTTACAGCCACCAGTTTCCCAATTTCAGCTGTGGTCAGATCTCTCAACCTATGCAAATGCAAACACCCCATTACATGATTTGAAATTTACAGCAAGCTAGTGCAACTTAAGAAATTGTTGTAGCAATTCACAGATTCGTGGAGAAACCCAGTGCTATCGTGATAACATAAGTGGTAGAGCAAACATTAACCATATAGTGTGGCCCTCTTCGAATTATGTCCTGCGTATGCTTTCTAATATGATACTAAAGTAAGGAATATACGGGTCAGAGGTGGATTATTGCTTTGTCTACAGAGAGTTAACATGTATTTGAAGAGAAGGGGTCCTCCAAAGAATGTGGCTTGAACAATCGAAGCTCACAATTCTACACCCCTTCAGAGAAACTCAACATTCAAGTGACAAGTAGCTCGGTAGTAGAGCAACCTCTGACATATGAATTGACCCTGACGTGAGTTCCATTGTTCCCACATTTTCTAGCAAAAGCAACGTATATTACAGGTCCCAAGCCTCGTCTAAGTGTTAAGTAGAATAGCTATGGGTTTCAAATGAAAAATAAATAGAATGATGAGCATTGAAACAAACAATATGTTACTCTAAAGTCTCGGCCTCAATTCGTTTTGTTATTGAAGATATTGTCCTGACATACGAAAAATTGATTAAGTGCTCATTTTGAAAACAGAACTGCGGTTTAAGTATCATAAACAATGCGTACTTCAAGTATTGCAGAGAATTGAAGATAATATTGCTTACCTTCTCAGAGTAGGAATATTGTAGAATGCTAGATTTACATCCTTGTTGGGATCATCGTCTGTTATGTAAGTAGGCCTATGCTGGATGACAAATCTCTTGCATGCATTTCTCAGGTATGGCTCAAACCTGCAATATATCATAAAGTACTACACTTAAAGCCTAAACAAATACCAGTCAAAATCTTTTGTATTTGTCAAACACCCAGAATTAGAGACCACAAACATACATAAATAAGCATCTTTTGAAGATAAACCCCCCAAAATTGGTGAAGAGATCGAAAGTAAAGTTGCTATTAGAAATCTACTATACTGCCCAAAGGCACTCTTTCTAAGAAGCCTAAGCTCTAAACAGCCTCCAAAGAAATTTTCAGTCGGGAGATAAACACTTCTAAAGTCCAGGCAAACCAGTCACCCAACCTGGATTAGACTGAATGACAAGAGTAATCACCTTATTTCTAACAGGTGAGTATTTTCAAATCAGTGGGGCTATCTAGAATAAAGTACACATTATCACACAGGCCAAACAAGAGATTATCGTCAATCGTAATAAACGGACCTTAAAATATTACTGAAAGAAGTCGTCACGATAAGCAGGACTAGAAAGAGATTTACAGCACCGGTGGAATGTAAAAATACCAGAAAAGATATTCATCCAGACATGATGTTAACATAGCCATTCAACATGGCTAAATGTTATTTTCTGGATAGAAAAGTTGCATCGTTCGGATAGCGAGGCAAAAAACTCAGATCCCTAATACCAAAGAAGACCGGGACCCTAAAAGAGACTTCAAGCCCTCGGTAGGGGGTCCAAAAAGATCACCCACTATGAAAATAAATTACAGTTAAAAAATGGAAAGAAAAAAGAAAAAAAGAGGCAGAGAAAGACTTTTTCTTTCTTTCTTTTAATAGACCTTAGAAACTCATCAGAAATGGCCTGCTGCAGGGTGTCATCAAACTGCATGACATGGCTGAAATCAACATATAAAGTGGTGGACTCTCTGGCTCTCATTGATTCCAGCTCTACCTCATACAACTTCTGTCTTCCCGAAACTTCTCCACTTGCTGCAGAGGCACCCATATCCACTGAAAACCTGCAACATTACCGAGAAAAACAAAATCAAAACCCATTCCTACTTCTCTCAATATCGCAGATTAAACAAACCCAGCAGCATTGTAAAGGGGAAAAAATATGCAGAGACGCAATAAAAGATTTACGTGTTGAGAAACTCTAGGAAGAGATTTTCTGCCCATTGAGCCTTTGGATCTCCACCAAATCCTTCCATTTCTTGTTGGGTGGGGAGAAGATTGACCAGAACCAGCAATGAAACACAGACGGGGGGTAACTTGGAAATGGTATGGAATGTGAGCTCGCCTGGATTTGAGTATGGACTTCTTTAGGTCCACACAATTTCCCGCCAAAATATTACGCGGGAAACATTGGTATACTTCTATCCCTTATTGTTTAATAAGGTGATGTGGCTGGTGACCTGTTATTAGCTGGCGAGATTTTATTATGCATCTTAATATATACCCATGCCAAATTCCCATGGAAAATAATATTGAAAGATGCAAGGAAAAAAATATAGTACTTGCAATTTTGCTGAATTATAATGTTGGTCTTGTGCATTTACATTTTTGAGTTGATAAATGATTTATTTGGAGAAAAAAAATTGAACTATAGAAGCAAGGAAATAGTATAATAAAGGAAACAAAGTGATATAGGTGAAGTTAATTGTGTTTTGGATTCAATTTTCGTAAATTTAAAATTAAAATATTAATATTGGTTTGAATAAATTAAGTTAGTATAAATAATTGTCTTAATATTGACAAGTTGGAGTGAAAAAATCTCAATTTCAATGAGATCTACCAAGCTTATATTTTTTGGAGCCTTTTCAATAAATAATATGCATATATAAAAATAAAAAATGTTTTTTTTTCAAAAATACTTCAAGACAAATAAAATTGTGTACAAAAAGTTGCAGCAAAATTTTCACAACTATTATTTTTACAAAATTAGTTGTGATGTGGCTATTGTTACCATAAATTATGTATTTTATGAAATCATAAGCAAATTATATAAATATTATATGGTATTTTTTTATGTATATTATTATTTGGATTAACTATGAAAATGGGACAATTTCATATGCACTAACCTTGTGTCCTAGATTAATTTGTATGGGAGAGTGGAAATACACTTTTGTGTCTATTCTTGTATGGAGATGTTAAGCCCAAAATAAGCACAAAGTTCCTCCATTTACCTCCATGATAGCATACCTTTCCTTAACAAACATGTGGTCAAATTAACAAGGTGGTTAAGAATTTTTTAGATCTATTCGCTCAATCAATTGTATATTCATATGTTTTTAATGTTCAAATGACTAGGGAGGATATAAATTCAAAGAAAGATGTTGGATTGATAATTATACCAAGATGATAGTCTATATATATGTAAACAATATAAAATATTGGAATCATAAGATTTGGAGTATCACAAGGAGGCCAAAATGGTTATGCCTTAAATGACTATAGAGAACAAGAATTCAATAAGAGATGTTGGATCCGTAATATTCTCAAGATTAATTTGTATATATGTATACAATGTAAAATATTAGAATCGTAGTATTTAGAGTATCACAAGGAGGATGAACAATTATAGTTATGTGAACAATCAAGATGTAAAGGAATAATAAAAATAATATGTTATTGAAAAGTAAGTAAAGTTATGGAGGTACAATATTTAGTAATACCTTAGAAAAAGAACATTCCCTCATGTGTAACAATTCATTGTTATATTTGTCAAACAATTCTTTTATAAACATAATATGGTTTGGTCTCACTTGAATTGAAGCTTCCTAATCATCAAACCAAATGATAAATTACATAACACATAATACAATAAACTATTAAAGGTAACAAAAAACAGAAAATGAGCATGATAAAGAGTAGACAATAATTGTTAAGAAGTAGGAAGCAACAAGATGAAATGAATCACATATACCTCAAACACAAGAACAAGCCCATAAGGACCAATAATTTTGTTGAAAACTATACACCTAAAATTGTCCTGACTAGCAAACAACACTATTTAACTAACTCTCACCATTTTAATTAAATAATACATTATTATGTAATTATTATCATTTCTCATATTCGTCTATTAATTAAGTGATTTAACATTATTTAATTAATTCATCCTCAAAACATCATTTACATCAAGAAAACCCCTAATTTCCTCTATTAATTGAATAATAAGACATTATTTAATTAAATTTTTCATCAAATTCGACCAATTAAGTAAATTTCATTTATTTAATAAAGTCCTAATCTAACTTTATTATTCCTAATTAATTAAATAACATCAATTATTTAATTATGTTGTTAATTCACTTTATTCCCCTAAATCAATTAATTATTAAAACATGATAATTTAACTATGTCATTTTCCCCATGAAACACTACCTAATGGAGCGGGAAGAGGAACGGGAGGGAGATTTGAAATCTAGGGATGATTCTGGAGAGGATGGTGATGATTCTGCAGATTCAGATGGTTTACTACTGAATTGTCTACTGGTGTCATTCTGTGGGGTTGCTTAGGAGTGGTGTTGGTTGGTGTCTTTGGCCTAGGATGAGCTGTTGCGAATTTGTTTGTTGCTTTCATCCTTCTGGGAAGCCGCGATTTGGTTTTGGCTGCTGTCATTTTCTTGCTGGGGAGTTGTGTTTCAAGTCTAGCTGTTGCTTTTGCCCTGTGGAGTTTTGCCCAGTTCTTCTTTGTTGGGTGTGTGTTTGGGTGCCTACTCCTTTCTTCTTGTGGGCTTGGTTGTCTCGTTGCCTTTGCTACCATTTTTTTATGTGGCTCTTATTGTGGCATTGGGTGGGTTTTTTGAGGTACCTACAGTGGGCTTCATAGTGGAGAGTTTCTGGCATTTTTTAGACCCTGACTAGCATGTAGGGTTGGATGTTGCTTTTAATGGGTTTGCCTTCTCCTTTTTGTTTCCACTTGCAGTTTCTCCTAGCCTTGTCCTTTTTGAGGGTTCCAGTGCCTCTTTGTGGGAGCTTTCTTTCGGTGTGGCTTTGGGGTTGTGCTTTTGTGGGACTTCCTCTTTGCTTCACATTGTGGGTTTTGGTTTTCATTTGGTGGAGGTGTTTATGGAGAGTTTTTTGCATGTTTTAGACCTTGATTGGAATGTAGGGTTGGAGGTTGTTATTCATCATCTTGCCTTCTCTTTGCTCTCTCTTCTTGGGGGCTTTCCTTGCCTTGTCTTGCTTCTCTTGGGTCCCTATGGCTTGCTTTTGTTCTTTTATGGGACTTCATCTTTGTTGCAGGTTGTGGGTTTTGGTTTTCCTTGGTGGAGTTGTTTATAGAGAGTTTTTGGCATGTTTTAGACCCTGACTGGCATGTAGGGTCGGAGGTTATTCTTCATCGTCTTTCCTTCTCTCTACTCTCTCTTCCTGGGGGCTTTGCTTGTCGTCTTTCTCTTATTGTTTGGGATTTTCCCAAAGGTTGTCTTATTGGATGGGCTTTGTTCTCCCATGTCCCAGATGTTCTTGGTGCAGTTAGGTGTTGTTGTTGCTCTGGGTTTGGTTTTGAAGTTGTTGGCCAGTTTTCCCAGCATGGCTCTTTTGTTTTCCCAAGTGTTATTCATGCCTAAGGGAGTCTCAGTTGCCCTTTCTTTTGATGGGTGCTCCTCTTTTGAGGTGGATAATGTGTTGGTTAGTTTGTGGGTTTTTCTCTCACAAGTTTTTAAGGGCGGTGTTTCCACTCTTGGTTTGGATTTGACATGGCTGCTTACTTTGTTCATTTTGAAGACCCTGATGTTGTTAGTTCCTCTTGTTACTATGTTAACGCTTTCTGTTGGAGTGTTGGCTTTCTTCCGTGTCCTTCAATTGGTGTCTCCTATTGAGGTGGAGATGGGTGTTGTTGGTGTGGTGGTTTGTTCACATTTCTTGTGATTTTTCTATATTGCATCTTCTATTAAAGTGGAGGCCATTCCTATGGAGGTGGAATGTGGACTGGCTGGAGTTCCTTTGCAGTGCCAACTTGGGTTTTCATGGTGATTACTCATATAGAGGTGGAGAGGGGATGTTGATGGGCTTTGGTTTTTCTGATTAGATGGTTTTTTGTGATTTGGCTATTTCAGCCAGTGTTTTGGAGACTTGGATGGGTGTTGTTGCTATGTGTGATGTTGCTATCTGGTTGTCACACTCAGTTGGTTGCTTGGTTATCTCAGGCAGTTCTAGTGTTGATAAGTGTTGTGTTGCAGTCTAGCTGATACAGGTTAATGGTTACCTAGACGTTTCAGGAAGTGTGTTGTTGGTTGGTACTGATAAGTGTAGTGCCGCAATTTGGTTATTTCAGGCTAATGGTTACCTAGTCGTTTCAGGAAGTTCTTGGATGCAAGTTCCCTTGTTTTGGGTTTAAGGATCCCATTAAAACCTCTTCTATTTGGTGTAGATTTTTGTATTCATGTTGTTTATTGTTTAATTTGCTTCTGGTTCGCTGTTGGTTATTTGTGTTTTATGCTTTTACAGCTTGGTCTTTTTGTGTGGGTTTCGAGTCCCCGTCAAAACCTACCTGTTAATGGTTTTGGGTCCATTCAAAACCTATTGTAAATGGTTTCAGGTCCATTCAAAACCTATTTCTCCCCCTTAATCAAAACTATGTCATTTTCCCCTAAATTTGAATAGTTGAATTAATTATTCAAAAACATCATCAAAAAGGTCAAATGTAGTGACTTTCTTGACTGCTTTCACTAGATTTATACTTATTATATTATGTTATGCACTTGAGACCTTGTACTTGCTTGTTTCACCATTATGGTTTGGTTTGGATGACATTTTAGTTGATTTTGATGATCATGACATTATGGATTGAGGCTTATGTTATGTTGGATATATGGAGCTAGTAGTATGTTTGGATTAATTGGACTCTGTGTATCTTGTGACTTATGGTTATGCTCACTATGCATCTAATTAGTGATGGTTATATGTGTTGCTTATGATGTAATTATTGTTACTTGATGATGTGATTATTGTTTGAGGTCTTGGTGAGGGGAATGGGGTAGCATCACTCGCTTGTGAGCGCCCTGCTACACTGTTATTTCCTCTCACAGTGTGTTTGTTATCTAATATATATACATAGGTTGTTCGACTTCTTGTTTGATACAGGTTGCTGGTACTAGGTACCGACTCCGCCTGCACTATCAAGTCTGAGCGTACCCCAAAAACACAATGGATATGATGTGGAAAAACAACAATGATAAAAGTCCCCAACTTTTCCATCATCCTTGATGAGGATGACTTTTTGTCTAGTAACCCATCTATCTTGTTTGTAATCCTTGTCAATTGTCTTGTTTGATGTCTCTTGTCATTTGGTCAACTGTGATGTCATGTTGATTTCATTATTATATTGTTTAAATTGATTTTAGAACTTTGTGGTAAATTAAATATTTTAAATGACCTTGTTAAATCAATTTAATTAAATTAAAATTGATTTACAAGGTAATTTAAATAAATTTGGAATTTAAAATTAAATTAAATTAATTAATTTTATGAAATATAAAGTACATGGTTTATTAATAAATAATTAAATTAAATTGTTTTGTTAGAAGTATTGTTTAAATAGCATTTAATAATAATTGATAAATTATTATCATGAAAGGATAATTATTTAAATATGGAAAATAATGTGGTTTTAAATAAATCAATGAGATAAGATTTCAAAATGAGGTAAAACAAGTGAAAATAGAAAAAAGGTGAGGTGCGTGCTCATGCATGACTCTAATCTAATTTTCAAATCAGAAACTTGCCTCTATTGTTGATTCTCTGATTGAAATCGATTCTCTTTCTACATGCATTTGATTGAGTTTTAACATACCCTGCCATTAAGTTGGTGCACGCCTCTGATCTCTTCTATGTCGTTACCTTTTTGTCGATGAATCCTTGCAGCCTATGTGTTTGTTTTAGCATTTTTTTTCCAAACATATAAACTTCATCCAGTTGTCCCCCATGATACTCGATTTATATTAATGGCATTGGAATCTAGTATGGCAATCAACGTCGTAGCCTGCTTAATCTTCCATTTTGATAGGTTTTGATTTCATAGAAGTTTGATTTGCATATTCGACACCTCAAATTTAGTGTGTGTATATATATATATATATATATACTTACCATAACTTTTCCAACTATTATATCTATCTAAGATCTACTCCCATTTATGCCTTGATGATGTCCTTACTCCATTCCAAGACCTCCATTGCTTTTATGCATTGTTGATCATGTTGGATTTATTTTATAAGATTTTTGAATTTACCCAACCTTTCTCCATATGGCGGCTAATAATGGATTCTATTTTCCTTTCTCTCTTAGTGCCTAGTAAAAACCTTGAATCAGGAGATTCCTTGCTACCTCCATTCACCAAGTCAATTCCTCCAACTCGACACCTTTATGTGGCTGTGGAAGTGAACTCGTTTCCACCCAATTATCATGCACTAGTTATGGCGTCTTCCCATCTTGATGTTGCAACTTTCTATCTTGTGTCTCAATGCCTATATGCATGAGAATTTGACTTATGGTGTAAATCGAAATATATATATACCTATATGTTTTATTGGGTGTGATTAGTGAAAGGTTCTCATTATTTTAGTCATGGCATCAATTGCTATAGAATTATATTTTGATTGATTCGACCATTACCCTGCTTGGTCTAGAGTTTAGTTACAAATTTGGTTTGTCATAATCTGTTGGCATCCGACTCACCTATGTCATTTTCATCATTCGATTAATTTAAATTTGATATAAAGGCAATATGTTGGTGGACCAACTATATATTTTTGTATATATGTAATATATGATATTAATATTTAGGTGATTGTTTTCAATATCTCAAAGTTAATAAAGCAAATATGATTATATTTAGAAGTTAAGTTATGAAATTTTTATTGATATGTTAATTAAATTGAAGGAATAAAAAAGAGGTATTGATGTACTTGCATGAAGGAATTCTTAGAATAGATATAAGTGTGTCACCAAAAAATGTAGCCTTGACACATTTTCACTCATTTGGGCCTTTTCCCTTGGATTTTGGCCTAGTTTTGCTTCGATCTAATGTTGTAATGTGGCCAACACATTCACATTAGGCCTTGAATGCTTGCAAATCAATAACAACTAACAGTGTTTTACAAAGGTGTTGTGAAGTGTTGTAACATATCTTCCCACTTTTCTAAGACCCTTTCAACACAATTCACCTAAATAACCCCTTTTTGCCTCTTTCCAAGCCCTATGTCAAAGTGTTGTAAGGTGTTTTAATACATTTTCACACTTTCCTAGGCTTGTCATCAACAAATTCACCCTTTCTTATGATAAATTAGCCCCTTAATGTACTTTTAGGCCCGACTTAAGTATGTTTCAGGAGATAAGCCCAACACCACTTAATTTCTAACCACCACTTGAATTTGTCCAAGTGGACTAGGTCGCCACCTTGGGCAACCTAGTCCCTTTTGGCATTAAATTCAAAATTAAAACAAAATCCTAACAAGAATTTGCCTCCAAAACCCAAAGGTTAGCCTATCATGTATTATTTTCAAGAAATTAGGGCATATCATGTATAAATAAGGGTTTTCATCCTCATTCCCCCCCCCCAGCATCATTTTCATCTTCACAAGCACTCAAACGCTCAATCTTCTCAAGCAAGCATTCACGCACAAAACACTTCAAGCAACCTTCATTGGAGTTGGTTCTTGCGGGTTTTCAGACATCTTCAACAAGGTTTTGGTGAGTGTTTACATTTGCTTGTCATTCAATCATCTTTCCCTTCCATTTCTATTTCCTTTTGGGTTTACTTACCAACATGGGGTTTGACTAAGGTAAGCTCCTATTCTCCAACTCTAGCCTTTTCCTTCTCTTTGCATGTGTGATTTGTAGGTTTGTAAGAATATTATTCAAAGAGTAAAGTGTTGAAAATGAGTCATCATTCCATCCACAACATTCCAAGTCAACAAACCCTAGGAGGAGCTAAAAGACAACTTGCAGGTCTTTTTCTGAAGATTCGGACACGGGTCTCTATCAGAAACAAAAGTGCAAGTGGGGACCTATAGATTCCAACCTCAAAACTCTCAAAAGCACCAAGAGGACTAGGTTGCCATCATTGGTGACTATGTCCCTATACCAAGCCTGGAAAGAGGTTTTTGTGTTTTTGGATACCCATTTACCAAAAACTCGTTCCAACAAAGTTTCCAGGGAAGAGGACTAGGTCGCCCACTCTAGCATAAGTGTCCCAATGAGCATTTCCAACAGATTCCAAAAGATTCTAGAGCTCCTCTTATACAAATTTTTGTTCCCAGGTGCACCATTTTTGTCTCTTCCAGTTTCTTTCTAGTTTGCATGCATTTAGGTCATATAGTTTACTTTGCATATAGTTTACATTTACATTTAGTTTACATTTCATAGTTATTTTGTTTCATTACATTGAAACACTTATACACACCCTATCACATATACATCAAACCCCCTTTGAATGAGCTCACCAAAAACACATCATTAGTTTGAAAGAGAGCCATTCTTCCAACCTTGCTCCTAGGTGAAAAACCTTAGGGGCCTAATTGGGGAATCCTCTTTGCCTTCTTGCATTTATCTTTTTGGTGGTTAATTTTGGTGAACCTGTCCTTAGAAAACTTCTCAACTTTTATTCTTGCATCCTAGGAAAAGCTTGCATTCACCTTGCATTAGGGTTTTGCATTGTGTTGCATTCTAGGGTTTTTACAATTGCATTAGTGCAAAGCCCATGTAGCTTGCATTTTTGCATATATATTTTCATTGAAAATTTCTAAAATTTTGCATTTGCATCATACAACCTGAAACACATCAAAATCAATCAAAAAATTTTTTAAAAATCCCTATTGGGACTAATTTTCCATTTTGGGCGACCTAGTCCCAATTCACATTTTTAACTGCCTGTTACAGCATCAGAAACCTCATTTTCGTGCTTCCTAGACCTCTTAGTACCGTATGCTATAAGTCTGGAAAGTTCTGAGAACATAGGTCTTATGCTTCTAACTCAAAATCATCAATTTAGGGTGGTCATTTTTGATAAACCTTCATCATTAGATCTACAAAATGCTTACATTTCTAAAATTGTGCATAACTTTGATAAAATTACTTTTCATTTTTCTTACATAGTGTTTCCCTTCATAAAAATTTGCTTAAGTTTGATAAAAGTACTTTTCATTATTTCATATACATTGTTTACATTATTAAAACTTAGCATACATTGGACACAAATGTTCTGTATTTTTGCATATACATTGTTCATATTGTTGAAACATTGCATGACATAGCTACAAATACTTTTTTTTGTTCAAACAATGTTAGTGTCTTATATATCTAGATATGCTAAGCAACCTTCCCTACCCTCTCCCTATGAGAGTGTTTTAGTGATAGAGAATACAACCTTGGAAATTCCTAACGATCATATTAGTTCTCCTCCTAATATCTCTCCTACAGGCGAAGAAGATATTTTGGTGTTCGAAGAACCAATCAATGAGTGTTATGATAATTCTAGTTGTTTCTCTCCTTTTACCTCTCTCAACAAACAAGACAACACAACCATGAGGGATCATGACAGTAGAATTTATTCTTCCCCTAGTATCTCTCCTAATTGTGAAGAAGATACTTTGCTAGTAGAAAATACAATCAATGAAATTCATGAGTATCTTAGTTGTCCCCCTTCTCCTAGAGAACCCCTTATTAAACAAGAAAATTCACCCATTGTTCATTCTCCTACATGCGATAGAGCCCCTTTAGAAGAACCAACCTTTGAATGTACATAGCATTTTATTTGTAGTTCTCCTGAAAAATCTCCTCCTAGGGAGAACACCATGATGCAAGAACGTGTGAACCTTGACACCTATCCTTCAAACACTAAACCTTCCCTAGGTGACACTAATAAAATACCATTAGAATCCCCTTCACTAAAAAATCATACAAATAAAGACAAGATTCTTGAGGTTATGACAACACAAGTGGGATCTCCTTTAATTGGTGAGCTTCCTAAGTCCCCTCCCACTAGTGAATCACACAAAAAACTAAGAGATTTCTTGAAATCCATGATGCAATCAAATCATAACAATGTTTTTTAGCCGCTAAGTTGTAACTTAGTGACTCAAACATACAGGGGATCACACATCGCTCCTACTTCATTACCCTTTTCTCAACTTAAAGTCCCTAGTGTTGAGGACCTTACAAAGACTCTTGCTAATCTATCTGTATGGTAACTCATTCAAATATCACCTATACACAAGTGTCTATTTCAAGAAATGTTGCAAATACAGATGGATGAGATCCAATCTTACATAAAAACAAACAATATCACATCCTCCTCTCGTCCCATGCAAGTAACCCAATCCGAAATCACATTCCCTAAACATGAATTATCCTCACTTGAGATTCAAAACAAAAATGATCCCTTGATGATAAAGGTGATCATTAATGAAACTTTAGTCAGACACACTCTCATTTATAATGGAGAAAAAATTGATGTTTGTAGCATGGACCTCCTCAACAAACTTGTCATGGACAAAAAGCTCATTCAACTTAATGATGTTCATATTTGTGGCTTTGACAATGTTAATAGGCAACCACTAGGGATGATCACATTACCTATTGAGGTCGAACCTGTAGTGTTTCCTACCTCTATCCATATCATGCAAGAACCCCTTCCATACAATCTTCTCCTAGGGAGACCATGAATTCACGCTATGAAACGAGTCACATCTACCCTTCACCGTACAATGAAATTTGAGTATAATAACAAGATATACACGGTTGATGCCGATGAATGAAGCTATGAATCAACTAATCACAACATTTCCAACTCCCCTAATCCTTTCATTCCTAGATCAAAACTTACTTATCCAAGTTGAGGCTAATCCTTCACCTACAACAAAAATATTTTGTGATAATTGGGGGTTGTTAGATTCTACACCTCCTTTCAATTAAATTTCCAAAATCTCACCCTCTTGGTCCAAAGAGTCATATACAAACGATTCATTTCTAGATACAAGTTCTAGTAATGATTGGGGTCTTACGCCTCCCTTTTATAGGAGAGTGTGAAATCTCACAACCTAAACCAAAACAACCCTATGTTCTATATGCTCAACTGGGTTCAACATCAACAACATTACCCCATGGTGGTGATGGGGGCTATATAACTCCCATCCCTCATGAGGAAACAACTCATAACACTCACAAAGATCTATTTTCTTGTACAAAAACCAATCCTTCCCAGAAGCACACAACCCTTTCATTTAACTTGGAAGATTGTTATGGTATCGGCTACCATCTCCCTCCTACACATGGATGCAATATACACATGACACAAACTGACCTTCCTTCTCTCCATTTTCTTCAAACAATTAACTTCAAACATAAACGGAGTGTGGTGCTCTTCCTTGCGTTGAAGCACCTAATTCCTCTCACTGATACGCACCTTCATCCTATTTGGCTCACCTTTGTCCTACACTAAGTGGGGGCAAGGGGTTTGTTAGCCTTGTCCTCATATGTCACTTGTCGTTGTCTCTTTTGACTCATAGTTAACCTTTCATGAGCATATAAGAGAAAGCTTGGGATGTGGATGACATGTCTTAAGTTGCCTCGCATCTGACATACTATATTTTTTATGACATAGCCTCCCTTGGAAACATATCACTTGGCATAGGGATTTCCAATTTGGCTCTCATGTCCTTCTTTCTTCTTTGTATTTTCACTCCTTTACTTTAAAGTAATTGCTCACAAAACGGTGTGTAGCAATTTCTTTAAAGTGGGGGCATACATTGGCATTATTTATTTTGCATTTGCTTTTCTTTGTCCTTGGTTCCTAGTGCAGCCTTATTACTTCATACGACGAGTTTCTCACTTTATGGATGACATTGGGTATAATGTCCATCATGAAAATGACCTATCTTAGCATATTACATTCCTCTTAGTGGCTTGATGCTACACACTGCATCCCCTAAAGTGTGAATTTTCTATTCTTTGATTGGTCCTCTCTTGGAGACATTAGACACAATGTTCCCTAAGCCAAAGACCTCGCATGAACTAAATAAGACTCCTTTGAACACCCCTTTTGAATTTTACCTTTTGCATTTTTACATACATGGCCACCTTGCATAACACAAATTGCA
This sequence comes from Sequoiadendron giganteum, assembly GCA_007115665.2. Taxonomy (NCBI): domain Eukaryota; kingdom Viridiplantae; phylum Streptophyta; class Pinopsida; order Cupressales; family Cupressaceae; genus Sequoiadendron; species Sequoiadendron giganteum. The sequence continues at coordinate 329,070,656 of CM021102.1, forward strand.
TGACTGTAGTGTCATCATGCACTTTTTCATGAGCTCCAAGCATACAAATCTTTTCTTATCTCATGAACCATAAATCTTTGTCTTTTGTGGCACCTTATCAAAGTTATCAGGAGCTATAACTTTGGTATGGTTAAGCAGGAAGCCCAACTAGCGGCACAAATTTCTCCATAGCCAGCTTTGTGTGTGTGTGAGTGCATACCAACCGAGTGTATGTTTCTCACCCTTTTGAGCCTTCTCACCTGACAGACAACTGAAAGTCTCTCCGCCCTAGAGTGAGTACACTTCCTTTCAGACAAATAGCCTAGATATGATCCACAACTAGCTGAACAAACGGTCGAAGCTTGATCTGACTTTCTCTCCCTCTTCACTCTTTCACATCACTCCTTGTGTGATCTTTTGTGCTTATGTTTGGTTATCCACGGGATCTTGGTCCTGGGGGCTTGATCATCCCTCTTGATTATAGTCATCTCACCTTACTAGCATAAATACATTCAGATCCATCTCAACATACATGACTCGACTACTTTAGTGCGAGTTTGAAGCAAGTTCATCCTCTCGCTAAAGTGGGGGTTAAATGTGTCACCAAAAAGTGTAGCCTTGACACTTTTTCACTCATTTAGGCCTTTTCCTTTAGATTTTGGCCTGGTTGTAATGTGGCCAACACATTCACATTAGGCCTTGAACGCTTATAAATCAATAACAACCCAACAGTGTTTTATAAAGGTGTTGTGAAGTGTTGTAATACATCTTCCCACTTTTCTAGGACCCTTTCAACACAATTCACCTAAATAACCCCTTTTTACCTCTTTCCAAGCCTTGTGTCAAAGTGTTGTAAGGTGTTGTAATACATTTTCACACTTTCCTAGGCTTGTCATCAACAAATTCACTCTTTCTTATGATAAATTATCCCCTTAATGTACTTTTAGGCCCAACTTAAGTGTGTTTGGAGATAAGCCCATTAAACATCATTTAACACCACTTAATTCTTGACCACCACTTGAATTTGTCCAAGCGGACTAGGTCACCACCTTGGGCAACCTAGTCCCTTTTGACATAAAATTCAAAATTAAAATAAAATCCTAATAGGAATTTGCCTCCAAAACCCTAAGATCGACCTATCATGTGTTATTTTGGGTAAATTAGGGCATAACATGTATAAATAAGGGTTTTCATCCTCATTCCCCCCCCCCCTTAAAATAATTTTCATCTTCACAAGTACTCAAGCAAGCATTCAAGCACAAAACACTTGAAGCAACCTCCATTGGAGTTGGTTCTTGCAGATTTTCAAACATCTTCAACAAGGTTTTGGTGAGTGTTTACATTTGCTTGTCATTCAATCATCTTTCCCTTTCATTTCTATTTTATTTTGGGTTTGATTACCAACATGGGGTTTGACTAAGGCAAGCCCCTATCTCTAACCCTAACCTTTTCCTTCTCTTTGCATGTGTGATTTGCAGGTTTGTATGCAGATTATTCAAAGAGTAATGTGTTGAAAAGGAGTCATCATTCCATCCACAACATTCCAAGTCAACAAACCCTAAGAGGAGCTAAAAGACAACTTACAGGTCATTTTCTAAAGATTCAGACATGGGTCTTTGTCAAAAACAAAAGTGCAAGTGGGTACCTACAGATTCCAACATCAAAAATCCCAAAAGCACCAGGAGGACTAGGTCACCATCATTGGCGACTTTGTCCTTGTACCAAACCTAAAAAGAGGTTTTTGTGTTTCTGGATACCCATTTACCAGAAACCCGTTCCGACAAAGTTTCCTAGGAAGAGGACTAGGTCGCCCACTCTGGCGTAAGTTTTGGCATAATATTCCCAGTGAGCATTTCTAGCAGATTCTAGAAGATTCTAGAGCTCCTCTTCTACAACTTTCAATTCCCAGGTGCACCATTTCTGTCTCTTCCAGTTTCTTTCCAATTTGCATGCATTTAGTTCATTTAGTTTACTTTGCATATAGTTTACATTTACATTTAGTTTACATTTCATAGTTAGTTTGTTTCACTATATTGCAACACTTAGACACACCCTATCACATCTAGATCAAGCCCCCTTTGAATGAAATCACCAAAAACACATCATTAGTGTGAAAGAGAGCCATTCTTCCAACCTTGTCCCTAGGTGAAAAACCCTAGGGGCCTAATTGGGGAATCCTCTTTCCCTAAAAGCATTTGTTTTTGGTGGTTCAATAAGTAATGCATTTTTTTATAACTGTATCTATCTTACCTTTGCATATTCAATTTTTTTCTTATATATGTGATACCATGATTGTTGTTCTTATTCGAGAATGGATTGTCATATGTGAGTGAAGTTTGTGAGTTAGCTCATGTGTTCTTCATGAATCTAGTTTGAGTGATCATTTGCGTTTGAATGTGTCAATGATTAATGAGAGTTGTGGAGACAATGATTTTTATGGAATATTGCATGGTTGTTTTGATCGATTGTTCGTATTAACTCATTGGGTTGATTTTCAAATTGGGTTGTGAATCGGTTGATTTTATTGATGTCGCGGCTGTTGATATTGGCAAGCTTTTGGTTATTGAGGTTGATTTTGGTTTGAGTTATTTTGGGAATTTAAAGTTGATATTGATTATTGTGGTTGGTTTTCGATGTTGAGATCATGTTATTGTGGCCACTTTGATGGCGAACCAGTGTGTTAGTAATTGGTTAGTCTTCAAGAGGTGGGGAAAATTTTTTCTTTATAATTGGTTCTTCATGTTGGTTCTTGTGAACTATGATCTTATACTTGAATTTGTGGGTTTTTCCTTGCACTGTGGATTGTTTTGTTATGGATATCTAGCATGAGATGGTGCATGCCTCACTTGATGTATTTAATTATTTGGCTTTGATATTCTGTGAAAGTTGGCTTACCTAGTCCGTGATTTTGAGGCTTTTGTTGCTAGTAGGGAGTGTGGCTTTCTATGGGGGTCGAAACCCTAAGTGGTATCCAGGGTAAGTCGTGTGGAAGTTGAGTTAATTAAGTGATAACCTAATAAATAGTTAGGGGGTGGGTAGTAATCACATTCACAAAAAATAATGGATGCCTCTCTCATGGGTCAAGTGCTTGTTTAGGCTTTAGATGAGATAAGAAGGCCTGGAATGGCAAATCAACTACATTGTATTCAAGAAAGGTAAGTTGATAATGCATGTGTAAGAATGGGGGTCAGGGATCGATGGAGGTTACCAGGGTAACCCAGGATGGGGGCCGAGACCTAAGAAGATCTGAATTGGGTAACTCATATCAAGCCATGCAATGACACACTTCCCTTTAGCAATCCTGTATGTTTGTAGTTTCCCCCTTGATGTTCTTGTACCTCTGGAAGTGGTTGCTCTTATTTTTTTCCTTGTTACCTTTTGGATTGTGGACTCTTGTCAGCCTTGTTCACTTGATTGTTTTATGTTGTGGGCCCTCTTTTCATCTCCTAGCATAGGGGGGTGGACCTTAGGGTCCACATGGTCGGGTGGAACGTTCTATGCACTCCATTGGTTTCCCAACCGACGATCGTGATGCGCAGAGTTGTACTGGTTGCAGTGGTTCTCGAGCTTTCCAGTGTTGGTGACAGTGTTGGTGCTATGATCTATATTCTTTTTTGATGTATCTTATTATGTAATTATGGAATCTTTCCCATTTTTATAAGGGAATATTGTTGTAACATGTATTGTTTATCCCATGTATGTGCATGGTGTTGTAATCTTTGGTTCACATTCATTGCACTTATGTGGTGTTGTATTTGTGGAAGTATTTACAATCATGTAACCTTTGGATTCGATGTGTATTCTTATGAAAAATGTAATGGTTGTACCTTTTGATATTATTAGGTGATCACAGATGTATGATTATGTATGGTTATGGATGTATGTACATTGTTCATTTCTTTTATATATGGGTTTTTAAATGAATGCATGTGCATAGTCATCATCGCTAAGGGTTTCGTGTTAAGTTAGAAATGTTTGCAACATAATGCAGACATGTCACCCCAAAGGACTAGTTAGATGTTGTATATGCATGATTTCAATATTAGAATTGTATGATGGTTTACATTTCATGTTAGTTTTACATTTAAAAGAAAAATTATGTCGTAATTGTTAGATGTTATGTTGTCCTTTGGGGTCTTTGTGGTGGGGCAATGTTACATCAAATCAAACAAATACCACTTTGTTTACAAAATTCAAACTTGATTTACATGCTCAATTCAAAAATATTAATTAATTAAATCAATTAATTAATTATCCTCACCCACTTTCATGGTTGAGCAAATTATGAACCACCAATTGCTCAATCTATTTCCTAATAGATCAATCTATTCTTCAATCCCACTAAAGGCTCAAATTGATTTCATCAATTTCACAGATTGCTCCACATGATTTCTTCAATTCCATAGATTATTCAATCTATTTCCTCAATCCCACTTAACACTCAAAATGATTTCTTCAATCACAATAATTATGTAATCAATTTGTAATAATTTTTTTTTTCTATTTCCTCTCAACATCTTTCGACCATTGATCAAGATATTCTACTACATGATCTTGAGCATTTATTTCAAATCACAAATTCTATATAACAAACCTCTTTCCTCTAAAAAGGATCAGAGAAACAATATAATTTATACAATGAAGTAATGCCAAGATCTTAATTGACATTAAAGAAAGCTTCAACACACGTACGTTCTTCAAGATTTTGCACGCACAATGGAGGCTTCGTATGGATACGAACTACCCAACATCTTCATGAACACACTCCGACATGGGATGGTAAACTTTTCTTTATTTTTGAATTCGTTATGATATCATAGAATTTCATTGTTTGTTTTCAATAGCTTAGAAAGCTTCATTTCATGAGTAATGGGCATTGATCTTGATTGTTTCTTTTGAGTTAGATTAGTTTCTATTCAATTATATTATCTTGTTTATACTTACAAATTTCCCCCTTACATAAAAACAATACATCTAAAATAGCTCCAACCACTACTATGGGCCAAAGAAGGATATCAGGGCTAGAAAATGGTATGCAAGCAATATCAAAATATTGTCCTTCTCTACCTATTAATTATTGAGGCAATCAATACCATCCTTTTAAAAGCATGCAAGGTTCCTTCCATGTTACGATCAATATAATAATTGGTGTATCCAAAATAACACCCAATAATCCAAGCAATACGAAACCTCATAATTGTCACATGCTTCAAACAATTTGTAATGGGTGATTAGCAAGGTACATGTCTCCTTGAAGTAATATAAGAAATAAAAGAGGGGGAACTTTACTAGATCATTCATTCATCATTCGCTATATCCAATGTATAATATATGATTAACCTTGGTGATTTGAATATTCCAATAGCTTTTGTAATCTGCATTATTATCTTGATTACTATTATTGTGTACATGATATTTTGAGCATGCAAGAACAAGCTAAAATCATATTAGACTATTCTATCTAAAATACAAACACTCATGATTAAGCATAAGAGTTAACAAAACATGATGAAAACATAAAATATCTCACCAAATTAACCCTTATTTCACAAATATGAGGTGGTTGTGCTCATGGATGTTGATATGTGAGTACTCTTGCCAGCAACATAAAGTTGCATTTCACAGTCTTCTTAAATGGATAGGGGTGGTCTTCAATTTATACATTTTTGGAGAGATCAATGGATGAATGAGATTAAAATATGAGATCAATGGCTCATAATGGTTGAGAGCCATGGGGAGTGTTAACTACTAAAAATGCACCCTGTTGAACTTGATGTTCAACACCTCAGTGTAGCATGGGAAGACCTCTAAAGCTATGGGTTACTTTGTAGGCAGAGGTCAACCTCCGGAGAAGGTCAGCTTCCTACGGTGCTATCTAAACTACTGAATGATGAGGAAAAGGAAGAAATATATGCATAAAAATGAAAAATGATATATTTCTATGGTGATGCATCTAATTGAAATCAGGACTACGAAATTCATAATTTTAACACTTTGGTTATAATGACTGAAAACTTAAAAAAAGTTTGCACAACCTATTTTTGTATGTCACTGCATAAGTATTTCATAACAAGGTCTTAATGCTTAGAATTTTAGAAGGAAAATGGATTCAAAACTACAAGCCATTTACAAAATTAGACACAAACTATGACCTGCACTAACAATATCTTGCATAAAGGTGTTGAATGAGATGAAGCTATAAGGAAACGATAATACCTCACAAATAACTTTGATTAAATCTCTTTGATGCACACAATGAAGCAAATTAAAAGAAGGAAAAAATCCCTAAGAAATCATTAGTGTTCAAAGGTCTCCACTGTATTCCATATCCAAGCTTACAAAATATGCTGAAGTCTGATGAAGGACTGTAGAATCACTATCTTCAGAAATCTGCCAATTTTAGAACTAACTGTCAAATGAGCTACCAAAGTGGCTAAATAGCCAAGCTCCACTAAAAAAAGGTTCTAGAAACCTCATTTTCGTAACACCCTCAACAGCCAAAAATCTAGAACCTGAATCCTCTCCAAAAGAACTCCTTGTTGAAAAATTCATGCAAGACTATGTCAAATATGAAGACAACTCAAAATGGCTCCAAAATACCCCCCCAAAGCTCATAAAAGCTCAAAACAGCTCCTATTTCTTTGGCATATGTTTTCCAACTGATTCCAACCTCCTAAGATGCTCTTAAAACCATAATTGGGTCAAAACAAACCCCAAAATTCGAGGAATATGCTCCCAAACAACAACAAATCAACCCATGATGATAGCAAAGGTATAAATCTAAACAAACTCATGAAGGAGTTTACATGGCATAATCTGCTTAATCTTGCATTTAAAATAGCAATATTTATTTAAGTGATTCATAGATTATCACTTAACTAAAAAGAATACTTTACATTTGAAATTAATGCAAAATAAAAAGCATAAGGCTCTTGACCCATGATGATCGAAAGTATTAAAGACTAGCATTAGACACCTTGTATTTTATTTAAAAGATAGGAAAAAAACTTAATCTTTTCCTTGTCGGCATCCTAGGGTAAGAAACCCTAAAGAACAAAAAGATACGAAACACATCACAATGCATTCATTTTTACTTCAAACCTTTTGGATCTTCTTCGACTGTCGACACAGCATAGGGTTTCCTACAGAGTTTCCTGAAGGTGATCCTGGCGAGATCTAAGGCCATACAGAGACACTTCCATCGCACTTTTTGATAGATAAAGTTTCTATGTGCAGGGGTAAGCATTTATCCGCTGTTATTTTTATTTCCAAAGAAATAGATGCTCGTAATTATGTCTATTTGTAGGAATATGGTTATTATTTTTTACCACTCTTGCCTCCTCTGTCACTTTATAATAAAAAACTATACCTGAATCTCCTCTGTAAAATACTCAAGGGTTCCTTTGTGTAATCAATTTTCTTAAGATAAGGCCAATGAGGGTCTTCTATTTCAGGTTGCTTGGCCTCTTTATGTATCTTTCTAAGGATTATTTCTTTAAAAAAAAAAAAAAACTAAAATAAAAACCCTCGAGGGTTTCCTTATGGCATGCTTTACAAAACTCTTCCCTGTTCTTTTCTATGGCCGCCATGAAATTTGTTGTTATTCTTAGGAAAAGAAACACCTTCAAACTCTGTGGCTCGACCTCTGAAGCCTTTTTTTTTGTAGAAAACAAAGATCTGGCAAATCTACAGGTCACGACCTTAATAATGCATTTCTCTTTATTTGTTGATTTCGGCCATGTTCATTATTGTATCTATATTATGTTTTGTAACCGAGCTTTTCCATCTTTCTTTGTGGCTATGCTGGGTTGAAATCATGCCCTCCTTGAAAAAGACCATACCTATACTCGACCTCATGATTATAGGGTTTCCTTGAGCTCTGCGCAATTTTCCATAGGTCCTTCCTTCTTGGTTTCAGTAACTTGTTTCTACACCACCCACTTTATGATGATTAACTTGTGACCAAAGTCACCATCGTCTGTCTCAAAGTTACTAAGAACTATTCTTGATGTCAATCATGCATATAACAGTTATCATAAAATGACACTATTTTGCCTGTAAGATCCTTACATATATTAGACCATCTGTATTTTGCAGAGGAAAATAAATTAAACATGCTATCTGTTTCCTACAAATTGCCTCACTGAAGTTGATACTGTTACATGATGCCTTCACTTCCTACAACCACGCATTCTAACACAAGAGAATTTCTAACAAAGATCCTTCCTTTTATTGCATAACCAGTTGTTTGTACCAATTTACTTCCCAAGCATCCTTATGTTTCAAAACTTCTCCATCAACATGTCAGTTTATGATAGCTTGCAATGTATTGCATCCATCTCATTACTTCATTGATGACTTATGATTGCATTCCATCTCCGTAAGAACCCTTAACAGTATGAATAGAAAGTACATTTCCACCAGCCTCACCTCTTATGACTACTGAAGAATTAGTCATCCTGCTACTGAGAAACAAAACTCTATTCCCTGACAATTGTACACTAGAAAACAACCTTGCTTATTGAATACCCCCTTAATTGACAATTAATGACACCATCAGCAAAGCTTTTCATGCTACCATGCTTATGAAATGAGATGCCTCTAATGCTTGTACATCCAAGTCACTAATGAGCATGTTCTTTTCATTCCACTTATGTTTATGTTGTGCCTTATAAGAAAAAATGTTGACTTTGGAATTCTCTATCTGATTTCATTCCTTATGGTACCCTTTATTACAACTACTCCATTATAGTAATCTCATACATATAAATTGCTTTATTATTGAATAGTCATTTTATGATTTTCATATACTTAGTTACTGTAGCAGAGTAGTATATGAAGTCTTTTCTTTTTTGCAAAACTGATGCATTCTCCTAAGAGCACTTTTTGATTTAAAACTTGAATGCAGAGAGCTAGATGCACTCTGTATATATATAATGTCATGATATCATTACTGCTCTGTATTACATCATTTGTCCATAGGACTGATCATCCTTTGCACCATAACACAAAACACTAATACAGAACACTTGGCTTCTAGGTACATCACCTCATTTAGGAATCATGCTAACATTTGAAAACAATACAAATCCTTTTGGCATTTCCTATCCTTTTACTTTCACATAAACTCAAATGAGCTCACAATCCATAAAATAGATTCACATGCTCGGCAAGCTGGGCTCAACCCTTGTGGGAGCCACATTTCACTCCACTTGCCAATCATAAAATCGGAGAAATAGTAACACCTGTATTTGCACATGGAACAAACAAATTAGAAAAACAAAATTCCTACTTTAAGCATGTATGATATTCCTTTGTGTGGCTTCTTATGGACACTTAAGATAGAAATTTTATGTGATGCACATAATAATTAGCATATGTATGTATGGGTAGATGTGCATGTTCAAAATGCAACCTTTCATTGCTTAGAACCTAATGTTCTAACTCATTCATTTACCCAATGCAGGTAACCAGACATTAGGTAACCTAAGGACCAGGGAGCAAGGCAAAGCCATCAGACACCAAACACCTCTACAAAACCAGACATTCAGGAAATGACTAGTTACCTTCTTTACATGTTCATTTTTTAGCATTTACTCATTCATGCATAGTTTAATTTCTATCTGTATTAAATGAGTAAGTCAGTCTCATGGCTTACTGTGTGAGACACATGTTTATGATTACATTCAATAAGATTATTTTTCATCAAAATATTGTAAAAATCTTTTATGTTTCATTCATTTGCATGAATAAAATAACTTTATGTTTCTTGTAATCTTGTAATCCTATAAAGTTGTTTCATTTGTATAATTGAATGTAGCATAGAAGGTTTTAATAAAATGTACCATTTATCTTGAAACATAGATGGCTCTTCCTGATTGAGCCCGTAGGTGAAAATCTGGTAACAGGGAGATGGAGGGAGAGAGATTGAGGAGAATATCAAGGGTGGATATTTTCCTTGGAAAGATTGGGTAGGAAAGATGGAAGGGGTACTTTGAAGGGCACATAATCTACTAAGAGGGGGGTGAATCACTAGATCAAATCAATTTAAAAAACTCTTTAATTCAACACGTGTCAATCATGAAACTTGAATAATAATATATACTGATAATCAAGAAATCACATAAGCACACACATCTACACATGAGAACACCAAAAAAGACACGATGAGAATAACTACTTGGATCTACTGTCCAAATCCAGCCTCATAAAGCAGAAATATAATAAGGGAATTATAATATGAAGTAGGTACCAACTTATCAGAGACACCAATCCCCAATTTCACCTATAGGCACCAACCTACTGGAGACACAAATCCCCAATACAAAGATTTGAGCACTAACTCAATAAGTAGAGCATCAGTCCTATCGAATTACAAGGATAAAGCTTGTGGAATTTCAATGTTGATAACATAGCTTACTCCAGATTGGAACTTGCTTTAGACACTCTTCTGAGCTGCTTAAAATGTTCTGATGATGGCACATGATGATTGAAATGTAACTCACATTGAATGCCACTTATTTGTACAATTGCTTCTCACACTCGCATACTCATGTATATTCACTTACCACCTTCTCTTCAATTACATTCATCATGTGAAGCGAGATCTGAATTATATACACGACATTACAATAATCCTTCATTCATGTCGGTCAGGGATCCACAATTAATCAGAATGACATAAGGTGGACCTAAATTCAAATAACATGAAGCTTGTAATGGGTAGGTCCTAAACCAAATTTGTATCCACCAAAGAAACATGATGTTGTGCACTTCCATGGGAACCTTATCCTGGACCTATTTTAACATCCCACGTTATTTTTAAATGTCGCATATTACTAGCCAATGCTACATAGTTCTGGAACCATCACTGGTTAACAAATAAGAACAATGAACCTTATGTTGCTTTAATATTTTTGAATGCTAAACATAGCTTCCAAAAAATCTAGAATATGATAGAACATGTGTAAACATACTCTCCATTGAAACTGCAAAGCCAAACTTGCCTTCAGGAAGAAATTCTGAACATAAATATATTGCTAGAGAAATCTCGCTGCTCTCAGTAACAACCTAAAACATTTTGGATCGGACTTCCAAATCAATTCTATCAACATAAATAGATGTATTATGATACTACATATAATCCTCAACTTATTTTATTAATATGGCTAGCAATATATACTTTTGTAACTGAAAGTGATATGACATTACATTACATTTAATTCTCATTGATCTATTGACCAAATTAATTTGAAATCAGTGAGCACCTTTGACCTCGATGATAATAAATGTTCAACAATCTCCCCCTTTGTCATTGATGGCAAACAACAAAATGTTTTCCACACATAAAGATAAATATGATGTTGTTTGGATCAGGAAACCACCTCACACTGATTCCCACTTTCTCCCCTTAGAAGATGTAGCATTTTGAGTTCCCTTTCTCCCCCTTTTACATCAATGGTAAAGGTCAACTACATTTTTGACACTCTATATAATTTAGAAACCTATTTTCCAAATAGACTCCCCCTGAGTCCATACTGCACTGCATCTAAAACACTCCATAAGACTACCAAGCCTTTTTATAGTAGGGAGTTAACACTCCCGCTAAACCTACACTATCCTCTTGATTTAAGAGGATGGAGAAACAACTCCCAACTTATATCAGAGATACTCAAAAATCTCCTTAGGAAGTGGTTTTATGAAAATGTCTACTACTTCCTCCTTTGTTTTAACATACTCCAATTTCACTTATTTTTCCGCAACCTTCTCCCTCAATAAATGATATTCGATTGCAATGTTCTTTGTCCTTGATTGCATTACCGCATTATTTGAAATGTTTACAGCATTGGTATTATCACACAAAATAGAAATGGGTTCATCAAATTCAATCTTCATCTCCTTCAAATTTTGTTTCATCCATAATACTTGAGTACAACATGAAGTTGTTGCAATGTACTAAGCTTCTGCTATAGATAAAGAGATCGAATCATGTTTCTTACTTAACCATGATACTAGACTAACACCAAGAAAGAAAGCTCCACCACTTCTACTCTTCTAGTCATTTATGCTTCCTACCCAATCTACATTTGTGTATGCAGTCAAAGTGAGATTTTCACTCTTTGGATACCACAAACCAAAATTCATTGTAGCCTTCAAATACCTAAATATCCTATTTACTGCTTTGACATGAGTTTCCTTAGGTGCTTCCTAAAATCTGGCTACCATTCCAACAACCTGCATTATGTTCAGTCTATATGCAGTTACATATAACAAACTACCAATCATGGATCTATATAAAGTCTAGTCTGTTGGAATAGATTCATCATCTTTACTCAGCTTACATCTAGTAACCATAGGTGTACTTATCAGTTTGCATTCTTCTATTTTGAACTTACTTAACATTTCCTTTATGTACTTGTTTTGAGAGATGAAAATTCCTTTATTTGATTGAGAAATTTGCAAACCAAGAAAGAAAGAAAACTTACCAAGAATTGACATCTCAAACTCACTCTACATTGCATTTCAGAACTCTTCGCACATATCATCACTGCTTTCACCGAAGATAATGTCATCAACATAAACAACAATAATCAGCAATTGATCATGCTTTACTTTTTTATGTATAAATTACTATCCACACTGCCTCTTCAAAACCCTTATTGTTGAAAATACCTATCCAACCAAGAATACCATGCTCTAGGTGCTCGTTTAAGTCCATAAAGTGCCTTCTTCAATCTACACACAAAATTTAGATTAGCTAAACATTGAAAACCTTTTGGTTGCTCAATGTAGACTTCTTCTAACAGTCCATTCAAAAATGCCAACTTCACATCCATCTAATATACTTTAAAGTTATTGAATGTTGATAAGGCCAAAAACATTTCAATTGCTTCCAATATTACTACTGGAGCAAATGTCTCCTCAAAGTCAATTCCTCCAACCTAATCATATCCTTACATACCAATCCGGCCTTGTTTTGGATCACTTCTCCACCTTCATTTATCTTATTTTTAAATACCCATTTGGTACCAATAACATTCTTGCCTTTAGATGTTGGAACCAGTTCCCAAGTTTCTTTTTTTTTATTATTTGAGTTAGTTCTTCCTCCATGGATTCTATCCATCCTTTCTCTTTACTTTCTTTTGTATAGGAACTTGGTTCAATATTTGATAGTAATGCAAAATATACCTGCTCATTTAATTTCTCAATCCTTCTCTAGGTTTGAACTCCATTGTTCTTCTCTCCAATAATTTGATCTTCTGAGTATTTTTTGGACATATCTTGTCAGAGTCTCTGTAATATTATTCTCAGAATCAACTTTTGAGTCTTCATCATTGTTGTGGATTGGTCCTTCATCATCTTATACTTCCAAAAGATCAGTAGACTGTATTGACTTGACAATACTTACATTTATACTTTCAAAAATATTTTTCAGTCTTTTGTTATAACATCTACATGCCTTGCTTATCATAAAGTAGCAAAGAAAAATACCTTCATCTGATCTAGAATCAAACTTACCCAAATTTTCTTCCTCCTTTTTGATGTAGCATTTTCTTCCAAATATTCTAAGATGTCTAACTAAATTCGTTCTTCCTCTCCATAATTCATATGGTTTTTTATCAGTTCTTGGTATGATTTGAGCCCTATTTAAAATATACATTACAGTCTGAACTACTTCTCTCCAATAGATATTCGATAAACTTGCTTGACTCAACATAGTTATGACCATCTCTTGTACATTTCAGTTCTTTCTTTCTACAACTCTATTCTGTTGCAGAGTCTTAGGAGCATAAAATTATCTTTGGATCCCATGCTCTTCACAAAATTTACCATATCGATCAAAAGTGAACTCTCCACCTCTATCTGATCTCAAAACCTTGATTATTATTTTGGTTTCATTTTCAACCATAGCCTTGAATGCTTTAAATTTTTCAAAAGCTTCTGATCTATCTTTTAGAAATTTAATCCAAGTCATTCTAGAGTGATCATCAATAAGCATCATGAAATACCTATCACTTTGTAGACTCTTTGTCCCTATTAGTCTGCAAAGATTCATATGAATAAGATCCTATGGCCTTGTTGTAGAGTATTCCTTAGTAGGAAATATAGTCTTTGTCTATTTTCCCTCATGACATGGTTTGTAGTTGATAAATTAAGGCTTCTTGATCTTTGACATGTCTTTGACCATTCCATTTATACTTATTTTCACAAGATCATCAAAATTAATGTGTCCTAGAATTATATGTTAGAGCTAACTTTCTTCATTTTGTATAGCAAAGTAGTTTTTTCCATTCAACTTACTGAGATGGTATACATCACCGTCAGTCTTGCTTCCTTTTTCAATCAACTCTCTAGTACCGACCTCTTATTTCACACCCTTTAGCACTAAATAAAATCTTATAACCTTTGTTACACATCTGACTAACACTTAAAAAAATTATGTTTCAATCCTTCAACATACATAACATCACGAGTTTTGGTCTTACCACCATCAAGACTTAAAATACCCTTATTGATAATCTTAGTAATATAATTGTTTTCGAGAGTTACAAATCCTTCATCGAACTTCTTGAAGTGCATAAAATTACTTTTTGTCTCCAGTCAAGTGACTTGAACAATTCTTGTCATTGATCCACATTTTTTTCTCCTTTTGAGCATGTAATGAAATTTGAGCTACCATGGATTTTTCTAATCTCTTCTCCTCTAGTTTTTTCTTCCAAACTTTATTTGATTGATTATTCTGACATCTTGAACTCTTTCCTTTTGTTTTTGATAATAAAGAACTCACAAAATTGCTTTTGCAATTCCTAGCAATGTGTCCAAAGTTGTTGCATTTTTGGAAAAAAATAAATTGAAATTGTATAAAGGTGCAAATAGATTACTACTAGCAAAGTTATTTCTTCTTACCAAATTCTTTCTGTAATTCACAACTTTATGACCAAAATTATTGCATTTAAAACAATAACCAAAAAAAGAATGATTGAACCTAGAATTGTATCTTTGCCTTCTGGATCTTCTGTTCTTCTTTTGCACTTGGATGAAACTATCATTTTGTGCCTTGCTTTCATCACTCATGGTAACTCTTTCATACTTGGAACTTTCAAAACCAATCTCTTCCAGATTCACATTAGTGAACTTCACAGACTACTCGGTCACCTTGTTCTTTTGTATATCAGTAAAACCAAGTTTGGTTTTGATGCGTGGTGACCCTTGACTTCTCAATATTTGATCCATAGTCTCAATACTCTTCCCAAACTTTAATTATAGTTGATGATTTACCTTCTCAAGGTATTTTCTTATTGACACAACTTCTACTTCTAGATTTTCACAGTCCTTGTCTGTTGATAGTAATCTTTCAGTCATAACTTCTTCGATCATTTTTGCCTCTTCTGCTTGAGTCTTCATATTGATGATCATCTTTTTTGCTTTCTCGAGATTATGGGATAAATTTTTTCTAGCCTTTACTTCCTCAAAAATTCCTTTCTTTAGTCTCTTAATCGCTTTGCTAGCACATATCAAATCTTCCACAAGATCTACCTCATCATAATCATTTTCCGAATTCACTTTTGCATCTTCTTTAGTAGTTTCCATTGCCATGAATATAGCCTTTTCTTCTTCATCTCTAGAGATGTCTTGATCCTCTTCATCAATAGAGTAGCCTTCCTCATTAATGAAGAAACTCTTGTTTCCTTTGGACTTTATTCCCTTTTTGAAATGATTTCTTTCCTTACTTTTTCTCAACATTTTTGGACTCTCTATAAGGAAACTCAGCCATAAAATGTCCTACTTCACCAAATTAAAATATTTGAATGGTAGCTTACCTTTATACTTACCAGAACCTCTTTGTAACTTTCTAACAAAGTTTTCTTCCTCCAGATTTGATCCAATATTAGAATCTAGTTCAAATTTCTTCTTAGATGCCTTAAAAGCCACTTATTTCTTTGTACAATTTTCACTATCAATCCTCATTTCATAGGTAGTCAAAATACCATGCAACTCATCCATATTTAGAGTATTCAAATTTTTTGCTTCTTCAACAATATAAACCCTTGCATAAAATCTTTTGGGAAGGCATCTTAGTAAATTTTTCATAATCATACAATATTTCAATTCTTCACCAAGACCTTTGATATAATTGACAAAATCATCTACCCGGAGTAGGAATGTGGCAATGTTTTCTTCTTCCTTCATTTTTATATTTTCAAATTGACCTTGGTGGGTTTGAAGTTTTGCTTCTTTAACCTTGGCATCACCTTCATAGATATTGTGCAATTTATCCCTACTCCCTTTACCATCCTATATTGCATAACCTTCACAAACTCAAAGTTAGATAAACCAAATAAGATAGTATTCCTTGCTTTGACACTATTCTCATAAGTCATCTTTCCAGCCTGGTCTCTTGGTGCACTATCAAGAATTTTATATCCATGTGCAACTGATGCCAAACCTCAAATCTTAGGGCCATCAAAGATGCTTCCATCCTTACTTTCCAAAATGTATAATTGGATCCATCAAAGAGTGATTCCTTATTTGCAGACGATATTTATTGAGCCACAAAGTATGCCATCCTGAATCTACCTCAAGCTGATTAATCTTCTTCAAAGGAACTCAACTTTGATACCATTTGAAAGGCACACAATCTACTAAGAGGGGAGGTGAATCAATAGATCAAATCAGTTATAAAACTCTTTAATTCAACATATATGTCAATCATGAGACTTAAATCAAAACAAATATTGATAATCAAGCAATCACATAAGCACACACATTTGCACATGAGAACACCAGATATACGTGGAAACCCAAGATGGGAAAAACCATGGTGAGAATAGTTGCTTGGATCTACTGTCCAAATCCAACCTCACAAAGGAGGAATATAATAAGGGAATTACAATATGAAGTAGGCACCAACCTACCAAAGACACCAATCCCTAATTATACTTGTAGGCACCAACCACTAGTAGAATATAGCAAATTTATGACCAAGTGACTAAAACTTTTAGTCACAACAACTAAAAATGACTAAATTCTACTCATTTTTTGCAACTCAGTTATAAATGAGTAAATAAATGACTAATCTAGTCGTTGACTAAAAAAATATTTAGTCACAAAAATAAAAATGACTAAAGAGTTAATCATCAAATCCAAATTAGACAATTTTTTAAAAAAACAAGTCAGCCAATTATTGGCACGATGTATTCATGTGCGTGATGTATTGGCATGATTATTCATGTTCATTATAGATTCATTCATCTCACTTGACCTTGCTTCATTCGTTCATTGCAGACCTTGCTTCATTCGTTAGCCTGGCATGAAGCGTTTTGATCAGTTTTAGCAGCTAGTTGCATGGGCGATAAGGATTCAGAGAGGACCTGGAGACTTCTGAAAAAGGCAAGCAAGGACAAGGAATTCAGAGTTTTCTGCAATGAATTTGAATTCACTGAGGCCCTTTGTAGAAAAATCGGATTTAGGGACACCCTCTACAGTGAATTCAGAGGTAATTCGAAACCCTCATTACATTAAATACAAATTTGAAACACTCATTACAATCTACTGCTCTTAATAATGTTCTATTGCTCTTAATAATGTTCTTTTACAATCTTGCCATTGTTCTTCTTCATAATGTGTTCAAGCTAAATATAATAAAATTTGGAAGTTAGTGCCAAAATAGAATTTCCTCAAACAATTTTGATACATTTTCACTGCAAGTGAAAACTGTCCTTGTGCAAAGTAAACATGTGCTAGATTTACCCATACATCAAGCATCTGAACACAGATGTTTCCTGCAACATCTTCTTATACCTGTGTAAAGATTTCCTTTGCAATGCCAAATTGACCCCTTTCAGCTAGCACAATGGCTATTGTTGGAAATTGTTGGAGATTGTTGATATGTGGTTGTCATTGATGTCAACACTATTAGCATTAATGTCTGTAAGACTGTATATGTCAAGGATATTGAGAAAATTGTAATAAAATAAGTTGCAGGTTGTTGGTGAAGTAGTGAAGTTCACTATGTTGGATAGTTTAGTATATTGATGATCAAAAGTTGTTGATTAAAGGGTTTGTTTTCAGGTGTATCTAGTTTATCCACATTGAGTTTCAAATATTTGCATGAAGATTTGATTATGTTATGAAGATCTATGTTCTGACAGTTTTTTTGTTGCTTTAGTTGGTGTTCTTGAATGAAGGTGATGTGATTCTAGTAATATGAGTTGATGTGAATGCTTCTCTAGTGATTCATGATGTTTTTGGATATTTCTAGATCATGCTCTATCTATGTCGCATGTTCGCATTGATCGTTGTGCTCGCGATTGAAGATTTTCTCTTGTGTGTTCATGTTTTTCATGTTCATGATCGACAGGGTGATTGTAGCGTGTTGTGGATCTTTGAGGAATAATATTTGAAAGTGTTTCATGTTATTTTGGGTCTTCACTATGTTGTGGCCAACCTTGGTTGATTCGCATTAATAACCTTTATTGTTTTGGGTTGACAGTTTGTATTCACTTTATATTTTATTGAAGCCGACATGTACATGATGTTATTCTTGGTTGCGGATATATATGAGTGATTTTTTTATCATTTATGAAGTGTGGTGTATGATGTGAAGGGTGTGAAGTGTGAGTGATATGTGCAAATAAAGTTTAGATCATTCAAAGGTAGAATTTAAGCGTGAAGAAGAGAGCAGAGTTTATGTGCTTAACCGGAACTATAATTAGGCATTTAGCATATGCTATTTTCTCAGTTCAAAATCTTCAGATGGATTTAATCTGAATGTAACTGTAAGACAGTGTGTCTTCCTTTAGGTAGTAAGCCTTTTTATACTTGAGAAGTGAGCTCTAGGAGTGTGTCTGAATGCAAGTGCATTCCTCATTTTCTATACTTTTAACAGAGTATAAACTTGTGGATTAACCTCCATCATGGTTTTTCCCCTAACAGGGTTTTCACGCAAAAATCTTGGTGTTATGTGTGTTGATGGTTTAATGCTTTCACATTTTATTATCAAATTTGAGAATAAGTTTACTAAGTGTATATTTTGTGACAACTGATTCACCCCCCCACTCTCAGTTGTCTTCCCTTGTGTTGCCAACAATTGGTATTAGAGCAGGTTCCTTGGAAGAAGTTTAATAGCTTGAGGTGATCCAAGATGGTGACATACAAGAAGGATAGTTCAAGATTTGATGGAACAAATTATTCTCTATGGAAGAATCGAATGGAGTGTCATCTGAGATGCATTGCTGAATATTACTAGAACATTACAAAGAATAGGTATATCATCCCACATAATGGTCCTTCTACTTCTATTGAGATTAAAGATGTTGAGTATAATATCAGGGCTAAGGAAGCATTGTTGAGTGCTTTGACTAATTTCGAGATGAAAAATTTAATGGATTTGAAGAATGCTTATGAGATCTGGAAAAAGTTGGAAACTTTGTATGAAGGTGATGCTCATGTGAAAATTGCTAAGCTGCAAAGTCTGAAAGGGAAATATGAAACATTGAAAATGGGTGAAGATGAGAACATTACTGCTTTCATACTGAGAGTGAATGAACTTGTGTGTAACATCAGATGTGCTGGTGGAATATTGGAAGAATCGGAGATTGTTGCTAAAGTTCTCAGATCCTTGCCTTTTGCATACAAACACAAAGTTGTTGCTATTGAGGAGATCCGAATTGTGACAAATGTAACCAGAGACATGTTGATTGGTAAGTTTACTGTTTTTGAGTTAAGTGAGTTTGGTGATGATCTTCCTAAAAAAAAATCCGCATTCAAAGCTACTACCTTTGGGAAAGATAAGCAAAGATATGATCCAAGAGAAAGTTCTTCTAGAAAGGTGTTCAAGTATGAGGAAGAAATGAGAGAGATTGAAGAAGAAGAGAGAAAGCTAGATGAGCTTGAAGCACTTCTTGTCAAAAGAGTAGCCAAAGGAGAATGTAAGTATAAATGGAAATTGCCTCTTAAATGTTTTTCTTGCAATACGATAGGTCATTTTGCCTCAAGGTGTCCTGAAAGAGTTCCTAAGCCAAGATCTAACAAGCCTAGATTCCAAATAAAATGTTATTATGTTGTTGATGAAGGTGTGATAGATGATGAATCTGATAAAGGGAATGTAAGTGAATATGAGTTTGTGTTTATTGCTATCAAGGAAAGTAATCTTGTACCTGTTGATTCTACTAGTTGCATGAATGTTGAGAAAGCTCTAGTAGCTAGAATTGAAGAAAAAGATGAATGGGTGATCCACAGTGGGTGCTCTCATCACATGAAAGGTGATAAAAGTAAATTTGTGAGCTTGGAAAAGTATGATGGCGGTGTTGTAAGATTTGGTGATGACAAAGCTGGTGTAATCCGTGGCAGAGGATCCATTTCTTTTGATGGTAAGCATAATACTAATGATGTCCTATATGTTGAAGGTTCGAAGCATAATCTCTTAAGTGTTGGACAAATGGTTGATAAGGGATATAATCTTCAATTCAAGGATGTAAAGTGTAAAATATTGGGGAATTCTGGAAATGTGATTGCATTAGGTACAAAAATAAAAGGTAATATATTTCACCTAAGTACTGATAGTAAAAGTTATTTGATTGCTCAGGTTGATGAAAGTTGGTTGTGGCATAGAATATTGTGTCATGTAAATTTTGAAAATATTATTAAGATAAGTTCTACCCAGGTTGTGAGAGATCTTCCTAAGTTGGTAAAGCCTACTAATACCATATGCAATGAATGTCAATTGGGGAAGCAAACTAGAGTTTCTTTTCGGAGAAAACAACATTGTTCAAATGAAGTGTTGGAGCTTGTGCATACTGACTTATGTGGTCCTTCTAGAATCAAAATTTTACAAGGAGACATGTATTTCATGTTACTCATTGATGATTATTCTAGGTTGATGTGGGTTTCTTTCTTAAGGGAAAAATCTGAAGCTCTAGAGAAATTCAAGAATTTTAAGGCTAGGGTTGAGATAGAGACAGGTCTAAAGATTAAATGTCTGAGATCAGATAGTGGTGGTGAATTAACTTCTGGTCAGTTTAACTCCTTTTGTGAAGAACATGGGATAAAGAGACAATTATCTGCCTTGTGAACTCCTCAAAAAAATAGAGTTGTGGAAAGGAAAAACGAGATAGTTCTAGATGATGCTAGGATTATGATGCTAGAAGGAAATGTCCCACATATCTACTTGAGAGAAGCTATGACTATTGTTGTTTATACTCTCAATAGGATACATGTCAAAGGTGATACTGGTAAGATTCCTTATGAGCTATGGTTTGGTCATAAACCTACTGTTAGATACTTCAAAATCTTTGGAAGCAAATGTTATATCAAAAGAGATGAAGATATAGGAAAGTTTGATGCTAGAAGTGATGAAGGAATCTTTCTTTGTTATTCTACTAAAAGTAAGGCCTACCAGTGATTCATTAAGAGATTGAGGAAATTAGTTGAAAGTGTTAATGCAAAGGTTTATAAAGATGCAGTTAGACCATCTAGAACCTATGGATATGATTCAGATGATCAAAATGTCAGTTTTGATCAGACTCAGAATCAAGTGCAGATCATTTCGGTGAATCGGAAAGCCAAGAGGAGGGAAGTAGTAAAAGTGCAGAAGAGAGATCACAAGAGCTTGAAGTTCAAAAACATTCTAAAACTCCAAGGTATGTGTCGACACCTAAATTTGACCACTTCCACATGGTCAAAATCGTCTACTCTATTAGTCTATGATTAAATAATTTATTTAATCATTATTTCATTTTCTATCTAAGGTTCCTAAATTATGTAATTGAATAATTAAATACTTTACCTTACACCTTTTCTTTTCTAAATTAAATAAATAAGACAATTTATTTAATTTAGTCACTTAACCTTTTGATTAAAAATCAATTTTTAATTCCTCATCTTCTCTTTCCTTGTCACATCCTCAATAATCCCCATCTAATCTAGATTAAATAAATTAATCCATGATTAGGATGTGAACCACTTAATCAATATTAGTGTCACATCCTCCATGATCGTCATCTAATCTGGATTAAATAAATTAATCCATGATTAGAATGTGCACCACTTAATCAAGATTAGTGTCACATCCTCCATAATCTCCCACTTGCTTCTAATCTCTCATTAATTATCCTAATCTGGTGTTTGCACAACCTTAATCAAGGTCATTAGCCACATTTAGCATACCCTTTTTAGTCAACCTTTTCACTTGCCTTTCTTGGCCTTGAATCCATTTCTCATGTGAATTTTTAATTCACATTTATTCATCCTAGGCTCCTCTCTCCCCCATGTGAATTTTTAATTCACATTTTATCCTTCCAAAGCTTACCCTATCCCCATGCAAGTTCTAGAAAATTTGATTTGTCATTTTACATGTGCTAAAGACTTCTACAAGGTACTTGTCCTTCCTCCACATCATGTACCTTTCTTCCACCTCACTCCCACATCATCTCATCCTAAGCCATCTCACATTCCACATGTCAAGATGTGAGGGCTTGTGAGTCTTCAACTCACCTTAGCCATCCATCTTGACCTTGTTGGCTTAATCTCAACCGTTGAATTCTCTAGAGAATTCAAATTTCTCTATAAATACCCCCTCCTTCCTCTCATTTTGGGAATCATGCTTGTGTTACCAAACTCTTGCCAATTTATCATTTAAGCATTTCTTGCCTTTACCATAGCATTTGAATTCACCATTACTACACCCTCATTCATCTTGCATATTTGATCTCATTTGCTATGCAAGGAGCATACAAAGCACACAATATCAAGGGCCAACCAAGGAATTTGCAGCACATAGGTATAATCAGTTATTGTTTTATTTCATCTTGTTTCCTTGCTTATCATTCCTTAAGGTAATTTTGAGGTGTACTCTTTGTGTTCTTTCTTTTATTGCTTTATTAGTTAGTTTTACATCATTAGATAAGGTTAGAACATTTAAGGGATCACATTTCTGGCACGCTCGGCGGGACCCACAAATGGGTCCCTTTTATTTCACGTTTGATGTTGTTGAGTTGTTTGCAAGTCTAGGTCGCAGAGGGGCGGACTTGCCCTCCAGTCAGCCGTAGAGGGGCAGACCTGCCCTACTATTCCCACTGTTTCTTGCTGCAGAGGGGCGGACCTACCCTACTCTTCCCACTGTTTCTTAATATTTTGCTCCAGAGGGGCAGATTTGCCCTCCAGTCTGTTGCAGAGGGGCGGACCTGCCCTACTGTTCCCACTGTTTCTTAATAGTTTGTTGCAGAGGGGCGAACCTGCCCTACTGTTCCCACTATTTCTTAATATTTTGCTACAGAGGGGCGGACTTGACCTACCTTGTTAACTGTTTCTGACATATTTTGCTACAGAGGGGTAGACTTGCCCTACTAGTTCACTGTTTCTGACATATTTTGTTGCAGAGGGGCGGACTTGCCCTACTGGTTCACTATTTCTGACATATTTTACCGCAAAGGGGCAGACTTTCCCTACTCGTTCACTGTTTCTGACATATTTTACTGCAGAGGGGCAGAC
The DNA here is from genome assembly GCA_007115665.2 of Sequoiadendron giganteum. Taxonomy (NCBI): domain Eukaryota; kingdom Viridiplantae; phylum Streptophyta; class Pinopsida; order Cupressales; family Cupressaceae; genus Sequoiadendron; species Sequoiadendron giganteum. The sequence continues at coordinate 329,094,125 of CM021102.1, forward strand.
TTGCCCTATTGGTTCACTGTTTCTAACATATTTTGTTGTAGAGGGGTGAACCTGCCCTACTGGTTCATTATTTCTGACATATTTTGCTGCAGAGGGGCGAACCTGCCCTACTGGTTCATTATTTTTGACATATTTTGCTGCAGGGGGGCGAACCTGCCCTGTTGTTTCCACTATTTTGACTGCAGAGGGGTGGATTTTCCTTTAAACAATACACTTTGGAAGTAAAAATAGGTATTTTAGCTTTGTTTTTGTCTTTGTTTTTTGTTGTTTTGAAGTTCTAACCCCCTAACCTTGTTTGTTTGTGGGTGTAGTTGGATTTCTTGCTAATACTTTGTAGCATATTGTTGTAATTTACAAAGGAAAGAGGATAAAACAACTAACATTTGTTTGCAGGGCCATCCATTTATTCAAATTTTAAAGCCTTTCTTTACTGTTTTTATCTAGGCACATAGTTTAATTAGGGGGAAGTAATATTTACTGTGTGCTATGTCTGTTTTGTTTTGTGTGTTACCCAAAGGGAGCATTAGTTTGTTTTCACTTTCCCCTTGCACTTCGTGTGAACCTAGGGAGTAGTTGAGAACGATTAGTGCCTTCTTTTTAGAGGGACCTGCTTGGGGATTTCATCACCCCAAGGGATGATCCCAACCATGCGTACCGACGGGGTATAGAAAGGGGGGAGAGCCAAAGTTGTACCCCAATCTAGTCACGTCGTGTCTGGTGGAACATCGAAGCTAGGGTGATACCTAGATAGATGTGAAGAGTTGGTCCGAGCCCTTTAGTATCTCGCTCGGGTTCTCGACTCACGCTTGTGATAGGCTAGTGTTCAGGGTCTGGGTCTCATGTACCGAGAGTATATCGAGGACTCCCTAGAAACCTTGTGCATCCTAGATTAAGACCTTTTGGCCATACCCTTAACACTAATCATAGGATTGTGCTTGTCTAAAGTGTTTTTTTTTGTGAGAAACCAATCAATTTTTGATAAGTCAACCTCATTATTGTCATTTCAAAGTCTTTTCCATAGTCATTCTCATCCAAACCAAGTCCTTGTTTTCCACAGAGGGGCAAATTTTCCCTTCTAGTTCTCTGTTTTGACTATAGAGGGGCGGATTTTCCCTCCTGGTTCACTATTTTGACTACAGAGGGGCAGATTTTCCCTCCTGATTCACTGTTTTGACTACAGAGGGGTGGATACGCCCTCTTGAACAAACAATTTCACCCCGTTTGACCATTTCAAGTTGCCCGTTTAACCATTCCAAATATCCATTTAACCTTTCTAAACATCCGTTTGACCATTTCAAGTCTCCATTTAACCTTCTAAACTTCCATTTTTCACTCACATTACTCATTTCACAACTGGGGCAACCCGTTTCACCATTTCACCATGTGTGACCTAAACATTTTCACTTTCCAAAAAGATCTTTTCGATATCACCCCCCATCTTTTCGTCATCATCTTTCAACATAAAATACCTTAAACCTTGTTTTAGGAGTTATCTCCCGAATTGACCAAGGCATTAAGTTTGATCATTATCCTACATATCAATCATTATCTTCAACCTAATCAATCTACCTCTATCCCGAGGTGGATTTGTGTTGAAAGTCAGCATCATTGGCCCAAATCAATCCCCTTCCATCTCAAGGTGGATTCGGTGCGATGATCATTGGTTTAGCTCGTTTAATCCAATCGACCAACGTTTTAAGTCACCTAGGGTGATTTTTGAATTGGGTTTTAGGATCCCTTCCATCAAAAAATCCTAATCCATCATCCAATCCAAAAAAAACTTGTCCAATTGATCCAAACAATGCAATCCAATCTATCCAAATCCAATATCATCCAATCAAAACCCCATCATCTGATCAAAATTTAATCATCTAATGAAATCCAATCCTTATCCAATCATCAAATCGATTGATACATCATCAATTGATCCATCATCCTATCAATCGACCCATCATCCAATCTAATCCCACAATCTTAATCCAATCCAAATCATCATTTAGAAGTTGCATCTCAAAATCACTTAGTTGTTTTGCACGTTCATGCCCGTTCAGACCCGTTCACAAACAAAAAAGCAAATGGCAAACCAACAAACCCAAGGTTCCCAACCAAATATCCCTCAAGATCCCAATAACATTCCAAGCAATCCACATGATCCCCATAATGACGTCTCATCCTAATCACACCACTCGATGACGAGAACATGGTCAATCAACCCGAAGTCACTGTTGATAAATACCTTAGTAATCCTACCAATGTCCAAATGATGGATCGTTTCCTCAACGAACATGGGGATAAGATCCTCGCCACCCTACTTATGAAGGGAGTTAAACCACCATTTGACTTTGATGCCTTAGTATATGTCCTCCCAACATCTGTTGATCCGCAAACTTCACAAAATGCTCCAGGAAATTCCTATGTCCCCGAGAGTGTCCCCGTGGACAACTGGTACCACCCCGAATTTGGAAATGTTGTTATCCATCAAGTCCAAGAATATCCTTGTCTTCCGACCACAACATATACTATTCCACCACTAGATCCTAATGATCCCTATGCCTATGGCATGCCATCATACATCCCATTTGCTCCACCACTTCCTCCCCCGTATCCTAATACTGGGGGCACACCTATACTTACCAATTTTCTACCTCCTGCATTTCGATAGCCTCCAAATAATCGACACTAATCCACCATACTGCCATCACCACAACAACATACTGCTACCACTCTAGCTTAATCTCAACCCTTACATCCACAACACCCGCAACACACTATCACTATCCCACAACAAGACATTTTGATCCCTCAACAACACACTACTATTCATACACAACCATCACATCAAGTAGTACAAACTACCTTGCAACCACAACAACCACCACATGGCCCTTTTGTGGCCGTCCCCCAGCAACAACATATCTCATCTCACCCACCTCACCAACAATAGCCACAACAATGACCTCCATAGCAGCATGTGCATATCCCTATGCAAACACATAATAATCCACTTACCAAGTACATCTATCATCCCTCTAGCACATACACTGTCCCATCCCACCTCAATACAAATCCTCATCAGAATGCTCAAAACCAAACGCGGACTCAGTTACGACCTTACACCAATATTTCACAGCCACATAATCATCCCCACCAACAACCATCAAATCTATCCTCATATGCCACACAACAACCCACTATGGCACAATAATACAAACCTTATCCATCCTACCTTCAACAACAACAAACCTACGAGTAGGGCGCACTTTCCATCCCTTATTACCAATAACCATCATCACATCAACAAAGAGGTCCTACCTCCATGTATTACCAAAATGCTACACAACAACAGGACTTGTCCCTCGCTTCCTACTATCAACAACAATCGCCTTACCAACAAGTGGCTCCCACTCATCATAATCAGTCATCCAACTATCCATCCATTTGTAATCAACAAACACACTCGTATCCAGCTCAACCCGTCTATGATCCGATAGCGGTAGGGCCATCCACATCATACCTGCAATACTATCCATATAATCAACCCACTATGATTCCCACAACACCCATCAATAAGGACTTGGAAGAAGTAAAAGCAACATTAAAGGATCTACAAGCTAGAACGAGCAAATAGACATTCAAGTTTGAGGACATTTGTCCTTATCCTTTTGATCCCTCCATTTCCTTGGTCCCTTTTCCCAAACATTTTGAGGTACCAAAATTCGATAAATATAAAGGAACCAGGGACCCTAGAGCCCACCTTTAAGAATTTAATGCCCATTTCCAAGAGGTCATGCATAATGACAATTATCTTATCCGACTTTTTCCTAAGAGTCTACAAGGAGTTGCCCTTAATTGGTTTATGGGCCTTTATGGGCCTTGAAAAAGGATCTATCAAAACCTTTGCACAACTATCTGAACAATTCGTCTCCCACTTTTCCTTCAATCTAGAGGACATTGACACGCTTGATCTCCTAAAATAAAAACAACGTGATGGGACCTATGCTAGCTATCTGCAACGATGGTGGGCCTTGGCCAGTCGGATGAGGTCCCCACTATCAGAAAAGGACATGGTCACATTGTTCATAAAAAAATCTCATCCAAATATGGCTCACAATTTTCGTCTCCATTGCATCACCACTTTTGCAGCACTTGTGGAGAAGGGTTTCATCCTAGAATGAGCTCTTATTGTTAAAGGGCAAGTCAAGCTTTTCAATTCCGATAGAGAAAAAACCTTTGGAGATAAACCTCGATATTGGAATAAAAACAAAAATGTTGTTAATGATGGTGTCATTAATACCAAACACGTCCAGGTGGCTACCACCTCATAGAAATATCCACCTCAACAACATCAACAATCAATACCAAACACCATATTCATGCCCCAAGAAGCACCTTGGAAACAGTTGAACCAAAACAACCAAGGGGGAAACAAACGACAGTTCACTCAATTAGGAGAACCCCTTAGCATTGTGTTCAATAAAATTTTGCAAGCCAACTATCCCATTACTTATCTTGTCACCAAGCCCCTCGATGAGTCCAAGCCCAAGCTAGCTTGGTTCAAAGATAATGAATACTGTGAATTTCACAAGATCAAAGGGCACACATTGGATAAGTGGCAAGGACTAAAAACTTATGTGCAATGTCTAATAGATCGAGGTGAGATCCATGTGGATGCTAACACAACGTCTTCGTCCAATGCTCAACTCCAAATATACCAAAATTCCTTTCCTAAACACAATCAGGGTCCTAGTACTTCCAACTCTAAACCTGGACCTAACAACAATAACAACCAAAATAACAACACCAATAACATCAGCTATAAAAATGTGCCATACAATTACCAAGGTGTGGTCTCATTTATAGAACAAGTGGAGCCATGTGTATCCATGATACATGTCAAAGGAAAAGATCCACAATGTGTTGTTACCACTCATCGAACCCGCATCACAGTCCCAACAACTCTTGCACCTACCCAACTGGCATCCGTCAGTTCACAATATAACATTCTTGACCACCTAGGCAAGACTGCAACTCAAATATCCATCCTAGATCTGCTTAAGTCATCTCCCGTGTATCAAGACATCTTGACTAAGGCTTTACAAAGCACACAAGTGCTTGATGATATTTACCCCACCCAATTCCAAGCATTGGTGGGAAATCTCTCATCAACCTATCAATTAGCCTTCAACCAAAAGGACATGTCATGCCTTGACTCAAGCCATAACCGCCCCCTCCATCTTGAGGTTGGTGTAAATCGTCAAAATGTGAAAAGGGTATTGGTAGATAATGGTTCAACCCTAAATCTTTGTACACTAAAATTTATACAACAGGTAGGATACACCTAGGCTGATGTAAATAATTAGGTGATCACTATTAAGGCATATGACAATGCAGAAAGAGACTCTGAAGGCACAATCTATCTTCCTATTCAGGTGGGTCCCATTGTACAATATGCTATGTGTCATGTTCTGGACCTGGAACTTCCATACAACATTCTTCTTGGTCGTCCATGGATTCATTCTATGCAGGCCATCCCATCCACCTACCATCAATGTTTGAAGTTCCCATTTCAAGGAATGGAAGTCACCATATAGGCTAATCCCCAACCTTTTGAATATTGTCATGCCTTAGAAGCTTCCTTTCTGCATTCACATTACTGCCCAGGAGTCAAAATGGGGGCATCCCAAACATCTGATTCTCATCCATCCACCAATACACTAAACACCTCATCCACACCATCACCCACACCTGGTTCCACCATCACCAAGGTCCAGATCATAGACAAAGGATGTGGTGAATACAAAATGCATACTGCACTAAACGTGGCAACCATGCCACCCTCACCACAAACATATGGGAAATCATCTACATCAGTTCCAAAAGAAGAAGAAGAAACACTCACCCTCACTTCCAAAAACATGGGCTCAACCACGTTCAACGATTTGGGTTCCCTTCAAGATCAAATGGAAGCTGATATCAGCCAATGGGTTTATAGAGAAGAACCTGAGCTGCCACATCCTCTCATAGAATACTTCTAGGAAGTTTATCCATGTGCACCCAAGTTCATTGAAAAGTACCATTACCAAGGCAGAGGCCTTGGTGTGGAAGAACAAGGAAAACTCTAGCCCATTGAAGCAACTACCATCCGACCAAGAAATTTGGGCTTGGGTTACGATACTAAATAGAAAGGTCCTGCAACATCTTTTAGCACTTCTAACAATGTTAGTGCCGATGACGGTTCCCTCGAAGACATACTGGAAGAAGAGTCCACTATACACGCGTATGATGATTTGGATCATGTTGATCTCCCTGCCATGTTTGAATGCTTATCTGTTTGCACCATAACCTTATCCCTCAAACATCCTGAACTTATAGATCATGACCTACAAAGTAGCGCACCCATCGACACATTTCCCTTAGTAGATACCTATGTACATCTCATGGGATTGGGGGAAGATGAACGCCCTAACCGCAAAAGCAAAAAGAAACAAAAACAAAATATGTCATGAAGTGAAAACCTCCCTGAGGCACTTTTTGACTGGGGAAAAGTAAAAACAAAGGGTGTATCTGACAGTGAAAACTTCAATGAGGCACTGGAGGATGGGGACGTTCATCTTCCCCTCGTGGGAATACAAATATTTGAACGGTCTTCTATTCTCATTGAAGAGACATAGGAGATAAATTTGGGGACAAAAGAAAATCCAATAATCACTTATGTGGCCAAATCTTTATCAAAAGAAGGGTATTCCACCATTGTTCAAATTCTTAGAGAAGGTGTTATCAATTTCACATGGGCTTATTCAAATATGCCTGACCTTGATCCTAATCTTGTTGTACATCATTTGGATGTTCATCCAAATGCCAAACCTGTCAAGCATAAACTCAGAAAGATGCATCTACAAGTAGCCCTATTAGTTAAAAAAGAATTGGAGAAATTGCTAGAAGCCAGATTCATTTGACCCATTGACTATTCTGACTGGATTTCCAACATAGTGCCTATCACTAAACCTAACAGTGATATTAGGATTTGCACATATTTTTGAGATCTCAACAAAGCCTGTCCAAAAGATGATTTCCCATTACCCAATATCGACATGTTGGTTGACATCACTGCAGGACACAAGATGTTGTCCCTTATGGACGGTTTCTCTAGCTACAATCAGATTTGAATTGCACCTAAAGACCAACACAAGATCACTTTTACAACGCCTTGGGTACCTTTTGTTACAATGTTATGCCCTTTGGTCTCAAGAATGCAGGGGAAACATATCAACGAGCAATGACCGTCATATTTCATGATCTTATTGACATTATCATGGAAGATTATGTTGATGACTTGCTGGGAAAATCCAAAACTAGAGAAGAGCACCCTGCCATTCTTAAAAACATCTTTGAGTGATTGGAGTAGTACAAGCTAAGACTGAATCCAAAAAAAGTGTGTTTGGTGTCACGTCAGGGAAATTGTTAGGCTTCATAGTCTCTCAGAGGGGCATCGAGGTTGATCCTGCTAAATTAAAAGCTATCATGGATATGCCTCCACCTCGAAACCTGAAACAGTTAAGGAGCCTTCAAGGAAAGCTACAATCTATCCATCGGTTTATAGCCCAACTTGCAGATAAATGTCAGTCGTTTGCCCACCTTCTGAAGAAAGACACCACCTTCAAATGGAATCAACAGTGTCAGTTGGGTTTTGATGAGATCAAAGATTACTCGGCCCATCTGCCAATCTTGATGCCACCTATCCTAGGAAAACCCCTCTTGCTATACATCTCTACCACTTCAGTTGCACTAGGGGCATTGTTGGCACAACATGATGAGTCCTCAAAAGAGCGAGCGATCTATTACATTAGCCAAAGACTGGTCGGTTATGAATTGAATTATTCACCAATGGAGAAAGCATGCCTCGTCGTGGTCTTCAGTACATAAAAATTATGTCATTATATGCTCAGCCATCTAGTAAAGTTGATATCAAAGGTCGATCCTCTCAAATACCTGTTGTCTAAGACAACCCTAACTAGCTGCATGGCTAAATGGATCATTCTTCTAAGTGAGTTTTATATAGAATATGTGGACAAGAAAGCTATTAAAGGACAAGTAATTGCAGATTAGTTGGTAGACGCTCCTTTAGAGGATTCTTATCCTTTGACTACAAAGTTCCTTGATGAAGAAGTCTTTTCAATCACAGAAACCACTACCTAGACACTCTATTTTGACGGCTCATACACTCGCAATGGATCTGGGGTAGGCATTTTGTTGGTCACAGCACAAGGTGATTACATCCCAAAGTCATTTAGGTTGGCATTCCCATGCACTAACAACATAGCAGAGTACGAGGCTCTCATCATAGGTCTTTGAGTCACCGCCCAATGAAATTTCACTCATCTATGAGTTTTTGGCGACTCTCAATTGGTCATTAAACAAGTCAATGACGAATTTCAAACCAAAGATGAAAAGTTATTGCCTTACAAACACATGGTGGATGAATTCAAACAATATTTCGCCTTCATCCAATTTGAACAGATCCCAAGACTTCATAATAAGGTAGCAGATTCTATGGCTACTATTGGGTCCCTAATTGACATACCAAAAGACCGCACAGATTATCAGTTCCTAGTCAAATAACTCTTAATCCCAGCGTATGATGTCCCTGAGAGTGACATGGTGTGTGATATTGTAGGCCCTGAATCCCCTTGGTACCAATAAATTTATACATATATTCATGACAACACCCTACCATCTGATCTCACAAGAAACCAACGAAAATCATTTATCCAGCACACGGCTCGATACACCATCATCGGTGATACACCTTATCGACGTGGGTATGATGGAACTCTCCTTCATTGTTTAGACAAAATCGAAGCCCACACAACATTAGCAGAAGTGCATAGTGGTATTTGTGGGGCTCATTCTAATGGTATAACCTTAGCTAAAAGGATTCTAAGAGCAGGGTATTACTGGCCTACAATGGAACATGATGCTTGTGAATTTTTCAAAAGGTGTATTCTGTGTCAACAACATGTAGATTTGATTCATGCCTCAACACAAGAGTTACAACCTATCACAACACCTTGGCCGCTTTCACAATGGGGTTTCAACTTGGTTGGTAAGATCTACCCTCCATCCCTGATGGTCACACCTTTATCATCATAGCCACTTAATACTTCACCAAGTGGGTGGAAGCCATACCACTCACTCAAATCACTGGTATTCAGATCTCTAAGTTCATCCTCTACCATATCCTCTGCAAGTATGGTATCCTCTCCACCATCATCACTGATAACGGAAAGCCATTCAAGAATAAGTGTATGAAGCTCCTTTGTGACACGTATCATATCCAACATCATTGGTCCACCCCTATTACCCCCAGGGTAATGGAAAAGCAGAGGGAAAAAACAAAATATTGATCAAAATCATTAAGAAGATGGTCAATAGCACTGGCCGAGATTGGCACCTCCATCTCCATCCTACTCTTATGGCCTATCAAATGTCCATCCGCACCCCCACTGGTGCTACTCCATACTCCCTTGTCTATGGCACTGAATCCATCTTGCCAATCGAAGTTGAAATCCCCTCACTCTAAATATCACTCAAGAATCTCATCACTGACGAAGACACCCGGGTGGTACGACTCACACAACTAGAATTGTTGGATGAAAAATGGATCAAGGCTTATAACCATCTGTAAGCCTATCAACACTGACTCAAAAGAAGCTACAATAAGAAAGTCCGCCCTCGTCAATTCAATGTTGGCGACTTAGTTATGAAGGAAAATCAACGGAATCAACAAGATCGAGAAAAGAAGGGTAAGTTTGAAGCTAATTGGTTGGGCCCTTATGTCATCACCACAAAGTATGGTTTTGGCACATATAGGTTATCTACCCCTGAAGGAGAACCCTTGGAAGAACCCATCAACATAATGCATCTAAATAAATTCTATACTTAGGTCAGCTGGGGTATCCTTCCTGGTCAAATCTCAAAAAATACAAAAAAATCAAAAAAATCCAAAAATAGTAAAGATAAATAATTCGTCATATGGTAAAAGCCACCCCTGCGTGGCACCTTGGATATGTACGATTGGTGAAAACTTGGCAAAATGCATCTCTAATATAGGGCTTAATCATTATCTACCTCGCGTCCTAGTTACTTTATGATTTATCCATCAGCTCCTCGATCCCCATATCCTCCCATCCGCTTGCATCACCTCGTCACTTGGTATATTTTTGGTTGAGCATTGAACGAACGTCATCCACTATCGGACATCCTGAGATTTTTATCCTAATCTGAGCTTGTGTCATCTCATTGTTGTGGTCATCTCCATCTAGATTCATTCATCATGTCGGTCTCCATCTAGGTTTCATCTTGTTTCTCTTAGTGAACTACGACACCTCTGTGCTTGCACGTAGGCAAGGCTAATATCTTGATCAGCCCCCGAGGCATTATGTCCTTTATCATCTGTCACCATTGTCCACTTTTCGATCTTAACCATCGTCGATCTTTTGTCCATATTGAACTACATTGCTACTGCACTTTTACGTAGGCAAGGTTGATCATTTGATCCGCCCTTGGGGCATTTTTTTTACCGTCTTGTGATGGTCGTCTATCATCCATCCTCATCGTCCCCTTTTTTATTTTTACCATAGTCGATCATCCTTTATCTTTTCTGAACTACGTTGCCCCTTTGCTTTCATGTAGGCAAGGATGATCTTTTAATCTACCCCCGAGGCTTGTGTGTCTTGTCTTGGTCATCTATCGATTTACATTAGTGCACTTTTCGCTCTTTTCCATGGTCTTTTCTTGAACTACGAGGGCTTTGCACTTTCACGTAGGAAAGGCTAATCTTTGATCAACCCCTGAGCCCCTAGGTCTTTAGGGTATGTCAATTCTCTTATCTTGTCTTGATGTCTTGTCATCTTATCATGTCGTCAAGAGTCTCCCTATCATCATTGGTTCTTCACAAACAAGATCTTCTGGTGTTAAGAAATCTGATTGACAACAATCGTCCTGCGTCATCTAGGTCATTCTAGCTTAGTATCCATCATCGGTCTTAACAAGATGCATCCTTCCTAATAGACCACATCAACCCCATCCATCCTTGAGATCTTATGGCAAAGGACGTTTGAAATTGATCGTGATCTTTTGATACTTTTGGCTTTTGTTTATTGTTTGTGCTCCCTTTCTTAACTAGTCAAAATCGCCATGATCCATCATATTATGGTGCATTTTGCCTAATCAACATAGGGGCATCTCTTGACTGTTTATTGTTGCTGTCTGCTGGGATGCTCCACGTAGTACCCACTAGGATTCCTCTTGGATCCCGTGTTACGTGGGGGAATCCCTTTGTACTTGTGGTTATCCCAATGCCTGGCCTGACCAAAGTCTTTGTTACTTTGGGGTATTGGGATAACCTTAATTGTTCTGTTTGTTTCCTACATTAGGCACTACTTCGCCTTGGTTTTATCTACCATGGTGGCTAGTGTCTTATGATATAGCAAAAATCAGTGCTCCGAAGGATGGAAAACTGCATTCATGTGGCATTTCATCTCATTGCATGTCCCCTTCATCCATCCTTGTTCCTAAACCTATGACTCCTGATTTTGGTTGTGCAAACTTTCATTTCTCCTTACTTTCTTTTCTTCTCAGGATACTTATGGTTTTTGACAGGTGTAGTGCTACACCCACAATACGCCTATCATCTACCCACATTCACCGGATTGTCCTCATTGATACTTGTGTTTGCATTATATTTAGTGTGTCAGTTCATTTTCCGTCCATATTGCATACGTTCATTAGGTTAAGTATCTTAGGTTCATTTATCCATACATTTTTATATATTTTCATAATCACATATGCATCACCATCTACAAATACATTGTTAGGTCCATATTAATTACATCATATACATAATGGCATTACCATACATAAATAATCAACTTCATGCATAATCCATACATGCATAAATAAATCATTAACATCATGCATAATCAAAGCATCCACATAAGACATAAATCATCATATACATGTGCACAAATTACAACACCTATCAGACGAACATTAATATATAACCATATGCATAACATAAATCATCCATCACAACAATATTCGACATAATTTCAATGGGGACTATCGTATATCATAATCACAATAACATAATGTTCATCTCACATCCAAAATATAGTCACATCATAATCACATATAGATCATCCTCACATAAAGAGTATAATATAAGAATATGTGCTACATCTCCATCTGGTACCTATCAAAACACTTGTATCCTATCACTTGTCCTCTGCCTACCCTGAGCTACCCACATCTGATCTCTGAGGAGAATCAGGCACTAGTCCTCTATATGTCGGAGTCCCCTGAGACTCGTGAGCAAGAGTCCCCTGATACCCACCAAACCAAGAAGGAGTCAGTTGAAAATCGCTATACCCTCTGGTCCATGTCCCTAATGACTGGGATGATATCGACATCTATGGTACCTGCCTCATATAGCACATTGTACGCTGCATTGGATCTGGCACTGCCTACTCATACACATACCTCCAATAGCTCGCATCCTACATATACTCATCCCTTTGTCCAACCTGATACCTAGCGACATTCTGCTCATGCCTATATCTATCCTGCTCTCTGCTAATAGCTCACCGCTCCTGCTCCCATGCCTCCTGCTCTATGGCCCTCTCCTTCTCTGCTTGTGCAATCTATAGCTCTACCTGCAATCCCTGTATGAATAACTTTGTATCATCACCCTACACTCTCTATGACTGCCTCTGTGCTATATCCCTCTCTGCACTCTCTGCTCGAGCCACTGCTGCGTCCCTTTGAAACTATAAGATCTGGATCTGTCTCAGTGCATCATCTCTCTCCCCTTGTATCGCCTACGCCTGTCTCTGTGTCTTATCTCTCTCCCTTTGTATCACCTGCACCTGTCTCTGTACACTATCTCTCTCCTCCTAGAGGACCTGTACACCTCCATACGCTGTATCCCTCTCCCTTCGCACTATCTCTAGCTCAGCCTCTGCTACCTCAACCCTCACTCTCATCTCCTCCAAGGATACTTCTACAATAGATACCCTCTCTTGAAGCTCTATCCTCTCCCCCAACAATCCTACCATCTGTACTCTCAGTGTCTCTATCTCCCTCTTTGCCCATTGAAGGCACTCCACTGAGACATGCTCTGCTCCCCCTACGGACTCTAGCTGTCCCTGGATCTATGCTATTGTCATCACTGCCTCTAATTTGTCACAATCCCAAGTCACTCTAGCTAGCTCACCCCGTATTCCCTCTATCTCTCCTCGCACCTCATCCCTCTCTCTATCTGTATCTCATACATATGTCGTTAGCCGATCCACGACCACATCAAAATCTCTCTGCTCTATCTCCCTCATCCTCTCCACCTCTACCTCTGCACTCCTCAACTCCTCCACCATCACCCATAGCATCGCTTGGGCCCCTCTCAGTAAAACCACTGGTACTACTTCTAATGGCTCCACCACATACACATTCACATCCATCACATCCATCTCTATCTCCTCCTGTGCCGACTCAACCTTGCTCGTCAACTGAATCCTCCTCGGCTGTCCTCTCCTCCCTACCCTCATCAGTCTCCTCAGATTTCCCACAATCTGCCCCTCCCCCTCTAACTCTTGTCCATCCTCGCTCATCCCTCTCTCTAATGAATGAGACTCTTGATCCGCCCGAATCTTCGGCTAGACCCTCCTTTATCGTCTATTCTCTATCCTCCCCTCTGGATGTCCTCTCGCATCAGTCTCCCCCTGTGCTCCCTCCTGCTGACCTATGGATCTTTCCTCCTCCTGCTCGGCTCTCATCTGAACTCACCTCTGTCATACTCTACTACCAATACCTGTCTATCCAACAACTCTCCCCTCCACCGCCCATAGCATCTCTACCTCTGGCTCACTCTTTGGTCTCGCCACATCTCACTCTAGACCTTGTGCGTCCTCCTATCGTACTACATCTACCTCTAGACCTCTCCAATCCCCTAGCCCTCCTGCCTCCATCTCCTCCCCCACATCCCTCCTCTCTCTAGCCCTCCTCCGATGTCGCCTCTTCGTCCTCCTCTTTGGCTGTCCTCCGATCCCACCCTCATTTGCTCCACTACTCTAATGCCCCGCCCCCTGCTGCCTCTCTCCCTTCTTCTGTCCCCCCTGCTCCTGTTCATCCTCCGGCCCCCACCCTACAACTCCTATAATGGGCTCCTCAAGTGTAATCCTCTCCCACTGGTGGTTGAGAAACCACCGAGCATACTGATCTGTCACTTCTGCATCCTCTAGACCCATTGACCTCCCTGGATCGGGCACCCCACCTCCCATTGCCCATGCCTTTCTAGCTGCCCTCATTGACAACATCCCTCCCCATGGCCACTCTCTAGTGAGCCGACGAAATATAGTCGACACTACTAGAATATCCTGAATCCGCCCGAATTGCCTCTCCACTCTATCTGGTTGATGCGCCTCCACTATGTGAGGCTGGCTCCCAATCAAGACGCATCTGCATCTAAAGAAACCCTGATGTATCTCAAAATCTGCCCTTCATCCCCTAAATCGCCGAAACATATATGGTCGTCATATTATGTCCTCCTTTCGTACCTCATCAAATGCTCTCCTCCAATCACCCATCTCTCCCTGCATCTCATATCGTAAGACACATCACCTAGACCTCCCATATCCCCAAGCAACAGGCTCCCTCTCATCCACCTGTCCTCTCCTCAACACTATAGGCATCGTCACCATAATATGCTCCCAAGCCCACACCTGTAATAGTGTCATATGCATCACACTCAACATCCACTGATAGCAAATCACATGCATGTCTCGATATAACTGTGCTAATACACATGAACCCCATGAGAACTGTCCCTCCCGCCACTCGACAATATGTCAAATCACCTCCATAAACTGTAGGTTACAGAACCGCCTGCTACGGTTCGGAAACAATATCCCACTAATCAAACAACACAAATACAATGGTAAGGGTGGCAATCCCAAGGAAAAACATTTGTCTACATCCAATTGTCCCCTCTATATGGGAAAATCATCCCGCCCAAATGACACTAGGATGGTTCGATCTAACTCTACCCCTCGGGAGACCACCTTGCTCACTAACTACCCCGCTATGGGCAATCTCAGAATACGCCATACATCCTCTAGTGTCACCGTCATCTCCCCTATTGGAAGATGGAAGGTCGATGTCGCCGAACTCCATTTCTCTATCAGTGTTGTCAGCATTTCTCGATGCACTCTCATCACCAGAAACTGTACCAAGTGCAGTAATCCAGCATGCTCCAATGTTGCGTGAACCATGCCAGCCATGGCCGCCATGGTCTCCGCCAGTGCCTCCGGCCGATGCTCATGTGTCTGCACCGAATCAAAACTCTGCATTCATAATAATCATCTTGTTAACATCTTTTCTGGCCTCAGGACATTACCTATCTCTTCCTGCTTCATCTCGCCTTCCTGACTCTACCCCCAATCTGGGATGGATCCAATCTTGACTGTGGCATAGACCCGCCCCATGTCGGGGTTGATTCGCCTTGCATAAGGGAAAATTCGCCCTATGGTGGGGCAGACCCGCCCTCTTGTGGTTGGGCGTATTCGCCCCTCTGTGGGCTATCGCATGTTCCCCCCCCCACAACCCCCCGTTTTCAGCTATTTCTTTTTTTTCTTCTCTACCCATTTTCCCTTTCTAGCCCGTCACCAAAACCCGTTTTTAAAATTTTGTAAAAAATATTTACAATGCATTCAAATCAATTAAAGTATGCATAAAGGGTTTTGTTGCTAACCTAGTGGGGCACCACCCGATGACTGAAAATTCGCCGCACCTCATCTGCCTGGTGGATGATGTCAGAGTCGTAATCCTGTGACATCCTCGCTCTTCATCTGCTTCCTCTCCTCTTCTCTTCTCTCAACTGCTGAAATATAAATGAGGTGAGGTAATTTCTAAAAATTACCTTATATTACGTTTCCCTCCCTTTTTCAAGGGGTATTTTTTATCTCTTATTTACCTTTTTTTTCCTCCAATTAATCCCTTCACTTCCCAGGGCTGCCATTTGCAAACCGTTTGTTCGTTTGACTTCGTTCAAAAGGAAAAATTGTCTAATTTTTTACATTCTTTCCAACCATACCCTTCGTTTATTCCTATCAAGAGGTCATCCAGGACCCCTCTCTTTTCCCCCGTCTCCCTCTCAAGGGGGAATACCCTTCCCATTTATCTATTTTCCCTTCCATAGTCATTCCCTCGCAGGATTGGGGCATCTTCATCCATTGCTCGCTGATTGGGTAGCTCAGGTCCTCCTTCCAATGCTGGGGCATCATTTTTGGTGAATTCCTCTATCGAGTCACCTACATTTTATTTTCTTCGAAACACTGTTATTCTAACAATACTTCGAAGAGGGGCAAAATGTAGACATCTAAATTTGACCACTTTCGTATGGTCAAAATTGTCTACTCTATTAGTCTATGATTAGATAATTTATTTAATCATTATGTCATTTTCTGTTTAAGGTTTCCTAAAGTATGTAATTGAATAATTATATACTTTACCTTACACCTTTTCTTCTCTAAATTAAATAAATAAGACAATTTATTTAATTTAGTCACTTAATCTTTTGATTGAAAATCAATTTTTAATTCCTTATCTTCTCTCTCCTTGTCACATCCTCCATAATCCTCATCTAATCTGGACTAAATAAATTAATCCATGATTAGAATGTGCACCACTTAATCAAGATTAGCGTCACATCCTCCATAATCTCCCACTTGCTTCTAATCTCTCATTAATTATCCTAATCTGGTGTTTGCACAACCTTAATCAAGGTCATTAGCCACATTTAGCATACCCTTTTTAGTCAAACTTTTCACTTACATTTCTTGGTCTTGAATCCCTTTCCCATGTGAATTTTTAATTCAAATTTATTCATCCTAGGCTCCTCTCTTCCCCATGTGAATTTTTAATTCACATTTTATCCTTCCAAAGCTTACCCTATCCCCATGCAAGTTCTAGAAAATTTGACTTGTCATTTTACATGTGCCAAAGACTTCTAAAACTTTAGACTTGTCACATCACTCACATGTGGCAAATCCCCACCTTTTTGGAAACCCTTTCTTATCCATTAGACTCTCTCAAACATGTGAATTTTTAATTCATATTTTTTTCTCCAACCACCTTCCCATTCTCCATGGAGATTTTTGAGGAATTCTAAAATTTCTCAAATGTCTTTTTCTCTCTCGGTTGGGGACAAGAAGTTCCTTTTTGAGGAAATCTTCTCATTCCCCAAGGAATCTACAAGGTACTTGTCCTTCTTCCATATCATGTACCTTTCTTCCACCTCACTCCCACATCATCTCATCCTAAGCCATCTCACATTCCACATGTCAAGATGTGAGGGCTTGTGAGTCTTCAACTCACCTTAGCCATCCATCTTGACCTTGTTGGCTTAATCTCAACCGTTGAATTCTCTAGATAATTCAAAATTTTCTATAAATACCCCCTCCTTCCTCTCATTTTGGGAATCATGCTTGTGTTACCAAACTCTTGCCAATTTGTCATTTGAGAATTTCTTGCCTTCACCATAGCATTTGAATTCACCATTACTACACCCTCATTCATCTTGCATATTTGATCTCATTTTCTATCCAAAGAGCGTACAAAGCACACAATATCAAGGGACAACCAAGGAATTTGCAGCACAAAGGTATAATCAGTTATTGTTTTAAATATTTCATCTTGTTTCCTTGCTTATCATTCCTTACGCTAATCTTGAGGTGTACTCTTTGTGTTATTTCTTTTATTGCTTTATTAGTTAGTTTTGCATCATTAGATAAGGTTAGAAAATTTAAGGGATCATAGTATGTAAGACTATAGGTGACAAGAAAAAAGGTGTTCAAACTAGGAGAAGAATTGCAGAAGAAGATTGTTTGATATCAAAGACTGAGCTAAGTAATGTAAATGAAGCATGCAAAGATGAAAATTGGATGGAAGCAATGAAAGAAGAGATACTGCAAATTGAGAAGAATGAAACATGAACTCTTGTTCCTAGACCTAAGGACAAAAATGGGTCTTTCAGAATAAATTGAATGAGCAAGGTGAAGTTATCATAAACAAAGCAAGACTGGTATGTAAAGGATATTCTTAGACAAAAGGAATTGACTTTGAAGACTTTTTTTCCCTTATTGCTAAGATTGAAGCTATGAGACTATTTCTTGCCTATGTTTCTTACAAAAACTTCAAGGTTTGTCAAATGTATGTCAAGTCAACATTTCTAAATGGTGAACTAAATGAAGAAGTATATATTGAGCAACCTGATGGATTTCAATTGACTGATCAGGGAGACATGGTTTGTTAGTTGAAGAAAGCATTGTATGTACTTAAGCAAGCCCCAAGAGTATGGTATGGTAGATTGGAAAAGTATTTTTTGAAGCTTGGATTCAATAAAGGTACTACTGATAGTAACTTGTATTTGAAGATTGATCATGATGAAGATTTGATTGTTGAACTCTTTGTTGATGATATCATTTTTGGAGGAGATGACGGTTTGTGCATGAAGTTTGTTGATGAGATGCAAAATGAGTTTGAGATGTCTATGATTGGTGAGATGAAATTATTTTTGGGATTGCAAATTACTTATTTAGATAAAGGGATCTTCATATCTCAGTTCAAGTATGTGATAGAATTGCTAAAGAAATTTGGTATGGAAGATTCAAAGCCAGTTGGTACACCTATGGTGACCGGATGTAAGTTTACAACAGATGATGATTATCCTAAGGAAAATCGGGCTAGCTACAAATCCATGATTTGTGGATTGCTTTATTTGACCCAAACTAGACTTGATATCATGGATGTCGTATGCATTGTTGCAAGACTTCAAGCTGATCCTAAGGAATCTCATGTGACTGTTGTGAAGAGGATTTTCAGGTACTTGAAGGGGATAATTGATTTTGTCCTATGGTATCCTAAAGATTATGAATGTACTTTGTGTGCCTTTACTGATGTTGATTGGGCAGGAGATATGAATGACAAAAAGAGTACTAGTGGTGGTGCATTTTTCTTGGGAAAAAAGTTGATTTCATGGTTAAGTAAAAAGAAAAATGTCATTTATTTATCCACTACGGAGGTGGAATACATTGTTGTTGCTAACAATTATAATCAAGTATTGTGGATGAAGTAGATGTTGAAAGATATCAGAGTTGTGTATGATGAACCTATTGCCATATTTTGTGATAATTCAAGTGCTATAAAAATTTCTAAGAATTCAGTGCTGCATTCAAAAACCAAGCATATATCTATCAAGTTTCACTTTTTAAGAGACAAGGTGAGTGAAAAGGAAGTCAGACTAGAGTATGTGCCTACTAAGGAATAAATTGAAAACATATTTACCAAGCCCTTTCCTAAGGATACTTTTGAGTATCTCAAATGGAAGCTAGGGGTAATTACCCCTCCTAATCATAACTAAAGATGCAATAACTTGCATCAGTTCGTGCATTTCATAGTCATATCTTGATCCAAATTGATGTTGTGGTGGCTGCTACTTAGGGGGAGTAGTCAGATGTTCAGATATGTGGTTGAAAGCTTGTGTGGATAAAAGAGATCTTTATCATTGATGTGAAAGGGGGAGAAGATTCATGTGAAAAACTGTGAATTATCCAAGGAGTAGAGTCAAAATCTAAGGGAGAGAAAGTGATAAGATAAAGTTGCGTTGATGGTGTTTTTCACATCATGTGCTTTCATCAATGCCAAAGGGGGAGATTGTTGGGAATTTTTGGAGATTTTTGATATGTGGTTGTCATTGATGTCAGCACTATTAGCATTAATGTCTTTAAGACTGTATATACCAAGGATATTGAGAAAATTGTAATAATAAGTTGCAGGTTGTCGGTGAAGAAGTGAAGTTCACTATGCTGGATAGTTCAGTTTATTGATGATCAAAAGTTGCGGATTAAAGGGTTTGTTTTCAGGTGTATCTAGTTTGTCCATGTTGAGTTTTAGAGATCCACGTGAAGATTTGATCATGTTATGAAAATCTATGTTCTGACAATTTTTCTGTTGCTTCAGTTGGTGTTCCTGAATGAAGGTGATGTGATTCTAGTAATATGAGTTGATGTGAATGATTCTCTAGTGATTCGTGATGTTTGTGGATGTTTCTAGATTGTGCTCTATCCCTATCACACTTCCGTGTTGATCATTGTGCTCGGGATTAAATATTTTCTCTTACATGTTCATGGCCGACAGGGTGATTGTAGCATGTTGTGGATCTTCAAGGAATAATATTTGAAAGTGTTTCATGTTCTTGAATGTTATTTTGGGTCTTCACTATGTTGTGGCCAACCTTGGTTGATTCAAATTAATAACCTTTATTGTTTTGGGCTAACAGTTTGTATTCACTTTATATTTTATTGAAGCCAACATGTAGATGATGTTATTCTTGGTTGCGGATATATATGAGCGATTGTTTTATCATTTGTGAAGTGTGGTGTATGATGCGAAGGGTGCGAAGTGCGAGTGCTATGTGTGAATAAAGTTCAGATCATTCAAAGGTAGAAGTTAAGTGTGAAGAAGAGTGAGCAGGGTTTATGTGCTTAAACAGAACTATAATCAGGCATTTAGCAAATGCTATTTTCTCAGTTCAAATCTTCAGATGGGATTTAATCTGATTGTAACTATAAGACAATGTGTCTTATTTTGGGCAGTAAGCCTTTTTGTACTTAAGCAGTGAGCTCTAGGCAGTGCTTGAATGCAAGTGCATTCCCCATTTTCTATACTTTTAATAGAGTATAAACTCGTGGATTAATTTCCATCTCGGCTTTTCCCCTAATAGGGTTTCCACACAAAAATCTTGGTGTTATGTGTGTTTATGGTTTAATACTTTCATGTTTTATTATCAAATCTGAGAATAAGTTTAATAAGTGTAAATTATGTGACAACTGATTCACCCCCCCTCTCAGTTGTCTGTCGTTGTGTTGCCAACAACTGCCCCATTTGCAGCATAAATGTTTCGTGGTCTCTGTGCCAACACTTTACAGTGGCTGCCCCATTTGCAGCATAAACATTTTCACTGCAAGTGCAAACCGTCCTTGTGCAAAGTAAACATGCACTAGATTTACCCACACATCAGGCATCCAAAAAAAAGATGTTTCCTGCAACAACTTCTTGTACCTGTGTAACGAATTCCTTTGCAATATCAAATTGACCCCTTTCAGCTAGCATAATGGCTGCCCCATTTGCAGCATAAACATTTCTTGGTCTCTGTGCCAACACTTAAGTGGCCCCTTTTAAGATATTAAGATCCTATTGAGTTATTATTATACTCTTATTTTCCAAGAGAAAAATCCCCAAGGCCCATGGGAAATGAACGATGATCATTTGAGTTTCAACTTGGTTTCATTTGAAAAAGGGGATATTACATTGTACAAGATTTATTTAACAACAAAATAATTTAATCCACCTATTTGGGAATGTAAAATAAAAATAGATGAATTAATCCATTTTAAATTATAGGTTCTTTTAATCTAGAATTTGATAGAAAGATAAAGCATAATACATTGAAGGACATAGAAAATTTTCTAAAATAAAGACTAAAATAGGTTGCCCATGAAAAACAAGAAAGAGGAAAAATGAAAAGATGACATACATATGATTCATGTGAGGTTTTTGATAAGATCTCATTTAACTATGTCAAATGGATTTGGAAGGGACAAAACATATTTGATTGACTAAAATTTTGAGGTAGCCTATCCATCATCATTGTATGCATCATCTTCTCTTGGAATCTATTTCTACAATGTACCAAGGTGGATAAAAAATCATCAAATACTTTATGTATGCTTGGAAACATGGAATTGAAAATAGATGATTGGCTTAAAGCAAAATAAACAATTAAAGTAGCACACCAACTTGTCTTGGTTGATGAAGCAAAATGAAAATTTGATGAAGTATGAAGGATTCGTATGGAAAGGAGAAAGAAAGAGGAAGAAATTTGGTGGGTGATGCAACAAGAGGAGAAATTTGAAGGTGTGAAGGAATTATGGAAGAGTAAGCGTAAGGACATGGATGATGACGATGATGAGGCTGGTCAGTTTGAGAAGAAACAAAAGAAGAAAAAGAAGAAAAAGAAGAAGGATGAGGACCACAGGGCTTATGATTCTTGTATGGAGGAACTTGATGTTGCCACGAAAGATGAGGAAACTTATAGGAGTGATAAGGCACAAGATGATGCAAAAAATGCCCAAGAAGTTCTTGTAGCTATAGGTCGAGAATAATTTGATGATGTCGAGACAAATTCTCCAGTCTCAACAAAATTGTGAAGGAGACATGCATACTCTGATTCTGAAGATGATGAACCATTGCAGAAGCAGAGTCTAAGAGAAGATGATCCATATGATGATGATTTCTATCCTTCCTAAGCTATAACCAAACTTAGCTCCTATTGTCCAAGAGAAAAATCCCCAACGTGCATGGGAAATGAATGATGAGCATTTGAGTTTCAACATATTCCAAGAGAAGATGATGCATACAATGACGATGGATAGGCTACCTAAAAATTTTAGTCAATCAAATATGCT
The DNA here is from genome assembly GCA_007115665.2 of Sequoiadendron giganteum. NCBI lineage: Eukaryota > Viridiplantae > Streptophyta > Pinopsida > Cupressales > Cupressaceae > Sequoiadendron > Sequoiadendron giganteum. The sequence goes on from CM021102.1 coordinate 329,116,702, forward strand.
TTGTCCCTTCCAAATGAATTTGACATAGTTAAATGAGATCTTATCAAAAACCTCAAATGAATCATTTGTATGTTATCTTTGCATTTTTCCTCTTTCTTATTTTTTATGGGCAACCTATTTTAGTCTGTTGAAACTCAAATGTTCATCATTCATTTCCCATGGGCCTTGCAGATTTTTGTTTTGAAAAATAGGAGATAGGTTTGGCTAAAGCTCAGTAAGCTTAGACATCATCATCATATGGATCATCTTCTCTCAGACTCTGTTTCTGCAATGGTTCATCATCTTCAGAATCAGAGTATGCATGTCTCCTTCGTGATTTTGTTGAAACTGAAGAATTTGTCTCGCCATCATCAAAGTCTTCTAGACCTGCAATTGTAAGAAGATCTTGGGAATTTTGTGCATCATCTTGTCCCTTATCACTCATATAATTCGCCTCATCTTCCATGGCAACATCAGGTTCCTCTAATGCCAGTTAGTTGCTGCCTGTGCCGATGTTCTATTTTTTGGCTGCCTTTTCGTGGTTTCTATGCTGTCAAAGTGTTGTCTCTGTTACTTTTTGGTTCTATGTTATCTTTTTAGACTGTTCCTTTTTGGCCCTTGTGGCTCCTTGTGAAGGGTCCAACACCCTGTAAATGCTGCTTAACTTTTCAAAAACATCTGGTTCCTCCATATAAGAATCATAATCCTTATGGTCCTTATCCTTCTTCTTTTTATTCTTTTCCTTCTTCTATTTCTTCTTGAACTGACTAGACTCATCATCATCATCATCCATGTCCTTACGCTTACTCTTCCATAATTCCTTCACACATTCAAATTGCTCCTCTTGTTGCATCACTCATCAAATTTATTCCTCTTTCTTTCTCCTTTCCATCTGAATCCTTTCTTCTTCATCAACTTTTTGTTTTGTTTCATTAGCCAAGGTAAGTTGGCATGCTACTGTAATTAATTCTTTTGCTTTAAGCCAGTCATCTATTTTTAGTTCCTTGTTTCCAAGCACACATAAAGCATTTGATGAGTTTTTATCTACCTTAAGTGCATCCCCAATTAATTTTAGGCTTAGTTGGATCTCATTCTAATCCTGAGCCATGCCTACAAGATGTAGATATGCATCCATATAATCAGGAAACTTGAACAATTTTGGCCTATATAAAAGATTTTCTTTTTCAGTATCACGTACCTATTCAAAAAACCTAGCAAGATTAAATAGTGTTGTGAATTTATCCCATGGTAACTCAAGTGAAACACCACCTTCTTCTAGTCGATGGAAGAATTCCATATCCTTAAAGCACACAGAAAAAACTGCATAATTGGCATAGGGGCTTTTATTTATGAATTCAACCCAAATTCCATTTCCTAATTCCTCCATAAAAGTTTGTTGAGCCAACTCTAGGTCATCACGCTCAAAATGAAGAACCCCAATGTTGTTTAACAATTCAATGGGTACTTCTTCTTTGCTCTTCTTTAGAAGAGACTTTGTTGTCTTAAGAGAATCTAAGGCTGCACTGGGCTCTGTTGATATTAATAACTCACACATATTGATAAATGCATGGGAATCACGTGAATCCATGCGAGTTGCCTTTCTTAAAATTTCCAAAGCCTTCTCTACCTGCCCTTGCTGACCATATATATGGCCTACAACTTTTAAGCTCTCACACTTCTCAGGGCGGACCTCCAAAACCTTTCCAAAATTTGAGAGAGAACTCTTAAGATTTCCTAGCTTCAATTGAACCTGTCCACACAATGCACAAAACTATTCACTAACTGTGAGAATCCTACAATGAAAAAATTCAGAAAACTGACCATAGAGATTTTTCCCCATTTCAAACAACAAAATTGCCAAAAAAATGTGTTTAAAAGCTACAAAAAAAATGGAAATAAAATCATGCTGATTTTTGGGCCAAAAAAAAACCATGAGACCATAGCTTATTGTTTACTATTATGCTTTGATAGATTTTTTCTAAGCATCCATAGCTTGTTTGAAATCACCTGTTTTAGGCTTTTAGCCATGGCAACAAGGTAGTGATCTATTTGATAAAATGCTTTGGTAGACATGTATGAAAAATGTGGTAGCATAGACAAGGCAATGAACTTTGGAAAAAATGCCTCAAAGAAATGTGGTCTCATGGTGATGGAATGCCATGAAAAATTCCATGACATGTGAATTGTTATGGATTGTCATGGAATTCCATCACCATGAGACCACATTTCTTTGAGGCATTTTTTCAACCAGTTCACTGTCTTGTCTATGCTATTGCTTACTATTATGCTTTGATAGATTTTTTCCAAGCATCCATAGCTTGTTTGAAAGCGATTATTTTAGGATTTTAGCCATAGCACCAAGGCAGTGAACAAATTTGATAAAATTCTTTGGTAGACAATATGTATGAAAAATATGGTAGCATAGACAAGGCAATGAATTGTTTGAAAAACTGCCTCATAGAAATGTGGTCCCATGGAATGCCATGACAAGAAAATATAATTGGAAGCTTCTCCTTGTTATTAGTTATGCAATGTGAAGTAATTGCATAACTGCTTAGGTTGAATTTGTAAAAACTATATTATAATTCAAATTTTGTCATTTATTAGCATCTAGTTATTAGTTATGCAATGTGAAGTAATTCTTTGAGTTTGAAAGATGTGAAATGCAATGTAATCAACAATGTAGATAATTATGAACAAATAATTGATACCAATTCATAATATACCCCTATATTATAACCTAAAATACATAAAAAATCCAATCATACACCGTATTATTAACAAATAATTGAGACCAAAATTTGAGCACCAGATTAAATCTTCTTGTCCATTGATTTCTTTAAATAGATATTACAATATAACATAAGTCTCCTCATATATGTTTCTATAAATGCTTATGATGATGATATCAAAATTTGGTCTTGGTTTCTCTTTTATAAGAGAAGCAACAAGCTTCAGACCGTTACAAAATATGACATCTTTTCAAAATTCATTCCTCTTTGTATAAACTAGATTAAACATTAGTTTTTCTTAAAACATAAAATAGAGAAAGTAGATAACTAATGAAGTCTACAACACTCATGACACCATAGTCCCTTAATCTTCATAAGGAACCCATGATCACCTGAGATCTGTTCAAGGTCCTTTCTCCATATTAGTGTATCTGAATGTATAGTTCTTCCACTGTGACAGCCCCAAGACCTACTATTTGGGGGGAGGACCCATATACCTCCGCTCCCACTCATACACTATATAATCACATGGCCATTTATATTCTTGAATTTTCAATATATTTTCAAGGTGAATCTTCCATCGGCTGTCTAGTAACACCTTGCCATCCATGATAAATTTAGAATATCCAGCATCCAATTCTATTACTCCATCCATGATTAAGTCAAACCTATCAAGACTCAACTCACCATCCTTTTGTATGCGAGTGATGCACTGTGGAACAATCTAGCCAAATTCACTCTTCCATCCATTGAGGCCCTTCAAGTGGTCATCATATTTCAATAGTTTTGGCACAAACCACTTAGTCGGAGTATGAAATGAATCTATTCTTGTTCTGATCTTTTGGTCCTCTCCTTGCATATATTGGAATACATCTATAACTATTTTGGCCATCTACTTTGTAGGTTTGAATAATGCAGGATCCTTAGTACTCCTCTGTAAGATTCTGCACAAGGTTACCAATGTGTGGTGTATGGGCTGCTAATTCTTAAAAAGGGGATCCAGTATGGGTAGATGTGTTTTCATCTGATCAATTGCCTATGTTAGTGAGTTATAGCAATCATACACACTTTCCAACTTATCCACAATTAGCTTTATCCTATGCTTGAGGACCTTCTCTAAAACATTGCAGATTTGCTTATTCACTCCTTCCTTACCCTCATTGTTGGACTTCTTTAACTCTTCAATCTCCTATCTATGAATGCTCACTTGTTCAGTAGAAGCACTTTCTATTTCAATTGGTGGAGTAGGAGGATGCTGGTATAACATTATTTCCTTGTTCTATGAGGGGCCCACTCCTTTCAATCGTTCCTTAAAATTCACATTTTCCATGAAAAATTTATTGACTTCATCATTTAAAAATTTTTGTTCCTTTTCATACTCTCTCAATCTAGCTTCCATCTCCTTAACTACAACTCAAGTGAACATAGCTGAATACATTGTCATGGTTGCAGCTTCTAGAGGAATTTTATCCTTTAATGTTTTCACCATAGCTGTCCCTTTCATTTCCTGCACTACATGTAGTAACCTTGGTTTTTGTGTACTCTTTTGTTTGGCCTAGAATTCCAAGGTTTCAATCTTAGGGTTATACCATGTGCCACTTACCCCTTCATCTGAGTCAAACTCAAAAATCAACATTGGGTCCTCCTATGTTCTCACTTGATCAAGTAAAAACATTTTCTTTAATCCATACCAGGGACAATAAGTATATCACTTTTCAAAATCATCTCTCTAGCCTCTTGTGGGTTGACATCAATATTTTCAATCTTTAATTCATTAAAATTTTGGTCTACTATCTGGTCATGCTGGGATTCCTTAGCTCACATATTATTTATTTCAACCCTCGCTTCAAGCTCTCTCATTTTCATCTTAATCCAAAAGTCTTTAAATTCAAGGGTTTTGATAAATTCATCATCTTCCAAGAACTTGTAAGCTGCAACAACCCTGCCATCCTCGTGCATTTCTCTTTCTCCTTGAACCTCAATATCGGCTCTAGTTTCAGGCCTGTGGGCTTTAGTTTCAAGAATAGGTTGGTCCACCTCAACATCATCCTTGAAATGTCTTAACACATCAACTGCTTCTTTTGTATCTCCAACCTCCTCACTTATTTCATAGGAAACAAGTGGCTCTATCTCTTGTGTCTTGTTTTTGAGAAAGTGGTTGTGCAGGAGGTGATCCTTGAAAAGCATGACATACTGAAACAGTATCCAGAGTTGTTTTTGTAATTAGTATACCACTCGACCTTTTGGGACACAATTTGGCAGATATCCTCGTATCTGTTGTAGTCTTATATAATTAATTAAACTTATTAATTATCATATCAATCCTCTTGATATGATTTTCTTCCTCTATGAAATTGTAAGATGGGGTTAGATCAAATAGCACAAATAAAGTGACAACCAACACAAATCTAAGCTAAAATCCCAATCTAAATAAGAGAATACAATGAAAGCATCGATAAAATGAAAACATCAAATAATAATACTCCCCATGCTTGATCTTGAATCACCTCTCTTGCTTTCCTATTTATCCTTATGCAACTTTGCCCTCAGATTTTGAATTAGACTTGTGCAAACACTTGCAAATTGTAAGTAGAAAGTTGGAGACAAAATGGTTGTTAAATCCAAAATGAAGGAGAAAGGTTGCTTTTATAGACAACCATTTGAATGGACGAACGAGATTAATCTTCTAGAAAGATTCTAAGATCAAAGGATGAGGATTCATGAGAGGGAGGTTACGAAATGGATGGCAAAGATTGAGTTTCTAGAAAGATGCCAAGATCTATGATTGAAAATTGATGCAACTAGAATATGTCATGCATGGAAAAGATATGACGCCGATGGCTATGACAGACATGCAGGACATGCAGGCTATAACATGAAATAATGACAAGGGATCTTTGACCAAAATGGAGGGATAAATAATTTAAAATTATTTATTCGAAAAAGGAGGAGAAGGACAACTGGAAAATAAATAATTTATTTGGAGGAAATGAAAAAGGAGATTTAATTAAACTCATAAATTTAATTAAATGAGGAGATAGAAATTAAATATGGATAATTGATTTGGATCAATTATTTAAAAGAGAAGAAAGACACATAATTAAATAATTTTGTCAATTATTTAATTATAGAAGAATAAAAGGCCAAATAATAATAATTATCCGACTATAGATAGGCGATGAAAGATGAATAATTAAATAAATAATGATTTATTTAATTATTGAAGAAAGGGGGTATTAGTGATGCAATTAATTTATTTTAATTGATCGGGATAAAATAGAGATTAGAAATTGAATTAATTAAATAATTAAAAAATTATTTAACTAATAAAGGAATATGATCAAGAATAATTAAATAATTAAAATTATTTAATTATTAGAGGATGACAACTAAGGAAAAATGTTGCTCGTAGACTTAGGAATTTTTTCAGTGTCTACAGAAATAACCCAAGAAATCACTGTGCTTCATCTTTCTTTCTTCCTCAAACTTTTTCATAAGTTCGAATTTGCTCCTCCTATCATTTACCTGTTGAGGAGTGAAATAATTTATGATTACATCTTCTTCATAGTCAATTTGGTGAGTAACCATAGCCTTGATAAGGATGGTGCATCTTACAAAACTCATGTGACCCTCATGATCAAAAGCTCTTTCCTTTCTAGACTGTAAAGAGTACCTTGATTTTAGATAATTCTGCAACTCTTCAAGTGTATTAGATCCCACTGATATTTCCCAATATGTTGTTAGATTGGGTAGAAATGTACCCTTCCTTTTTTTACTTATGACATCCTTTTCCATCCATAGAATCTGCTACATGAACTCTAAAAAGGCTAATCAAAGGGAGATAATCTTTGGCAGTATATGTGGGGCTTGTGGGCATCCATAAATCCTGATTATTGTGGTATCTAGTAGAAAAAACCAATCACTGAAGTTATTAGTATGGTCTTTCTTAGGTTTCAAAGCCAAATTTTTTAACAATTGTAGCACAAGTGTGTGTTGTCTTGGTGGTTGGTGGCAAAGAACTCTCATAATTTTTTACACAAACTCATCATGGAATATCACATAATTTGAATTCTTACATGTGTTGTCCCATATATAACACCATAGTTGCATTGGCAGCAAATTCCCCTGCTTGTCAATCTGACCCAAACACATCATTTTGCTCCATCTATCTTTATTCTGGTATAATATCAGGTGGCACAACAAATAATATTGTCTGAATGTAATGGGGGCTCTATTTTCCTTGACTTGCAAAAATGCTTCATGCATGCTTTCTCAAGATATGAAGCAAAATTATATTCAATTTTTGTCTCAGGGTTTTGGATCCTCATAGCCATCATCATTAAACTAACTGGCATTCACTCTTTTGCATCTATCCCAAGTAATTGATAGAGACAAAAGTAGGTTTTATTGAAATAGAATTGGAAATCTGAGACTTCAAATGGTTCAGTAGCAGAAGGGGATATAGGAATCACCCTGTTGTTCACACCCATTTTCATGTAAATGGGGAATTCATCACTTCTATGGTTTTCCTCAATCTAGTATAATCTTCTTTACTTCTTTGCAAATCAATTTTAGTCAAGGCATGTTTGTTTAGGTCAAAACATTCAATGATGGCCACTTTAGTCAACACAACTAATGGCGAACCATTTGGCAATCTCATAGACCTAGTAGCAGGATGATAACTCTATTCCAATACTCTGATGAGCTCTACATCTATAAAAACATTTGGGACAATTAACTTGGACAAATATAATGCCCATGGATTTGACACCGAAATCTTGCCCTTCCTTTTGTCATAAAAGTACCAGAACAGTTCCCACTTGGAGATAGGGATAAGGGCATCTCTACAACCTTGAGCCACATCACTAAGAACATTCTTAAATCCTCTCTCAATTGATTCAGGGAGGATGTCCATGATACACTGGGGTAATGACCTCTTTTTTACCTTAGATTCTTCATTTTTAGTTTGAGGTTCTTTCTCTTGGGTGGCATGGTGTCCTTTTTAGTTTTAGGTTCTTTCTTTTTGGGCGACATGATGTTTAACTATCTTACTTCTCCTAGTGTATGTGAAATAAAAATTTCCAGAAAATCTTCTACTCGTAAAACTTAATTCACAATTTAACTATCTTACTTCTATACTTTTGAAATGCAGAATTCCAAACAATATTCTACTCGTAAAACTTAATTCAAAAGAGTTCTGTGCATTTACTTGGGTTGCGATGGTTGTAGAGATTAACCTTCTTGAACTCCTAGCTCCTTGCACGATAATTTTTTCAAATGAGTGCAAAGAGAATGCCAAATTCTTGGTTTAATGGCTTCTGAGCTCAGACATGTCAACATTAATATCAACCTTACACCATTGAACTCCACCATTGATTTTACAAGATCAGATGGTTGATGTGATTCATGCATTTAATACCTTTTTATCACCACCAATTTCTCTAATTGCCATGGGATATAGGGGTATAAACTTCTATACCGAATGCTTCTTTGTATTTCACCACGGGGTAGCAAAATCCTTACCTCTATACTTGCAAGCTTGACACCTCTATACCACAATCTCGACTTGTATAACCCGCGGTACTGCGATTTACATTAACGGTTCCTTACCTCTATACCATAAGCTTGACTTGTTTAACCCGCGGTACTGTGGTTTACATTAAAAATTACTACCATACCGCATGCTTCATCACATCCTTATGTGGTATAGTGGTTCATACCGCCCTACCGCATGCCTTTATGATCTTCCTCATGGGATGGCGGGTTATTCCTCTCTATACCGCACCCTTCATTTTTGCTTCTCGCGATATGTCAGTTTATGATGTATTTTAATTCTGTCATACCACCCAACTGTGTCCTCATCATAATACTTTTGCGGTATGGCGGTAAACATCTTCATGTTGTCTGTTACGCACCGCCAGCTTGCCAAGGGCTCATATTACTGTTGCGGGATCATGGAAAGAGACTGTTAAGGGATTTGAAATGTTTTTAGCTAGACATGTTTTTGCTTAAGTATATATATGATGAATTTTTTGTATGTTCATTAAAAAATAAAAAAATGAATATAAGGGTCAAGGCTCGAGTCATGGAGCTCAAGGTTAATTGTGATGATGGAACTAGGCAAAATTTTGAGGTTCTAACACACCTCATGATGAACTAGACTATGTTTTTCCTTCATCATGCTTGTGTTATGTTTTTATGAGTTGTTCTGTTGTGAATATATCCCTAAGGAAAATTTGTGAAAGGAAGTCGAGTGAGTGGAAACAACTTCCTACACTAATCTAAGTAGAGGAGAGTTACAAAAAAATTATTTATAACACCTTATTCAGTTACAATGAGAGATATACATATAGAATAATGGATAAAATCAGCAAGTACACACATACAACAATGCATAAATAGTGACACCAAGTTTACCGTGGGGAAAACCCTTTCAGGTAAAAATCCCCACCCTCCAAAAGCATAGTACTATCTTTTATCACTTCAAATAATGGTTACAAGACATCACCAAGTACAAGCTTCTTCAACGCCAACACCTATTTCTAGAATAATTCCTGTAGCACTTCGTTACCTGCAAACCAATTATACATTCTACAACACAAGACACTCAATAAATAGAGTGATACAAGCTTCATGAATCATCTAGAAGGTGTGGGTCATCCAAATTCAAAAGGCACCAATTTTAATGCCCTAGACATGCATTTGGACACATGTACAACATTCCCTTACACCCCTGACAAGTGTTAAACATGTAGATATTATTCTTTCAAGCTTGGGTACCTAGAATATGCTAAAAATAGGCTATGACAGATGCCTTCCAACTGTCATAGAATATGTCATAGCATTTGTCATAAAAATGTCATAGCATCTGTAAGAGATTCTATCATAACCGACTAAAAATAGTTGATTCTCTTACATCCCATCATAACCATTTTGGGTGCCACCTTCCTCCATGCATTCAAACATGCCTTATGACACGTCATAGAATCTATGAGATGTAATAGATTCCAAAGTGGGACACCTATGTCCACTTGGGATGATGATGTGTCATCCAATCATCTCCAACGAGGATGCCACCCAACCAGTGGGCCAAAATTGATGACATGACACCTAGGCATTTAAATAATATAAATAAATACACAAGTTACATCAAATTAAATCAATGTTAGGACTCTAAGTTTGAGACATCTTAATCCCAACATTCTCCCACTTGTCAAAGACCTACCAAGAGTCATACTAAATCATCTAGTCAAGGCCCCAAGGTCCATGGAATTGGAACACCATCTGAACTTCTCCGTGCTCGTTGATTTTGTCAATGCATTTGTAACATTCACCAAAGTGTCAAGCTTCTCCAAGTTAACCTTTCCATCTTCTACCATATCATGAAAAAAATGATACTATACATTAATGTGCTTTGTTATGGCATGGAAGGTAGGATTCTTTCCTAGAAAAATTGCACTTTGACTATCACAACAAACAATAATTTGTCTTGCATCTATACCAATATCAGAACACAACCTCTTAAGCCAAATGGCTTCCTTACATGCATGAGTGGCTACCATATACTCTACCTATGTCGTGGACAAAGCGACTACAACTTGCCGCTTACTCATCCACCTGATAGCACCACCAAACATCATAAACACATAACCATTGGTGGATCTTCTACTGTCAATGTCACTTGCCCAATCTAAATCAACATATCCTTGAATGCTCATTAAATGTTGAGGTCCAGTAGGATATCCATGAAAACACAAGGCATACTTAGAAGTACCACGTAAATATTTGAACACTCTCTTAATAGCATCCCAATTCACCCGTCCAGGATTAGCCATGAAATGACTAAGAACTCCCACTGCTTTGGCTGTGACATAAAAATCTCTTCCTCCAAATCACCATGAAGAAATGTTGTCTTCACATCCATCTGTTCCACTTCTAAGTCATACGCTACTACAAGTGACAACAAAAGATAGATAGATGTCAGTTTCGCTACAAGAGATAATATCTCCCCATAATCAATTCCCTCAACCTGGGAAAATCCCTTAGCGACCAACTATGCCTTATACTTCTCAATACTGCCATCGAGACCATGATTTTTCTTGAAAGCCCATTTGCAACCAATAGGTTTATGTCCAGCAAGAAAAGGTACCAAATCCCAAGTCTTATTTTTCTTTAATGAAGCCATCTCCTCGTCCATGGCTTGCATCCAGGAATCTGAATCTCTCATACCCAATGCCTCTCTAACAATCCTAAGCTCATTAGTATTAGTAATCAAGGAAAATATGCAACTAGAATCCAATAATGAATATCCATACCTTTTCCGTTGCCACCTAACTTGTGCAGGCCTCCTCAAAGGCTAAGGTTGAGGTTCTTCTTCTTCTTTAGAACTATCAAAGCTACTTGAGCTCTCCTCATCATCACGTCTAACAAGAGTACTTGGTTCTTCTTTCTTCGGAGTACGTGGAATCTAAATTACCTCCTTTTTTTTGTTTCTCTTCTTTCTCGGGTTGTAACTCAACAAAGGAAGGTTTCATCTCTCTGAAGATCACACTTTAGCTATAGAAAACCTTTTGTGCTACTGGGTCGCAAAGCTTGTACCCTTTCACATCGACTCAAAAGTCGATAAAGATACACTTAGCAACCTTATTCTCCAACTTTGACCTCTTCTCAATGGAACATGAGCATAAGCTTCACAACCAAATACTCTGTGATGTCTCATCAAAGTCTTTTTACCAAACCATGCCTCCATGGGGTGTCTTTCCAACAAGAGTTGATGTAGGAGATCTATTGATCAAATAACATGTAGTGGTTACCGCTTCAGCCCAAATTTTTTGTTCAAGGCTAGCACCACTCAACATGCTCCTAGCCCTCTCCATCAACATTCTGTTCATCCTCTCTACAACTCCATTTTGTTGTGGAGTGTAGGGAGTAGTTTTATGTCTCTCAATCCCATGCTCTTTACAAAACTTGTCAAATTCTATACAAAAAAAAAGTTCAACTTTACTTATGAGAAAATAAACAAATATCCTTCTGTTGTAATCATCTATGAAAGAAAAAAAATATATAGATTTTGATAACAAAGGAACATTTACAAGACCAAAAACATCTAAATGTACATAATCCAAGACTCTAGAAGACTTGTGAGAACTAGAGTAGAAAGAAACATGGTGCTATTTTCCATATACACAATGTTCGCAAAAGTCAAACTCAAGATTAAAATCATCAAGGCCTTCAATAGGGCTCATATTTTTCAAGGTTCTAAGACCCTTCTCACTAATGTGACCAAGTCGTTGGTGTCATAACATTGTCTTCTCTACTAGAAGTTTTATTTCCATGGAATGAGAACCCTTAGGTACCCAAAATGCACGACCATCAAATGTAGCAACAACATGCTTGTTTTCTGCACAATTGGATGGTGAGGATGAAGAATATAAAGGTCTCTTCTTTGGTACATCAAAAGAACTATTGTACTATATAGTGCATGCATCCAATTGAAATAGAGTCCCAATATGAACTCCCTTATCCAATACCATAGCTCCTCGTATCATCTTGTACCCTCTATCAGAGAAAACAACTTGCACTCCCATATCATTCAATTTACTTATAGAAATTAGGTTTCATACCAAACCTGGGAATGTAAGACACCATTAATTCCCTTCACTCTTCCATTAGGAAATTTGATTCTGACTCTTCCATGACCAACAATCTTCAGGTGAGAGTCATCACCTAGGTACATCTCTCCACCATCAAACTCCTCATACTTTGAGAACCAATCTTTATGAGAAGTCATGTGCAAGGATGCACCTGAATCTATCAACCACACATCATCTGATGCATGGGTTGCTAAGGTTGCAATAAATGCTTCTCCATCATCTTGGGATGATTTCTTGGATTCAAAATCAAAGAAAGACGCATTTTTCTTCTTCTTCTTCTCCTTCTTTCAATCTTTCCAAATGTGACCAATTTCACCACAAGTCCAAAATTTTGCCTTGGAATTCTTACCAAGAGACTTTGATTTAGATTTCTTATCTTTCTTTTTGCTTCTCTCTTTTTGTCTACCACAGACTGCAAGGGCCTCCTTGGCCATCTCAGAAGAATTCCTTCGCATCTCCTCAAATAGTAATGAGGCAACAACCTCATCTATCTTTAAGGTGGAAGTAGAGCTTCCAATAGCCATTACCAAGTGATCCCAAGAGTCCGACAACAAAGTGAGCATTTAATAGTCTTGTTCATCTATTTTGTCAACAACAGAACCCAGTTGTGTAACCAACATGTTAAATGCATTTAGATGATTTTCTATGGACCCTCCACCTTCCATTTTCAGAGAATACATCTTTCTCAGGAAAAGCTTGTTTACCAAGGACTTAGCTTGGTAGATATCACCAAGCTTCTTCCACAGAGAAGCAAAATTTTCTCTTCATGGACATTCAAGAGAATGAAATCAGCCAAACAGAGTCTAAGAAGACCCTTCGATTCCTATCCATGAGATTCCAATCTTCTTGTTTCATGCCTGAAGTTTTGGTTCAAGAAATTGCAGCCCATAGGTCACGGTCTACGAGCATGTCTTCCATTTTGAGCTTCCACAACTCAAAATTATCACCGTTAAAATTTTCCATCTCAATCCTCCTAGATGTGCTTTCCATCTCTTTCTTGCAACAAGGTCACAAAATACACTTCTGCAAAACTCCCATTGAAACTAAGATTTGCACAAAAAACCCTTCTACCCAACAAAGGAACCAAGGCTGATTAGGCTTTGATACCAACTGAAAGGAAGCTGGGTGAGTGGAAACAACTTCCTACACTAATCTAAGTAGATGAGAGTTACAAAAAAAATCTTTATAACACCTTATTTAGTTACAATGAGAGACACACATAGAGAATAATGGATAAAATAAGCAAGTACACACATACAACAATGCATAAATAGTGACACCAAGTTTACCGTGGGGAAAACCCTTTTGGGTGAAAAATCCCACCCTCCAAAAGCACAATACTATCTTTTATTACTTCAAATAATGGTTACAAGATATCACCAAGTACAAGCTTCTTCAACAAGTGCTTCAACACCAACACCTGTTTCTAGAGTAATTTTGGTAACACTTCATTACCTGCAAACCAACTATACATTCTACAACACAAGTAACTCAATAAATAGAGTGATACAAGCCTCATGAAGCATTTAGAAGGTGTGGGTCGTCCAAATTCAAAAGGCACAAGTTTCAATGCCCTAGACATGTATTTGGACACATGTACAACATTCCCTTACACCCTTGACAAGTGTTAAACATGCAGATATTCTTCTTCCAAGCTTGGTCACCTAGAATATGCTAAAAATAGGCTATGACAAATGCCTTACAATTATCATAGAATCTATCATAAAAATTTCATAGCAGTTGTCATAGGATTTGTAAGAGAATCTGTCATAACCGGCTAAAAATAGCTAATTCTCTTACATCCTGTCATAACCCATTTTGGGTGCCACCTTCCTCCATGCATTAAAATATACCTTATGACACATCATAGAATTTTTAAGATTTCATAGATTCCAAAGTGGGATGATGATGAGTCATCCAGTCATCTCCAATGGGGATGCCACCCAACTAGTGGGCCCTAATTGATGACATGACACCATAGGCATTTAAATAATACAAATAAATACATAAATTACATCAAATTAAATCAATGTTAGGAATCTAAGGTTGAGACACTTTAATCCCAACAATTTTTCTGATACCTGTAATTGTAAACATCTTCTTGGTTTTTGATTGCAAATTCTTTTTAATCTGTAAATTGAATTTTATTTTAAGTTTCCATTTGTAGTTATTAGCTGGTGCAGGAGCACCCTCAAGACCTAATGCCTACAGGAGACAATGTTTTATTTTTTGTCCTTTTTTGTGTTGTTTCATGTTAATAAGGTCATTTATGACCATTTGGGATCACTTTGATCCATTTTGGAATGTTATAGGTCCATTGGTCAAAAGTTGTAAACATTTGCAAAAAATATGTAAAAGTTGTCATTGTGAAAGTTGTCAAAAGTGCATTAAAGTTACAACTTTATTTAGGAAGCTAGTTGTGGGTGGTTGGTAGTTGGAGAATGCTTGGGAAAGCATAAATACATGTTGTAAACATGAATCCAAAGGTTGGGAGGAGATTGGAATGAAGAAATTTTAATTTTGCACTCTAAAAACTATATTTTTCTTACAAATCTGAATGTTCTTTTCATTTGTGCGGACTATACTTTGCATTTAATGACCCGCACTTGATTGGAGATGATAGAGGATTGAATCACCTTCAAAATGCAATTATTTTGGGGGGAAAATTTAATTCATGGTTTGTTACTTTCATTGTAGGGGCGTGTCATATTGTTATGCTTGTTTGAGTAAGGGTTCAACCATAGTTGCATTCATTTATGACAAAGTGGGCCTAGGTTGTGATATGTGTTGAGATAAAGTTGTTTGAGACCATATGAGATGTGTTTGAAGTATTGGAACGGGAGTAGAGACCCCTTGAAGCCAAGAACTCAGTTGTGTCATGCCTAATTGCCCAAGTAGGCCTAGTAAGAAGGAGGACAGTCAATTTTTGAACCCTTCCATATAAAGAAACCCTACCTCATTTTTGGATATGTGTAAGAATGGCCAAAATTTTATCCTAAATGGGTCTCTTTTTCGATAGATCAAGTTTGTTCCAAAAGATATGACCAAAAATGATATTTTAAAAGGCTAAAAGGAAGAATGGTGGTTTGTGAAGGAAATCCCATTGATTGATGACTAAGGGTTCTTGTGAGTGGTTGTCTGAGTTTGTAGGATCATTGTAAATCCCTTCTCTACATCATCAATGGATTGGAAAGTCAACAGTTATTAAATTATGAACTCAATAAAGTTTTACTGATTCAAGTTGCTGATTTATACATTATTGTTTATTTGGACTTTAGGAAATGAAGATAAGGACTATAAGAAGAAAATTAGATGATAGTGATCATAATGTTCAAATTCTAGAGATAGAATATGAGTGTGCACGTACTGAAAAAGTGGCCAAGAATAATGAATATCTTTTGAGTCTTGGTTTGAAAAGGCAAGTTGTAAATCCGCTAAGTAGTATATTATTTGTTTAATAGTGTTTAATAAAATTTTATAGGCAAGAGCTTTATGTATAAAAGACATAATATGATTTTTTGTTTTGTTTTATAGGTAACAAAAAGAGTGCAAAGAAAATGTGGAGAAAAAACAAAAGGAAAAAATGATACAGTGTCGCCATCTCGTAGAAGCCAACGCTTTTGTGATTCAACAAATGCAGTTGGTGAAAACGATAGTTGTGGTGATGTGCAACCTAGTATAACACATGGTGATGTACAACCTAATATAGCACATGGTGATGTGCAACTTGATATAGCACATGGTGATGTGCAACATTGTGATGATCTCTTAGGACTAAGAATAAGAGAGTTTATTGAAAAACATCAAGGCAAAGGAACAACAGGTCTGCAGATGTTTTTTTCAACATTAAAGGATGTGTTTAATACTGTAGAGTCCACGAAGACCGGTATTGATCTACCTACTCATGCCACACCTGATGTGGCCAAGGAGCATGAAATTTTGGCTAATGAAAGTCATGAAGAGAGACCACTTGCATCTGCTATACCTTAGAGTGCACCTGTTGCATCTAGAAATTTT
The DNA here is from genome assembly GCA_007115665.2 of Sequoiadendron giganteum. NCBI lineage: Eukaryota > Viridiplantae > Streptophyta > Pinopsida > Cupressales > Cupressaceae > Sequoiadendron > Sequoiadendron giganteum. Next base: position 329,133,083 of record CM021102.1, read on the forward strand.
GATGGAACTAGTGGATTAACTAGAAATACTAGTAGTGGTAATTTAATAGAAGATGTGGATGCTTTTTGTCAAAAAACAAAGATTGAGTCAAGATTTGTACAAATCTACTAAGAGGAATGCAAAAGAAAGAAAATTAGAAGGTAAGAAGCCATTCTTTCTTTAGGTATCAAGAGATGGTGAGCCCATTGGGCCAAATGCTAACAAATGGGTCTAAGATGTAGGGCCCATTTGGATATTTTCAAATCAAATTTTGCAGATCAAGATCCATGACCTGTGGAAAAGTTATACAAAAATGGAAAATACTTTTGAGACTATTGGTAGACAAATCTCTAAAAAATATTACAAGCAAAGGATGAGAGTTTCGATGAACAATTATAGATACATGTGAAGAAAAGCAAACATGTTGGGAAAAGAGAGGTTCAACTCCAGTCTATCTCCCAAAGAGTGGGAGGCATTGAGAGAAAGTATGTATTCTGAAGAATATTTGGTAAAGAGTAATAGAGACAAGAGAGCAAGAGATAATGTGAGGGTCGGATATACATTTGGCTGAGGTGGGTTGCACGCCAAAATGGACAAATTTTTAGTAAGTGTATGGATTTTTGGTTCAATTTACATTGTGTTATTTATTTTGATTTTTTATTTAACTGACTATTGGTTGAAATTGACATTGCATTTTAGGAGGAAAATAGTAATAAAGAAGCAAGTGCAGAAGATATTGTCAATTATATGGCAGCACTAGATGCTAGTAAATCTAAGAGTAGGATGAAGTTGACATCTAGTTCGTCAACAAAGATTTCATAGCCATCTATTCAATGCCCAGCAGGAGCCTTTGTAAATCATTTAAACTCATATGAACAAGGGTACCAAAAGGTAATGAGTTGCATATTAGGTCTCAGTAACCAAGTTTCACAGTTGGTTGAAATCATTAACCCAATGGTTATTGCATGGAATGAGCATAAATCCATGGATTCATATGAGGTAAGAGGCTCTATTGATCTCATTTCTTCTTATTTGACAATTCTATATATAAATACCTCTTAATATTTAGATTATTGAAATATGAGCGTAGGAGAATCCAACCCAATTTTTTTTATTGTTGGAGTGATTTAGAAAATGTTCTTTTAAAATTTTTTATAGCTTGCATAGTTTACTTGACTATTGAATGCTTTGTATTTTTTTTGCACGATGGTTAAACCACATGTAGAACAATTTTTTCAAAGAAATAAGGAAAAGAAAAAATGCCTTCACGATGTCAATAGAGCTGCCAATATTGATAGTGATGAAGTGGATAAGAATGTGCAACATAGTCATCTTAGTTGTCCTGAAGTTGAGGTAATTAATATAATAGTTGTCAATTATCTGTTGCAATGTTTTGTCATTCTTCATGTTTAAAGTGTTCTTTTGGATAGAAATTTATAGCTTTTGTATTCTTTACTTGACTTATATTAATTTTGGCATGATGATTAAACCACATGATACAGAGCAATTATATGAAAGGACACAAATAAAAAGGCCCTGTCAATAGAACTCTCTGCAAAGTTGTGCAACTTAATGTCTATAGTGACGTTGATAGTGGTTATGATGATGAAATTGACGAGCATGCACATGATATTCATAGTGGTTGTCGTGTTGAACTCGAGGTGAGTGATGTGAAACCACATGCAAGTAAGTACTATTCAAATAAGTAATGGTTGTTTTATTATTTAAATAAGGGTAATCATTACCTATTTGATAGAAGTTGGATGCTAGAATAGTAGTGAAGTGTAATTAGCTAGTATACATAGATTATGGAATTAAGGGAGAACATATGACTTACATATGGAAGCTTAGATCTTAGTTGTAATAGAGTGTTTTATAAAAAACACATAATAGTTGTAATAGAGTGTTTTATAATAGAGTGTTTGAGTTACAATTGTCAAAAACAATATAATTTTTGTTTTATATCTCAATATAATGTGTATTTTTTGTTTTTGTAGACATTTATTGATAAAATCCAAGAAGGGGATACAATTGAGGTGTTGGATCTGCATGATGGTGTTGTTGTGGGCATTGGGTAGATTCAGTCACTATCTATTGACATGGAGTGAAATTGAAAGTAATAGGAGATGCAAATGTATGTATTTTAGAGGTCTCAAGTAACATACCCCTTCCTCATGCAGAAAAAATAGATGGAGTTGTTCATCTAAAAGAGAAAGTAGGGACCTTCGCACAGTGGCCACTAAAATATTTGAAAAAAATCATAGAGAGTTAGCCATAAGTGAATAAGAGAAAAAGAAGGGTTACCAACAACAGAGTGTGGAGAGTGAAGTTGCAAACATAGATTGTACTGAGCTTGAATAAGTTGAACCCAAACAAAAACCATTAAATCTGATTTGGGTGTACATTCTGTGGGTAGAACATAGAATTTTCTATCTTACTGCACCTGTAATGCAAAACCTCTTGATTGTGTTTTTCTCTTTTTGTTTGGGTTTCGCTCATTCAAAATGTTGCATTATGGAAGAGAGGATATGTTGTTGTGTAAGAAGTAGACGTAGAGAACAGGGGTACAAAAAAATAAGTAAATACAGAGCAGATAAAGAGGTGTAGAGAAGAGGAAAATTTGCAAAGAGTAACAATATACATGTATGTGCAGCTGCAAATAAGTTGCAAAATAGAATTGTGATCAAAATCGTAATATCTTGCATAACAAAAAAAAAGGCATTGTAACTGTAGACATCCAAATTTGATCACTCCGATATGGTCAAAATCCTATCATTTATTTTCCTATCTCATCAATATTAATTAAATAACTTATTTAATTAATATTTACCCATTTTTCTAAGGTGTCTAAAGCATTTAATTTAACAATTAAACACTTTATCGTTTCTTCTCTAAATTAAATAAATGTATCAATTTATTTGATTTAGTCATTTACCTTTTTAAATTTAAATCAATTTTAATTCATTCTTTCTCTCTCATTGTCCCATCCTCCATAACCTTCCTCTGAGTTGGATTAATTTAATTAATCCACGACTAAGATGTGCACATCCTTAATCAGGATTAATGTCACATCCTCCATATTTGGCCACTTGCCTCTAATCTTAATTAATTCTTCTTATCACATGTTTTCACAACCTTAATCTAATCACTTACCTTTTCTGGTATGTCTTCTAAGTCAACCTTTCATAGGTACTTACCTTATCACGCATTGATCTCTTCCCCATGTGAATTTAAAATTCACATTTATTTATCTCATGCATTTCTCTTCTCCATAATCTCTCATAAGTCACATCAGTCACATGGGACAAGGACCTCCTTTAAGAGGACCTTGTCTTATCCATAGGGTTCTTCCAATCATGTGAATTTAAAATTCACATTTATTTTTCCAACATTTTCTCCCATCCCCATGGTGATAAGAGAGGACTTTCTAAAATTCCTCACTTGTCACCATCAATCTCATATGGGGACAAGGACTTCCTTTTTGAGAATATCCTCCCCTAATTCCAAGGTACTTGTAAGTACCTCCACCTCACATGTCCTTTTCCACATCATTTGTCCTCTTCACACCTCACATTCCACATGAAAAGATGTGAGGACTTGTGAGTCCTCAACTCACCACAACCCTCCATCTTGTCCATGTTGGCTAAATCCTAGCTGTCCATTTTTCTTTAAATTGGAAGACTTGGTCTCAAATTAGAAGATTAGACAAGAATTAGATCATTTTTCATTCATTATCATTCAAGCATTTAAGCACTTAACACTTAACACTTAAAACTTACGTCCTCCATTATTGTAGCCATTGAAACTTTTATTGCATCCACCTACCATCCTTATCACAACACACACTTCCATTATTGAAATGTTCATCAATTCCTCTCCATTTTGCATTTACTTTTGTATGCATTTTCCATCAAGAGAGCACATAATCAAGCTACATCAAAGGGCCAACCAACCCATCAATCCAAGCAAGGTAAAACGTTTCATTTATTTGTATTTTGTTTGGATTCAACTTAGACTAATCTTGAGTGTTTGTTTGTGTTTTCTCTTTTGCATTTCATTTTGTTTTGCATTCCAGGTAGAAAATCACTTACATACATTTCTAGCACGCCCGGTGGGACCCACAAACGGGTATGTTCTATTTTACGTTTGTTGTTTTTTGATATTTTGCAGGTTTAGGTTCATATAGGCGGCCTTGCCCACAATAGAAAGGCGACCCCACCCTAACAGAGCTGACCTGGCCCACAAAGGAGTGACCCTGCCCTAACAAAGTTGGCCTGGCCCACAAATGGGCGAGCCCGCCCACAGAGCCGACTCCTCCCAGAATATAGAGGCGACCTCACCTTGGAAAAAGGTAACTGAGGTAAAAATAGAGACTTAAAATTTCATTTCCAAAGTTTAGTTATTGTTGTTTTCCTTAGTACTGACCATCTAACTTGTCTTGTTTGTGAGTGTGTTGGTTTTTACTAATGTTTGTGCAACTGTTTCACAATTTTTGAAGACCAAAAGTAAAAACTTCTAACATATTTGTTGCAGGGGGAGAAAACCACCTTCTTTAGTTCGATTATTGCTTATTGTTTATAGTTTAACTAGGCAAATAGATCTAACTAGGGGGAGTGAAAGAACTTGTTTCTTATGTTTGAAAGGTGGACTATTGATGTATCCAATCCCCTTGCGCCATTTGGTGATCTTGGGTGAAGAAAAATCATAGTCCACTTAGTCCTTTGTGTACCTTCTTTTTTAGTGGGACCTACTTGGGGATTTCATCATCCAAGGGACGGTCCCAGCCACGTGTTATCGGTGAGGTATATAAAGGGGGGAGAGTGAAAGTTGTACCTCAATCTAGTCATGTCATGTCTGGCGGAGCGTCAAAGCTAGGGTGATACCTAGACAAGACGTGAAGAGTTGGTCCGAGATTTTAGTATCTCGCTAGAAGTTTTCGACTCACTCTTGTGACGGGTTGGTGTTCACGGTTGTGCCCCATGTACCATGCATATATTGAGGAATCCCTTAGTTGCCTTGTTTATCCTAGCTAGAGGACTATGTTGGCTATACCTTCATAGTAATCTTAGGATTGTGTTGCTTGAACTGTATTCTTTGTGCAAAACCAGTACGTATCTATTTAGACAAAGTTAGTCTTGGCCTTTTGCTTGTTGTCTGCTCTCTTTTTTTTGTCCTTTTCCATAGTTGTTTTTGCCTAAGTCAAGTCCAGATCAACTAACAGAGGCATCCTGACCCTAAAAGGGGTGACCCTTCCCTAACGGGGGCAACCTTTCCCTCAGTAGGGGCGACCTGGCCCTTCTGTTTGAGTTGTTTGCTACTCTGTTCAAGTCAAATTTGATCAATTTTCACAGAGCAGGCGTCCTAACCCCCAAACAGGCGACCTTGCCCTAAAAGGGGTGACCCTAACCTCAAAGGGGCGACCCTGATTTAAAAGGGGTGACATTTCCCTCCAGACAATCAATTCCATCTTTAGTTTGTTAGTTGTTTTCTTGTTCTAAGCACCATTCTCCTGTTTTGTGCATTCATTTTCCCATTTTGTGTATCCGTTTGTCTATTCCATGCATCTATTTTCCCATTTTGAGTATCATTCCCTCATTTCAAGCGTTCGTTTGTGTGTTTTGTACATCCATTTCCTCATTCCGAGTGTCCGTTCACTCGTTCTGAGTGTTCATTCACCTGTTTTGAGTGTCTGTTCACCCATTCTGTGCATCTGTTCACCCGTTCCGAGTATCCGCCTGCCCATTTCGTGCATTCATTCACCCATTCTGAGCGTCGTTCACCCATTCTGGGCATCCATTTTCTCATTTCATGAATTTGTTTTCCCGTTATGTGCATCTATTTTCCCATCTTGGAAGTCCATCTGCCCCGTTGATCAACATCACTTGATTTTTTTTTTAGACTTAGTCAAATTGAGAAGCTTTTTGGGTGACCCTACCCTCATTTGGGTGGCCTGGACCCAAAGCTGAGTGACCTTGCACTTGTTACACGAGCCTAATCTTTGTTCGAAAAGCTAACTTGTTGGGGTCCCAAAAATCTTGTTGTTTATTCAACCGTCTATGCATTTCGTCCACTCATAATCTTCACGTTAGTCCATTTGCATCCCAACCCATCTGCATCCAATCATTATCCAAATCATATAGGTGCATCCTTAATCATCCTTAAGTTACATATCCATTATCATTTACTTAATCCAAATCCTCTAAACTTTGTTTGAAGTTATTATCCGAATTAACCTAGGTGCTTGAAATCGATCATCATCCTTCAACATTTGCTTAGGATCGCCATCCATCCTAAGTCAGTCATCATCCTCGGCCCTATCAATTCTCTTCCATATCAGGGTAGATTCAGTGCTATGATTATGAATTCATCCTTTAATCCAATAAATCAACACCTTAAGTCACCTAGGGTGATTTCTGAACTCAGTTTAGAATCCCTTCAAATCATCCAATCTCATTTAGTCCTATCAATCATTTAATCGATCAATCTTATCCAACCTAATCCAATCACATCCTTATCCAATTATCAAATGAATCGATCCTCCATCCAATCCTCCAATCACCACTTAGGTCATCTTTTTATCGCATCTTAGAGTTTAGCTGTATCTTAGTTCACCTAGTAGTCTTGCACTTTCATGCTCGTTCAGACCCGATCACAAGCAAAGAAGCAAATGGTAGAACAATAAGCCAAAGGTTCCCAACCAAATATCCCACAAGATCCTAACAACGTTCCAAATATCCCACAAGATCCCCATAATGGTGCTTCGTCACAGTCCAATACTGACATCCAAAACATCACACCACCTAGTGACGAAAACATAATCAATCAACCTGAGGTCACAGTTGACGAATACCTTAGTGACCCTATCATTGTTCAAATGATGGATCATCTCCTCAACGAGCGTGGGGATAAGATTTTCGCCACTCTGATGATGAAAGGAATCAAACCACCATCTGATTTTGATATGTCACAATATTCTGGTACCCACACCCTTCTAGCACCTTCAGACTCAAAAGCTTCACAAAATGTTCCAGGGAATTCTTATGTCCTCAAAGGTGCACCCACATTAAACTGGTATCACCCTAAGTTCAGAAATGTTGTGATACATCAAGTTGCTAGTTATCCTCACCTCCTAACCATAGCCTCTACCACACCACCTGATCATAAAGAACCCTTCGCTTACTACATGCCATAGTACATTCCATCCACTCCACCACTTCCACCTCCGCATCCTAGTCAGCCACCTATCAATACTGGGGGCACCCCTGTTCTTGCATTGATGCCACCTCCAAGATCTACACCAGCTAGAAATTTACCACCACCTACATTCTAGTAACCTCCCGTCAATCCTCACCAATCCATTGCTTTGCAGGCACCGCCTCAACATACTGTTGCTGCTATTGCCTCATTCCAACCACCTCATCAACAACCACCAAAAAAAAATGTCACAATCCCACAACAAAACATTATGATTCCTCAACAACACTCTATTGTTCCTATGCAACCGTCACACCTGGTGACACAAACTACATCACAACCGCCGCAACCACCACATGGTGCTTCTATAGCAGGCCCACAACAACAACATATCCCATGTTGTCCACCTTACCAACAACCATCACAACAACAACATCCACCCCAACCTACACATATTCCCATGCAAACACAATGTAATCCTCTCACACAATATCTCTACCATTCGTCCAACATGTATACAGCCTATACTGCTCCATCTAATCCTAATCCAAATCCCCATCAGGTCTCTCATAACCAACTATGAACCCAACCGCCTCATTACACTAATCCTTCACAATTGCACACGCATCCTTACCAACAACCATCAAATCCACAACCACCTCCATATGTCACACAACACCCCACCATTGTGTATGAATACCAATCCAATCCATCCTATCTTTAGAAACAACCATCTTATCAATAGGGTGCGCCATCCACATCTTACTATCAACAACCGTTGCCATACCAACAAGGGGGTTCCACCTCTTCATACTATCAAAATCCTACACAAGATCAACAAGGTATTCCATCCTCTGCGTATTATCAACAAGTAGTTTCCAACTCTTACCATCAAAACCAGTCATCCTCATACTGATTGTACGTTAATCCGCAATCCACATACATCAATCAAAGCCAACAAACACCTCCATATACACCTCAACCCGCTTACGATCCAACTGTTGGTGTACCGTCTTCATCATACAAGAAATATCATCTATATAATCAACCTACCCTAACTCCCGCAACACCTATCAACAAGGATTTGGAAGAAGTAAAAGTTGCGTTAAAGGATTTACAAGCAGGGACCAACAAAAAAATGTTTAAATTTGAGGATATTTGTCCTTATCCATTTGATCCCTCCATTTCCTTAGTACCGTTCCCTAAACATTTCAAAATGCAAAAAATCAAGAAGTACAAGGGAACCAAAGACCCCAAGGTCCACCTTCAGGAGTTTTATACCCATTGTCAAGAAGTCATGCATAATGACAACTACCTCATGTTATTGTTCCCTAGGAGTCTCCATGGAATAACTCTTGACTGGTTCATGGGTCTCGAGAAGAGATCCATTAAATCCTTTATGCAACTGTTAGAAGAATTTGTCTCCCACTTCTCCTTTAATTTGGAGAAGGATGTTGATACGCTGGATCTCCTGAAAGAAAAACAGTGGGATGGAGAAATATTTGCAAGCTATCTTCAAAGATGGCGAGCCTTAGCTAGTTGGATGAAGTCCCCATTGAGGGAAAAGGACATGGTTACACTGTTTATTAAAAATTCCCATCTGGACATGGCCCACAATTTTTGAATTCACTGTATCACAACCTTCGCAGCCATAGTGGAGAAAGGTCCTATCCTGGAAAGGGCCCTTATTGCTAAAGGGCAAGTCAAAATATTCAATTCTAATAAAGAGAGGTCCTCTGGGGATAAACCTCATTATTGGAATAAGAACAAGAATGTTGTCAATGATGGTGTCACTGACACCAAACATGTACAAGTGGATAATTCCTCATAGAAGCCGCAATATCCTCCCCCAACACAGCCGATCCCAAATGCCATATCCGTGCCACAAGGAGCACCTCATCCTCAATAACAATCAAATATAAATAACCAAGGGGGAAACAAACGCCAGTTTACTCAATTGGGAGAACCCCTCAATGCTGTGTTTAATAGGCTTCTTCAAACTAACTACTCGATTACATATCCTGTAACTAAGCCCCTTGACGAATCCAAGCCTAAACCAACCTAGTTTAAAGAAAATGAGTATTATGAATTTCACAAGATTAAAGGGCATACATTGAATAAGTGTCAAGGTCTGAAAATTTACATCCAAGATCTCATAGATCAGGGTGACATACATGTGGATGCCAACATGACAACCTCGTCTAATGCTCAACTCCAAATATATCAGAATTCATTTCCTAAGCATAACCAAGGTCCTAGTACATCAAACTCCAATTTCGATTCTAGCAACAATAATAATCAGAATAACAACACTAATAACATCAGTTACAAAATGTGTCATTTAATTATCAAGGTCTCATCATGCACATCAAACAAGTAGAACCATGTGTATCTATCATACGCGTCAAAGGAAAAGACCCACAATGTGTTGTTACCACCCATCGTACCCGTATTACGATCCCATGAGCCTCTGCGTCTACTCAGCCACAATTTGTTAGTTCGCAATACAACATCCTTGATCATCTAGGAAAGACCTCGACCCAGATTTCTATCCTAGATTTGCTTAAGTCTTCTCCCACACACCAAGAGATCCTAAAAAAGGCCTTACAAGACACCCAGTTCCCAATGACATAGACCCTATGCAATTTCAAGCATTGGTAGGACACCTCTCAACCACCTATCAATTAGGCTTTAGTCAAAAATATATGCCCCGCATTGAATCAAACCATAACTATCCCCTTCATCTTGAGGTTGGTGTGAATTGTCATAAAGTAAAAAGGGTATTGATAGATAATGGTTTTTCCCTAATTCTCTGCATGTTGAAATTCATAAAATAGGTGGGATACACCCATGCTGACTTAAACAATTTGGTCATCACTATTAAGGCATATGATAATGCATAATGAGATTCTGAGGGCACCATTTGCCTTCCTATTCAGGTGGGACCCATTGTGCAATACACTATGTGTCATGTTCTGGACCTTGATCTTCCATATAACATCCTTCTTGGCTGCCCATGGATTCACTCTATACAAATTGCTCCATCAACCTATCACCAATGTCTGCAATTCCCATTTCAAGGAATGGAAGTAACAATACAAGTGGATCCTCAACCATTCGAATATTGTTGTGCATTAGAAGATTCATTTCCCCATTCTCATTATTTCCTTGGGGTAGAAATGGGGGCACGTCAGACATCATCATCCCATTCATCCACTAACATGCTAGCCACCACTTCATCCACTCCATCATCTACATCCAATTGCACCATCACCAAGGTCTAGATTATCAACAAGGGGTGTGGTGAATATGAAATGCACACAACATTGAACATGGAAACCATGCCACCCTCACCACACATGTACAACCAACCTTCTTAGTCTTCTTTGAAAGAAGAAGAGAGGACAATAACCCTTAATGCTCCAAATGTGGGGTCCAATACCTTTTTCTCTCCTGGGTTAAGACAAGACACACCAAAAGATGACATCAACTAGTGGGTGTATTGTGAGGAACCTGAACACTCTCCCCCTTTGAAAGAATATTTCCAAGAGGTCTATCCTTGGCCTTCTAAATTTGCAGAGAAACACAACTATTGGGGGGGAGGCCTTGGCATAGAAGAACAAGGAAGAAGACAACCGATAGAAGCTTTTGTGCATACAAGAAAGTTGGGCTTGGGATATGACACCAAACAAAAGGGCCCTATAGCATCATCTAGTACCTCTAACAATGTCAGTGTGGACAACAACTCCCTTGATGACATACCCGAGGAGGAATCCATCATACATGCATACGATGATGTAGATCACATTGACCTCCCTTCCATGTTCGAACGCCTATCCCTTTGTACCATTACCCTATCCCTCAAACATCCTAAACTTATCAACTATGACCGACATGGTAGCACACCTATCAATAGATTTCCCTCAGTGGATCAATACGTGTTTCTTATGGGATTGGGGGAAGATGAACTCCCTAATCGTAAAAATAAAAAGAAGAAAAATAAAAATGGTCACCTAGTGAAAACCTCCATAAGACACTTTGTGACTCCGAAAAATTAAAAAAATAGGGTGTTTATGATAGTGAAAACCTCGATGAGGTGCTAGAAGATGGGGATGTTCATCTTCCCCTTGTAGGAACTCAGCTATTCGAATGATCATCCATCTTGATCGAAGAAACACAAGCAATAAATTTTGGAACTGAAGAGAATCCCAAAATCACCTATGTAGCCAAAGCACTATTAGAGGATGAATATTCTACCATCACCAAGCTTCTCCAAGAAGGAATCATCAACTTTGCATGGACATATTTAGACATGCCAGGCCTTGATCTTGTTTTAGTATTACATCACCTAGACGTTCATCCTAATGCCAAACCTATCAAACAAAAGCTTCATAAAATGCACCCCCAAGTGGCTCTATTGGTTAAGAAAGAATTGGAAAAGCCGTTGGAGGTAGGATTTATCAGACCCATCAACTATTCCGATTGGATCTCCAACATAGCGCCAGTTGCTAAACTGAACGAAGATATCAGAATTTGTACAGATTTTTGAGACCTCAACAAATCTTGCCCCAAGGATGATTTCCCTTTGCCAAATATCAACATGTTAGTAGACATAACTGCTGGACACAATATGTTTTCCCTCATGGATGACTTCTCTAGGTACAATTAGATCAAAATCGCACCTAAAGACCAACATAAAAAAACTTTCACCACACCATGGGGCACCTTCTGTTAATATGTCATGCCCTTTGGCCTAAAAAATGCAGGTGCAACTTATCAGCATGCCATGAGCATCATCTTCCATGACCTCATTCACATCATAATGGAAGATTATGTTGATGATTTGTTAGGGAAATCAAGAACAAGGGAAGAGCACTCGACAATACTCAAGAAGATCTTTGAATATTTGGAATAGTATAAGCTATGACTAAATCCAAAGAAATGTGTCTTTGGTGTCACATCGAGAAAACTCTTGGGTTTCATTGTCTCTCGCAAAGGCATAGAGGTCGATCTTGTAAAGGTTAAAGCAATCATGGATACACCTCCACCATGTAATCTGAAACAGTTAAGGAGTCTACAAGGTAAGCTTCAATCCATACGATAGTTTATTGCTTAATTAGCTGACAAGTGTCAGCCATTGACACATCTCCTGAAGAAAGATACTACCTTTAAGTGGAATACACAATGTCAACTTGGCTTTGATAAGATCAAAGAATATTTGGCTCACCCGCCCATCCTTATGCCACCAATTCCTGGTAAACCGCTATTGCTATATATTTCTACTACTTATGTGGCATTGAGGGCATTGCTGGCACAACATGACGAGTCATCAAAGGAACGATAAATTTACTACATCAACTAGACCCTAGTAGGCTATGAATTGAATTATTCTCCAATGGAAATTTTTTTCCTAGCCATGGTTTTCAGTTTGTAAAAATTTTGACATTACATGCTTAGCCATGTAGTCAAGCTTATCTCCAAGGTCGATCCACTTAAATATTTGTTATCCAAAGTAACTTTGACTGGTCACATGGCTAAGTGGGTCATGTTGTTAAGTGAATTTGATATAGAATATGTGGATCACAAAGTAATCAAAGGACAAGTGATAGCGGATCAACTGGCAGGCGCTCCTCTAGTAGATGCTTATCCTCTAGAAACAAAATTTCTTGATGAAGGGATCTTTGCAGTCACAAAATTTACCACATGGACACTCTATTTCAATCGATCACACACACATAATGGATTAGGAGCATGAATCTTGCTCGTCACCCCCAAGGTGATTACATACCGAAGTCATTCCGATTGACCTTTCCATGTACCAACGACATAGTTGAATATGAAGCTCTTCTTACTAGCCTTAAAATTACAATCCAATGGTGTATCACTCACCTGTAAGTCTTTGGCGACTCCCAACTTGTTATCAAACAAGTCAACGATGAGTTTCTGACAAAGGATGATGATCTATTACCACATAAACGTATGGTAGATGACTTCAAAAAGTACTTCACATCCATCTTGTTTGATCAGATACCTAGAGTACATAACAAATTGTTTGATGCCATGGCTACCATTGGTTCTCTCCTTGACATGCCTAAAGATCATACCGAATGTGAGTTCCTAGTAGAGAAAATTTTAATCCCAGCATATGATATCCTTGAAAGTGAGATGGTGTGTGATATTGTAGGTCCTACATCACCCTAGTATCATGAAATTTATACCTACCTATGTGACAACACCCTACCCCCTAATATGGTGCGAAACCAACGTAAATATTTCATCCAACGAACATCCTGTTACCTCATTATGGGTGATACACTTTATCGACGTGGGTATGATGGAACCCTCAGGTGTTTAAACAAGATCGAAGTCCGCACTGCGTTAAAAAAAGGTACATAGTGGTGTATTTGGGGCCCATTCAAATGGTATGGAATTAGCTAAGAGAATACTCAGGGCTGGCTATTATTGGCCCACACTAGAACATGATTCTTGTGACTTTGTGAAGAAATCTCTACCATGTCAACAACACGCATGTTTCATACATGCTCCTGCACAGGATCTTTAGCCTCTCATAGCACCATGGCCCTTTTCTCAGTGGGGCTTCAACCTAATCGCAAATATTTATCCCCCATCCTTCGATGGCCACACCTTTATCATCACTGCAAATGAGTACTTGATCCATTATCGATGAGAGTACACCTAATTATAGTGTTATCAATGATGACAATAATCATAAAAGCATCATTTTGGTTTTGGATTTTAGGAGAAGGTAATTCATGTTGAGGGAAACTGATATCCAACTTTCTTGTCTCCATATAATCAAACAAGGCTACTACATCATTGAATTTGATAGAAGGAAGAACACCAATAATTTGCAAAGCCTCTAGAGCATCATGTGGTATGTAGGTGAAGTTTGAATTAAGTCCCAAAGAGAGATCTTAGCTAGAGTATTATGAATTTGTTCAATAAGATCATACTCTTTGCCATTATGTTGAGGAAGATGAGATGCACAAGGGAGAATAGGTTGATGAAATGAAACAGAGGTTTGCATTTATTTTTGTTGCTTATTATTTTGAGTGTTATATGTGTGAGAAACTGCATGATAATGTGGTTGTTGTAACCCATTTGGGTGTGTATAGTTATTTTTGAGTGAGTTTTTTTTCAAAGTTTAAGGTATGACCAGGAGGTTATATTGGTTTGGAAGAGGTAAAATAATGAGAGAAGGTGTAGATTGACGTTTAGGAACATGAGAAGGAGGATATATGATCAATTATGGTTCTAAAATTTTAATTGAGCTGATTATTTTTTTACAATCTTACACCAATGGGGTATCAATGGTTGTATCCTGTTATACCAAGATACCCTCACAAGTAGGAGAGATATTAAGAGAGGGACTGAAGAATGAATATTAGGAAAGGTATCAATGGTTGCATCCTCTTGCACCAAGATATCCTCACAAGTAGGAGAGATATTGGGAGAGGGACAAACTTGAGTTTCATGATTACTCGAAGAATGAAGATTAGGAAAAGTATCAATGATTGTATTCTCTTTTACCAATATATCCTCATGGGTAATAAAATAGTTGGTTGGTCGAAGACCAATGTATATTTTAGAAAATAAATATTTTTCTATGAAAAACAATATTTTTGAAAATAAAACATTTTAGTATGTCCTTTTTTAGGGTATTACAATGAATTGGGTGAATTAGGGTCAAATTGGAAATGCACAACATAATATAGAAGTTGTAGGATACACTGCCAGAAACAAGATATGGAATTGAACAGAGATCACAAAGAAAGATTTCACACAAAAAATTGAGGTGAAACTGATTGGTCAGGGGTGTGGGAACTCTAGACTACAAATTAGGGTTTTTGAAATATGAGAACATGCATAGGTGTGTAATAGTTTGAGGGTCTTTTTTTGTGAAAACCCAAGTCTGAGAATTGATAGAGTTTAAAAAATTCAGTATGTCCTAATTTGATGATTAGAGGCACATGAAGGCATAAATGAGGGATTTTAAGCCTTCAAAAGAGCTTATGGATGAAACCAATTGCACACATGAGTGCCCCCAAGAGGTATTAGGTAAGGGAAATCATTGAAAAAATAGATATACTGATGAAAATGTGGACAAATGTGTTTAAGGTTATGTTTTTGCAAGGAACAAAATGTTCTATACGCTCTAATTTTTCAAAGTAAACATGTAACATTTATAATTTGAAATGAAATAAGTCAAATATAAGCCTTAAACAAGGAAAATCAGATA
The DNA here is from genome assembly GCA_007115665.2 of Sequoiadendron giganteum. Lineage (NCBI taxonomy): Eukaryota > Viridiplantae > Streptophyta > Pinopsida > Cupressales > Cupressaceae > Sequoiadendron > Sequoiadendron giganteum. The sequence continues at coordinate 329,148,516 of CM021102.1, forward strand.
TGGAATTATGTAACTAAATCCAAATGTTTTACAATTTTGATGTAAATTGATTTCGCCAAGGTGTTTAATGTTTAATGAACAAAGAGTGCAAATGCCTGATTTTGGAAATGAAACAAATACAAATTAATAGCAAGACCTTCAAATAACCTAGGTTTTTAATTAATTTTGAGACTTTATGCTATGTAAATCATACAATTGCAAGTGTAAGAAACTTTGGGTTCACCAAAATGTGAAGTAGAAAAAGTGATCCTAGATCTAAATAGTAGAGTAAATAGAATTAACTCATTTTATTTGACTCCACATTTGAACACAAACCAACTAGGGTTTGATGATTGGCTAGTTGCCACAATGGAGAGACAATCTGCTAGTGTTTGGTTCTTTTGAGTTGTAAAGAGGAAAAATTTGATGTGTATTTTAATAAGCCTATTTATCATAAACCCTAGATCTAAAAATGTAATTTATCACACAGAGGAAAGAAAAAATTGTTAGAACAAACACATATATGGAAAGTGATGATAAAGAGGAGCCTATGCTTAAAAGTTGAGCTTAAATTTAAGGGTAAAGGGTGAATTCATCGTAGACTAAAAATGGTGCTTTTTAGGGTCTGCAAACTTCAGATAATAGGTTATAGTATGCAATGTATTTTCCCATGGTTGATTATTGACGAAAATCCCATATCTGATCCGCACACAGGAAAAGAGGGGGAAAGCTTGTATTTTATAAGGGAAAATCCTAGATCTGATCCACACAGATCTGATCCACACACATATATGGAAAGTGATGATAAAGAGGAACCTATGCTTAAAATTTGAGCCTAAATTTAAGGGTAAAGGGTGAATTCATCGCAAACTAAAAATGGTGCTTTTTAGGGTCTGCAAACTTCAGATAACAGGTTATAGTATGCAATGTATTTTCTCATGGCTGATTATTGATGAAAATACCAGATTTGATCCACACACATGAAAAGAGGGGGAAATCTTATGTTGTATAAGGTCTTACCTAAGTCAAACCCTATTTTGGTGTTTCCACCTCCACAGATAGAAAAATGATGATGATCAAGAGGGCTTACCCTAGGTCGAACATAGGCCAAATAACAATAATTGACTAAAATGACAAATAAAAATGGTTAATGTTTCCTTAGGTATGAAACCCTTGTCAAATTGATGTTCACACCATAACTTTCCACCAAATTGTTTTGATGGATGTTTGAATTTATTGAAGACTTGTAAGAGGTTAGTCCACATAACACAATAAATAGTAATAGCTATCATGTAGAGGATAACTCAATACATATTCATGATAAGAGCCTAATAGTGCGTGATTGATCATAATAGCTTCTTGTTCATAATTCTACCTTCTAATGTTAAAATGATAAGATAAATTATTTATATATGCATCCCAATTGATAACTTTTTTATAGGTCAACCCGGGGGCACTTTACAACACACAAGGCCAATAACCAAAAATATTGAAATTTGAAATAGGTCACCCTTAGGTCAGGGTGCCCACACCCCTAATCGAGTGATTTTTCCCTAAATTTGTCGAGATGTTAGGGAATTTAATATATTTTCATAATCTAGCCCTGAAAGGAACAAATTATTGATATTTTTAGGTCCATAGGAAAAATAGGGTGTCCATGTAGTGTGAAATTGTCAAGGTTGACAATATATGAAGCTACAAATAGGAAAACGAATTGGGAAATATTTGTTGCAAGTATGTGTAGATAGGTGTTTTCATTGATGTCAAAAATCTTGTGTTTTAATTGGTGTCAATTGTATGTGTTGAGGGAGATTGGTGTTGAAGATGAACAACTGGTGTTGTCTATGCTTTGATTTGTTGCATTATGGTGTTAACCTATTGTGTTACTTTGATAAGATTCTATCTATGGATGTAGTAGTGTTGAAGATTATGTGGATATGTCTCTGGTTATTGGTTTCCAAGTGCTTTTGAGAAAATTTGATAAAAAGAGGAAATAGTGTGTTGTAGTGTTGTTTTGGGTAACAAAGTTGTGTTTGGTTTTTCTCCGCATTTCTTCTAGGTTGAATATCTGCCTATGTGATTCAAATATGCTGGAGAGATGTGTTATATTCAAGAGATGGTGTGTTGGATTGATGTATAGTGGAAGTTGTGTTTACCAGTGTGTGACTATGCATTGCAGAGGTGTATGGGAGAAATGTTTCTGCTCCGCGTTTCTCCATAGTTGTGCTTCAGGCCTTGTGATTTTGAAGGTGTGTTTATGGTGTTGGTAGTTTACCTCAATCAAGAGGATTTAAGGTTTGGTGCTTCAAAAGATAATTTTTTAAGTAATAGTGTATGGAAAAGTTGTTTGAGTGTACTAGGTTTGTACATTCTTCAAGTGGAAGTTGTTGCTAAGGAATTTGTTGGTTTTCAAGGTGTTTGAGGATTATAGATCATTTTCAAGCATGGGGTGTGGTTCGCAAGTCATACTTGGGTTTGAGGAAGCATGTACTTCAAATATTAATGGTGTTTGCACGGGTAATTTCCGACCTGGTGTTTACACTACATGCAAAGGATAAATATTGTTTAAGGAAGTGTGTGGTTGAGTAGCATTATTGATTTGGGTCTCAATTAAGTTTTGATATGGTCCACATTCACTTCTATCTGCCACGGAAGTGTTTTGGTGCCGACCTAATATGAATTTACACCTTTGAGGTGCATAACCGACCTTGGAGAAAGGTTTCAAGGTTGAAGTAGATATAAATATGAGTTGAGTTGTTGAGGGATGGGGTGTGAAAAGTGTGCAGTGAAAATGATGTGAATTACAGAGTTATAAGGTGCAAAATTGTGAAGTGCAGTGTGAGATTTCAAGTGTTGGATTATTGGATGTAGTGAGCAAAAGGTATCTGCAATCATTCAAACAAACTGCAAAGGTGTTGGAGCTATTGTGGCGGATTCTCTATTGAATTGAGATCACGTTCTTTGTGTAACATTTCTTCTCTATCTTCTTTTTCTATTTTGGAAATGAGCCTTGGTTGTGAGCCTTTCAGGGTAGTGTGCCCCTTCTCACAGCGAACCTTTGTAATTGGTTTTGCAATTACTTATATTGTGAGCTAATCCTCATCGTGATTTTCCCTCCTTGGGTTTTCCATGTAAATTTGGTGTTCTCTTGTGCATGGTGTTAAATTTGTTTCAGTTTTTATTATTTGTTTTTCATGTTAACAAATTACTAGTTTAATATATGAACATGGATATGAATGTTAATGAGGGTTTTTGAAGGGTTAAGGTACAAGTGATTCACCCCCCTCTTAGTTGTCTTGTTCATTCAATAATTGGTATCAGAGCAAGGTTCCTTGGAGAAAAGATTAACCGCTTAAGGTAGATCTAGGATGGTGAACAAGAAGGAGATCCCGATGTTTGATGGCACATGCTATGCATTCTAGAAAGAAAAGATGGAAGGCTACTTGGTTTACCTTGGATATGATGTTTGGCAGTCAGTAAAGAATCAATATACCATACCTGCAAATGGATCGAGCACAAGTGATGAGATCAAGGCCTATGCAATAAATGGTAAAGAAAGGTTTGTTCTCTTGAGTAGTCTTGCGAATTCTGAATTAGTGAAAGTGATTAGTGAAAGTGATGGATTCAAAAACTGCTAAAGTTTGGGATAAGCTAGAAAGTATTTATGAAGGAGATGCTAAGGTTAAACAAGATAAGATGCATAATCTGAAGAAACAATTTGAAAACTTGAGAATTTATGAAGATGAAAATATTACGAGCTACATGTAGAGATTTGATGAAATTGTTAGTGCAATTAGAGGTCTTGGAGGAAAAGTCAAAGAACCAAAAGTGGTAAAGAAAATTCTCAAAGCTCTTCCTAAATCTTATGGTTAAATTTTTTTTGTTATTGAGGAAATTGCAGATTTTAATACTTACACTAGAGATTAGTTGTATGGTACACTAACTGCATTTGAAATGAGAGAATTTGGTCTGAATAATGGTGTAAAAATGGAGACTGCTTTTAAGGCCGTAAAATCAAGGAAGAATAAAGATTCAAATTAGGATGATCTTCATGATGTAGAAACTAACTTTGTGAGAAGGATGAAAAAGGGCACCGATGAGTACAAAGGTAAATTACCTTTCAAATGTTTTAGTTATGGACAAATAGGTCACTATGCTTCAAGATGTCCAAATAGAATTGTGAATAATAAGAATAAAGAAAATAAAAGTAAGATGATCAAGAAAATATATGCTTGTTCATGGCTTTAAAAGATGAATTTGTTTATTCTAACTTTGAAACATGTGTGAAGAAAAGTGCTCTAAAGACAAAGGATAAGACTGGAGGTGCTTTAGTATCTGATTTTCATGCTAGACATGATAAGAAATATTGGATCATTGATAATGGATGCTCAAATCATTGGAGTTTGTGCATACAAAACTTTGTGGTCTTACAAGAGTGAGAAGTCTTCAAGGTGACAGGTATTTCATGGTTTTGATTGATGATTATTCTAGAATGACATGGGTTACTTTTCTTAGAGAAAATATGAATACCTAGATAGATTCAAAGAATTTAGAGTTATGGTTGAGAATGAGATGGATGTGAAGATAAAATTATTAAGGTTTGACAGAGGTGGAGAATTCACCTCTAATGAATTTAAAATGTTTTTGAGAATCATGGCATAAGAGGCACTTGTCTGCCCCTAGGACTCCTCAACAAAATGGAGTGGTTGAAAGGAAAAACAAGACCATTCAAGAAGCTGCAAGGAATATGATGAAAGAAGCTAATCTACCAAAATTATACTAGAGAGAAGAAATGCATACTATTGTTTACATACTTAATAGAGTTTAAGCAAAATGAAACAACACAAAGAATCCCTATGAGTTATGGTATGGGAGGATTCCTATTGTCAAGTACTTTAGAGTGTTTGGAAGCAAATGCTATATCAAAAGAGATGATGAAACCTAGGAAATTTTGATGCAAGTTTCGATGAAGGTATTTTCCTTGGATATTCTACTAAAAGAAAAGCTTACAGATACTACAAAAAAAGGATAAGAAGGATTGTTGAGAGTGCAAGTGTCAAAGTTGATGAAGATTTACAAAATTCAGTGGTGATAAATGGATATGAATCAAATGAACCTACTTGCAGAGAAGAAGAAGAAAAATCTAAGGAAAAAGAAGTGTAGAATGAAGAGGGAGAAGGTCCAAAAAAGACCCCTAAAACCCCTAAGAATATGCAGAGAAATCACTCCAAAGAACAGATCATTGGAGACAAAAGAAAAGGTGTATTGAAAAGACAAAAAGATACTCAAGAAGAGGTAAATTTGTCTTTACTTTCTAAAGTTGAACCTAAAATTGTAACTAAGGCATGTCAAGATGAACATTGGATGAAGGCAATGGAAGAAAATTATATGCAAATTGAGAAGAATCAAAATTGGGAACTTGTCCCAAAACCAACAAATAAGAACATAATTGGTACTAAGTGGGTATTTAGAAACAAACTAAATAAGAATGGAGAAGTGGTAAGAAACAAGGAAAGGCTTGTGTGTAAGGGTTACTCACAAGTTGAAGGAATTGACTTTGAGGAGACATTTGCTCTGGTGGCTAGAATGGAAGCAATCAAAATTTTTTTGGCATTTATAACTTACATAAGGAATTTAAAGTTTATCAGATGGATGTGAAGTCTACTTTCTTGAATGGAGAATTGGAAGAAGAATTTTACATGGAACAACTGGAAGGATTTCAGTTATCAGATAAACCAAATATGGTTTGTAGGTTGAAGAAGGATTTATTTTGATTGAAGCAAGCTCCTAGAGCTTGGTATGCAAGGTTGGACATGTATTTGATACATCAAGGATTCAATAAAGGCATCACAGATAGTAATATTTACTTCAAAGTTGAGAAAGATCAAATCTTGATTGTGGTTGTGTATGTTGATGACATAATTTTTGGAGGCAATGAAGCTATGTGTAAGAATTTTGCAAAAGAGATGCATAAATATTTTGAGATGTCTATGTTTGGGGAGATGAATTTTTTCCTTGGGCTACAAATCAATCAAACAGATAAAGGCATATTCATTTCACAATCAAAGTATGTCAAAGAAATGTTGAAGAAGTTTAGAATGGAAGACTCCAAATTGATATGTACTCCTATGGTTACCGGTTGCAAACTAAGCAAGGATGTTTATGTTGGATGTTGTGGTTGCGTTGCTGATATGTGGTTTTCATTGATGTCAACACTATTAGCATTAATGTCTTAAAGGTTGTATATGTCGAGGATATCGAGAAAGTTAGAATAAATATGTTGTAGACAGTCTGTGAAGCTGTGAAGATCAGAGTGGTAGAAAGTTTTGTACGTTGATATTAGGAATTCTTGCATTAAATGGTTTGTTTCAGAGCCTATCTAGTATATCCTCCAGAAGTTTCATAGGTGCGCATCAAGATTGGAGCGAGTTATGAGTTTCTATGTTCCTACAATTTTTTTGTTACTATAACTGGTGTTTTTGGAAGAAGAGAATGTAATTTTGGTGAATTGAATTGTTAAGTATGCTCCTGAGATGTTCATTGATGTTTCTTGATCATACTCTATCATTGTGGTACATCTGCATTGATCGGTGTGCTCATGATCAAATATTTTTCCTTTGCATGTTTGATTTTTCATGTTCTTGGCCGACATGATGGTGGTAGCATGTTGCGGATCCTTGTGGATTAATTTTTGAATGCTTGCCATGTTTGAGGATGTTGATTTAGGCCTTCATTATGTTGTGATTGACTCAGGTTGGTGTGCATTGAGATTTGTTCATGAACTTGGCCGACAATTTGTATTCATCTATTATTTATTTTTGGCCGACAGAGTTGTTGATATAAATTCATGAAGCAGATATATAAGAATGATTGTTTTCTTCATTTAGAGAGAATTTATGTGAAGTGTATGTGAGATATGTGTGAATAAAGATCAGATCATTCGAATGCAGAGAAGAGTGTGAAGAATTTTAAGCGAAGTGTGAAGAAGTATTTATGTGCCTAACCAGAACTGTCATCAAGCTTTTGAAGAAGCTAATTTCTTAGTTCAACCTCATCAAATGGATTTAATCTGATTGTCTTATGTAAGGAAGTGAGGCTTCCCTTTGAGTAGTGAGCTCTAGGCAGTGTGCCTAAATGCATGCACATTCCTTATTCATTTCTTTTATACTTTTAACAGGGTATAAATTATGGATTAACCTCCACCGTGGTTTTTTCCCTAACAGGGTTTCCATGCAAAAATCTCGGTGTCATGTGTGTTTCTAATGTGTTGTTGATTCAGGCTTTCACTGTTAATTATCAGATCTGAGATTAAAGGGTAATAAGGTTAAATAAGTTTCAATTTTGTAACAACTAATTCACCCCCCCTCTCAGCTGTCTATCCTTGTTTGCCAACAATTGGTATCAGAGCAGGTTCCTCTAAAGAAGTTTAATAGCTTGAGGTGATCTAAGATGGAATCATACAAGAAGGATAGTCGCAGATTCAATGGTACAAATTACTCTTTGTGGAAGGTCAGAATGGAGTTTTATTTGAAGTGCATTGGTAAACCCTTTTGTAAGATTACAAAGAACACATATACTATTCCTCATAATGGTACCTCTACTCCTAATCAAATCAAAGAAGCTGAAACTAATATTAGGGGTATAGAAGCATTACTAAGTGCTTTGATAGATTCAGAGATGACAAATGTGATAGGTCTGAAAACATCACATGAGATCTGGAAGAATTTGGAAACATTGTATGAAGGAGATGCACAAGTGAAAGTTGCTAAGCTACAAAGTCTGAAAGGAAAGTGGGAGAAAATGAAGATGAGTGAAGATGAAAACATTTTTTATTTCATGCAAAAGGTAAATGAACTAGTGATGGGTATTAGATGTGCTGGTGGAATCTTGGAAGAAGATGAGATTGTGGCTAAATTGCTTAGATTTGTGCCTACTTCTTACAAAATGAAATCTCATGCTATTGAAGAGCTTGAGATAGTAAAAAATGTGACAAGAGACAAGCTGATTGGTAAACTCGCTACTTTTGAGTTGAGTGAATTTGGTGAAGCTACTCCTAAGACAAAATCTGCATTTAAAGCTACTGTATTCGGAAAAAGCCAATAGAGATATGATCCAGAAGAAAGTTCAAGAAAGACGTTCAAGTATGAGGATGAGATGAAGCAAATTGAGGATGAAGAAAGAGAGATAGAAGAGCTGGAAGCATTGATTGTGAAAAGAGAAGCTAGAGGCTAAGGTAAGTACAAAGGAAAATTGCCTATTAAATGTTTCTCTTGTAGCATGATAGGTCATTTTTCATTAAGGTGTCCTGAAAGAGTTTCTAATTACAATCTTGACAAGTGTAGATTTCAAAATAAATTTTATTATGCTGAAGAAGGTGTTACTGATGATGAATCGAATAAAGAAACTGGAAATGAAGAAGGATGGGTATTCATTGCTATCAAGGAAAAAGGTTTGGTGTCCACTGAATCTGCTAGTAATAACAATATTGAGAAAGCTCTTGCAACAAAAATTGATGAAAAGGATGAATGGGTGATTGAAAAAAGATGCTCACATCATATGACTGGTGACAAAAGAAAGTTTATAAGCTTGGAGAAATATGACGGTGGTGTTGTAAGATTTGGAGATAACAATGTTGGTGTGATTTGTGGCAGAGGCACTATTTCTCTTGGTGGTAAATATAATAATGATGATGTCCTATATGTTGAAGGATTGAAGCACAATTTTTTGAGTGTTGAATAGGTGATCGACAAGGGATACAATCTTTAGTTCAAATATGGAAAATGCAGGATATTGGGAAGCTCTGGAAATGTAATTGCTTCAGGTACAAAGATAATAGGTAATATTTTTCACCCGAGTGCTACTAGTGAAAGTTGTTTAATTTCTCAAGTTGATGTAAGCTGGTTATGGCATATGAGGATGTGTCATGTGAATTTTGATAACATTGTCAAATTAAGATCCACACAAGTAGTAAGAGATCTACCAAAGTTAGTAAAGTCTACTAACACCATATGCAAGGAATGTCAGATGGGAAAGCAGAGTAGAATTTATTTTCGGAGCAAACAAAATCATTCTAATGGAGTATTGGAGTTAGTGCATACTGATCTATGTGGTCCCTCCAGAATCAGAAGTCTACAAGGAGAAAGGCACTTCATGTTGCTTATTGATGATTATTCTAGGATGATATGGGTTGCTTTCTTGAGAGAAAAACATGAGGCATTAGAGAAGTTCAAAAGTTTCAAATCTATGGCAGAGAATGAGACAGGGTTGAAGATCAAATGCTTAAGATTAGACAAAGGTGGTGAGTTCAATTCCCGGGAGTTCAATTCATTCTGTGAAGAGCATGGAATCAAAAGATAGTTATCTACTCCCTAAACTCCTCAACATAATGGGTTTGTTGAGAGAAAGAACATAACAATTCTATATGTTGCCATAACTATGATGTTGGAAGGTAATGTACCTCATATCTATTAGAGAGAAGCAGTGAGCATTGTTGTATATACTATTGTAGACATCCAAATTTGGACACTTACATTTGTCCAAATTTATCCCTTTTTGTCTAAATATCTTCTCATTTGCATTAATTAAGTAATATCGTTATTATTTAATTAATATCTTTAAGTTCTTCTAATCCCTAAGGTATCTAGTTAAATAATTAAATACCTTACTCCTCCCATTTTCCTCAAATGAATTGAATAAATATGACATTTATTTAATTCCTCACATATCACATCCTTTTCTTAATCTTAACCCACCTCCTAATCTCTTCATTAGGGATGTGCACATACCTAATCCTTGATTAGGATGTGTCACATCCTCCAACTTTTGTAAGTTGGCTTCTAATCTTTATTAACCACTAATTATCTTCTAATTATTGATCAGTTAAGCCTAATCAGTACCTTGGTCAACTCTCCCCATCCCCCCAAAGAATTTTAATTCCTTTTTATTTACCCAAGGCTCCTCTCTTCCCCATGTGAATTTTTAATTCACAATTATCCTTCCAAGACTTTCCTCTTTCCCATGCAAGTTCTAGAACCTTTGACCTGTCACATAACTCACATGTGCCAAGGTATTCTAGAATCTTTGACTTGTCACATCAAGTCACATGTGGATGAATCCTAACTTTTTAAGGACCTTGTTTTATCTAAGGTACTTTCCACCTCTCCTTTTGAAACCTTGTCTTATCCACAAGATTCCCCAATCATGTGAATTTTTAATTCACTTTTATTCACCCAAGATTCTCCTCTTCCTTATATGATCATTGAGATGCCACATCATCCCTTTTCCAAGGTACTTGTCCTTCATCCACATCATGTACCTTCCTTCAACCTCACTTCCACATCATCTCATCCTAGGCCATCTCACATTCCACATGTCAAGATGTCAGGGTTTGGCCTTGTTGGTTTAATCTCAACTGTTGAATTTTCTAGAGAATTCGAATTCTTTTATAAATACCCCCTCTTTTCTCTCATTTAGGAACCTCATGCATTTGATACCAAACTCTTGCCATTTTGTCATTTAAAACACTTAGCCATTTGCACCCTTATGCTACCAAATTTCTCGTTCAATTTGCAAGCATCATATTATCCATTTAACCAAGCCATTTAGCCATTGACACTTGCATTTATCACATTGCTCATCTTGCATACACCATTTCCATAGCCATCCAAGGAGCATACAAGCTTTCAAACATCAAGGGCCAACCAAAGAATTTACAACACAAAGGTATAATCATTTGCAATCTTTGTTTTATTTATCTTTCTTTGTGTTATCAATCCTTAGGCTAATCTTGAGGTGTATCTTTTATGTTCTTTCATTAGTGCATAATAGTTGTTTAGCATTTTAGAATAGGATAGACATTTAAGGGATCACATTTTTGGCACGCCCGGTGGGACCCACAAACGGGTCCCTTTATTTCACGTTTGTTGTTGTTGAGTTGTTTGCAGGTCCAAGTCATAAAGGGGAGGATTTTCCCCGCAGAGGGGCGGACTTTCCCTCTAGTGTGCTACAGAGGGGCGGATTTGCCTTACTGTTCCCACTATTTCCTGATTTTTTAATTGCAGAGGGGCAGATTTTCCCTCCTGGTTCACTATTTTCTGACATTTTACTATAGAGGGGCGGATTTTTCTTCTTAGTTCACTGTTTTCTGACATTTTCACTACAGAGGGGTGGATCTACCCTGGTGGTTCACTATTTTTTGACATTTTCACTGCAGAGGGTGGATTTGCCCTGCTGGTTCACTGTTTTCTAACATTTTTACTGCAGAGGGGTGGATTTGCCCTCCTGGTTCATTATTTTTTGATATTTTCACTGCAGAGGGGCGGATTTGCCCTAAACAACACGTTTTGGAAGGTAAAAAGGGGCATTTTAGCTACGTTTTTGTCTCATTTTTTTATTGTATTGAGGTTCTAACCCCCTAACCTTGTTTGTTTGAGAGTATAGTTGGATTCCTTGCTAATATTTTGTAGCATACTTTCATAATTGACAAAGAACAAAGGATAAAACAACTAACATTTACTTGCAGGGCCATCTGTTTGTTCAAATTTTAAGACTTTTCCTTGTTGTTTTCATCTAGGTACATAGCTTAATTAGGAGGAAGTAAAATTTATTGCTTGGTGTGTTTGTTTTTGTGTCACCCAAGGGGGCATTAGTTTGTTTTCACTTTCCCCTTGCACTTTGTGTGAGCCTGGGGAGTAGTTGGAAATAATTAGTGCTTTTTTTTAAGAGGGACCTGCTTGGAGATTTCATCACCCAAGGGATGATCCCAACCACGCGAACCGGCAGGGTATAAAAAGGGGGGAGAGCCAAAGCTATACCCCAATCCAGTCACATCGTGTCTGACAGAGCATCGAAGCTAGGGTCATACCTAGATAGACGTGAAGAGTTGGTCCAAGCCCTTCAGTATCTCACTAGGGTTCCTGACTCATGCTTGTGACGGGCTGGTGTTCACGCTCTGGGCCTCACATACCGAGAGTATATCGAGGACTCCTTGGAAGCCTTGCACATCCTAGATTAAGACCTTTTGGCCATACCTTTAACACTAATCGTAAGATTGTGCTTGTCTAAAGTGTCTTTTTGTGAGAAACCAGTAAATTTTTGATAAGTCAACCTCATTATTGTCATTTCAAGTCCTTGCCATAGTCATTCCCATCCAAACCAAGTTCTTATTTTCCGTACAGGGGTGGATGCGCCCTCCAGCTTACTGCAGAGGGGTGGATACGCCCCCTGAACCATCAATTTTGCCCTATTTGACCTTTCCAAGATTTTGTTTGACCATTCCAAGCCTTCATTCGACCGTTTAACCATTCCAAAACATCCATTTAACCTTTCTAAACATCCGTTTGACCATTTCAAGCCTCCATTTAACATTTCTAAACATCCGTTTGACCATTTCAAGCCTCCATTTAACCTTTATAAACTTTCGTTTCTCACTCACATTATTCATTTCACAATTTGGGGAACCCACTCTACCATTTTACCATCTGTGACCTAAACATTTTCATTCTCATTCAGTCATCAAAATTCATCCTTTAGTCCATTTGAACTTTCCATCTAAGTCAAGTCCCTATTTTATGACAGTTTACTATAGAAGGGAGGACCTACCCTACAGAGGGGAAAATCTGCCCCTATGTGCCCTGTAGTGCGGTGAACTTGCCTTGAAAATAGCCTTTTTAATCGTTCGTTCAGCCGTTTCAAGCACCCGTCTACTCGTTTTCATGTTTCGAGCAATTGTCCCCCCATTTCAAATGTCTTTTCATCATATTGAGTGATCATCCCCTCAATCAAGGCAATCACCCCTTCGTTTTGAGCACTTATTTACTTAATCCGAACATCCATTTTTCCCCATATTTCACCAAAAGGAAAACTTGCATACATTCCGTTGTCCGTTTCGAACCATCGTTTCCCCGTTATGATAAAAATTTCATACATTCCAAGAATCAAGCTCCCCATCCCAACATTTGTTCATCCATTTTGATCAATTGTTTACTTGTTTTGAGATTTTGTCTCCATGACCTGAGAGTCGTTCATCCATTCCAAGCAAGAGTGCTTGTTCATCCACTCTGATCATCTATTTCCCTAATCTGATTATCTAACACCCTATTCCAGTCACCTGTCTCATTTTTCTAACAAGCTGTTTACTCGCTCAGAGAGTCCAAAAGCAGTGGGGCAGACTTGCCCTATAGTGGGGCAGACCTACCCTGTAGTGGGGTAGACTTGCCCTCCAGTGGTGTGGACCTGCCCTCTAGAGGGGAAAATCTGCCCCTCTATGCCCTATAGTGGGGTGGACCTGCCCTGTAGAAGAGAAAATCTGCCCCTCTGTGACAGAAGGGGAAATCCACCCCTCTATGAGGGCAAATCCGCCCTGGAAGGGCAAGTTCGCCCCTTTACAGCAAAAAAGTTGGCAAATGGACAATAAACAGATCCAGCTTCCAAATCCGACCGGTAGAATCAATCCCATCATATTCTAATCGAAGCTTTGATCCCATCATCTGAATTTGAATCCATATCTATCATCAAATCATCCATCCCAATCATCTAGACTTCATTTTGAGGGTTTTGATTTTTATGTAGAAACTTTCAGAGGCCATAACTTTTGACTCAGATGTGGGTTTTGGCTGAAATTTTATGGGTGGTTGCGTTATGAGGCATGTGGATTCCCAATAAACCTTGAGTTGATTGGACCTCGTTTCAGCACATTTTCAAGGCCTCAAAGTTTCATCTTGACCCTTAAAATCACAATTTAGTGTTTTTTTCCAGTTTTTGAAAAATCATTTTTGTTAATAACTCAGAATGCATGTCTCAGATTTGGGATGTTAGTCGGCAATTAATCCTATCTTAGTATTGGGTATTTTTTTGGAAAAAACTCAACTCTCAAGAGTATGCCTATGAAGTTTCGTAAAATGACAAAATCTGACAATTTTTGAAAACTGTCAAATCTGGCAAAAATCTGATTGTCAACACCTTGTGTCTCTATTTAAAACCCATGAACTTGGTTTCAAATCAATACTATCATATCCTCCAATCCAATCCAAGCATTAATCCAATCCTAATATGAGTTTTAATCCCATCATCCTAATTTGAGCTTTAATCCAATCCTGATCTGAGCTTGACCTGAATCCCAACTTGAGCTTTAGTGCACCTGCATCTTCCTCCAATCCATCCTATTTATCTAGTCCCCTCCATCTTCTCAATCCATATCCATTTTGTCTCCATCATGAATCCTTATCCTCCTCTCACATGACTAATAATAGTAGTCAAGGGGAATCCTAACTACGTTGACGATGATAATGAAAGTCTTGTTGATCACAAAGAGTGTTATATAGATCCCCTTGATGCTATCATTTCTAGCAAGCTCTCTCCAATCGCCTCCCAAAATCCAACTACTCCTCAAAACTATCCCACCATGCCTTCATCCGCATATAATAACGGTCCTTATGCTACCCTTGATAAGAGCCAACATCCTCACCATCAACATATTCATCATGTCCTCCCTCTCAACCTCTATCCTACCCAAAATCCATATCCTCCTCTCCTTATCATCATCAACAATCCCAATACCTCTACCTTAATCCCACATCCCAATATGCCCATCCTAATCCAAAACTCACGAATTCCAATCATACTCTACCATCCCAATATTCCTCTTATCCTAATCCACCATTTCAATCTTCCTATCCTAATCCATCATCCATATCCTTCTATGCCAACCCACCATACATGTCTTCCTATGGTAGTTCACCACCTCAATCTTCATGTTCTAATTCAACATCCACACCTTCCTATCACAATCCCCCATCCCAATATCCTTACATTAATTCCACATCTTTCCATCCTAATCCTCCATCCATGTCCTCCTACATGAATCCTCCACCAATGTCCTTTTGTCCTAATCCATCATCGTCTTCCTACTATTACTCACCATTCCAGTCTTCCCAACCTAATCCAACATCTTCATTCTCCTACATCACTCCCCCTTTCACCACATTATATCTTAATCCTCCATCTAATCATAACTCCCCTAGTCCTCCTACCACTCCTAGTACTCCATCTAATCCCATTCATTCCTCTAATCCTAATCCCAATCTACCCATGCACTTATCTAATACTCCAATCCCTAACCCTAATCCTCCATCTCCTCCTAATCCTAATCTACCCATTCACTCATCTAATCCTCCAATCCCTAACCCTAATCCTCCATCTCCTCCTAGTCCTCCATCCAATCCCATCCACTTATCTAATCATAATCCTCCATCTCCTCCTAGTTCTACATCTACCCCTAATCCACCCATCCACTCATCTAATCCTCCAATGCCTAACCCTAATCCTCCATCTCCTCCTAGTCCTCCATCCAATCCCATCCCCACGTCTAATCCTAATCCACCAATCCCTAATCCTAGTGCTTCATCCATTCCCATCACCCTACCTAATCCTACATCCCTTCCAAAGGTCACCCAAGGACTCATGACAGAAGAGACACAATACCCTCCCACTCTATTATGTATCGTCACTAGTGATGAGGCCCTCCTCCATCCTACACCTATCCCTCCCATTACCATTCCTAACACCATCCAAATGGTTGAGCCGGTAAAACCCATTGAATCCATTGAATCCCCATCTTCTACTACTAGATCCACCCAATCCATTGAAGACATCCAATCCCCTCCTCCTCATCCTAATATTCACAAAATTCAATCCCATGACCTTCATGAATCCTGCACCCTCCTATCTCCCCCAATTGAGGAGTCCCTCCAACACTCTCCCATCATCATACATCCACACAAGATGAGTCATGCCAAGAGCTTGATCCAAAGCATACAAGCATATTCCCTCCTTCAAATCAAGATCCTTCCATCCCATCTACTCCATCTCAAGAACATAGTCTTCCGTCCATTTCATCTCATGATCCATATCCTCAACCAAGTCATGATTCTATCCTCCCATCCACCCCGTATCAAGATCACACTAGCTCATCCACTCCCTCCCATGATCCCCTTTGCATTCAAGATCTAATCACTCCATCTCATGAGCCCTTATCATACAATGCCCTAAATCTAGATCCTATCATACTCCCTAATTCCTCTCTCGATCCCTTATCACCTCCTCCTCCCAATTAGGATGCTGCTCTCCCCTCATCTCCATCGCATGATCCTCCATTGCTGCTTGCCATCCCAACACAACTTTTTTATCACCTCATTAACATTATATGTGTCCATGGTGGTCTTTTTGTGGAATAAAAATAAAGTATATGCACCACCCATCCCCCTTTACCTAATAATGGACTCGCATCATGCTTCCAAAAGAATAAGCATCCTACCCTAGATCATATGCTCAAGAAAATGAACTATCAAGGAAAAGGTTTAGGCCTTCATGAGAAAGGTACTTTAGAGCCCATCCAAGTCAAAGAACACCCAGACACACATGGTCTTGGATATATCTCCCAAAACTCACACTCCAAATATGTTGGTACAACCTCTGTACATCCTAAACGATCTTCTTCTAAAGGCACAAGAGGCACTACCCATCATTCTACCAAGTCATTTGCCGACATCCCCCCTCCTCCATCATATTACCTCAAAACAACCATCCATCTTCCTCCCTCATCCTCTAAATCCATTTTGGGTCCTTATGTCCCTCCATCCATCATTGCTCATCCTCCATCTACTATGGGTTCTTATATCCCTCCATCAAACCCCACACATCCTCCATATACACAATCTATTTTGGGTCCTTATATCCCAAAATCACCCCCTCCATCTTATCCTATTCATTCTTTTATTCATCCAACCCCTATCCCTCATACACAACATAAAAATACTACCTTCATAACTCCTAATCAGGATCAACAAAGGTACCCCTCCATGCATGCTCTCTTGCATCCTCCATCCACACCTCCTTGTCAAATGCCTACTTCTATCACTCCATCCCATCATCTCCACATCATCCATCTCCCCATATCCATCCCCTTGCTACTAAAAGAACTTTGGATGCCAAAGAAAAAGTGTATAAATCCAAACATCTACATGAATCTAAAGCTCCTCATGTCCCCTTCAAAAGACATGTTGAAGAACAAAAAAATCAAGTCCAAAATCCAAATCAATCCAAATGGCCATAAAGGCCCACTAAAGCACAAATAAAAACCATTTGGATTCCCAAGAGAAAAGAGGCCATTCCTTCAAATGAGAAAACCCTAAAGACATCCAAAGTTGCTTATTCCAAAGTTAATCCTCCATCTCCTAAATCTGTTTTGGGCCCTTATGTCCCAAAATTCACTATCCCAATGCCTCCAGTATCGCCAAATTCTCCATCCATCAACCCTCCTCTCATTTCAAATCCACCACATGTACCAATGTTGGTCTTGAACACCTTCCAAAACCCCATCCAATCCCTTTGATTCATCCTCTTGCATAATCCATTTCTCCTAATAAGGTTGTACCAACATCCAATGGTCACTTTACACATGGGCTCTTATTACCTCATATGAAACTTGATGCTTGAGTCCTTCATCCATCATATGTCTTCTGAATCCATATCCTCATCCATCTCCATCCATCTTTCTATCCCACAATTCCCAAAAATAAAAAAATACAAAAAAATCAAAAAATAAAATAAAAAATAAAAATAAAAAAAAAAGAAAGAAAGAAAGAAAGAAAAAATAAAATAGTAAAGAGAAAATCATTTGTCCAATGGTGAAAACTTGGCAAAAAAACGCCTTGGATACGTACCATGATGAAAACTTGGCAAACAAGCGTCATGCATAAATCCTCCATTTGGTCTACTTCCAAGAGTGGGGGCAACATCCACCTACACATTCCTTTCCTCCATCTCCTACATCTTCCTATCTTACCCATCCTATCATATCCCATTTATCCCAATCCCTCCATATTCCTTGTGATCTTGATAAAGACAGGGGAAAACCTATATACATTCTTTGGACATCTCTTGGCATACATTCCCTTCATCCATACACTATCATATTCCTTATCCACCTCTCTCTATCTTCCATTGTACCTGCATCATATCAACCTCTCTCTATCTTCCATTGTCCATGCATCCTATCCACCTCTATCTATCTTCCATTGCCCATCAGACTCCCTTATCCACCCATCCTGCTATCCCTCTTGCCTTTTCATGCATGACACATATAGAGTGGGGGCATCTCCTTATTTGTGACAGAGTCCTTGGATACATCATCCATCCATCCCTCCAAGTAATCCTTTCCATCTCCCCATCCCTTTATCCATCTGAGAGACCCCTTCCATCTCCCCATCCTTATCTTCCTATCTCTCCATCAGTCCTATAAAATCCTTCTCATCCTCATCTCCCCCATCCGTTTTTTTCCGTCCAATCATTCCATCCACACATCTTCCCAACTTTGATTCCCTCTATCCGCCTATCCTCACATCTTCCTATCTCCCCATCTTTATCAATCCATCAATTTATCTCTATTTTCCTCCTATCTCATAATCCCTTTTCATTGGTATCCCACTATAGGCTACCCCCATGCAATCCAATGCTATTCACATCATTATCATCCCTCCTATATTTTATCACATCTTTCTAATATCCTCTCAATCTTCATCATTCATCTATCTGTCGTTTCTTCCTCCGAATTCATCTTTTGATAATTTGGATAACTATCCCATCCATGAGCTTCACATCATCCACATCCTACACATATCAAACATCCCATCCACTCGACCTATCCTAGCTCATCATATCGACTCCATCCTTTTATCCATTTATTATGGTCATCTCATCATCCCTTATCCATTTTCTGTCGTTGGTATTTTGTCGAACTAAGTTGCCCCTGCGCTTTCATGTAGGCAAGGTCAATCATTTGATCCACCCTTGTGGCTTTGTTTTTTGTCTATTTTGTCATTCTCCATCGTTTGTCTTTGGCCTTGTATCGAACTACATTGCCACTGCGCTTTCACATAGGCAAGGCTCAATCGTTTTGTCTGCCCCTAGGATATTTGTCTGGTCTGCATCCTCCATCGTGCTCTCCATTATCCTCTTTGCACTTTTATCCATGGTCTTTTATCAAACTACGAGGGCTCTACGCTTTCACGTAGGCAAGGCTAATCTTTGATCGGCCCCCGGGCCCCTAAGTCATTAGGGTGTTTTGGTCTTGTGTTAGTCTCACATCGTGTATCGTATCATCAAGTATGCTCTTATCTAGCTGGCCCTTCACAAACAAGATCCACTTGTATCATCAGATCCAATCGGTTTTGAATATCCTACATCATATCGATATTTTATTTTAGTATCCATCATCGGTCTCAACATGATGCATCCTTCCTACCAGAACACATCAACCCCATCCATCCTTTTGATCCTATGGCAAAAAATGTTTGAAATTGATTCTGATATTTTGATGCTTTTGGATTTTGTTTATCATTTGAGTTCCCTATCATCACTTGTCATGGCCGCCTTGATCCATCATATCATGGTGTACTTTGAATAGTAAACATAGGGGTGTATCTTGATCTTTTATCTATTTCTATCTTCTTGGTTGTCCCACGTAGTACCCACCAAGACCCCTATGGTCTTGCGTTTCGCTGGGACATCCTTATGTGATTGTGGTTATCCCAATACCTAGCCTGACCAAATTCATCGTGACTTTGGGGTGTTAGGATAGCCTTCTTGTTTGTTGTGTTTTTGTATGCATTAGACACTAATCCGCCTTGGCTCCACATACCATGGTATCTAGTGTCTTATGCTATAGCAAAAATCCGTGCTTCGAAAATGGAAAATTGCTTCTTCCATTGCATTGCATCTTTACCTCCATCATAATTCCTTTTAACCATCTCACATCTCCATCCAATCATAACCCATTAAATCTAGAACAAATCATCTAATCACATCCTAAGTCTTGTCCATAGCCTTGTTACAAGCCTTGATCCAATCATCCTCATCATCGGGATGTATCCTTCCCTATCCTTTGGTGTTGTTTTGGGATGTATCCTTACCTCATCAACAACCCTTTTTATCGAGATGTATCCTTCCCTATCCTCGTGTTGTTTTGGGATGTATCCCTCCCTATCCTTTTGTGTTTTCTTGGAAAATATCATTCCTTCAACGGTAACACCATCCATCATCAACCCATTTTGGCTTATAGCTTGACTGGGGAAACATCACCTCTTGTCCTAAAATCTATTTGTGCTTCTCATCATCTCATATCGCTTGTCATCCTCCCTTATCCATCACTTTGCATCATCTTCCGCATCTCCCCTTTCATCATCTCATCCATTTCAAGAGAACACCTGTGTTCTCTTGAACCCGCATGTCCTCTCGAGGGGGCATCCTTCATCCCTAACCTTCATCTTCACCCCCATCATCTTTCTTCCCAATCAATCCTTTGATGACTGGGACATCTTTCCCAATCTGACCATATTCTTCTGGGTTCTATGTTTTAATATTCTTTGAAATGATGCTACTACATAACACCATATGAAAGAGGGGAAAAATGTAGACATCCAAATTTCGACGCTTACATTTGTCCAAATTTATCCCTTTTTGTCTAAATATCCTCTCATTTGCATTAATTAAGTAATATCGCTATTATTTAATTAATATCCTTAAGTTCTTCTAATCCTTAAGGTATCTAGTTAATTACTCCTTCTCCCATTTTCCTCAAATGAATTAAATAAATATGACATTTATTTAATTCCTCACATATCACATCTTTTTCTTAATCTTAACCCACCTCCTAATCTCTTCACTAGGGATGTGCACATACCTAATCCTTGATTGGGATGTGCACATACCTAATCCTTAATTAGGATGTGTCACATCCTCCAAATTTTGCAAGTTGGCTTCTAATCCTTATTAACCACTAATTATCTTCTAATTATTGATCAGTTAAGCCTAATCAATACCTTGGTCAACTCTCCCCATCCCCCAAGGAATTTTTAATTCCTTTTTATTCACCCAAGGCTCCTCTCTTCCCCATGTGAATTTTTAATTCACAATTATCCTTCCAAGACTTTCCTCTTTCCCATGCAAGTTCTAGAACCTTTGACTTGTCACATCACTCACATGTGCCAAGGTATTCTAGAATCTTTGACTTGTCACATCAAGTAACATGCAGGTGAATCCTACATTTTTAAGGACCTTGTTTTATCTAAGGTACTTTCCACCTCTCCTTTTGGAACCTTCTCTTATCCACAAGATTCCCCAATCATGTAAATTTTTAATTCACTTTTATTCATCCAAGATTCTCCTCTTCCCTATGCGATCATTGAGAGGTCACATCATCCCTTTTCCAAGGTACTTGTCTTTCATCCACATCATGTACCTTCATTCCACCTCACTTCCACATCATCTCATCTTAGGCCATCTCACATTTCACATGCCAAGATGTGAGGGCTTTTGAGTCCTCAACTCACCATAACCCTCCATCTTGGCCTTGTTGGTTTAATCTCAACCATTGAATTATCTAGATAATTCAAATTCCTTTATAAATACCCCCTCTTTTCTCTCATTTAGGAACCTCATGCATTTGATACCAAACTCTTGCCATTTTGTCATTTACAACACTTAGCCATTTTCAGCCTTATGCTACCAAATTTCTCACTCAATTTGCAAGCATCATACTAGCCATTTAACCAAACCATTTAGCCATTAGCACTTGCATTTATCACATTTCTCATCTTGCATACACCATTTCCATAGCCATCCAAGGAGCATACAAATTTTCAAACATCAAAGGCCAACCAAGGAATTTACAGCACAAAGGTATAATCATTTGCAATCTTTGTTTTATTTACCTTTCTTTGTGTTATCAATCCTTAGGCTAATCTTGAGGTGTATCTTTTATGTTCTTCCATTAGTGCATAATAGTTGTTTAGCATTTTAGAATAGGATAGACATTTAAGGGATTGCAACTATCAACCGGGTAAATGTCAAAGGTAATTCTGGTAAGACTCCTTTTGAGCTGTGGTTTGGTTATAAGCCTACTATGAAATATTTCAAAATATTTGGAATTGGATGTTATATCAAAAGAGATGAAGATATTGGAAAGTTTTATGCTAGGAGTGATGAAGGAATATTTTTGGGTTACTCTACTAAGAGCAAATCCTATCAATGCTACAATAGAAGATCGAAGAAACTGATTGAAAGTGCAAATGTCAGAGTTGATGAGGATACTGACAGATCATCTAGATATTAAGGATATGATTCAGATGACCGACATGATAGTGTTGAGAAAGGAAAAAATACTCAGACACAAAGTCAAGTTCAAATTGTTCCGGTGAATCAAGAGAATCATGAAGAGAAGCTAGTGGAAGTGCAAAAGAAAGAACAAAAGAACTAGAAGTTTGAGAGAATCCAAAAGTCCTAAGGTACGTAAAGCTAAATAATTTTGACAATCAGATTATAGGAGACAAAGGTGTGCAAACTAGAAGAAGAATTGCAGAAGAGTATTGTTTGATTTCCAAGATTGGGCCTAACAATGTCAATGAAACATGTAAAGATGAATATTGGATGGAAGCAATGAAAGAAGAATTGATGCAAATAGAGAAAAATGATACATGGATTCTTGTTCACAGACCTTAGAATAAAAATGTGATTGGAACCAAATGGGTATTTTAGAATAAGCTAAATGAACAAGGTGAAGTGGTCAGAAATAAAGCAAGACTGGTATGTAAAGGGTACTCACAGATGGAAGGTATTGATTTTGAAGAAACCTTTGCCCTTGTTGCTAGAATTGAAGCTGTAAGGTTGTTTCTTGCTTATGCTGCTTTCAAGAGCTACAAAGTCTATCAAATGGATGTAAAGTCAAAATTTCTGAATGGTGAATTAGAAGAAGAAGTTTATGTCGAGCAACCGGATGGATTTCAACCGATTGATGAAAAAGACATGGTTTGCCGATTGAAGAAAGCACTGTATGGACTTAAGCAAGCTCCTAAAGCCTAGTATGCTATATTGGATAAATACTTGTTAAAGCTTGGATTCAATAAAGGTACTGCTAACAACAATTTGTATTTCAAGATGGATTAGGATAAAGAGTTGATTATTGAAGTCTTTGTTGATGACATTATTTTTGAAGGTGATGATGACTTATGCATGAAGTTTGCTGATGAAATGAAAAGTGAGTTTGATATTTCAATGATTGGAGAGTTGAAATTCTTTTTAGGATTGTAAATTACTCAATTAGATGATGGATTCTTTATATCTTAGTCTAAGTATGTAAGAGAGCTAATGAAAATTTTTGGCATGAAAGACTCAAAGCCTGTAGGTACACCCATGGTAATCGGATGCAAGCTAACACAAAATAATGATTCTCCTAAGGCTAATCAAACAAGGTACATGTCAATGATTGGTGGATTGCTCTATTTGACTTAGACCAGACCAGACATCATGAATGTTGTGTGCATGGTTGCTAGATATCAAGCTGATCCAAAGAAATCACATGTGACTGCAATAAATAGAATTTTTAGATGCTTGAAAGGGATAGTTGATTTTGGCCTATGGAATCTTAAGGATGATGATCTAACTTTGAATGCCTTTACAAATGTAGATTGGGAAGGAGATGTGGATGATAGAAAAAGTACTAGTGGTGGTGCATTCTTCTTGGGGAAGAAGTTGGTATCTTGGCTAAGTATAAAGCATAATTCCATTTCCTTATCTATTGTTGAGGAAAAATATATTGCTGCTGCAAACAATTGCACTCAAGTAATATGGATGAAACAAATGCTGAGAGATATCAGAATTGAGTATGATGATCCTATTTCTATATTTTGTGATAGATCAAGTGCCATAAAAATTTATAAGAATTTGGTGCTATATTCAAAGACAAAACATATATCTATCAAGTATCACTTTTTGAGAGACAAAGTGAGTGTTGTCAAATAGATTGCACCCGAATGCTCGAATGTTGAAATTCAACAATCTGTTGAATCATGGGAACTAATTCCAGGTTGTGGGTATCCTATAAGGAATTAGACCTCCAGATTCTAGGCTGGTTCCTATTTGATTTTATGGTTAATAACTGAGTAATTTGCTGGAAAAGGGAAAAAGACTAAATCTAAATTCTAAGATGTAAAAATTTAACTGTGGTGATGCACCTAATTGGAAATTTAAGACAACATATTTAATTCGCAACTGATTCTTCATGAGCCTATTTTCACAACTCAGATCGAACAACTAAACTGCATAAATGATTCACAAAAAGGCTAGATAAATCATTCTTTATGAAGGAAAAAATACTTTCACAACTTAAAGAAATGAATATATTATGAGCACAATTTATGACCTGCAACTAAGAACGTTTTTTTTGTGCACATGCATTCATGAATGTGACAGAAATTTAAAGGTTTCGATATGAAACACAATAAATTTGCATCTAGAAGACACAACACTTGAATCTAAGAAGGCTAATACTTGACTCACAATAATAACAAAAGGAAAAAATCTACAAAATATACACTAACATAACCTGTAAACCTGCTACTGTATTAATTTGAAATAATGTCGAGTTACAAATAATTCGCTTTGCAGAAAGCAAAGGAGAAAAACCAAAACTAGGAAAAAACAACTAAGTTTTTCCAATATATACAAAAGGCCTTCAAAAAGGCATGGAAAAGGAACTGAAAGTCAATTTCAGTGAGAAGATGATAACTCCAAGGCAATTTACGAGCAAGAGCAAAAAATCCTGAAAAAGAGGCTCAAACCCATGCAAAAATGAGTGCATGATGGTCCAAACTCGCTGTCAAGTCATAACTGAAACATGTAGCACTCCAACTGAACTCCAAATCCCTCAAAAGGTGGGCCCAAGCATGCAAAAACCACCTTGTTTGTGTCAATATGCCCATGCCTAACTGAAACTCCATCTTTGCTTAATACTTTATTCTTGCACTAAAAATAGTTAAAATAATTAAATGATTTATACTTTATCATTTAATTATTTTACTTTACAATATTTAATGCAAGCCATAAAAATAAAGATTTATAGCAAATAGAAACTTGACTTTACAAAATCACGGGCCCATGCAAAAAACCAAAATCCGCCACCATAATAGCATATATCTCAAGGTATATATTAATGACCACCATTTAAGCATTGTTGAAAGGCCGACTTAAACATATGTTAGGTTTGTTGACCTAAAGATAATGTTAAGGTAAAGATTCGAATGGTGATCATTAAGAATAAAGTTAAAAACACTATTCACTTAAAATAGTGTAACAAAAGCACCGAAACCCTAATCTTATCTCCATTTTGCACTTGACAATTTTGTTGAAGAAGCTTCATGAAGAAGCTCTTCTTGAGAAAATAGCGCCACCATGTTTGAGATAGGGTTTCTGGTTTGAAGCTTTGATTCTTCAGCAATCTTCTCCAAAATGGCCGAAGCTTCCTTCTGTGATAAAGGTAAGTAATTTTATAGTCCTCTGTGGCTTTCTTTTGTGTATTGAAAACAAAAATAATGGCCAGAAGGCCGCGACTTCCAAGAGTTCATTTTCTGATTTCTTTGTTTCCTATTTCCTCCGTGCTCTATCTATGCTCTTCTGGCCACCATGGTTTGAACTCGGTCCATGTATTTGGTAACTCTGTGAGTGCTTGGCCACCATTACTTAGTCTTCGATGGGAATTTCATGGTGAGTTCCTTTGTTTTCTGTATGCAAATATATTTTTTTCAAATAAAATCCAGTCATACTTCAAAGAATCTGGGTGTTTGCTTGATTTCTTTTCGTTTGACAGGCTGTGAATCTATTATGGCCGCCATTTAAAGAAATAATGGCATGAGCTTCTATTGAATTTTTAGACCATCTCTTCTCCACTAGGCATTTTACAACGTTTCTGGGCTTGACCCAAGAGATTATTTATATATTTTAACAGTTCTAAAGCAAAAAGCTCGTATGGGTATTTGATAATTTTGAAGAAAACACCTCTACTTTGTAATCTCTGTTGGAAGCCAACGTGTCCACTGCGATATGGGTAAATTTGAGTTTCAGATAAAACCTCCATATAGATATTCTACTTTCTCCTGTGGTTTTCTCATGAAACCCTCACATGGGTATCTGATATTATGAATAAAAAACAAGCATCTCTGTTATTTTTCTCTGAATCTCCGTAGCCACCCTGATGGATAAGTTATTTAACAAATAATCATTTTGTTCTTCAGGAACAATCTACTCCAAAAAGAACAAACAACCTCTGTATGGACACAGATATCCAACCATGAATGGAAAAAAGACTTTATACTTTTCTGAATTATGGGTATTCTACAACCTGATAGAATAAAATGATCTGGGCCATGGCATGATCCTTATTTTATTTTCTGAAAGCACTTGTGAATCATTTAGATCTGAAAGTATCATTTTGTCTTAATAGAAGAAACCCAGAAGGGTTATGAAACTCCTTGAATGATGCTTTCTCATTTGCTCATTTGATTAAGGCAGATGTTGTGAATGTATATGTTCTATTTTTTCCTTTTGGCACTGCTACTTGAAATCAAACAAACAGAAATGTATATTGTTCCTAACAAATTATCTACCAAAATGTACCTTGAATGATGCTTAATATTTTTCTCATTTGATGAAGGCATTAAGCTCGAAACATTATCCCTTTGATATATGGCTTTGGCTGTCCTTGATAAAATAACAATATACTTACCTTTGCCATTTTGTTGATCCAAGTTTGAAAATCACTGTGATAGATGTTTGTTCAACAAGTTCACATTTGATAATAATGCTACTTTAAACACAACTCTGAAACACAAAAATCCTGTTTGAAATGTGATCATCCTCTATGCTTTCTTTGGAAAAGCTACATTAAGCTCATTTTGCAAGGTATCCTCTTATTTTCAGCAGCTTCCTTGATGACTGTTATGAAATTTGATAACTCTCAAGTGTAAAGAAGAGAGCGTGTCCTTCTTGATATGCCGGGCTCAACCCTTGTGGGAGCCCGTTTTACTCCACATATCTGATAAAATGATCATGAACAAAATGGACCTATTCCTGCACAATGAACAAACATGTTAGCAAAATAAAAGAAGCTGAAAGCTTCCTCTTTTCTTTAT
Organism: Sequoiadendron giganteum; assembly: GCA_007115665.2. Lineage (NCBI taxonomy): Eukaryota > Viridiplantae > Streptophyta > Pinopsida > Cupressales > Cupressaceae > Sequoiadendron > Sequoiadendron giganteum. Next base: position 329,175,512 of record CM021102.1, read on the forward strand.
GCTCTTTAAATTTTGAAATCATCTATTGGATGCCTGATCAGAATGTATACTATATTTTTGTTGGTAGCGTAGGCATATGATAGGATTTGATTCGCATTGCTCTAACCACACTTCCATCAACTTGCAGGTACACTGGGGCTGGGGCTGGAGCTGGAGTTGGAGTTATCGTCGCAACTAAAGACCTCAACTTGTCAATGATTCGTCATTCCAGGAAATGAGGAATCACTTTCTACCCTATGCTTTCTTTATTTTCAGTTGTATAGCTTACCTTTCTTCATGCACCCTTTATTTGATTGTAAAAATAAAATTAAGTTACTCCCATGGCTTGTGTGGGATTCTGGTTTATACATTATGAATAAAACAACAAACATTATGCAAACTTATGATATCATTTGAAATGTTTTTTTGCATAATATCACTGAAATTTACACTATAATGAAACAATGCACAATATGAGTACTTTAGCAGAAATTTTTGAACAAATTGTGTACCTTGGCTTGAATTTATAATTCAGCTCTACCTGTTTGAGTTGGTAGTGAAAAATAGGTAACAGTGAGTGATAAAGAAGTTGAACTGGAGTATGAGCCCACTAAGGAACAAATTGCAGTCATCTTTACTAAACTGTTGCCTAAGGATACTTTTGAGTATCTCAGAGGCAAGTCAGGGGTGATTTCCCCTCCTAATCTGAACTAAGATGCAAGTCTTTACATCAATCCGTGCACTTACAGTTAGATCTTATTTCAGATTGATGTTATGGTGGCTGCTACTCAAGGGGAGTAGTCCGATGATTTAGATATGTGGTTAAGAGCTTGTGTATCTTTTCCATTGATGTCAAAGGGGGAGAAGAGCAATGTGAAAAACCTTAGGGGAAAAGAGAAAAACAAAAAGGGGAGAAGAGTAATGTAAGGGGGAGAAGAACAATATGAGGAGACTATTGGAGAAGAGCTAGTTGTGTTGATGGTATTTTTCACATCATGTGTTGCCATCAATTCCAGGGGAGATTGTTGGATGTTGTGGTTGTGTTGCTGATATGTGGTTGTCATTGATGCCAACACTATTAGCATTAATGTCTTAAAGGTTGTATATGTCGAGGATATTGAGAAAATTAGAATAAATATGTTGCAGATAGTCTGTGAAGCTGTGAAGATCAGAGAGGTGGAAAGTTTTGTATGTTGATATTTAGAAGTCACACATTAAATGGTTTGTTGTTGAGCCTATCTAGTATATCCTCCAGAATTTTTAGAAGTGCGCATCAAGATTGGAATGAGTTTTTGAGTTTCTGTGTTCCTACAGTTATTTTGTTACTGTAGCTGGTGTTCTAGAAGAAGAGAATGTAATTATGGTGAATTTAATTATTGCGTATGCTCCTGAGGTGTTCATTGATGTTTCTTGATCATACTCTATCATTATGGTACATCCGTGTTGATTGGTGTGCTTGTGATCAAAGATTTTTCTTTTGCATGTTCGAGTTTTCATGTTCTTGGCAGACATGATGGTGGTAGCGTGTTGCAGATCCTTGTGGATTAATTTTTGAATGCTTGGCATGTTCGATGATGTTGATTTAGGTCTTCATTATGCTATGACTGAATTAGGTTGGTGCGCATTGATATTTGTTCATGAACTGGGCCGACAATTTATATTCATCTATTATTTATTTTTGGCTGACAGAGTTGTTGATGTAAATTTATGAAGCGGATATATAAGAGCAATTGTTTTCTTCATTTAGAGAGAATGTATGCAAAGTATATGTGAGATATGTGTGAATAAAGATCAGATCATTCAAATGCAGAGCAGAGTGTGAAGAAGTTTAAGTGAAGTGTGAAGAAGTATTTATGTGCCTAACCAGAACTATCATCAGGCTTTTGAAGAAGCTAATTTCTTAGTTCAACCTCATTAGATGGATTTAATCTGATTGTCTTATGTAAGGTAGTGAGACTTCCCTTTGACTAGTGAGCTCTAGGCAGTGTGCCTGAATGCATGTGCATTCCTTATTCATTTCTTTTATACTTTTAACAAGGTATAAATTATGGATTAACCTCCACCGTGGTTTTTCACCTAACGGGGTTTCCACACAAAAATCTTGGTGTCATGTGTGTTTCTAATGTGTTGTTGATTCATGCTTTTACTGTTAATTATCAGATATGAGATTAAAGGTTAATAAGGTTAAATAAGTTTCAATTATGTAACAACTGATTCACCCCCCCTCTCAGTTGTCTATCCTTGTTTGCCAACAGGTTAATCCCTTAAGGCTGATCAAAGCAAGTATAGATCTATGATTAGTGGACTACTATATATAAATACTACTTGACCAAATATCATGCACGCAGTTTGTCTTGTGGCTAGATTTAAAGAAGAACCCAAAGATTCACATGTTACAACAATGAAGAGGATATTAAGATATTTAAAGGGCACTCCATATTATGGCTTATGGTATCTGAAGGCTATCGATTTCACCTTAAGTGCTTACATAGATGTAGATTGGGCTAGTTGTGTTGATGAAAGAAAAAGTACAAGTGTTGGTGCATGGATGTAGATTAATATCATGGCTAAGCAAGAAACAAGATTCAGTTCCATTATCTAATGTAGAAGATGAGTACATTGCAGCAACATCTTGTTGCACATAAGTGTTGTGGATGAGAAAAAATTAAAAGATATCAGAGTGGTGTATGATGAGCCTATTTCTATCTTTTTTGACAATAAAAGTGCAACAAACATTTCAAAGAATCCAATGATGCATTCAAGGAAAAAACATATTTCAATCATATGCCACTTTCTAAGAGAGAAGGTTGTGGAGAATGAAGTGAAACTTGAATATGTGCCTACAAAGGATCATATTGCCAATATATTCACTAAGGCTCTTCCTAAGGACACTTTTGAGTATTTCTGAGAGAAGTTGGGGGTTATTGAACCTCCTTTGAACTAGATGCATAAGGTGATGCATCAATCTAATGGATCTCAAGATCTATTGTTTATTCTGGATTGATGTTGGTGGCTGCCTCTTAGGGGGAGTAGGTAGTGGTATTGCAAATTGTTGCAATTAGTGGCGTGTAATGTCAAAGGGGGAGAATAATACAATTTTTTTTATCCTTTTCCATTGATGTCAAAGGGGGAGAGAGAGTCATGTGAAAAAAGGAACAAGTTGTTAGGGAGAGAAAGAAACATGTGAAAAAGTCTATCTATAAAGGGGAAGAGAAACTCAGTTGAAGAGAGTCATGTAAGGGGAGAGTAAGTAAAGGGAAAAATTAAAAGAAATATGTATGTTCAGAGTCGTTGTGTCTTTGATGTTTTTTCACATCATGTATTTCCATTAATGAAAAATGGGGAGATTGTTAAAAGCATGTGCAAATTGGTGTTGTTATTGATGTCAACAATTTTGTGTTGTCATCGGTGTTAACTGTATGTGTTGAGGGAGATTGGTGTTGAAGATGAACAGTTGGTGTTGTCTATGCTTTTATTTGTTGCATTATGGTGTTAACCTCTGGTTCTTCTTTGATAAGCTTCTATATATGGATGTATTAGTGGATATGTCTCTGGTGCTTGTTTTCTAAGTGCTTTTAAGAAAATTTGATAAAAAGAGGAAATAGTGTGTTGCAGTGTTGTTTTTGGTAATAGAGTTGTGTTCTGGTTTTTCTCCAAATTTCTTCTAGGTTGAAGATCTGCCTATGTGATTTGGATATGTTGGTGAAAGGTGTTTAGAGGTGTTATATTCAAGAGATGGTGTGTTGTATTGATGTACAATGGAAGTTGTGTTCACTAGTGTGTGATTGTGCATTGCAGAGTTGTTTAGGAGAAATTGTTTTGCTCCATGTTTCTTCACAGTTGTGTTTTAGGTCTTGTCATTTTGAAGGTGTGTTTATGGTGTTGGTAGTTTACCTCAGTCAAGAGGATTTGAGGTTTGGGGCTTCAGAAGATAGTTTTTCAAGTAATAATGTATGTTAGAGTTGTGTGAGTGTATTAGGTTTGTACATTCTTTAGGTGGAATTAGGTGGAAGTTGTAGCGAAGGAATTTGTTGGATTTTAGGGTGTTTGAGGAATATTCTAGATCATGTTCAAGTGTGGAGTGTGGTTCACAAGTTATCCTTGGGTTTGAGGAAGCATGTACTTGAAATTTTAATGGTGTTTTCACGGGTAACAACTGACCTCGTGTTTACACTACATGTGAAGGATAAATATTGTTTAAGAAAGCATTTGGTTGGGTAGTGTTGTTGATTTGGGTCCTAATTAAGTTTTGATATGGTCCACATTTACTTCTATCCGCCACGAAAGTGTTTTGGCATTGACCTAATTTGAATTTGCATGTTTGAGGTGCATAACCGACCTTGGAGAAAGGTTTCAAGGTTGAAGTAGATATAAATACATATGAGTTGAGTTGTTGAGGGATGAAGTGTGCAAAGTGTGTGATGCAAATTACAGAGTTGCAAGGTGCGAAATTGTGAAGTGCGGTGCGAGCTTTCAAGTGATGCATTACTGGATGCAATGAGAAGAAGGTGTTTGCAATCATTCAAATAGATTGCAAAGGTGTTGGAGCTATTGTGGTGGATTCTTTGTTGCATTGAGATCATGTTCTATATGTAACATTTCTTCTCTATCTTCTTTTTCTTTTTTGACAGTGAGCCTTGGCTATCAGCCTTTTAGGGCAGTGTGCCCCTTTTGGTAGTGAGCCTTTGTAACCGATTTTGCAAAAAAATATATTGTGAGCTAATCCTCACCATGATTTTTCCCTCCTTGGGTTTTCCACGTAAATCTGGTGTTCTCTTGTGCATGGTGTTAAAGTTGTTTCATTTTTTGTTATTTTCTTTTCATGTTAACAAATTAAGGGTTTAACTTATGAATATGGATCTGAATGTTAATGAGGGTTTTTGAAGGGTTAAGGTACAACTGATTCACCCCCCCTCTCAGTTGTCTTGTTCATTCAATAATATTCATTCTTGAATTTTTTGAAGGAATACTATCTCAAACCCTCTCCCTCTCAAAATTTGAAATGGTTGGATTTGATTGATTTATGCATTTCTTGAGCTTGGGATTGGATTGTAAGGAAATGAATTCAAGGTGTGATTGATTGATATATGCATTGCTTTCTCAAATTGGAATGAATTGAAGAAAATTAGTATTCTTGTGAGCTTCAAACTTAAGGTATTTTCCTTATTTTTGAGCTCCCTTGATTCATGTTTTCCTTTCTCATTCTTTATGGTAGCATATGTCCTTTATTGTAGAGTGAATTTCTTGCATTTTTATTGAATTGAATCATTTTTTGGATTTTTTTTTAAATTTTTAAGCCATGGCTATGGAAAAATTTCTAAAAATTTAGGAAATTTAAATTTGATTACAAAATAGTGTAGCTATGCATCTTGGAACCAAAAGGGCAGCTTTATATTTTTTGATTTTTCAATTATTTAAAAATTAGAATTTTGAGCATTCATCAATGGTGGTTTAAATTTTTTTATGGTTTTAGATTAAAAAATATTTTTCAGATTTTTCAAATTGGGACTGATTTATGAGGAATTGAAATGAGGGAAAGAAATACTCCTTATTTTTTTCATCTAGATTATTTTGGGACTATTTCCAAATTTTACCATCCCACTTTTGTGTTTTAATTTTTTTGCCACACACGAATGGAAATTTGGTGCATGAGGAACCTAGGATTGAGGTATAAAGTAGGAAGGAGTGGATTTCAACATTGTCCCAAGTTTGGAAGAGATTTCGTTGGCTACAACGAGTGATAGTTACTTAATTAATTGATAATTAAATAAATTCATTGGGTAATAAATTAACCAGGATGTAAGACATTGACTTACTTAGAGTGCTTACATAGGCTTAGTATGCATATGTCAAGGACATGCCACACTTAGGTAGAGTGGTGGATGTCACTTGGGTACTTACCTTGCCTTGGGATGGTGATTCATACTTGGTTTTGCAAAGATATTCCTTTGTGTTGTTGTGATGACACTCATTTTCTTCGTCTAGGACCCTCATCCATTATGTCATTAGGTTATATATAATGTGTGAATTGTCTTTGGCCATGTATATAATTAGGAAAGACCTTGATTCTGATGTGTTCATTCTTGTTTTATATGCACAATGTTTGGTGTATGTGTAACCTTTACTCCCTTGTTTTCTATGTGTGTTTATTTCCGTTGTGACCATATCCTAGCATGATGGGGTGGACCTATAGGTACCACATGGTTGGGTGGTGGGGAACCACTATCAGGGTCTAGCAAATCCATTGGTGTGGCTCAAGATCATGCTTGGATTTGGAAAACACTCCTCATTTGATTGATTATCTCATTTGTTATAAAGTTGCAAGATGTATATTTTAGTTCCCATATCTAATTATAATGTTAATTATTAGAACCTCCTAATTGTAAGGATTGTAAACCACCCACATAAGTGGTGATGATGTAATTATTGTTTTTTATTGTGTTTCAATGTTCATGTCAAGCAAACATATCATTTTACATTATTTTCATCATTATTATTATGTTGGTTAAAATAAAATTAGTGAATCTTTGGATTTGTATTTAAAATGAATGTAATGTGATAAAGAATATTCAATTTTGATATCACTAGAATGCATGTTATATCTGCTGTCCTGGTTTTTTATTCAAGTGTAAGAACCACCTCATAGATGTATCATTTTGGTTCTCCTCATGGTTGAAGGGTGGGAAGGGTGTTTTGAAAACATTCCCCTTCATCCTTCATGTCATTGGACTTGTTTTGGATTCCCCTATAGACATCCCAGTTCTTGGGAAGTGTTTCCTTCATGTGTTGTATGTTAGAGAGGCGTGGTTGTTCCTATTGGTCTCCTAATCATTTTTCACCATTTTGGAGTTTATTTTGGGTTGTAATATAATTTTTGTGAGTATTATACATTTTTCTTGGTTTTGAGGTCTAAAAATGATCATCCATTCAATCTTGGGCAAGGAGAACATCATTTTTTCTGGACTACAACATAACACAAGACAATAGCATGGTTTCTAGATGCCAACACATTTCTAGGATTATAGCACATTTTTAGGAGACTTGAGTACTAGTGCGATAGTGTCCTTCTAGAATGGTAGTGTCCTCCTAGTGCACTAGTGTCCTTTTGGCACGTTGTTGTCCTTTGGTGTATCATGGCCCTTTGGTTTATTAGACAATGGGTATTTCTGGGCATTTTTTAGGGAAACTTTATATAAGAAAGTTGTTCCTATTTGTTTTGTGAGTATTCTCATGTTATAAATTCATCAAAAGTGTCATCAACTAGAATTCATGCCATATTTTGCATTGGGAATAATGCCCTTGCACAAAATTGACATGTTGCCTTCCCCATTGTTGGAGGGCTTGTATCTTCTAGTGTTGTAACCTATTTTGGAGGTTTGAAACTTGTGTTTGAGTGTTCTTGTTGGTAGTTTTCCCACTTTTGTATTATAAAGTGTGTCATGTGTCCTACAAAATGGTAGTCATCTAATCTAGTAGAGATGTGACATGTCTTAGTGGTTCCATCTCAATCATAGTTTTCCCTTGGTTTTGGGAATGTTGTCATGTGTGTTTAAGGGGTTGAAATTGAGGTAGATGGTTCCATCATCCTACCCTTATGATGAGTCTATGAGACAACTGTTGCAAGGTGTGTTCCTTTGGTCTTCTTGTGCTATGCAACACAACGCTTGGGTTCGTGACATGGCTTAACCGCCTCCCATGAATTCATTAACTTTGGCGGTTGTATTGGGCATTAACAAGTCGACCTTTTGGTGTAATGACAACCGTATGTGCAACAATTGGTATAAGAGCCTAGGTCACGAGATCAAACCCACCGCTTGCGCTGGGGGGATTGTTGCAAGGTATGCACCCTTGGTCTCCTTGTGTTGTGCAATGCAGTGCTTGGGTTCATAACATGGCTTAATCACGTCCCGTGGATTCATTAACTTTGGCAGTTGTATCAGGCATTAACAGGTCAATATTTTGGTGCAACGACAACTGTCTATGCAACAACAATGTGATCATGGGGTTAGGACCCAAAGATCATTGTGGTGTAGTACCACTCTCTTGTAGGCCTTTTATGACTATTTTGTTTCATGACTGGCAAGTATTTAAATCATGCCACCTTGGTTGGAGAAATGGTGACATCAAGTATTATCGTTGTCTTTTGTTGAGTATGACATGATCCTCGATGTGTGTTGCATATGGTGTGATAAATTAGTGTTGCATCTTAGTTGTTAAGAGTTTTTCTTGTGTTACTCTTCAAAAAAAATTGTTCACTTGACTAATGTCTCGAGTGCGTGGCTTGGGGCATTATAATATTTAGTCAATTAAATCTAATTTTATAATTTTTGGTGCTAAAAATGACCTTCATAGCTTATAAATTTAATTAAAAAATTATAATACAAGGTTATTACACTTTTCCTAACATTCTCCCACTTGTCAAACACTTTGCAAGATAAAAGAGAATACCAAAATTATCAACTATCTACAAGGGGCTAAGAGGCCCATAAAATCCCTACGCCACCAAAAATTATGTCCTAACTAGCTTTGTTAAAGCATCAACAACATTATCCAAAGTATCAACTTTCTCTAGCAATACCCCATATTCCACTATTTCACAAATAAAATGACATTATACATCAACATGATTTTCCCACATGTGAAAGGTTGAGTTCTTTTCCAAGCTAATGACACTTTGGCTATTGTAATAAAATTTAACTATTATATGATGACACCCAACATCTAAACACAACCTTATGAGCTAAACAGATTCCTTGTAGGTATGAGTAGTTACAATGCCTTTTCCTCTTTTGTGGATAAAGTGATGACAACTTGTTGCTTGCTCAACCGAATCATTGTGCCATTGAACAAGCTAAACATGTAGCCACTAGTAGACCTTATACTATCAACATCCATTACTCAATATAAATCCTCATAACACTATATATCTGTTGAGTGTTGCTCCTATAAAACATCACCATGATAACACATGAAACATTGAGAAGTACCTTACAAATACTTGTAAACCATCTTCACTACAACCTAATGTCCTTGTCTAGGATGAGCCATGTAATGGTCCTCAAGACTCTTATTGCTTGGGAAATGCCTATCTTGGTGCAAATCATAACAAACAAAATGCTCTCAACTACTCTATCATGGGGCACTAAACCCATCTCTTCCATCTCTATATGTGTCTTAGGACTTGGAATTTGCTCGATTGAAATCTTAGTTCCCACAAAATATGAATAGTCATTAGTTTGTTGTTGACTATTTTGGGACTCAATTTGACAATGCTAGATTTTTCTTGAGTCCCAACCTATTTGTACATTTAGGCCTCATTTTACTCATCATATATAATTGATTTGAGAAATATTTATATGGGTCTCCATTAGTCAAAATTTCCTAGGTGTTGTTCTTTGTCATCCCTATGTGCTTATTATGTGCTAGCAATTATAAAGATCCAACAAAATTCTAAGTGCGGGGCATGTTTTGGTCATTACTATAAGTGTAGAAAATTTGTCAAAGTTTAATAGTTTCTCTTCTTGGAATCCATTTCAAAGTTTCCCATCCTAATATTCTTTTCCTCCCAACTCTACCATTTTTATTTTCCTTGTCAAGATATAAAACTTTCCCATTTGGACATATCTTTCACTCAACCCCTACCTTCATCCCCTTTTCTTATTGATATTTTAGATTTTTTCTTCTTGTCATCCTTTTCCCTTGATGTCCTCTTTCTCTTGTATTTTTCATACTTTCAAACTTTATCTTTTTGATATTCCTTTCATTCAAACCCTGACTCCATGAATCTTAAACATGTTACCTTTCAAAGTTGAAGGTTTGGCCATCCCTTACTCAAAGTACCTTTTCCTTAGTATCTTTGATCCCTAACTTCCAACATTTGCTTCTATAAAAATTTTTGGAGTTAGAGATGTGGGAATACTTCTAATGTGGTAGAAGGTATGAACTATCCCCCAACCTCAATCTTCAACACTTTTCACTATGTATCTCATTTGGATCGCAAGTTCAAACTTATCCTTATTTACATACCTCAAGGAATTATTTCCTTGGTACCTTTGATCCTTGAATCCTTGAAAATGGTATAGGCTATGAGGTATATCCCTGCTCTCCAATCCCTAAAAATTTGAAACTCCACCTTTTACAGTATTAATCCCTAACTACCCTTGTATGACCCAAAATTCTATTAATGACCATATTTGATGTTGTAATTACTCCAAAAGGATTTTGTTTCCCCTAAAAGATGTCTAATCTCAAGGGTTAAAATTCACATTTAAATTCAAGTGAAGGTTGAAGAACCCCATGCCACTTTTAATGTGGTGGTTGTATTTCTAATGTGAATGATTTTCACACAATCCTTAGGCAACCATTTCATTGGATTTCATGAGATCCAACTTGTTTCACATGCAACATTAATGACTTATGATCCCGAGCTGATTTCCCGAGGATTGACTAACCAAATAAAGTGCTAGATATTTGTTTATTTTGTAGAACAAATGTCAGTCATTTCCCCATTTCATGTGATTGTAATGCCAAGGAATATTTAGAGTTTCAATCCTTACATGTCCAATCACCATTAGAGCATCCCATTTTGAAAATAATGACGAGGTAGATAGTTTGTAGTAGATGTTTATAACCAATTTCTCCTTGGCTAGTTGTAGATCTTCAATAAGATTTCTAAGCCAATAAGTGTGACAATTTCTTCCTAGCTTAGGTTTTTCTCTCACCATATTTTCTAGTGTGAATGTAATAAGAACTTGATAAGTGTTGTAGCACTTTAATGTATTGTAAATTATCATTCGTAATGGTCTTTTTCTTATTGCATGTGTATTTATTGAAGTTTAGAGAGGGATTATTAATCATTCCTTGTTATTAATATCATCTCTTTTTTATTTCTATGTGTTGCATATTTTGGTAATTGTGACTCTATAACCCAATATAAGGCACCAGTCTATAACCCGATATAAGGCACCGATCTTGAAAGTGTTTGATGATCCATACACTTTTGTACTGTTATTTTAGGGATATTTCACATCATGTTGTTCCACTATTGTACTCGCACTATTTTATAAATTGCCATGGGGGGTTTTTTGTGTGTGCTTTGTTATTTGCAATCACGACCTTGTGTACCTTCATGCAAGTGTGCCTTGTTTTTGTACACCCTTTTTTAATTAAATGTACTATCTTGTGCATATTTTGATGTTGCTTATCCACCTTCTTGCACTACATTGTGACACCTAGTTTCAGTGGACTTGTCATACATCTCACTTGCCAACATTATGGGGGAGTATCATAGTGTTGGTGGTAATGCTTCCTTGGTTTCACTTTGGAGTGAGCTATGCATTTGGTTTTTATTCCCATATACTAGGTGGATTTAGTCATTAGTTACCCATGCATTTTAGTGAGATGGAACACACCATATAGAAACTCTCTCATTCCTATTTATGGAGGTGATCTTCAATCCTCAATTGATTAGAATTCTTTAGACTATTGACACACACATTTTTTACTTGCAATATATTGGTGTGATTTCGCCATCTATGTATTGGTTGAGTACTGTCGTTGGGGTCACTCATGTATATTGATGTGCCATTTATATCTTCAAATATTATATTCTTGCCTTGTTTATCCATTTGATCATTATTTAGGTATTGTCATTGAGATCACTCATCCACAATTTTCTCTCTTTGATCTTGATTTTAGAGGAGGTTCTTCAATTTCAACAGTATATCAGAAAATTTCTAGTAGTTTGTAGCTTCTTTGTGCTTTAGTGGTATTCTTCATGTTCCTACTCTTGCTATAACACATTTTAGAGGCTTCTTAGTTCTTTACATGTTTTCTCTCCTATTGGGGTACATCTATTGCATTTCTTCACTTTTTTATGTTTTTATCTTTTTCGGGAAGGACTTTTTTATGGGGTTCTCTCCTTTACTCCATTTGTGAGCTATTTATTTGGACATGGGCACCTAACATAGTCTTGTAATCAAGACCTATCCTTGCACCTTTGCATGTTTTATCATTCTTTGTATGTTACAGTTAAGGGGGTGTTGGTGTGAACAATGTACATTACCTAACTAGTTTCATTTTAGGAACTATTCACAACTAGTTAAGCTCACTTAGGTGATTTATTTTTTGTGTCTCATATCATAGGATTAAGAAACTTTTCATGATTTTAATTTGTCTTAGGGTTTCATCTAGGGTTTGATTCTTGCCTTTATAAGATGGTAATCAACTATCATTGTGAATTCTATATTCACTACTTTCTAGCAATATAACAATATTTTCTATTGCATCTCTCAAGTGGAAGGCATTTGGTCTTACTCGTTAGGTACCTTCTCCTGTGAATTCTTTCATTTCTCCAACACTTTTGACAAGGATAATCCTATATAAGAGCCTTGTGCAAATACCTCTAAACCTTCTTGCACATCAAAAAACCTAACATGAATGGGGCAACATAAATGCTTTCTTTGCACCCTTTAATACACCTTGAGTTCAACCATCTTTGGAGAGTATGGTGTAGAAAAAGAGTGTTTGAGAAGGCCAAAAAGGCTATTGCCAATTTCTAGTATTATTCTAGCATCTCTATGTTATAGTATTGGAAAGAGATGGTTTACGTGATTGTAGTTGTAGGTCCTAGCTTCAAAGCCCTCTCATATGAGAGTTTGAGGAATAATATATTGAGAGATGTGATGAAAAATATGAGTTGTGTCCCTTCCAAGCATAAAAAAGACAAGGTGCATAATTATGTCAAATGTGTGAACAAACACAATAAGCCAAACTTTGATTAATCTCTTTGTGACATTAGAGATTGTCACATTTTTTGTAGGTTCTCGATATGCCGCTAACATAGTCAAAATTGGTATAGATACTTTTCTCTATGTTTTATGAGGTGGTGGTGCAATTTATCATAGATAATGTTGGAAAAATTTGGCAGAGAAGTATTTTTCTGTTGTTTTGAAGCCTTATGTGCAATGCATTATCTCTATTTAAACCTATAATACTTGACAAATTTCTATGGGTTAAATCTATAGTAGAGAGTTGGTGAACCATCACAAAGTTTATTTATAGTCACATTAGGGTGCTAAGTATGATGCAAACTTTAATTGATAAAATAAACTTATTCACCTTGGGGTGACCATATTTGCTACCAATTTTCTAGCATAACATACACACTAAGAAGAATTTGAAATGAATATTATTTTCCTTTGAGTGGGTTGAACCTAGCTTTATTTATCACCTAGATGACAAGCTCATTGCCACATTTGTTTTGAATGAGACTTTTTGGTCGGATGCACAACATATTGTGTAAAGTTCAAAGACATTTTGTCAATGTTTTATATGAGTATATGGATAGGGAAAAGGAAGCTATTAAGTCCTAGATGGACAATGAAGAGGAGAAATACATGTCAATATATGAGATTATTGATGAGAGTTAATATTGAAAAATGCATTGCTAACTCAATGACATTGAAAACTATGTAAACACAATGTTGTTTTATGGCGACTCCTTAAAAGATGATGGATAAGTGACAAAGGGCCTCTTCAAATACATTGAAAGATTTTCTCTTGGCATAGATGATAGGCGAGCAACTAGGCAAAGCTACCCATATACTAACAAGCAAAATGATTCTTCTCAAATGCAAGTGTCATGTACTTTAGGATGACCCTAAAAGTAGGAAATTCAACCAATTGGTCTTTTCAAATTTTGAAAGTCTAAAATACATTATATTGACGTACTATTGATAAATTTTGGATTTCCCTTTGATAGATGGTGATGTGAATTTTGAGCCAGCCCTACATTTTTTTTTTCTTGTGAGCATACTTGGAATGTGTTTGGACACACATACTTCAAGAAACATATTCATTTTTCAAAAGAAAATGAATGATTAAGTGTTTGTTTACTACAACCTTTGCTTATGACTCAATTTTTTTTGTAACTCACAAATTAGCAATCAATTTGAATTCCTTGCATAATTTTCATACCAAAACATCACAAAGTTATGCATTGATAATATCTGACAACATCAAGGATGATCAACCAATGATTTTGATGAGAATGATCTAGACTCAAGTTGGATCACAAATGATGAGGATCCACTACTTGATGATGAGGATCAGTCATCTTGGAGGAGGTATTTGATGATTATGATTATAATCGAATGCCAATGAGCAAGGACGTTAGAGCCTTAACATAATATTTTGCAGCCTCCAAGTAGATCGTAGTCCCATAGGTTCTATTTTGTTACTTTGTGATATTACATTATTATTTGTAAATTATGAAGTTGTATTTGATATTTTAGGTTCAAACTTCGAACTTGGAGACAATATTCAGCAAAATTGATAAAAAAATTCCATTTTTCATATCCGAAACTTTTATTTTGTTACACTTTGTCTTTATGCGAAATAAGAAAAACAATTTTTTCCCTCTGTTTTGATAAATATTTTGGTTTCCTAAATTTCTGATTAAACCTGAATAATTGAATTACATTTATATTCTTGATTTGCTGAGTCAATACTGATTTTAAGTAATGCTATTATGGTTCTACCAGTTTACTCATTGAATTAGAATTGTACACAACAAAAAAACATGAACATTGAACTCAAAACAACTCACAAAACAATTACGATGATTCCAAATTCTGTAAAGGAACAGAGAAGCAATCTGTTATAGCCCCATGAGTTACAACAAAACAATGGAGTTAGGGTAGGAGTCAGAGTCCTGGACACAATACAGCACACTGAAATGATAAAACAAAAGTCACTATCCACATTATAAATATATATAGCTCATAATATATGTCATGAAAATACTAAAGAGCAGAAGCTCATAAAACCCTATATATTCAACTATTATGAGTTCAATTTTCAGACTCGATACTTATTAAGAGTTCAAACGCGTTAGGATCACCTAGCATTACCAGACTGGACACTTATTAAGAGAATCAGAGTTATTTAGCATCCATATTGTAACATCAGTTACTGTACAGATGTGAAAGCATATGAAGAATAGGAAAGTGTGCCATGGCTCCAGCTATTGTGGATGAGTTCAGCTTTAGCCCGCTCACCAGCTGCTCCAAGAGCAACATGCAGAGGTAAAAAATGGTCTGGGGATGGATGGGCCATTCTTGCACAAGGTGCTTTCTCTTCAAAATGATTAACTTCATCATGCCTGAAAATGACAAGTGTTATGAAACAAACTCAAATGAGATCTTTGTGCTGCTAAATGATTACAGTAATGCAAATAAAAGACAATTTAAAAATAATGAACTCGACAAGGTTCATGTCAATGCAGATAAACAGAAAGTCTCTGTAAGTGTTAAGTGGCTTGAGAAGAAGCTGGTAGCTCTTCCTTTCTTGGCTTGATGAAAAACTTCAGAACATGGAGTGTTTGATAATTCGATTTATAGGCTATAAATAAGCAGTGAAGGGTTTCCCTGTGCTTCCTAACATTAATGAGGCATGGAAAGTAAAAGATAACCCAGCATAATGACCTTTGGTGCTAATTTTAACATGAATTGAATGTATAACAGCCAACTGCATGCTTTGGAAGTAATTTTGTCCCGACTCTGCTTCTGCAATTTGGCTGCCACTCATGGGCATCCTTCAAATGCTATTTCCTTAAGTTATTCCTTGGAATCTGAAGTCTCCAACTGGTTGCAGGCATAATTTTGTGAGCTTTCAAAGTCGGAGGCAGGCCACAAAGACATGACCCCAGAGTCCCCTGTATGCTTATGTTAAAGCAAGCTAATTTTGGTGTATTACACAATTGATGTTATGGCACAGTTGCAGATGCCCTATAAGGTTAAATATTTGGCATCAGTGTGCTTACAAAGAAGCACTTACGGATGTAATTATGTAATTAGGTTTGCAATTACTATCATACCTTACATGGCAGCCATGCTTATTGCGAATGCCAAGTTTCAGTCTTTTCTTGCCTTAAATGGCTTAATAAGTTAATAGAGATCAAGTTGTATATTGTTTGATTGAACGCTCAGAACGTAGTATTAAGCCTATGTTAGCATGGCTACGTTTGTTCTTAGCATCCTTATAGATCAATTAAATTTCCATTTGCCGTCATTGTTAATGATATCATTTAAAAAAATTGCAGGAGTAGATTCAGAGACAATTAAACCATGTAACTTGATACTTCAAGCAAGAAATATATCTGCACAACTAAATTTGGAAGACTTACAAAATTTAGCAATCTTTTAACAAGAATCTGAAACTTACCCAAGAATCAATAAATTAGTCGTTGACTACGAGGATCAATATGAAAAATGTAAGCAAATGTGAAGTGTATGTTTACCTGCCATTGATGAGAGATTCCGTGAGCCAGTTGTCAAATGCTTCAGCCCAGGGAGCCGGGCCCTTACCATCAAAAGACAAAGCTCTGAGGTTGTGAGTGGCACTACCAGAGCCCATAATTAAAACATCCTCCAATTTCAAGGGTGCCAAGGCCTGCCCCATCTTGTAGTGGTAGTCACCACTTTGTGTTGACTGGACAGATAGCTGACAAACAGGTATATCAGCATTGGGGTACATTAAAGAAAGGGGAACCCAGGCGCCATGATCTAGTCCTCTCCTTGCATCCTCTTTAACAGTCTCGAATCCTGAATTAATCAGCAACTCTTTCACTCTTTTTGCCAGATCAGGAGCTCCAGGGGCATTGTATCGAAGCTGCCAAATGTGAATATTATAACATCATAAAGAACTAGAAGAAAACTTTTTCCTTAGCTGAAATAGTTATGTATGGAAAACGACTAAATTAAAGAAGAAATCTTTGCATTCTAAACAAGGACAAAAGAATCTCTGCCAAATTCTCTCCTTGCATTCTTTGAAAATTTTAAAATTTAATCAATTAGAAAATCAATCTACATCAAAGGGATCAAGTGGATAAGGCAGCATTTAGTATTACATGTAACTTCTGAGTGACTTGGGTAGAAACATATAAAATTTTGTAAATCCATTGATAGAACCAAACAAAACTTTCAAGAGTTCAGAACAAATAAAGCACATTCACAGACACACAAGAGCAAAGGGGACTTTGAGCTTGAAAATGATTCATAAATGTGTATCATCATTCATTTGAATCAAGTAGTTAAAACAATCCCCTCCGTTGCAAGATCAAGGTCCTAACTGACTTAGGCAGTTCTAGAAGCCGCAGAATGAATAGTCAATACATGAAATTAAGATGAGCCCAAAACAAAATCAACAGCTTTGCTAAGCATGTAAGCTAAAAAATCCATTTTCCTGATGTCACTTGTAGATTTCAACTATAAATTAGTTCTATGACCTTGGATATCAATGAAACTATGCTCATCTATTCTCCCAAGTTTTTGACACACGTCAGACAGCCTATCTCAGGAAAGCAGATCGATGACACACAGATCAAGGAATTCAATGACCAGATAGCGAAGTTTTGGGTGTCGCCTTATCAATAGTCTAGGAAGTTATGATGATTTTGAAGATAAGGCTTAAGTATCTCCTTAATATGCTCTATATTCAAAAGATTATCACCTACTCAAGATGCCCTTTTCTAAACAAAGTCAACAGCTTTGCTAAACATGTCTATTAATAATCCATTTTCATGATGTCACTTTTAGATTTCAACCGCAAATTAGTCCTATGACCTTGGATATCAATGAAACTATGCTCCTCTATTCCCCCAAGTTTTGACACACTTCAGACAACCTGTCTTAGGAAAATACTTCTAGGCCATAAAGATCAAGGAATTCAGTGGCAAGATTGGGAAGTTTTGTGTGTCACCTTAGAAGCAGTCTATGAAGTCATGATGATTTTAAAGATAAGGCTCAAGTATCTCCTTAATATGGCCTATATTCAATAGGTTATCACCTACTCTTAGGATGCCCTATCTCTAATCTAAAATATGGATTAACTATTATGTACGAACAGGTCACATAATGGAGAACATTAGCTGACAGTATACATTCCACATATTGAAAAGGTCCAAAATAACTCCCTAAAGCAACTTCTGATGACTGATATACTTAGTAAATTGGGAAACCGGAAAAAAGACTTATAATGTGTAATTTCATTGCAAAAATAAAATTGGGTTATTGGTTGAAAAACGCAGGAAAACTGCCTGCGAAATTATTGGGTTTTATAACTGCAAATTTAAATGAATCCAAACAAAGGCAGAACATTTGGCCTCTGAAATTTTCAACTATATGAGCAAAACCTATTTGGGAATCAAGAAAAACAAACAATTCATTTATTGGTTTGTATCCAAAACTTTACAGAGTTGTATCCAGACATAGTTATTATTTACCTATGAAAACCTCAAATGTTCAATTTTATATTGAACTGTGAAAATCTCAAATCTTTAATTCAAGTTATTGAATGGAACAAATTTGTGGTTTTTCAAACAAAATAATTGAATAACTGAAGAGCAATGAATCAGAACCCAAAAGGGCTGAATGTGCTTCAATTAATTCAAATTCCAAACCTTAAAAAATCCCAAATCATGCAAGCACCAAACAATGGAAGCGAAGAAAAGGACTTACCTTATACATTTCTTGAGGGAAGCCATAGAAATCGTAGATTGTGCCATTTCTGCTCACAGTATTGACAGTGGGAACTGAAGTCTCCCAATGACCAGAGATGACCAATATAGCTTTAGGCTTCTGTTGTAAAACTTTATCCCAATTCAGCAGAAAACGCCTTGCAGGAAGGTCTTCTATGGCTAAAGTGGGTGATCCATGGGAAATGAAAAATGTATTCATCATGGACATCTGCGTTTCTTCTTGTATGCTTATGAGCAGAGCAGGAACAAATCACTGTTTGGATTAACAAGCACTCTGGATTGAAAAGGAGGATTGTAGATCACTGCTGCATTTATAACGTTTGATAAGGAAAACAAAGAGGGTAGGCGACAGTGGCACGCACCTCTCGTTCAAGGAAACCGGCTGGTAAGAGGAATTGATTGGTTGAGGGGTCGAGTCAAAACCTGTATATAGATTTTGATTACGTCATTCATGTGCTCATCAGCGAAACCGTATTCCTTTTTTTAAGGTTTTTATATCGAAGATCATAGGCCCATTCAACTTCACCACCATAAAATGGCTCAATTTGGAAAATAAATAAATGTACAGAACCATTTTGATCGGATATCTGATGAATTTTGGAATTTCCAAAACAAGCTGTCACTAGTCATATCTATCTGGAACCAATAATATCTGAGTTTTTAATAAAAATATTATTTTAAAATATATATTTTAAGTATTTCAAGTTTGTTTCATGAGAAATGTTGTTGTAGATGGAGTATCACATTTCAAATCGTTTAACACGTGAAATAGTCTATGTTAACAAATGAGACAAAAGCATGTGTTTTCAAATTTTAAAATTTAAATAAAAAATTAAAAAAATTGAAAGATTAATTATTGACAATTTGATTGACCAATACGTACCTTCTAACAAATTAGAAGTTATGAAAATTACTTAAATGTAAATTGATACATGTACCTTCTAATAAATTAGAAGTTAGAATTTTTCAAGATTAAACAAAATATGTTTTGTTTCATATGTGAGTTTTTTAAAGACAAGCTCATTGTTATATTTATTATTAGTATTTGCGGCAATATTATTGCACAACCAAGATCTTGTTATTTCCAAGGCTGATAAGGGCAATGCCACCGTAGTCATGAACAAGCTTGACTACAATTCAAAAATGCTCGAGCTCCTTTTTGATGCTAGTAGCTATAAAGTCTTATCGCGTAACCCCTGCTCCAAAATTTCAAAGCTTGTCAAGTCCTTGGTGTCTTCCTCCTCATTTGATGAGGACACCAAAAAGCGTCTCATTCCCAACAAAGAAATCACTCCCCGCATCTATGGTGTACCCAAAATTCACAAAGTCGACATTCCTTTGAGACCCATTGTCGACACCATGGGGTCACCAACTTACAACCTTGCCTCTCACCTCTCTAAATTATTAGCCCCTCTTGTTGGGAAGTTTGACTCCATCAAAAATTCTACCCATTTTGTTCAGTTTGCCAATGATCAAAAGTTAGAGAGTAATGACCTTTTGGTGAGCTTCAATGTGGTTTCCCTTTTCACCAAGGTTCCCATCCCTGACTCGATTGAAATTGTTAGGCACAAATCTAATGAGGAGATTGCTTGCCTTGTTGAATTGTGCTTTAGGTCCACCTTTTTCTCCTTCCAAGGGGTCATTTATGAGCAGGTCGATGGTGTGGCCATGCCCCTCTCTCCCCTATCATTGCCAACCTCTTCATGGAGCATTTCGAAGAATTAGCCCTTCACTCCTTCCCTCTCAAGCCAAAGTGGTGGAAAAGATATGTTGACGACACCAATGTATGTTGGCCCCATGGCTTGGAAAAATTAAAGGACTTCCATTCCCACCTCAATAGCCTTATGCCTTGTATTTCCTTCACCAAAGAGATCGAAGTGGATAACCGCCTTCCTTTTCTTGATATTCTTCTTCTCAAAAAGCCTGATGGTTCCCTGGGACGCCGGGTGTATCGTAAGGCTACCCCCACCAATCTCTATCTTCACTCGTCTTCTCATCACCACCCTTGCTAAAAAAGTGGTGTCCTTCAAACTCTTGCCTTGAGAGCCTTTAGAATCTGTGATGAGGATAACTTAAACTTTGAGTTAAACCGTCTTCATCACGTGTTCACTCTAAATGGGTACTCTAATAATCAAATTTCTCAGGCCTTTAACCAAGCCAAGGCTCGTTTCCTCTCCACCTCTAAACCCATCCACTCCTTTAGTCTCCACGTTGCCTCTCTCCCCTTCGTTAATGGCCTATCCCAAAAAATTTCCAAGATCATTCACAAAAAAGGTCTCCAATGTGCTTTCAAACCCCTCTCCACTGTGAGGAATCAGATCCCCTCTCTCAAAGACCCCAAGGACATCCTTCTCCACTCGGGTGTCTACAAGGTTATGTGCTCCTGTGGGGCACCTTATATTGGTGAAATCGGTTGATCGTTCAACACTAGAATCAAAGAGCACATAGCGGACATTAGACATGAGTGAATCCTCAAATCTGCTTTAGCCGACCACTCTTCTTCCACCAAACATCATATTTGTATTGAAAGCACCCAAATCCTGCACAAAGAAGATAATTTTGTCAAAAGGAAGCTCAAAGAAGCCATTGAAATCAACAACCACCCTTTGAACCTTAATCAAGATGAAGGGTGGAGGTTGAGTCAAGCTTGGAATCCCTTGTTAGCCAACCTTCAAACCCTTCGCCTCCCCTCCTCTCCTTGATCCCCCTGTTTTCCCTTGTTCGATGGGTGTCCCTGCCTCCCTTCTCGTGCCTTGGTCTCCTTGTCTCGTTCTTTTCCTCTCCCCTAGTTTGTTTGCCCCCCATTTTTCTTCCTCCTTTGTTTCCTCCTTATTGTCCCTTCTTCTTTTTTGGTTCCTTGTGCTTTTGTCTTCCTTTATTGGTTTTGGCCCTCTTTCCCTCGGGTTCAGGTGTCTTTCGATGTGGTTCTTTTGGTTTTTAGCGGCATTTGTATATGTCTAATGTATGCACTTGCATAGGTATATGTATATGCATGTGCATATGTATATGTATATGTATACTTTATATATATGGTGGTGTTTGTGTATTTGATTTTTCTTTTTATGTTTTTTTTTTTGTATATGTATATGTATATGTATATGTGTATGTATATGTAAATGTATAATGTACATACACATTTGCATTTATATGTACATATACACATACACTTACATTTATTTTCATATTTATATTTATAATTATATTTTTCTTTATATTTATTTATTATACATATACACATACACATACATTTGCATTCTTAATTGTATTTGGTTTATGTATTATGTACATATACTTTTGCATTTATATTTATATTTTCTTTGTTTTTTATTTATTTTCCTTTTGTGTTTTGTTTGATTTTTGTGTCTTTTGTTTGTGTTTTTGTGTTGGTCTAGTTGCTTCTCGTTGCATTTGGCTTATTTGTCTTTTTAATTGTTTCGTATTCTTTTCTTTATTCTTTGTTTTTTGTTTTTGTGCTTTTATTTTATGTTTTCCTCTCTTTTCTTAATTTTTGTTTTCATTTATTTGTATATGTATTTGCATATGTATACGTGTATGTATGTTTTATGTACATACATGTACGAAAAAATATACAAGTGTAGAAAATTGTAGAGAAGAACAAAGTCGCATAACACTTAGATTTACATGAAAAAACTTGGTAAAATTATACCAATAAAAAACCATGGGCAAAATATCTTTCGTATTGATTCTCAGGAATTACAGAATTACAACAACCTCAAATGAGATTTAGCCCCTTCTTCACAAAGAGGGAAAGAATACCTCTCAAAACTATTCTAGCCTTTAGCCTTCTTTCTACT
Source organism: Sequoiadendron giganteum (assembly GCA_007115665.2). NCBI lineage: Eukaryota > Viridiplantae > Streptophyta > Pinopsida > Cupressales > Cupressaceae > Sequoiadendron > Sequoiadendron giganteum. The sequence continues at coordinate 329,197,844 of CM021102.1, forward strand.
ACTTACAAATGAGGGAATGCTCCTCTATTTATATATAAACTTGAGAAACTTAATGCTATAATTAAGTTCTCAAATTTGCCACCTCTAATCCTTCCAATGCCACCACTATAGTCATATTATTGACTAAGCCTATATGTGGCTCTCAACCATCTACAAGATTGACACATATAGAGTCCAACTTGATTCTACTATGAATCACTTAACAATTTACTAAGTCAACACAATATGACTCACTCAACTACATGTATGACACATATAGGAGTGGATTCCTAATTGAATATTGCTTGTATGACACATATAGAATTAGATTCCTATTTGACTTCATATTCTAACATTCTCCCACTTGAAGTTAAATTTCAAACTCATGAATAATTCCTCTACTGAAAGACCATTGCCAATGCTACCTACCATCACATAATTTGCAGACCAAGAGAAGTTCTGCACCAAATGAACTTCTCTCTACCAATAGGTTTCATCATAATATCTATAGGGTTTACATCAGTGTGAATCTTGGCCAAAGAGATTTGTCCTCCTTCTACCACTTCACGAACAAAGTGATATTGAATATCAATATGCTTTGTTCTGGAATGCAATGTTGAGTTCTGTGCTAATTGTAAAGCACTTTGACTGTCATAATGCAGTACCATGTTATCTTGCTTCACTTGCAATTCACCCAAAAGTCTATGAAGCTAGATTACCTCCTTGCTAGCTTGTGTTGTTGCCATATATTCCGCCTCGGTAGTAGATAATGCCACCACTGTCTGCAACTTTGACACCCAACTAACAACACCTCCAGCTAAAGAGAAAACATAACCTGTTGTAGACTTTCTCTTATCTTTGTCTCCACCAAAATCTGCATCCACATACCCATTAACTTGAAGACTACTCCCACTGTAATAGATAGCCGCACCTGAAGTACCTCTCAAATATCTGAGAATCCACTTCACAGTTGTCCAATGATTAGAACCAGGATTCGCCATGTACCTACTGACAACTCCCACTGCTTGTGCAATGTCTGGTCTGGTGCACACCATGGCAAACATAAGGCTTCCAACTGCTGATGAGTACAGTACATGAGACATCTGTGTCTTCATTGCTTCTGTGCTAGGGCACTGTTCCGAAGACAATTTAATGTGAATAGGAAATGGAGTACTAACTAGTTGTGCATTCTACATATTGAAGCGCTGCAGAACCTTCTCCACATACGTTTTTTGTGACAACCATAATTTCCTATTATTTATGTCTCTATGTATCCTCATTCCAAGAATCTAATTTGCACTGCCTAAGTCCTTCATCTCAAACTCCCTAGCAAGCTGAGTTTTCAAATGGATGATTTTATACACACTAGGACCTACTACCAACATATCATCAACATATAGTAGTAGAATAATAAAACTGCCATCATCATACCGTTGAACATAGGCACAATGATCAGCCTCACATCTACTAAAACCTAAACTCATCATGAAGGAATCAAATTGCTTGTACCAACACCTCAGCGCCTGTTTCAAACCATATAGCGATTTTCTCAACTTGCAAACTAGATCCTCCTTGCCTCTTTCCTCAAAACCTTCTGGCTGCTGCATATAAATCTCCTCAAAGAGATCACCATGCAAGAAGGTTGTTTTAACATCTAACTGTTCTAGCTCCAAATCAAGACTAGCAATAAGAGCTAAAACAACTCTAACAATACTTAATCGTACAATAGGTGAAAATTTTTCATCGAAATCAATACCAGACCTTTGTGCATACCCCTTTGCCACCAACCGAGCTTTGTATCTCTCCAAATTGTCATTTATATCCCTCTTCAATTTGAAGACCCACTTGTTCCCAATAGCTTTTCTCCCCTTAGGTAATGGCACAAGCTCCCATGTCTTGTTCTTATGCAGAGCTTCCATCTCCTCTTCCATAGCAACTCTCCATTTTCTTGCACATTCAACTTCACAAGCCTTCTGATATGAACTAGGTTCACCAACATCAGTTAGCAATGCATAAGCAGAATTACAATTAAGAGTGTACTTTACAGGTGGCTTGATTACTCTACTGGATCTTCTTAAAATAGGTGGTGATTCACCCTGTGGCTCAACTGGTTGTTGTTCTTCTGGTTGATCTTCATCTAGTTGCTCTTCATCAAGCACATCTAGATAATCATTGTGTTTTTCCACCTCTACTGGAATAACTTCCATACCTTGTTGTTCTTCACCTCTTTGCATTGATTTTTCATTAAAATAAACATCCCAGTTAACAATAATCTTGTGGGCAGCAGTATCCCACAATTTGTACCCCTTTGTACCTTCTACATAGCCAAGAAAAATACATTTTGTAGACTTCTTGTCCAACTTATTTCTATTCTCTTTAGGAATATGTACATAAGCATCAGAACCAAAAACACGGAGAAATGAATAATCAACTGGTTTACCTTTCCATATCTCTTCAGAAATTTTATTATCAAGAGCAGTAGTGGGAGATCTATTGATCAAGAAACAAGCCGTATTTACAGCCTCACCCCAAAATTTCTGCTCCAAACCAGCAATGCTCAACATGCATCTGGCTCGCTCCATAATTGTACGGTTCATGTGTTCAACAACACCATTTTGTTGTGGTGTCCTCGCAAACGTCAATTGCCTTGCAATGCGATGCTCACTACAAAACTGGTTAAATTATGTTGAACAAAACTCACCTCCATTATCAGTTCTCAGACATTTTATTGTCTTACCTTTTTGATTCTCTACCAGAGCTCTAAACCTCTTGAAACAAGAAAACACTTCAGATTTCTTCCTGAGAAGATAAATCCACACCTTACGGGAATAACCATATATAAATGAAACAAAATATGATGAACCTCCAATAGATGTTACAAGAGCTTCCCAAGTATCTGAATGAATTAAATCTAATACATCTTTGCTTTTGGTAGTACTTCTAGAAAAACTCAGTCTATTTTGTTTCCCAAACAAACAATGTTCACAAAAACCCAAATCTTTAGATTTTGCACCTGGGAGAAGATTTCTATCTAGTAGTACCTTGAGACCTCATTCACTCATGTGGCCTAGCCTTTGATGCCAGGTTGATAATGAGTCCATTTCTGCATCAGATATCACAACAGCCTCTCCAATGTCAGTTTGTCCAACCAACCTATAAAGATTGCCAACTTTTTCTCCCTTTAGCACAACCAAAACTCCCTTTGTTACCTTGAGACAACTATTTTCACCACTGAAACGATAACCTTGTTCATCAAACACTCCAAGTGAAAGTAAATTTTTCTTTAAACCAGGTACATGCCTAACATGCTGAATAGTTCTCACTACTCCATCAAACATCTTGACTCTTACCTCTCCTTCACCAACAGCTTCACATGGGTTGTCATTTCCCATGTAAACCATACCACCAACACAAGACCAATAACTAGAAAACCAGTCTCTGTGTGGTGTCATATGAAAGGAGGCACCAGAGTCAAGAATCCAAACTTGAAGTAAATAGATTCTCAGATTAGCAGTTAATACCTCTCCATCTTCCAATGGTGTTTGAACTTCAGCAGTGTTTGCCTTGGATGCTGGTGTACTAGGATTCTCCTTGGTTGCTTTTGGCAACCTGCAATCCTTCTTGACATGCCCACTTTTGCCAAGTTCCAGCCCTTTACCTTTTTCCGCCCCTTGGATTTGGACTTGATTTGTCCACGCTCAGTATTTGCTCTTTCCTGAGTTCTACCTCTTGCAAAAAGGGCTTCACTTGAAGAGGATCCTTGAGATGTCTTCCGCCTTGGATCTTCAGAGATTAAAGAAGCCACCACATCTTCAAAGACCAGCTTCCCACTTGGTGCAGAATTACCGAGAGCCATAACCAACTGATCCCAACTATCTGGCAAGGAGCATAGTAATATTGTTGCCTTATCTTCGTCATCAATTTTCACACCCACTGAAGTCAACTTGCTTGTTAGTGTGTTGAAATCATTGAGATGATCTGTGACAGATGAATTGTCATGCATCCTCAAATTATACAACTGTCTTGGTAGAAAAATTTCGTTTTCCAATGACTTTGTCTCATACAGCTTTGCAAGCTTATTCCATAAGTCATGAGCAGATTTCTCTTCTGCAACATTGAATAGAACTGAATATGCTAAAGATAACTGGATTGTTGCTCTAGCCATGCTATCCATGGTACTCCAATCTGATGTGCTCATATTTGCAGGTTTAGATGCTACTCCTTTAAGAGCTTTGTCACATCCATCCTTCACTAGCAAAGCTTGAATCTTAAGCTTCCATAGAGCAAAATTAGAACCATCGAACTTATGCACCTCAAATCTGGTAATAGTAGTTCCTGTCATTGCTCACCTCTCCAATTAAACAACTTCTACACAAATAACCTTGCTCTGATACCAATTGTATGGAAAAGTATACAAGTGTAGAAAATTGTAGAGAAGAACAAAGTCGCATAACACTCAGATTTACGTGGAAAAACTTGATAAAATTATACCAATAAAAAACCACGGGCAAAATATCTTTCGTACTGATTCTCAGGAATTACAGAATTACAACAACCTCAAATGAGATTTAGCCCCTTCTTCACAAAGAGGGAAAGAATACCTCTCAAAACTATTCTAGCCTTTAGCCTTCTTTCTACTACTTACAAATGAGGGAATGCTCCTCTATTTATATATAAATTTGAGAAACTTAATGCTATAATTAAGTTCTCAAATTTGCCACCTCTAATCCTTCCAATGCCACCACTATAGTCATATTATTGACTAAGCCTATATGTGGCTCTCAACCATCTACAAGATTGACACATATAGAGTCCAACTTGATTCTACTATGAATCACTTAACAATTTACTAAGTCAACACAATATGACTCACTCAACTACATGTATGACACATATAGGAGTAGATTCCTAATTGAATATTGCTTGTATGGCACATATAGAATTAGAGTTCTATTTGACTTCATATTCTAACAATACACATATACATATACTCATACACCTACCATTATAAATTTTCTTAATGTGTGGGCTTTGTGATTTCTTGTTGTATTTGGTTTATTTATCTTTTTGAATTGTTTCGTAATTTAATTTTATTCGTTGATTTTTTGGTTTAGTGCTTTAAATTTATTTTATTCTTTCTTTTCTTATTTTTGCATTCTTTTTCATGTATATGCATATGTATATGTAAATGTACAATGTACACACACATATACATACACTTATACATATACTCATACTCCCACCTTTATATGTATTTAATTGTTTTTCTTACATTCAATATAGTTATGCATACATTTCTTATATATCTATTTTTTGCTTCGTTATTCTTTTTGGTATTTTGTTTTGATTTTTGCGTTTTTGTGGTTTTGTAATTTTATCTTCTTTTCTTGTTTTTTGGTTTTGTGCTTTAATTTTATTTTACTCTTTCATTTCTTAGTTTTTTGTTTTCATTTATATGTCTATGTATATAATTGTACATACACAATTATAATAAGCTTATTCATATACTTATGCACATATTCATACATCTTTATATTTATTTATTTTATTTTTTACTTATTTTCTTATACGCATTCTTTTTTTATTTAATTATTTTCTTATATGCATTGTGCTTTAAAACAAATCATTCTTTCATTTCGTAGTTTTTCTATTCTTTCATTTAATTGTTTCCTTTCTCTGATTTGTTTTGGTTTTTTATTAATTGTTCTTGGCCTTTTGCATTCCTATATACTTTGCTTTAAATATAATTGAGTGCAATTTTAGTTTTTTGCTTGTTATTTTTGTTGTTTTATGTCAATTTTTGGTTGTTTTTGTTTCATTGTTGTAATTGTTTTGGTTTGGAATCTGGGTTTGTTGGTTGGTATTTCTATTTTGGCTTTAGTTTTTTTTGGTGGTTTTGCATTTTGGTGTTGGTGGTTTTGTGTTTGTTTATTGTGGTAATTATTTTGGCTTGGTGATTTTTATTTTCTTTTGGTTGTGTTCTTTGTTCTAATTATTAATTTTATTTATAGTCCAACATATTTGTTATTCTATTTGGTTTTCAATTATTTATTTATTTGACTTTTTTTTTTTGTCTTGTTCCTCTTGGTCTTTGTGCCCCCCCTCTCTCCTCACCTTGCTTTTGTTCTTTTTAAATAGCTCTTGGTTTGCATCTTTTCTTCTCTCCCTTAGCTCTGCTCTCTTCCTGATGATGGATCACAGAGTGTGATCCGAAACGTTGATGCAAAAATTCTCACACAATCAAAGCCAAAAATCAGTGCAAAGAATATTTTTTCTTGTTTCATTAGTTATTAATAAGTTGATTTTAAGTGAATATATAAGATATTTAATTTTAAAATTTTTAAAAAATGAAGATGAACTATTATTAGGAAGATTGACTAAAAGGTTTTGTATGTTATGGATGAATTTTTAGGAAAAATGAAGATGAACTATTATTTTGTCTTTTTTCTTTTAGAAATGGATTGTACCTTGCTTCTGTATACATTATCTTAAGTAAATTATATGTATTATAAATATAAGTTTTATTAATACTTTATTCATGTAACTACCATTTTGTTCCACTAGGTTAGAATATAAAATATAAGCATGTAGCTTAAACTATGTTAATATTTACAAAATATATGTAAATACATGTAACTAGCTTTTTGTTCCACTAGGTTAGATTATAGACATGTATTTTAAATGATTATATATTTTTTTTATTAATATGTTAATATTTACAAAATATATGTAAATTGTATTTAATATGTGCTTCCATTTCCTCCTTAAGCTAGAATATAGACATGGATTATCTTAGAATATAGACATTTCCTCCTAAACTAGAATATTGGTTATTATAAGTGTTGTATTTTCTATTGTTTTTATTTACTAAAAATAAATAATGTCTACAATAATATTATAATTGGTTTATTAATTTAATTTAATCAAATTTAATACCTAAAGTTAATAATTTTTATATTAAAATAAAATTATTTTTAACAAATATTCTTAATTAAATATCTAATAATATATTTATATAATATTATTTTATAAATATAAAATGTACAATTATAAAATTAATATAATATTGGCTCTCTATAATAGACTAAGTTTATAGAGTTTATTGATCTCAAACTATTACTAACCTATCTCTAAATTGCTATGTGATGTCAAATAGTCTATCAACTAAATGACACATTCAAATATATAAATATTACAATACTATGAAGGTAAGTACTCCCCACAACGTGGCACTTGTTATATATTATATTATCTTATAAAAAAATAAAGATTACACCCGAATGGGGTTTGAACATTGATGGCAAAAATAACAACACAACTTAACCATCACACCATACTACTATTGGCATAGGTATAATATAATATTATTTATATATAATATCTTAAAATATATAATATATTATTATATATATTTTTTGATTGGTAAGTGATTGTAGAGGGCCAACCCTTGTATGGAGACCATACTCGGGGGACCTCCTCCCCAACAAGGGATTGAAAACCCATGAGCCCATTGGATCAAGGAAGGCATAGTGTGCGATCACAATGATCCAACGGCGGTTTGAACCCTACTGGCCACAACAATAACACCACCAATTAACCATCGCACTATGGGATGAACCTCATTATTATTATATATTTAATATTTAAATCAATCAATTTTAAATTATTAATATAATATAAAATTATATTTTTATAATTATTTATTAATTTATTTATTTTAAGATTATGTTAATATGATTACATCCCTTCAATGTTTCCTATGCCCAGTGGAATATAATATATAATAACTATTAACTATTAACATTAAATTATTATATAATATTATAATAATATATTATATCTATTACAATGAGCATTATGACAATACTAATGATAGTTGTACTAGTATATTATTTAAAAATAGAAAAATATTATTTTATTAATTATTTATTATATATATTTATATATAATATATTATAATATTATAAATTATCATTTAGTTAGTATTATATATTATTAAATATCTTTAATACTATAGTTTAATTAGTCTTAAATTAAGTATTAAGTTATATTTTTATAATTATTTATTAATTAATGATGAAAATTCTAAAATTAGAAGTCATGTAGACAAAGACATTGACACATGGTGTTCTGTCACAAGATGGTAGGTAGAAATACTTTGATTTATGAAGTTATGATCAATTAACATTTAGCTATGGAATAAAACTGCCACCTATACATGCTAAGTAAAATAAAGTAGTGACTACCATAAAACCTTTGCAAGGGATGGATGAAGGTATATTAAACACCGGATTCTAGAACAAATAAGCTTTTTCTTTTCCTAAAGCTACTTGATTGTAAGATGACTCCAACTATGTTGTCAGTGCTTAAGGATTTCCTCTTAAAAACTTCCCTTAGACATTTCTTCTCTCATTTGGTTTTCTCTTTTATAGGTTGGGAGTGCTTGAAGAAGGAAAGAAGATATGTTAGTTTGTTTGCAAGTTTTCCCTTTTAAGATCCATGGTTTCCATTTACCATATAAGTTTAATGTTCTTCTTCTTTTTATTTATTTTATGTTCTCAATTTCAACTATGTACCCACAACATTATATTTTAACAAATTTAACTGCATTTGACGTTTTCCTTATTGTTGCATTCTTTTCAAAGAATAACATATGATTTTGTTATTATTTTATTAGACATATACATTGGTTGTTTTTGTAAAACTACAGTGAATAAATGCTGTTTATTTTTCACAACAATATGGATTTTTTTTTGTTTTATTTTTAAAGAATGATTTATTTATTTTATCTCCTTCCCATCTACACATGCGACTTCATGACTATATATATGTATACCTACACGTATATAATTGTATAAACTATAGAGTTTATTGTAGTTGTGTAACTCAAAGTGCACGATATATATAGTTTTAAACAAAATATTCTATTGATGCGACAACTTTATATTTTATAGATCGGACTGTAAATTTTATTTTGTATTTATATTAAAAAAATATTGGAGAGGAGAGGGTTATACGCCCCCTCCCTTGACACATCCCCTCCATGGTGTTAACGACCCCATGGGGATCGCAGGCCCTCAAGGGAGCCCATGACTTCCTCTATAGACCGCAACCTACAAGGTGTCGTGGCTCCCTTGGGTTCGTGCCCCATAGGCTAGCCATGGGGGCTACCCTTATTTTTTGTTTCTTCTAGTTTTTTGTTAATACTTAAAACTTCAATAATTTAAATTTTAATATTTATATTTAGTAATATGTATAAAATATAATATATATTCTACATTCTATATTATATATAACATATATATTATATTTTGTATTTAAAATATAAATATTATATATATATATATATCAATGTATATATATATATATATATATATGTATGTATATATCAATGTATATGTACATATAAAAATGTATATTTAATCTTCCTTTTTTTTTTACATGTATTATTTATATATATATATAATCTTGTAATACATTAGATGGGGGTTCATTTACTACTTTAACAAAAAATATTGTAAATAATCATATTCATTAACTATCTAAAATTAAAATAGATATAAATCTTTCTTTATGTATCTTTTGAGCCATCATATTTCTCTTAATAACAAAAGCATGTTATTTTAGACTTCTCATGCAACTTGTAATATCATTTACAAAAAAAAAAGCATTTCTTGTAGCATAGTTCCATTACATTTTTTCCATCAAGAATACCATACAACATTTTCTTAAAAATTTAAAGTCCAAATACAAAAACCTATCACATACACTATGAACAAATACCAAATTCTTTTATTTTACAAACAAGGCCTCAATTGAAAACCACAAGAAGTGAAATCCAACATTTTTGCTCCAAAAAAATCATAAAGAATGCATGTAAATAAATAAGAACTTGCCCTCCACCTTACCATATTGGCATCATGAAGCCTCATGGGCTTTAGCCAAACCCCCAAGAAAGAATAAACCACTATGTATCCATTGAGTTCAATGGTTTAATAGCTAAACACCAAGCTCATTTACCCATTACAAAAAATAACACTAGCATTCTCACTAACTCATTTTTTTGCAACACAAGCACATAGAGAAAAACAACGTTGACAAAACTAACCATAATAAATGGAAGAATAACTTACCTTTATACAAGCTTTACACTTGAACTCTCCATCTCCATAAGCAATAATTTCATTCTTCTCCAAAATTCTCCCCTCTTTCCAAATATCAACTAGAAAGTTCTCCAGAAGAAGTGGGTAACACCTCCATCTTGCTTCTCAAACAAGATATAAAGGAGTTTCAACTTGGAAGCCTTGTATGGGAAGATTTGGAGTGTACTCCCCTCCATCAATGAGATTTTTTTCCTCATTAAAGAGGGGGAGATGCACTTGGACACCCCAATAAATCTTTCCAACTCCATCCCCACTTCAAAACTTGTCATTTTCATTTATGAGAGCTTTTGAGGGGTTAAATAATGTCCCAGGGGCTTTATGCCCAATAGGTCCTCACCTCAAAGGTATAGACCCTCAGGGTAAATTTTTGCACTATAACCAAGGAAATTGACTAAATAACACTCCTTAAAGACCCTTTTAAAGGTCCATACGAATTTTAAACCTAACTAAGGATCCCCAAATCCTAACCCCACTTACATCACATGACTCACAATTAAATTTCCTCTCAATCACATTTAAACTTGACCCACAATATCAAAACCCATAAACGCAATTACCCCACAAAACTCCTTACACATAACCCACACATTAAATCATTAAAACACTAACCCTAATTGCCTCCTAGATTAAAAGGGTTCACAAGATATAACTTTATAAGGAGGTATTTAGCTTAGGTCTATATATATGGTCCTCCCTTTCCTTTAACATGGTTATTATTCTTGCACATTATCTCACATCATATTAGTAAGGTTAGATCATAATAATAAATTCAATATTGGCTAGTCTACTCCCCATGATTTTATTTATTCATAATTCATCCAATTATGCATTTTAAATTTTAGTACATAAATTTAAATCTACCTTTAAGAAGAATAGTTACACCACCATTTAAAAGCATCACACATGCATATATATGTACATATTCTTCCTAATTCATCTTTACCTAATTATCCGTTATTGCTGATTACTACTCAAATAGATATAGAATATGTTTTACTCACCTCTTCCTCACACTTGTGGTCTTACCTTAGATTGATTGATGTTTCATCCATGTGCACCAGATTGAATTCGTCCAACCTTCACGTGCCATCACTTGTAAGTTGTAGAATATAGTCATACTATTGGTATCCACCTTAGGAGATATGAAACTCATTAGTAATTTATCAAATTAAATCCTAATATAATATCATCTCTTATCTTCATGTTTAATTAACTAATTCATTGTAATGTGTCCCTCAAATTACAATCATTCTCACGATAATGCATTAGCTCTAGTTGGACTAGATAATCACTTTTAAATACCACCAATAAATCATCATAATTCTATAGGATGCATTTTGAGAAGCTAGACATTTAAATCACAATTATTTAAATTAGATAGCGATTGTCAAGTATAAAACATGCCATAAGATACAAGTATTAACTATTCCTTACTTGGAGCAATTCATAATTCAATAGCCAATTCCCTTTTGTTATTTAAACACATTCATGTTTTGGTGTATTAAAGGGTGAGAATTTAACCTAGGGTTTATCAATGCAATTCCAATGACAACAACACATAAGTACTTCGTTTATCATTTCCAATCTAACTCACTGGCAATTAAGGGAACACACTTTTAGGATTGCATTAGTTGCACACAAGGCAGGACCTTATATAAGTGTTGGGTTTCATTTGAAATCAATTAGAGAATTGCGATTGTAGAACTAGCAAGCAAATTTTTTGGTAAGAATCCTTAGGGTTTTAACTTCCAATTCTAAGTAGTATTATTTTGAAGTTGTATTGATGTGGGTTTGCTCAAATTTTATAATAGAATCACTATAACTTTATATAATGATTGTAACTAGCAAACCTGACATTATTTGAGTGTTTTTAGGAGTTCTCTGTGTATTTCCTTGATAGGTCCTTGATTATTGGTCAGTCAAAAGGCCATAAAATTATTCCAAAGCTTTTCTGACATATCTTCTCAAGATGAATAAAGCTATTCAAATGTGTGTTACTGGATTATTAAGTAAACTCTTATAAAGCTCCACAACTTCTATTATTTATTCATTTGCATATGTAGAACCTAGTTTATATATGCACTTGAATAACTATAGTCTTTAGGTGTATCTTGGTTAATGTATCTCATTTGGTTTCATTTGTCACATATTTTGCATAAGCGTCATACACTATATCCAACTAGATATAAGTTCCATTCTATAATTTGTTACTTGTCCTATCACCTCAACATGTTTTAAACAAATTATACTTTATGCACATTTTTAGTTGTGTTGTATTTCAAATTTTCATGTATAAGTGCATAATAGAAATAGGGTTTGTTATATCTATATCTTAAAATACTTTCCTTGGTAAATCTTTTTTGTTGTATATAGGTGCATAGCCTTGTACTTTCAAACCAATACAAAGGTACATTATGCCAACTAGAATAGGGGTGCATTGTGTAGTGGGTTTGGTTTGTAGAAAGTTCATTATTTAGTCCTTGTAGTATCATATAATTCAACATCTTAGGGGAACCCCCTTGGTCTCATAGAATCAAAAGTGAAGGAGGTCTTACCCACCTTAGTAATTGGTTCTCAATTTCCTAATTTGAACATAGGTTTTTTGGCATTCTCCCTAGGTTTGATACCCTTGGCACATGGGAGACTACCCAATGTTAGGGATTTTGGATTTACAAATCAAATCACCAAGGACCACATAACACACAATAAATCTCAACCCCTTTGATATGGACCCTAAACCATTTTTAAACAAATCAATGAGTATGCCTTTGAGCTCAAACTACCTTGATTTCTTAGAGTGCATCTAATTTTCAATACAAAGTTGTTGCATCCATATTTCCCATTAATTTTTACACCTCACATGTTGTTGAACACCTTCATAGTGTGGAAATTAATTTAAAGATAACTATTCCATTAAAAAAATATTAAGTCTTTGATGTTTTTATCAAAACACTAAAAAATAGTAGATTTATCTTTATTGTGTTGTAAAAGTGTGATAGTTTCTTCATCAAGAAAAGTGGTTTTCTATAGACCAAATTTCCAAACAAAATCATCTTGTTATATAATTTTGGAAATGGGATACATTTCTTCTCAAGGGAGAACAACTAATCCAACAAACATCTAAGAGAATCTAGATTGCAATTACATCGTCAAATCTTGGAAATGCCTAACTTTTTTCTTCTATGTTTTTATAGTTTATATTTTTGAAGGCCTCCAAAGAAAATTTAGCCCTTAATAATTTCAATGGTTTAAAAGGATTCATAGGATGACCTTAAGCGACTCAAACTATGTATCTTGTATTCCCTTTCCAACACACCCAACTAGTTCATTTTTTGCCAATATGATAGGAGTTATGACCCTACCAAGTGAGGGTACTAAAACTAAATAATTCTAATAGTACTTTTTTATTTTGTAGTCAAATTTCAACTATCTATTTCAACTTTCAATGAAGATATGGGTGTAGTAGCTCTTAAGCCTTTGATGGGAACCATAGTTTATTAAACTTTCTATTTTTGCTATGTAAATCAATACTGGTTAAAAAATCAAAATAATGTATAGAGTAGAAGAAATTTTGTAACACTGTTTTTCTCCAAGTTTAAAATTGGATAGATTTAATATATTAGATTTAATTTTATGTGGTTGTGGATTCATTAGTGTTATTATCTAATTTTAAATATTATGAGGTTTATCTATAATTTAAATACAAATGCATAAAATGTTTATTTATCAATGTTAAACTAACTTAAGACTTAAGCACATTAAGATTACCATTATTGCTATACAAATTGGAATCTAACAATATGATTAAAATAAACAAATAAAATCTTACAATAATTTAATTGAATCATTTCCATCTCATTCATATTTAAAATATCTTTGAATAAGTTTAGTACTTATCTAAATCATAGCACCTGGAAAGGTCATTCTCACCCTAGGAAGATTTCAGTGGTATTGGTCCTCATAGCTATGGAACACTCTAGAGAACCTATGTAAAAACATGGAATGTGTCTACATGCATTACATCTACGTGTCAATGCCCTATCCAAGACAATACCAAGTGTACTTTATACCACAATTTGGACACACTCTGTGTGCCCCCTTCTCCAATACCCATAGCCCACCAAGCCACCTTCTTCCTTGAGTGATCTCCATGCCCCTTTCCAAGTCTCATACAAATTATTTATATGTCTTAAGGGGTCATTTTCAAACCATCACACTCTTTCACAAAGGTTACCTTTTCAATATTATTTAATAAATATAATTATTCCTCTCTTTTAAAAGAGTTTTCATAAATATTTTTTATTCATCTCCATTTTATCCTAAGGATCATGTTATCCTTTATTTTTCTGTCTCCTTTCAATGCTTTCATAACTTTATTTTCACTTTGAGGGAAAAATTTCATCATATTTATTTCTTCCATAGAGTTTGTCAAATTTGTATGAGCTCATAATCTTAGTAAAAGTTATCCTTTTCAACTTCAATAAATGTCATTTTATGTTTTAATGCTTTGTTAATTATTAGTTACAATACTATCAATCTCTCATTGGTGTATTATCTTTCAAATTCACATTATAATTTGGATCAAGTAGGTAAGAAGGTCTAGGAGCTGTATAGAAGGACCAAAATTTCAAACCATTAGGCAAGTAACTTTCTCTCACATTCTTTATATGTAAACATAAATCCATAAAGGACACATAGTTATTTAAGATACACATTTTTCTTAATTATTGGAAGTAATCATTGGCTATGGTTTGTAATTCCTCACCAAGAAAATGTTGTTTAATTATAACACACAATGATTGAAATCTAGTAACATAGTAATTTATTTCCTCGTTAGATCCTTGGGAAATATCAAATAGATCAAAAAAATTAGTTTTCAAGGTCATGTCTACATGGAAATGATCAATGAAGGCTTTGGTCAACTCAAAAAATGAGTGAATAGATCCATAAGGTACAAAAAATAACCAATGTATGTCATAATGTTTCACAATGCATGCAAATAGCTTGACCAATAATTTATATTTATAAACAAAGTAGGCATGTTGCTTTGAATGATTGTAAATGTGTATAAGAGTAACATTTTTTATTATACATCTCAAAGTGAAGGGCCAAAAAACCAATTGGTAAAGGATAAGTAATAATATAAAAAACTAGTGAGGTATTTGGCAGCTCAACACAATTACCCTTATTTTGTGCACTAAGCATGGTATCAATTTTTTTATTCTATTTGGCTTTTGCATAAATTCATCAAGGGTGGTAGATGGGATTGTGATAGTGGAAACATGAGAAAAAATAGATGGGGTGTAAATATGATGAGATGGAGTGTAAAGAGAGTGAGATAGAGAGGAAGGGTAGAAACACTAGAAGGAAAAAGGAAAGATGGAATGCTACCAAGATGAGAGGATGGGATGGTACTTAAATTATGGATAAAGAATGTAACATGACTAGAGAAATGTATAGAAAATCATGTTGTTGGGATATGAGAGATCTTGAATATGTAAGTGATGACAATAGTGAGAAGAGATAGGAATGGAAGAAGATGCACTATGCCAAAAAACTAGAAGAGATAAGTTCAAAAATAAAGATTTGATGAATTTTAGAACCAAATGGTGCACCAATAACAATGAATTTCAACCTATTTTTTAGTAGTATTATCAAAAGTTTGTATTTTTTTTGTAGTAGAAAACCCCTATTAATGCATGCACCATGATAAAAAAGGACTGTTCTTGTTTAATATTATACATGGAACTAATAAGGATTTCCTAATCAATCGAGTGAGAAGAAATTTAAGAGTTTAGGTAAGCATTCCTCAATGGAAAATTAAGGTTTTGGCTAGTTCTTGGCATAAACAAACCTTAGAAAGATAAGATCAACAAATATAGGGTAATAGATAAATATGAATCTCAAAAATACAATTAGCCTCAAATTAAAAAATTGACACTAAAAATAAAAAATATACCCTAACAAGTTGTAAGAGTGGACAAATTCACCCAAAAGAAACAAGAATACAATCCCTTTTACATAAAATCCTAGCGTAAAATAACTGAACAATACCATATAATAATCATCCTAAGATAAAATAGGTGGCAACTTCTCAGAGTGAAGTGTTGAAATAAATGCATCAACTAAATAAATAAATAAAATGTATTTAGCTAGAAATATGATGTAGATATGTTGTGGCAGATGGATGTAAGTTATTCATCAATATACAAGAAAATCAAGACTAATATGTAATTAGGGCTAAAATATTAAGGTTAATGCAATAAAGCATATAAATCAAACCCTAATAAACAATGAAACACAAATGAGCATAAAGACATAAAGCCTAAAACATTATTACCAAATCTTCATGCCACCATTGATTTACCTCCATTGCACTTCTCCATTTTTCTTGAATATGATAATTTCCCTCAGATTTGAGTGTGCAATAATAAGCCTATGACAATGACTAGCAAAATATTGAAGATTGTTGCCTCACACTAGCAGCATATACTTGCATAATATGTGTAGATAATGAAAATGACAAGGGTAAGGTCTTTTATAGAAAAGACAAATTTGAATGAATGGTTGAGATTGGATGCCAATAAGATGTCTTAATCAATGGCCAAGATTGAAAGTTGTAGTATGAAATAGGGTTAGGTCTAAATTAGGGAAAATGATAAGGATGAAGGGTTGAGATTGAATTATGAGACAATTCAATCAAGGTCTAGGATTAAATGAGATGTCAAGAGATAAGATTTGATGTTGAAGATAAGATTGGCACAGATAAAGAGGTGATGGGAGAAATTAAAAAATTATTTAATTTAGGTGGCCAATGAATAATTAAATAATTAAAATAATGATTTAATTCAAAATTCAAGAGAGTGGACCAAATTAAATAAATAAAATTTATTTAATTTAGGAGAGAAAAGACTGATGAATAATCAAATAATTAAAAATAATTATTTAATTATAGTGGAAAGTGGACAAAATTAAATAAATAAGAATTTATTTAATTTTAGAAAGAAGAGGATTTAATTAGTGACACAATTAAATAAATAATCAAGGAGTAATAAAGATAAAAAAAAATGAATTAATTAAATAATTAAAATTATTTTAATTAATAGAAGAATTATGACTTTAGAAAATAATTAAATAATTGAAATTATTTAATTATTTAATTATCAAAGATAAACGGGGAAATGATGGCGAATTTAGAAATCGCAAGCCGGAGACAATTTTTAGTGTCTACATAATCAAATGAGTTCTTTGGAACCTATAAATTCATTGTCTATCATGTTAACTCTCTTCTACAATTTTAGAAGTGATCTGCATGAAAATTAGACTTGACTCAAGTTCACAAATTTGAACATTAGTGTGTAGGTACAATCTCCACCAAACTCTCACAATTGCTTTTCCATTTTTCTAGATGCTTGGAATCTATTCTATATGATTGAAAAAATTTAGAAACACTTTCTAAGTGTTTGTTAGATAAGTGTTGTCATTTTATGCCTTACTGACCTTGTTGAGATTGAAATCTATAGTGTCATTTTTCTAGAGTTGCTTCCATTTTGTGTGCTTTATCATATTGACCCATTATTTATAACTAATTTGAGACATCCTAAATGGGTTCCTTGAGTGTCAAAGGATGTAAAAATACATAAAAAGTATACATATGGGTTGTTTCTAGTGTTTTCCTTGGCGTTTTTTGTGTTTGTTGGCCTTTTGGACTTTCAAAGTTGTCCATAATTGCATACCTTCCCTACTGATCCTAACAACCTGCTTAACTCCTTGTTAAATTTTGTCTGTGTTGTTTTGTCAAAGTTTCAAAGTTTCCCATCCATTGATACCATTCCTTTGGAATTCTCGAGCCCCAAAGCATGAAAGTATGTTAAAATTCTAAGTCCTTTACATCTGCTAAACTTTTAGACTTCCTCATCCATCACATCCTTTTGTACTCATTCCCCTTCATCTCTGCTTCTCAATCTCCAATACCTTTCACTCCAAAAATTTTACTGTCTTGTGAGGTCATACTTTCAGCCTTGCCCTTAATTGGGTATCCATTTCCACCAACCCTCTAAAGTTTGAAGCTTCACTAATTTCTCTCTATAACCTATCAAACTCAAAATTTCAACCATTTACTTGACTTGGTACCATGTTAGCCCTCATCTCGACTCCTTCCTGACATCCCAATGCCTTGGTCCTATTAGAGTACACCTTTCAACCTTCCCCATATCACATCTCCTTTAGCATGACTTTCCTTTCACCCTCAATTGTTCAATTCCATAGCATGGTCATCCTTGGTGTGTGGAATATGTTACCCCTAATCCCTGATAGTTCAAAACTCTCGCCATTTTCCACTATGACTCCCACCTACCCTTCCAAATGACCTAACACCATTAATGCATTGTAGGCATCCATTTTGGGTATAAATGACTCTATAACCTCAATTGTGTGATGCTATAGTGCTAATAGTTAAGGTTTCACCCTACTATTATTAAGGACAAATTTTTGTGATCATTTTGGGGAGTTCTAGAGGGTTTTAAATATGGGTCTGAAAATGATGGTAATAAGAAGACAACTAGTGCATCTAAAAAAATCTAGAGAATGGGAATAGGTAAGACTCCTTCAACTTTTGACAAGAAGGAAAATCTCAACTCTCCTCCTCTACACCCAATTTAAGAGTTTCACTTGAATTTGAAGAAAGGAAGGTGTCAAAGGGCATTGAGTGCCTTGAACTTTATGGTTCCTCCAAAAAATGAATGCACCTCTTGTTTTTCTCAAGCAATTTTTTGGAGATTCTCTATTTTATTTTGTATATATAGGACATAAAGAAAATATATATAGACATACCCAAAAAGTTTCTTTATAATAGATTTTCTTGTTCTTCAAAGTGGAAAATATATGCTCTTATCCTTTTTAATCAACAAAGTGCAAACATTTACCTCTTTTATTGGCTATAAATTGTGTCTATTAGTGGTCTTTAAGTTGCATTATTGTGGATATTACACCCTTTTGAACTATTTCAAGTATATTGTAGGAATTTCATCCATTTTATAGCTAAATATCCCTTCCTTGGACCTTTTGACATCATTTTGAATGAGATTTGTTCAAGTGGTTGTCTTTTCATAATATTGTTTTGTTCTTGTTGGAGAAAGATGAGTGATTTCTAGACTAATGGTGAATCAACTCCTTTTGTTTTAGTATTTTTCAATCCTTTTAATCCCAACCGATATTAGATTAGTATTGGGTAATTTTTTTTTTTATCATTGTAGATCTAATTCACATTGGGAAAAGCCCCTTTTTGGAGAGTTTTTCAAATAGGTCCCATAACCGAGAGACAACTCCATTTTTGTAGCTAAGGTAGGTTTTCAAATTGACAGGGTGTAGTTTTAGAGTGTTAAAAATTTATGGCATGCCTAATGGGACAAGGTTTAATGAGCCTTACATCATTTAGCTGAGGATATTTGTGTTATTCTTAGCAAGTTTCAATTATTGGGCACATTCTACAAGTACCTAGCTACTCCAAAATTTCTTGGTTTAAATATAGTGCTAAGTATTCATGTAAAAAATACAAACAAGATCATCTTCAAAAGGTGAGTGTTATGATTTGTTGGAATTGTCTTTATCTTTGTCAAAAAGAGAAAAACATAATAGACAACTCTCATCATATTCAAGAGCCCATCTAAGAGTACAACTTGTACCTACTTCTAGTAGGTTCTTCAAACCAAACAAGAGACTATTTCATATCCATTCTATGGTTGTTCAAAGGAGTCAAGTATTTGTCACTTTTAATGGAGGAAGTCCTCTTGTCCTTGCTAACCATAATAATATTCCAATAGCATCCCTAAAAATCATACCTTGTTTCATTGGTGAGAATGCAACTACTCCTATATAACACATCCTAGACTATCAATATATGCTCAATCCATAATATTACTGAGGACAATGTAGCTATTAGACTCCTTGCCACTTCCTTAAAAATTAAAGCATTACAATGGTATAGGGGGTTGATACCCAATTTAATACATAACTGTGATGATTTAGGAGAGAATATTTATTAAAAAATTGAAGATAAGAGTGATCATCTATTTGTAATAGAAAAAATAACTACTATTAGGAGAGCCAACATGAATTCGTGGGACATTTCAACTTTAGGTTCTAGAAAACATGGGACAAAATTCCATCTTTGGTCAAGTCTTCTCCAAACAATGCATATTTGTACTACTTGAGGGCTTTAAATAGTAATGTAGCTATCATGATATATTCAATGGGAGGGATAACCCTACCTAATGTTTATGATATATATCTAAGAGCTAAAAAATACCTAATAGAAGCTGGGAAGATAGCTCCAAGACCTCCAATGCCTCTATTTTCGATATTCCACTTAATCAATCTTGACACCCTTTCATGCAAAAACCAACCAACCAACCCCTCATATTACTTCTTCCAATGAGTTGACTGAAGTCAAATCTCTATGACAAAGCTTTGGGAATGAATTAGTGGTTTTGAAAAGGAAAAAAAAACCTAGCATAATAGACCCTATCAACCTTTTAACTAGGCATATCAACCCAATAGGAAGCCTTATAAAAGGAATGTTCAAGGAAAAAGTCAAATGAGCTTCATTAGGCCTTCAAATACCTCAAAATCAACTATTACAAGCTCTTCCAACGTCACTATCCCAATGCAAAATAACTTAGTTCACGATAATGAATGGTGTTACCCATGTAATCAACCACATAACCAAAATATATGCCCAAATGGGGTTCTTAGTCAAGCTCTAATTGTTCAAAGTACATCGACCCTTCCGAAATAACAATTTAGATTGGATAAAAAAGAAATAGTAAAACAAGAATAGGTGCAAGGTGAATTCACTCTAATTAATTAGCATGGAAATTATTTTTGTGGTATCAATCAAGTTGAAGCATTAAGAGAGGAAGTAAATTCACTAGCATATAACACAATATCTAAGAAAAGAGAAATGGGGGTTGAATCACCATCTATGGTTGGTCAAGAATCCACTTTTCAATCACCCTAAGGGGTTGCATGAGAAGGTACATTTATCAAAACTCCCAAAATACAAATAAATTAGGCTACCAATAAAGACAATCGACCCCAAAATCAATCTCAAATCAGTTAACAAACAAAACAAGACACTATTGTTAAAAAATATCCTTCAAAGGTTGGTCTCCATTTAATGTTATTGATGAAATGAAGAATACAAACCTTAATGTCACTATGTGGGAGGATTTGCCTATTCCAACACAAAGGGATTTTCTACAAAAAGCATTAAGGAATTTCAATCAATCAAATAATGCTTTAGCCAAAGGTATAGAAGTTACAATCACTCTATGTCAGCCAAGAAAGGAAGAAAAGACAATTTTTTTTAGTAAGCTACCTCGTTCTTACATGTATTTGATCATAGGTAATCACCTTGTTCATAATTGTATGATTGATTATGGAGTTGTTAGTTTTTCCATGCCAAAGAATGTGGTTGATTTTCTTAGTATAAGGTATGAACGAATGCCTAAAGGGGTTGTACAACTAGATTGTACTTCCATTAAGATAGTTTGTAATATATTTTAGTTATAAACCTTCCTCCATACTTTTCGATGTGCTTGCCTAGAGAATTTACAACCGAGATAGGAGGATATATATCTTCAAATTAGTCTCATATGTTGTTTAGAACCAAATATGGTACAAAAGTGACCACAAATGTTGAACCTATCTCATAAAACCATAGTGTGTCATATACTCCTATTTCTATTAATATGAATTATACCATACAAGACCCAAAGGACGATAGTGTTGTTCATGAGGTTGCAACATCTTTAGGAGTTCCAAATATCTTTCTTGATGAATGGGGAAATAATTTTGAGTTTGATTGGTATAATAGTGTGGAAATAAAAGGCTAGGAACTTATTGCAATCAAGAAGAGAATTCTTTTGTTCCTAATCTTATGAAACCTCAAGAAGATGGTGAAGGTATGTGGCAAATGTACTTTGATGTTTCAAGGAGTAAGAATGGTATTGAAGCAAGAGTAATATTGGTTTCGCTCAACAATGAAAAGTACTATTTTTCACCTCTCTTGTGCTCACAATACAACTAAGTACAGGACCTTGATTCAAGAACTTCTATTAGCACATTTAAATGAGTTAAATTGCTACATATGGGCATGTTCAAGAAGTTGGGTCCACAAAATGTTCAAGAAGTTGGGTCCACAAAATGTTCAAAAAGTGGAAGTGTTTCTCTTGATTTTCAGAATTTGTCATAGTTGGACTAAAAATTTGAAGCACTTACACATTGAATCTTTAAAAAGTAGTAATGAAAATTAGTATTTTGAGTCTAGTTTTCAAATATGTAATTTATTCTAAAACCTAGATGATACAAATTAATTTTTAATAGGCATGAACCACTTCTAAAAGTCACTTTTTGGGACCATACCATGCACATGTACGAACACCCTAATTTGACCTAAATAAAAGTATTTTTGTAATTCCTTTTGGGGAAATATGTGTAACAAACTAAAAATTGATGAGGATATTTTTATAATTTTTTAAAAATATAATTTTTATTACTTTTATTGGTCTTAATTGTTATTTTTGAAAACCTTTGTGTATAGACACCATAATTTGACCTAAACTAATTATTTTTTGAAGTTGTTTCATTGTGTAGAGAATTGTTTGTAGATTGATGTCATATAATTTTTTTATAAAAAAATTAACAAATTAAAATTTATTAAAAAAATTAAAAACCTAACATTTCAAGTTTATGGACCAGTCTCCTTATAAGATTAAAAAATAGAAAACATAATCCAGTCATAAAAAAATTACATATTTGAAAACTAGACACCATGATCTATAATGGGTTTTAATTTCATAAACCAATTCTGAATGTTTTTTTGTCAACTATATTGCCAAAGTCAGTTATTTCTCTTGACATTGTCTTGGTCTTTTAGTTGTAGGTCCAAGGCTAAGGGTTGGGTTACCAAGCCTTTCTCGAGCCTAAAACCAAATAAAAAAAAAAGTTGGAATTTTAAGTTTTTGGAACGAGTACTCGCTTTAAAATTGGTACCTATTCTATTTTTAGAACGAGTACCTGTTTGGGAATGGGATCTTGATCTAAGGCTCAGGTTCCCGTTCCTATTGAGATTTTCTTTTGGTCGAAACTTCCCCTCTTCATGGACCCAACTTCTTTCACTTACCCATATATTTGAAGATAGTGAATTGATTGTGAATTAAATTAGAGCTCAAAGTAAAACAAAGCGAAATCTCCTCAAGTCCTATAAACATAGGGTATGGGACTTGATTCAAGACTTTGACATGTTTGGCATCCAAGCTATTCCTAAAGAGTAAAACAAAGAGGCAAACAAACTTGCAGTAGTTGAAGCACAATTTGACATACTTTTAGACATCACATAAGCCCAACAACATGTGAAGCTTGTGGCAAGACTTGTTGTCTTGCATAATCAAGTAAGTTGGAAATTATTTGATAGTGATCAACAAATAATCTATTTTTTGCAAGAAGATGCAAAATTTTCTTCTTAAAATCAATCTAGATTGCAAGTAACATATGTTGATCAAATAATATAGTTAGTATTAACAAATTTCCAAAAGGTCCAATCATGTTGGAAATAATTTTTAATTCAAATGACTAGTCAAAAGACAAGAAGATGAATTTGGTTGTAAATAAGGGGACTATGAACAAGTAATTGTAGCAAAAGACAAGGTTTTGAAACTAGGAAAGGTATGCTCCAAATCTGAACAACAAACTTTCTTTGAGCTTTATCAATCTTATGATGATGTGTTTGCATGGAATTATGAGGATCTCAAAGGGTTTTACACTAATCTTTCCCAACACACTATTGAGTTAGACCCTAATGCTAAGCCAATTAGGAAGAAATATAGGCATATTAACCAAAATATTGAGCCACTGATGAGGAAAGAATTGACCAAACTCATAGAAGCCAATAAAATATTTCCTATCAAGCATTCCTCTTAGGTGGCAAACCTAATTCCAGTATGAAAGGAGAACGGGGAGATTAGATTATGTGTAGAATTTAGGGACCTCTATAGATCCTCTCTTAAGGACAACTATCCTCTCCCCTCTATGGAACAAATTCTTCAAATGACAAGTGGTGCAAAAAGGTTTTCATTCCTAGATGAGTTTTTAGGTTATAATCATATTTTAGTCCAAGAATCAGACCAATACAAGATTGCATTTACCACCAAATGGGGCACTTTTGCATATATGAAGATTCCTTTTGGACTTACTATTGCTAGTGTAACTTTTTAAGGAGCAATGAATATGGCTTTCAAGGGTATTTTAAATGACATAGTGTTTGTTAATATTGATGATATCATTGTTTTTTCTAAGCATGCAAGTGATCATTTGATCCATATCAATCAAACCTTCAAGAAATGTAGAGAATATGGTGTGTCCCTAAATCCCAAAAATTATAATATTTCTACCAATAAAGGTAAACTCTTGGGCCATGTGGTATCAAAAGAAAGTCTTGCCATTGATTTGGAAAGAGTAAGTGTCGTCTTGTCTCTTTATCTTCCCAGTCATAAGAAGGGTTTACAAATTTTATTAGGAAGAATCAATTTTGTGAGGAGGTTTATTCCTAATCTTGCATCTGTAGTTAAACCACTCACTTCAATGTTAAAAATAAAAATGTTGTTTTCAGCTATACAAAATAAGTGAAAGAAATTTTTGAAGCTATTAAGTAATCAATTGTTCAAGCTTCAACACTAATAAATCCAAACTATGACAATGACTTCATTGTTACACCTTTGGAGGAGATTCAAGCATATCATTCATCTTGGTATAGTAGAATAATAATAAAATAGAATAGCCAATAGCTTTTTTTAGTGAAGAACTCAAGACTATGAATTGAGGTATGGTTTGTAGAGAAATAAGTCTTTGTTGTTGTTAGCGAACTAGAGAAATTTAGACATATGCTCTCTACTAATTAAATTCAATTGATGGTACCCCATGCAAGTGTCCAAAAATTCCTCTTAAACAAGGTCACCAATGAAAAGAGGACTAGTTGGATCACCTTGAGGTCATAAAATATAATGTTCATATAAAAATTACAAAGCTAGTGAGAGGTAAGGGGTTGTGTGGCCAACTTGCAGTAGACCTTGAAGTTACTAAGAAGACCATCTACATGCTACAAGAAGACAAATCGGCTGGGCATAACCCTCTAAACAACTAGACATGGGATATGATTGCTTTCTTACAAATAGGTGAATATCCTCAAGGCCTTGACAAGGCAAAGAGGAGGTATTTCAAGTTATAGCCCATTCACTTTGTCCTTGTTGATGAAGTTCTATTTAGAAAGGACATAAATGGAGTTCTATTAAGGTGTATGGAGATTAACCGGGTTGCTAGACTGCTTGAAGAGTTTCATGATGGCCTATCAAGAGGTCATTTCTCTCCAAGGACTACTGCTAATATCATTAGTTTTGGTTATGATTGGCCCAATTTGTGATGCTCATAAATGGGTAAGAAATTGTAAAAAAAAACACTTACTTTATAGGAAAGCAAAGGGTAGTTGTCCTTCCTCTTCATCATATTCAAATTGATCAGTCTTTTGTTAAATAAGGTTTAGAGTTTATTAGAATGGTTAATTCACCATCTAGTGTTGGACACAAATAGATTTTGGCAGCCACAAATAACTTTACAAGGTGCACAAAAGAAGTTGCACTCAAGGAAGTTATCGAGGCTTCAATTTTGGACTTCCTAGAAGGTTTTCTGACAAAGTTTGGTGTTCCTTCTACCATCATTTCAAACAATGCAAAAGATTAAATGTTGGTATTCAAATTTGTGCATATGTTGTAAATTATGGCATCTACTCGAAGACTTCATCAAACTATTACCCTCAAGTTAATGGCTTGGCTAGGTCAACCAACAAGAACTTGATTAGAATAATCAAGAGGACAATGAAGGAAAATCATAGGTCTTGGCACACAAAGTTGAAGATGGATTACACCAAAAAGAGCCATTGGTAACTTTCCTTTCATGCTTGTCTATGGGAGAGAAGCAAGACTTCATCTATCATTAGAGTTATCTTCTTTATAGCTTGCATAACAAGTGGAAGTGTTGGAAAATGATGCAATGGCAGTTAGATTGCTTGAGCTAATAGGTTCAAGGAGACAAGAAAGAAAGATATGAACACCCTTGAAGCTCGTCAAGCACAAGTCAAGAGGACATTTGAAAAAAAAACAATTGATAGGACCTTCAAGGAAGAAGATTTGGTCTTGAAATAAGATGAAGATAGATCAAAGGCTAGAATACATACAAATTTTGATGTCATTAGAAGCGGCCCATACATCATAACCAACTGCAAGCAAGCTAATGCTTTCCAACTTTCAAGGTTGAATGAAGGACTCCCTATCCCCATCAATGGGACACACCTCAAGACATGTATTTGAGGTTAATTTACAAATCATGTACATAGTAGAGTAGTTTGTTCTTTACAAATAAGTGCTATTGCACACTTTGAATTCTCATTAGGAGAATGTATGGCTCTAATTGTCCTATTTTCCTCCTAGTGTTGTTTGCATATGTCAATTTCTATTTTTCTTGTGCTTTGAGACATTTTTCCATTTTATTTTGAGGCTAGTCATGGCATGTTTCAATTAGAGCTTGCTCTTTTAATTTATTTGAAAGGCTTATAGTGATTTCATGCCCAATGAACTGATAAGGCTACTAGATCCATTATTAACAAGCAATCATTCTGCAAAGGTCACCAAAATGTTGTCACTTTATGCCTTATTGACCCTATTGAGACTCAAATATGTGGTCGTTTTGCTTGAGTCCCTTTCATTTCATGTGTCTTAATCATATTTAGCCCATTGTTTATAACCAATCTAAGACATCCTAAATGGGTCCCCTATGCATCAAATGATCTAGAAACCCATAAAAATTCTATAAGTTTGGGTTGTTTATAATTTTTTCCTTGGAGTTTTGTGTGTTTGTTGGCCTTTCAAACTTTCAAAGTTGTCCATACCTACATACCTTCCCTACCAATTCCAATAACCCACTTATGTCCTTATTAAAATTTCTTCTTAAATGTTGTTGTGTCTAAGTTTTTGAGTTTCCCATCCCCCAATACCATTCCTTTGGCATTCACGAGCCTTGAAGCCCAAAAGTCCATTTAAATTCTAAGCCCTTTGCATCTGTCAAACTTTCAAACATCCTCATCTATCCCTTCCCTTGGTACTCATTCCCCTTCATCTATGTTTCTTGAACTCTAATATTGTGTCCCACTTTTTAGCTAAAATGGACATTTATATCAACATTTTTAACTAAAGCTTCACCTTGTGAGACCTATAACAACTAAACTGTTAAGAATTTGAAGATGATGTGAACTAGTGATTTGTGGCAATTTGTGTGCAGATTCTAAATATATATATTTAAAATAAGAAATAAATCATGAATCTTTCAACATCTCCTTTAATAACTAGTTTTAAACAGTAAACATTTTTAGAAAGTAACATTTATGTTGCCAAACATAACTTTTTTTCTAGAAAGGATAAAATTCTAATTTTTAAAATATAGATTCTTAACATCAATATCTAGTGCAAGGATAATTTTTTCATAATTTTGTTACATATATTTTTTAATTAATTTTTGAAGTCATCGTAAGTATAATTTGGACATAGGTGTATGCCGTCAAACATAACTTCTTGTGTATATATCAAAATCCTTTTTTTTTTGTGAAACAAGGACATCAATACCTAGGGCAAAGGTATTTTTTGAATTTGTTTTACAATGGTTTAATATTTTTTCACCTCTGTAGAATAAACTTGATGTTCAGTGAAAAACCTATGTTCAGTAATAACTAAAAATTAAATACATGACACGATGTTCACAATTAAAACCTATGTTCACAATTTTGACACGTTGTGGAAAATACCTCCTACTTATCAATTAAATACATGATAAAATGAAAACATATCAAAACTTGTTGGAAAGATCGTTTCGAGGGCTACGATCTTGCAAAATATAATATGACTTTATTTAATCCCTCAAAAGGTAAAGAAAAAGTGTTTTTTTGCCAACATTTTGATAGGTGTGAAGGAGATTCCATTGTGTGTATGATTTAATACTAGAGGGGTTCTATCCAAGGGGGTCTTATCTAACCCTCTTCAATTAAAACCCTTTTGATGTAACCTCTCAAAGCTTAAATCATTAGTTTTTCTAAAAATAATCGATTTCAAGCAAAAATCAGGATGTCCCAAAAGTGGGACACACTATTGTGGCAACACTCCTTATAGTGACTTCATGCCCAATGAACTGATAAGGCTACTAGATCCATTATTAACAATCAATCATTTTGCAAAGATCTCCAAAATGTTGTCATTTTATGCCTTATTAACCCTATTGAGACTCAAATATGTGGTGTCATTTTTGCTTGAGTCCTTTCCATTTCACGTGTCTTAATCATATTTAAACCATTATTTATAACCAATCTAATACATCCTAAATGGGTCCCCTATGCATCAAAGGATATAAAAACCCATTAAAGTCTATAAGTTTGGGTTGTTTAATATTTTTTTCCTTGGTGTTTTGTGTGTTTGTTAGCCTTTCAAACTTTCAAAGTTGTCCATACCTACATACCTTCCCTACCAATTCCAATAACCCACTTATGTCCTTATTAAAATTTCTTCTTAAGTGTTGTTTTGTCGAAGTTTTTGAGTTTCCCATCCCCCAATACCATTCATTTAGCATTCACGAGCCCTAAAGCCCAAAAGTCTATTAAAATTCTAAGTCCTTTACATCCGTTGGACTTTCAAACTTCCTCATCTATCCCTTCCCTTGGTACCCATTCCCCTTCATCTTTGCTTCCCAAGCTCTAATACCTTGCACTCCAAGAAAGTTACTAAGGCTTGCAAGGTCAGACTTTCGGCCTTGCCCTCAATTGGATAAATTTTCACCAACCCTTGAAAGTTCAAAGCTCCACCGATTGCTCTATATAACCTATTGGTGTTGGACTTCCAACCATTTCCTTAACTCAATACCAAGTTAAGCCTCATCTCGACTTCTTGATCCCAACATCACCTTGTTCCTATCGAACTTCCCCTTTCTACCTTCCCCATATCACGTCTACTCTAGCATGACTTCCCTTTCATCCGCAATTCCCCAACACTCTGATCATTAGCATGCGGTATATGTTACCTTCGACAATTTGAAAATCTCGCCATTTTCTACTATGACCTAACACCATTAATGCATCTTAGGCATCCATTTTGGGTGGGACTGACTCTACGCCCTTAATTTTATGATGTTACAATGCTATGGGTTAGGGTTTCACCTTGTTGCTATTAAGGACCGATTTTTGGGATCATTTTGAGGAGTTCTAGAGGGCTTTGAAGATGGGTTTATAAGTGATGGTAATGAGAAGACAATAACTAGCACATCTGAAAAATTCTAAAGCATGGGAATAAGTATGGCTTGTTCAACTTTTGACAAAAAGGACAAACTCAACTAACTCTCCTCCTCTATGCCCAGTTGAAGAGTTTCACTTACATTTGAAGAAAGGAAGGTGTCAAAGGGCATTGAATGCCAACTTAATGGTTCCTCCAAAAAAGGATCACAACACTTATTTTTCTCAAGTAGTTTGTTGGAGATCCTCTTCCACATTTTGTATATATAAGACAAAAAGAAGAGATATATAGACATACAAAAAAAACTCTTTGTATTAGATTTGGTTGTTCTTTGAAGTGGAAAATGTATGCTCTTAGCCTTTTAAACAATAAAGTGCAGACTTTTGCCTCTTTTATTGGTTGGAAATTATGTCTATTAGTGGTTTTCAATTGTGTTATTATGGATATTACCCTCTTTTGACCTATTTCAGGTATATTGTAGTTATTTCATCCCTTTTATGGTTGCATATCCCTTCCTTGGACCTTTTGACAACATTTTGAATGGGCTTTGTGCAAGATTGTCTATATTCCTAATATTGTTTTGTGCTTGTTGAAGCAAGAAAAGTGATTTCTAGACTATTGGTGTATCACCTCCTTTTGTTTTAGTATATTTCATTCCCTTTTCATCCCAATCAATAATAGATTAGTATTAGGTAAGTGTTTATCATTGTAGATCTTATTAACATTAGGAACCAACACTTTCTAGAGAGTTGTTTCAAGGAGTAGGTTGCACAACCAAGAGATAACTCCATTATCGTCAATGAGACATGTCAAACTAACAAGGTACAATCTCAAAGTGCCAACAATAAGGTGTATTCTACCTTGGTCAAACACCTAAGATACAAATTTAATGACTTCTAGAAATGATAAAAAACAATAATTAATCATGTAGAAAATGAATATTCAAGTATGAACTAAACTCTAAGTGCCAAGTCCCCCTTTGGAAATTTACTAGGGTTACAACTTAAAACAATTCAAAAAGTTGCAAGTATAATGTTTCACATTTCCAATTTGCACACAATAGCTAGATAGAAAGGTTACTAAATTTGAAATTTAAAAGTTTTGGGTTCATTTATGCAAATCACAAAATTGACTTGAGGTTAATCCAACAAATTGCAAATTTGAACTTGAGTAAGAAAAGGGTAAATTGAGGATCAAAATAGGTCCCTAGGAATAAGTGCAAATGAGATCAAGTAGGACTTGGATGCAACTCTTAGTAGATATCATGTCACTTGAACACTTGTCATTCCATTAAGAATAACCAACTAAAAGTGAGTCGCAAATTGTGGATTTGAATGCAGAAAGTTTGCAAACCTATGTCTACCCTGCTTACACATGAATCCACTCACCTGTTCCTTCACCAACCCCACTGACAAAGGATGAGTCCACTCAATCTTCTGCATAAAAGATGTTGTTTCTATGTTGTTTCTATGTTTTTTCTCACTTTTTGTTCTATGAGGCTTTTGTTTTGGCCTCCATGCATATAGTATCTGGTTTATGGGGCATTTTGTTTTGGCCCCTAGGCCAACTCTATTCTGTAAGCTTCTATGTTGTATCCATGTAATGTCAGTACTTTTATATTATTAATAATATTTCAAGCTTAATGCCTTTTATCCAAAAAAGAAATGTGGATTTGAATCTAAGAAAGAAAAGAGTAAATTGAGGATAAAGATTGGCCCCTAGGAATAAGTGCATATGGGATTGGGTAGGGTTCAAGTTATGTCTCAACTCTTAGAAGAATCTTGTCACTTGTGCACTTGTCATTACATAAGGAATAATCAAATCAAAGCAAGTCCAAAACGAAGGGGGAAAGAGCAAGGTGTGCAATTTTCACTATCACAAGATTTGAAGTATGAGACTAAATTGGAACCACATTCACCAATTGAGTGAAAATTACCTCGAAATCTTAGCTTAATGCCTGACTAACAAACCTTTTTTAATAGCACAAATTACTTTCAAATTTAGCTTCAGTAGTGCTAAAGTTTATGAAAGGGGCAAACAGTATGAAACAACACCGGAAATAATATTTAAAAATTAAAAAAAAAAGAGTGAACAAATTGAATATTTGAATAGGTATCCCTACCCTGCACAGAAAAATCTTAAAGAGTAAATACATCAATGCATTACAAGTTACACCTGGGAAAAAATTATTAAAAACATGAAAGGGATTAATGGAATGTTGATAGGAATTTAATACAAAGAAAATATTTTAAAATGTAAATAAACAGGGATCAGACTAGCACGTGTGGAAAATCCAAATCCCTTAGTCTGTCCCTAAGAAAATGTTAAGGAACCGTGACAAATGATTTGCAGAAGTCCACAAAGCAGCAATACACTTTGCATCTCCTTGCTTTGGCCTCCTCAGTAATAGAGATGAGGGAGAATATCTGATCTTTAGAGCAGCACTTCTATAATCAGTTAGTTCCTTTGTCCTAGAATTTCTGGTCTCTACCCCATCTGGAGATACGGATGTCAAAAGCATTTACAGATCGTCCAAGAGCAAAAGGGTTATTGGTCACATTTTAGAAGTCCAACATTAAAATACATGACAAAGAGCATACTGACTTTGATAAATGTTATAATCTCAAGTCCTATATGAATTAAAACAGTACTAAATCTTGAACTCAAACACAACTCTCAAATCACTTATAATTATCCTAAACCATATTTTTAACATATATGCAATCTAATCAGACCAGTCAACCATGGAAAATAATTAGAAATGATATAGGGCCTGTAAGTGTCAATGACTCTGTGCAACACACTAATATGAAGAAAAGAATCACTATTTAGATAAAGCGTGTTCGGATCATAAAATTGCATTTCAAAAATTACAGTGACACTGTGCAGGACTTCATGAAGTACAATTTATTTAGATTTTTGAGTTCTATCACATTAACACCACCATACATGATGCAAATGGAAAGTTGATTTGAAAGAAAATGCATTATTTTACATTCACAGCACAACATGGCACATCAATTTAATGTTTTAAACCCATTAATTTGTAGACCTGAAAGCATATGAAGAATATGAAAGTGTGCCAACGCTCCAACTATTGTGGAGGAGTTCAGCTTTAGCTCCCTCGCCAGCTGCTCCAAGGGCAACATTCAGTGGATAAAAATGGTCTGGATATGGATGAGCCATTCTTGCATTTGGAGCTTCCTCTTGAAATCGATTAACTTCATCATGCCTACAAATGAAGCCAGATAAACTCAAATGAAATCTTTGTTCTGCCAACTGGCAATATTTATGGTATTGAAAAATAAAATACTTTCCTAAAATAACTATTTTTACACATGTATCACAATATGAGACATCCTACTGCAATGCCTTTGCGATATGTTGAAGACTGAGACACAAATACTGATATGGAAATTTGTCCTTCAAAGCAGTGATTTTGTCTTTTTTATATGGCTTTTCCCCATTTGATATTAAATTAAAGAAGTATCTATTGAAGTTATGTTATATGATGTTTTGGGATTCAGCTGCACAGTTTCAAATCAATCTACATTGACCCATATTTCTTTAGTAGTTCAAAAGTTCAAAGATCTCATCTCTCATAAGATTGAATGATCCACTTGGCACTCAATGCATCTGGTGATGTTCACAAGAGCAAAGCACCAAGACTTCCAAGGCCACCCATCCTAGTGCTACTACAGCTCAAACGCACTCAAGCATGGAGTTTCAACCACAATTAAACCTGCTTAGCTTGCTGCCCTATTAGCCAAACCGTTAGCAAGTATTTTTCCTTATGAACAATTCATTATAGAACTCCATAGCATTTTTATTAAAATACAAGGCAGTTTTTCTGCAGTTCATTGAATTATGCGAAATGATATATCAGGAATCAGCTATTTTGTTTGAGTAAAAATCTACATAAACCCAAACTTCCCTGGAGATCATCTATACCAGTACTTTTCTGATTCAAGCAAAGCTTTTTTTATGCACCATGCAATAAGACTAGGCAAGGTAATTAAACTTTATTCATTAAAGGGAAGATTTCATACGCCTTTTCCAAGAAAATTTCAGATTTCTGTTGGATATATAATCACATTCCTCTACATTGGACTACATTTTCTACCGTATGTTTTATGATTATCTCATGATTATTCATTAACCACACACAATTGACAAAGGGGTGGTTGAAAGGTGGTTAAACCACCAAATGCGTTATATGTGTCATTGGTACAGGAATAAGTGAAGAGTGATTGCCGATATTTTTGTGTTTGATATTCTTGTTCCTTATTCATTTGATCCTGTATCATGTTTTATCATGTGGTATCAGAGCCTTCAACAATGGCTGGTCCTTGGGAGTGAGAGTAGATGGAGATGAAGATTGCAAAAGCCAGTCTGCCTACACTTTCTTGGATTGAAAAACAACTGATATGCTCCCTGAAGCAAGCGAAGCAGCCTGTTGTGGAAAGTAAATTCATAACAGCAACAAGTGTATAATTTTGCCATTGTTAATCTTTTATCTGCATTTTACACTTGCCTCATACAGTGAAGGAAGCATTTAAGATGAGGACACAATTGTATGGCCTGTCAAAAAAGTTACTGATTTGCTTGAGAGATTCTTTGTTGCAAGGATTGTTGAAAGTATGGAAGCGACATGGATCAAGTGAGGTTAAGAGGTTAGAAGTTCAAAACTCACTTCTCTTATTTTGGTTAGCGAAGCAAATAGTTTTGGAATGAACAGCGAAAAGTGATCTTTGTGTTTTATTTGCAGTGATGAGGATGTTTCAAGAAATAAGGTGTAATTGGTGATATAAGGAGAAAA
This sequence comes from Sequoiadendron giganteum, assembly GCA_007115665.2. Classification (NCBI taxonomy): domain Eukaryota; kingdom Viridiplantae; phylum Streptophyta; class Pinopsida; order Cupressales; family Cupressaceae; genus Sequoiadendron; species Sequoiadendron giganteum. The sequence continues at coordinate 329,232,181 of CM021102.1, forward strand.
TTTGTTAGCATTATTTTTGTTTTTGTCATGGTCCAAGGCGAACCCCTAACAAACACTCTTTTGTATTTCCAAGCATTTCCAACGGAACCTGATTTGGACTTTTGAGAGTGTGTGTGAGATCTTGTCCATATTGCTTTTATTGCCTCTAATCATGACAACCATATACACTAATGGCATATTATCGCTTCAAATCAACATAAACAATCAACAAGAGGTAGAATTAATCATAGAATACTAGCAACAGTAAAAACCTACTTTCATGCAATTTTGTAACCATTATACATTGTTACAAAAGAAAATTAATATGTTACAAGGTCAGTTGCAATGTGGTGGCAAGATAATCAATAATCCAACTATAGGCAACATAGATGTTTGAAATGAAATAACTTGCACAAGAGAAGAATATAATAGAAAATTTGCTGCAAATACTGGATAATACTTGAGAATAATAAGCCACTTCGAGGGGGCTAACCCTCCAAAAGTCTCCAAGAAGAACACAATTTGCAATATGATGATAATTAACTCACCACTAGCTCCTATATAACTAATGCCTAAGATGCCATCTAGGCTGACTTAACTACCTATATAAGACTACATTACTGATCATATAACTTAATTAAGAGTTAAAGTAACCACAAACCAACTACTTATAATCCTATGCACACAATGGGAATAAAAACGTAGTATGCCCCCCTCTTCAAAGAAGTATTGTCCTTAGCATTGATCAACTTTGGATGCTTTTGCTCAAAAATCTCATTTTCCCACATAGTAACATTGACCAAAGAATTATTCCATTTGATCAAATACTATGATTGCTTTCATCCATAGCCTCTTAATCATGTTTAAAGAATTTGCTTAGGATCCAAAACTATTATGTCTTCCTCGTCAAGTTCTAGTAACTCAATTTGTGCTACAACTCTTTGTCGGATAAACTTCTTCAAGCATGACTTATGGAAGACTAGATGTATTTTCGTTGACACAAGTAGCTCCAATTTGCATGCTACACTACCAATCTTCTACAACACCTCATAAGGACCATAACACTTGGACACAAGCTTGTTATCTTTTAAAATTTGTTTCAAAGTGGCATTTTCTTATAAGGCTATAATCACACAAAGACCCAATCTCCCATTTCAAAAGTCTTTTCACTATAGTGTTGATCAGCATATTACTTCATTCTATTTTGAGTCATTTCCAAGTTCTCCCTAAGACTAGCAAGTACCTCTTGCTAATGGTGAATGTGTTCTTGAACTGTTCAAACCTTTGAGTGTGCCCACAATGAGGAGGTGATTGATGGTGGTTGGAACCCATGTAGTGCCAAAATTGGAGACCCTTTGAAGGAAGTATGGAAAGAAGTGTTACACCACCATTTTGCTAGCGGGAAGTGTGGAAAGAAGTATTATACCAGCATTCTGCTAGTGGCAACCATTGCACTCATCTCTCTTATTTATCTAAAGTAAAACATCAAAGATAACCCTCCAAGCATTTATGACCACCTTAATCTATCAATCTGATTAGGGATGATATGACCAACTATGAGCAAGCTGAGTGCCCAAACTTGAAAATAAGTCCAAAAATTACTTATATATATATGAGTATGATCACTAACTATGACTTTTGGAGTCCCATATAGTTTCTACATAGTATTCATAAAGACTGGATAGAATAGCTGCCACCAATGGGTGTGCCAAAGCACAAAAATGTGCATATTTGGTGAGATGATCCACAACAACTATGATGAGGTTTTTTCCTTGAGATCTGCACAAACCTATGGTGAAATTTATGGACATCTCCTCCCACATCTAACTTGGAATAGATAAGGGTTGTAGAAGACTTGCAGTCTTAATTGTCTCCCCTTTATTTTGTTGAACGTCACCTTTGAGCCCCTCCCAAAAGAAGTCTTGCTTATTTCTATGATAATTCTTCATATTTCTGAAGCACCCACCTACTAGAGAAGCATGTAGTTCTACCAACAAGTTTCACTTAAGGATTGAGTTCCTAGCTAGGTACAACATGACCTTGTACCATAAAACATTTCCATGCAAATTTGTCTTAGAATTTGAATCTTGTTGGAGTTTGTCAATGAGAGTTTGAGTATCCATGTCCTCCTCCCACTCCTCTTGTGCCTCATTTATTCAATCTAACTGCAATACGAAAATGGCATACAATAGTGACTAAGAGTTTATCACTCCTAGATAAAGCATCAGCCACAAATTTCTCCTCAGCTTCCTTAAATATGATCTCAAAGTCATATCCCAATATTTTTGTGACCAATTTTTGTTCTTCAAATGACAACCTTTGATCCCAAAAAAATTTGAAACTATCATGATCTATATTTACTTTAAAGTGTTTTCCCACTTGAAAAGGTCTCCATTGTTTGATTGCATGTGAGATAGCCAACATTTCCTTCTCATAAACTGGCTTCAACGAATTCCAACCTTTGATTTGGTGGCTCAAATGCTATGGGTCTTCCTTCTTGCATGAGTATTGCTCCTATGTCATGTCCCAAAACATCACATTCCACAATGAATGTTTTGGAAAAATCTAGAGTGGCTAGAACTAGACTTGTGCACATGGCTTCCTTTAGCTGCTCAAATGCCTTGGTTGCTGCCTTATTCCACTAAAAGGAATCTTTCTTCAACAAAGTTGTGGGAGGAAATACTATGCTGCCATAATTCTTTACAATTGACAATAGTAAGTTAGTAACCAATAAGCCCTAAGAAACCCCATAGGGTTTAAGTGTCTAAGGCACTTTCCATTCTACTATGGCCTTGATCTTGTGAGGGTCCAACTTAACTCTCATATGAAACATTAGGTCCTTGGTACTCCACTTCCTTAACTCAAAATCATGCACTTAGATGGCTTGGCATAAAGTTGATGTTGTTCAAGAATGATAAAAACCTAACTCACACATTGCCTATATTCTTCCCAAGTTTTTCTATATATTGAGATATCAAAAATACCAAAAAAAAATTCCTCATAAATGGCCTAAAGATAAAGTTCATCAAACTCTAAATTGTAGGTGGTGCATTTGTGAGACCAAAAGGCATCACCAAAAATTCGTACTAGACCTCATGGGAGAAAAAAGTTGATTTATGTATATCCTCATATCTAATCCTGATTTGATGATAACCATAACCAAGATCAAGATCGGTAACATAAACAACACCATTAAGCTCATTTAACAAATCATCAACTATTGGAATAGAAAACTTATCTTTTATGATGTACTTGTTGAGATCTTTGTAACCAAGACACATCCATCAAGTACTGTCTTTCTGTATAAATCACCAAGATCACTAGAATGAATGCCCATGCCGACGAGCCAGCGAGACAAGCAAGCACACGCTCTACTTGAGAGATTAATGAAAAACAAACAATATGCAAAGCAATAATTGAATGGAATGATGAATTAACTCACAATATGGAGTACATATAGGGTAACAACTGTCTAAATTTAGTGGTGCCTAAAAATAGTCATGTAACCCCTTAATTTAGAACTAGCTATAGAAAGCACATGGATGGCTAAAACTAGCACATGCCTAGCACTCCTAAGCAAGCTTAACTCTTACACTAACACCCCGCTTAAGCATAGCTTAGGTGGGGTCAAAAAAATTGGGTCTCAACAACTAGGCCTGATGAGGTACCCAAGTACAATGCAATCTCTCATAAAGTGGAGAAGGGGAGAAAACCCAATGGGAAAAAGCTCCCCCCAAAAAAAAAAGAGAGAAAAGAAAAATGAAGATGACTAGAAAGCACCCCGCCTCCCGCCTACCCCCTCAAAGATGATAACTGACATTTCTCCCCTTAGGAAGAAACAACTCCAATGGTGAATGCTAAAGTAACTCCAACTCAAATAAGCAAGGTGAGGTGGGAAGTCTCATGATGTACCCTATCTCAAAATACTGCTCAAATGTCTTCATGTTGATGTTGAAATGAGTCACAATCAAATTAGGAGTCTCAAGCCTAGTAGAAATAAACAACCTCTCAAAATCATGTAGAAATTAATGAAGAGCAAGATCCAAATAAGTAATGTACGGATGTGGAATGTCAATGCATGCCATGTGGCTACAACGTGAATCCCACAAGATGCCCTCCTACAAAGAATATCTAGAAGCCCTCAATGAAGCCTCTTTGAACTCTATAGTAGTAACAAATGCAAGGACAAAAGAACTGTCATCAAAGAGAAAGACAAGATCCTCAAGAGTGCCATCTAGATCCAAAATAAGGGATTCTACAAACAAACAAGAGATGTACAGTAGAAATTGGTCCTGATGAAGTGAAACCAGAAGACATAAATGACCCTGGAGCAAAGAATCACTAGAAGCTCTCAAAGAAGCAACCCTATACTTTGAAGTAGCAACAGGTATTGTAGATGGAGTATCAATGTATGCAAACCAAATAAACAGATCATCCCATGAGGATGTGTCCACACAAGATGCAAAGTCTCCATGCAACTGCAGGATGATGGTCCAAACAGTGAAAGGGCACTCAGTGTGCTCTATGTGATGTAGAAAATAATCTACAACAATAAGACATATCATTCCATAGACCATGTCATTGTTAAACTATGCATTCTTCTGTTCATAGACACTTGACTTAGGAACGAGCCCAAGAATATAGGGTAATAGATCCTGCTCACAACAGTGATTCTTTATCCCTTGTTTCCAGGACAAATAGTTCTCTGAAGTTAGTTTGACAATAGAAGAATGAAAATAAATTCATGATTACAAAATGCCTATATAATCCCCCTAGATTTTGACACTTTATAATTTAGTGTTGTTTACAATACAAGTAGGTCCAATTTCCAATGGATCAAAAATGAAAAAAAATGAACTTTTGAATAAAATAGTGCTTAGTTTCAAGTTACTAATCAAAAGTTATTACAATATTTTATTTTTTCATCAATAATGGCTTGGGACACTTCTGATTTAGTTTTCACAAAATCTACTTATTGCATGCAAAAACTAATAGATACACACAAATTTTTTGATGTTGTGATCAAAACCTAGAAAGTGTTTTTCTTTCCAACGTGCAAAAGATGCAATTATGATGTAAACTTTGGCCTACAGGGAAATAGTCACACTATTCTATTTTGACAACATTTTTTGCAAGATCCATTTACTATCTGTAAAAAGTAACAAATACCCAAAAGGTTTTTTGTTGCTGTAAACAAAACCCACAAATCTTTTTCCTCTTCAATGTGTAGAAGATGCAAATCTGATGCAAAAGAAACACCTCCAACAAAAAAACGACTACCAAAGTATGCATGCAATAGTGTTTTGAAAAAATAACTCACAAAAAAAATTTGACCAACACCCAAATCCTAGAATGGCTCTGATACAACATAGAACTCGCCAAAATCATCGGAATAAATGCTTGTACCAACTAGCCATGTGAGACAAGCAAATGCACACTCTACCTGCAAGATTAATGGAAAACACACAATATGCAAAGCAATAGTTGAATGGAATGATGAATTAACTCACAATATGGAGTACATATAGAGTAACAACCGTCTAAATATAGTGGTGCCTAAAAATGGACACGTAACCACTTAATTTACAACTAGGTAAGGAAAGCACATGGTTGGCTAAAAGTAGCACATGTCTAGCACTCCTAAATAAGCTTAACTCCTACACCAACACTTTCTTGTGCATTATTACCAATGAAGAGTAAGCAAGAAAATGCCTAATAATACCTACCTCTAGTATCTCCTAAACCCTCTTCTTAGTCTCACTTTTTTGTACATAAGGATGTGTGTAAGACCTAATTTTGAGTGTTTGGCTCCCCAATACTGGTTCGATGGCATGATCATGATCTCTTTTAGGAGGTAATCCTTTTGGCATATCTCCAAAGACTACTAAGTGATTATCTACAACTACTTATAGATCTGGTTGTGTAAGAAAATTTGACTGATAGGCTGCCAATGAAAATAATTGGGCTGCAAATCTATCAACCCCTTTGTTGTGACACTAATCTTATACTTGAGTTTTTTTGGATGCACCTGTTGATCGACTTTTATGGTTGTTGGGCAATGGATATGTATATGTTTCTCTTGAATGTACATCTAGTCGATTCAATTCACTTGTGTTTGTACTTGGGAGTGCTTTTGAATGAATTGGTGCATAGTTGGTTCAAAATTTGGTTCAATGTCAGCATGTGGACTGACAAATAATTTTAGCTGATTTCAATGATGATTTAGAGTTGTCTCAATGTGATTAGTTGGAGACTATTCATATTGGCCACTTGTTTATTCACCATATTTTTTTATGAAGGCCTTGTTTGCATTGGTCCATTTTGATGGATTTTTTATAATTGAGTTGCAATCATCCCAAAGATGATGAGAATTGGAGACTACTAGCAGCCCGAGGAGTGACCATCATTGATTGGTCACATTAGTTGCAGCTTCTGCAGAGTGATAACTAATAGGTGGATGATATGATACATTCATGATTGGTTTCTTTCAAAGTAGCATTTGTTAGTTAATTATCTTGACGATGAGACAACATTTGGGTCTCTTGATTCCAAGCATTGGATTTTGTTGACTCTGGACATTGATTCAAGATTTTTTTGAATGCAAAGGGCTACTGGTATTACCTGAATCATCATGATTTTGGAGTAAGCACTAGTGATGAGAGTGACTCACTGATGGTCAGCCTTCACATTGATCATCTTTGCTTGGAGAGTAACTGCACTGAAATTGGATTTGTAAATTCATTGTTTTTTGAAGATGGTTCTGTATAGCAGTCAAAAAATCATTGCATTTGAAGAGTGACAACATTTGAGAATGTATCACCTGTATGTATGGTTGCACTTGATTGAGGAATGCAATCATTTGAGTGGTTGATTGTTGACCATACTAGGGGCCGAGTCATCATATTTTGGCGATCAACACTTTTTCAGCCAAAGGAGAAGTTTTTTTCAAGGTCAATGTGTGCCTTCATAGGGGCAATAGCTTTTGGTGATAGGAATCTAGCCAATCCATAGGATCTATTAGTGTACAGATGTGCACAACATCATTTTCTTGCTTTTGGGGTTACCCAACTGATATGTACCTGAGTTATCTAGCTTATTTGCTCTCTTTGTAACATGGTGGTGAGATGGATCTATTGGAAATATTCATTCCTTGCAGCTTGATTTGAAACTTTGAATTACAAGGAGGATTGTTGTCATGTTCACATATCTCATAGCTAATCCTGAGTCTACTTTGACTTTGGATTAAGGGAGGTGTTAGGTCTTATATGTTTTCATACCCCAATCTCACTTCCTCTTATGAATAATCAATCTAAGAGAGTTTTAATGGGTTTTTGATGTTTAGGTGATGTGTTGGGCATTGTACTTGTACCCCCATTTTGACCCAAGCACCCAAATCGAAAAGCCAAAAATCTGCCTAAGTGTGAAGGTCGCCAAGAGTTTCATCTTTTAGAAGACTCAATTGGGTATCTCTATTTCAAATTTAAGAAAAATCCAACCAAATTTGTGAAAGTTATACAATTGTAGGATTTTCCTAATGTAGGGGATGTCGTGTTTCTAATTTGAGAAAAATCCAACCAAAATTGTGAAAGTTATGCAATTGTGGGATTTTCCTAGTGTTAAGGATGTCATTTTTTTAAGTTTAAAGAAGTTTCAAGAAAAATTGTAGAAGATATGCAATTGCGGAAATTCCTTGTGCAGTGTGATATTCCCTTGCTGCGGAATTTTGACCCCTAAATCTCCATTATTTTCCGCCAAGATGCAATTGCGGAAATTTGACCCTTAAAACTCTACGATTTTCTGCTAGGATGCGATTGCGGAAATTTAATCCCTAAATCTCCACAATTTTCCACAAATGCAATTGCAAAAATTTGACCCCTAAATCTCCACAATTTTCCACCAAGATGCAATTGCGGAAATTTGACCCCAAAAGGGATATATCCACATGAACCCCAATTTTTCACGATTCCAAGTACCCCCAAAATTTCCACAATTGTGCAAAAGGGCACATATTTGTGCAATTTCTTCAAAAGACATGTTTTTTGCCGCCGAGAAGTGCTAATAACGCTCCAGAACTATTGTTTGAGGCATGCAACACATGATTTCACACCATAACTTGTAACTAGTGCCTACGTGAGTGGATTAACAGCAAAATCCCCAAGTTTCATTGCAGATTTGAAAGACAACTTCTCCTCACAGTGACTTGAATTTGGATTTTCTTGTCTTTAAAAGGAGATTCAACACCATTTTTTGAAGGTTCTGGAAAAAAGTTTTGAGAATCTAAGAAGACTTTGGGTAGTGACTTGATTGTTTATGTGTCTTAGTTTTCTGGTTACACAGTCAATGGCTATAATTTTATGGAATAACTATACATACTCTGATCTGAGCGTATAAGAATACTTGCTCTTAGTGCGTGTCGTCTTTGTTTTGTGATCCAATATTCTTTTGAGAAAAATAATCAACTATTGTGATGTTCATCAATACACATTTGTTGCACTTGTGTTATTTTCATTGCTAGTCTTCTTCAAGCAACATTGTAATTTCTTTCATTGGTGATAATAAAGAATATTGATGTCTCATAACGAATTTTGAAGTAAGATGGCACTGTTAGCCCTTTGAAGGTCAAATTATTACAAGTTGATAATTCTAGATTGACCATTGGAATATATTGATCATTATGAATGAATATGTATGTTGTATTGACTCTGTTACCCTAAATAGGTACCAACCAGTCCAGTTTCTCCCATAGCCTTAGAATTGATCTTAAAATGATAAATCTTAAATAAACCATTTTCTATTTTTGTATTTGTTTGAAATCCTCGTATTTGAAACACATTGATCACAAGAAGCTTACATGTTTTAAGATCTAATTCATAAATCCTTGTCATAAGTATATGAGAGTTAATCTGCTAGGCACTAAGTCATAGATCTGTAGCACATTTACACTCAATGTCATAAAGGGAAAACCACCTAGTTTCTACAGAGCCTGAAGTGTGGAGAAAAGCACTATTGAAGGTGTTTCCTGTTTATTAGCCTAGCTTCTAGCAACTTTGAGCATAAGATTAGGTAGACTTTTAGGAGTTACTAGAATACAAGTTGGGGAACCAACATAAGGTTTGTTGGATACATGCTCATACTTCTATGCTTTGGACTATATTTCCTACCCTATGCTTTTTTATTATCTCGAGATTACTCACTAATCACACCGAATAAACAAAAGGGATGGTCATGTGGTGGTTGAAACGTTTTTAAACCACCTCATATGTTATCTGTATTATTCATTCAGGAATGAATAATGAATGATTGCCACTGTTTTTGGTTTGATATTTTATTGCAATGGCTTTTCATTACTGTGTTCCATGTTCTTTCTTCATTTGATCTTGTATTGTGTTTTATCAATTTCAACCTTGGAAAGTGTTCTATTTTCGAAGCTTTCCAAGTTAGAAGTAGAACAAAGTTTCTCACATGAAATTAATATTTAAGCATGTACAATCTCTGTATTGCAATAGTGATATTATAGCAGAGGTACGGAAGGCCTATGAGGCCAAAAATGTGCCAGCTGCAATGTCAAAACACGATATTTACAAATAGATAAATATGAAAAAATGTATATACAAATGGAGCATATATATACCTGCCGCTGACTAGAGCTTTCGTGAGCCAGCTGTCAAATGATTGAGCCCAACGAGCAGGCTGGGTAGGATTATTAAAGTCCAGAGCTCTGAGATTGTGAGTGGCACTGCCTGATCCAATAATCAAAACACCCTCTGATTTCAAGGGTGCCAAGGCCTGCCCCATCCGGTAATGGTGCTCACCATTTTGCATTGACTGGACAGATAGCTGACAAACAGGTATGTCAGCTTTGGGATACATTAAAGAGAGGGGTACCCAGGCACCATGGTCTAGTCCTCTACTTGAGTCCTCTTTGACAGTCTTGAATCCTGAATTAATCAGCAACTCCTTCACTCGTTTTGCCAGATCAGGAGCTCCAGGGGCATTGTATTGAAGCTGCCAAGCACAATGATGAAAAATCATAAGCTCCATGAACACAAAGAAGAAAGATTTTCCTTAGGCATGATATCCATATATAGAAAAGAACTCAAGTCAAGAATGCTTCTTTCATTCTAATCATGACCAAAATCTCTGCCATTTTTGCACAAGCCCGTTACATTCTTCAAAATTTAGCTCAATGAAATAAAACTAATTAGTAACATATACATAGATAGAGATATAGATATGGATTAAGTGACATGAAGCATTGCATTTAACTTTGAAGTCGCATGAACACAAATATCAAAATATAAATTGTAAATCCATGAACAGAATTTGACACTGCTTTCCAGAATTTACAACAAAATAAGCACCTGTATGCACACAGTATCAAAGGAGACAAGTTTGCATCCTAACCACTAATAAAATAAGATAATGTGAACCTGCATTTGAATTAGTCTATCTTCGTTCTTTTGAATTAAATAAATATACCAGACTCCTTCATTGCTAGAACAATGGTGTCAAATGGCATATCTCAATATAAAAAAAAAAAACAGAAAAGAAAAAGGGATGAACCACTGAATGTGAAGCAGTAGACTGAAATAAAAAATATATTCAATTAAAATGAACTAAATGCGAAAAAACAGCTTTTATAAATAAGTACATTGAAGATATATCCATTCGAAATGACAGTTTTGCAATCCAAATATAAAAACAAGAACGTTTTCTGAAGTCGGCTACTTACGAAACTGCCTTCCCCTGTTCTTTTAAGTGTTTGATGCATTTAAATTATCTATATCAGAAAAATGAATCCAGATCATACAGAATGAGAAAATGAATGACTAGATCGCAGAATTTTGAGCATAACCTGCTCTAACAGGATATACAATTATGAGGACATAGAAGAGAAGCATCACCTTAATATGCCCTATCTCTGTCAGATTACCACCCACTCTTAAAATGCCCTACCTCTTAAAAAAGGAGTTTAACTAGGATATAATAGGACCAGCTCATCCAATGACGAACATAGGGCATGTTAATTAAGAATATCATACATTCCAACTTAAGTTCTTTCACAGCACACATTCCACATACGGAATACTGGCTATCATAGTGTTAGATAACCCTATAATTATGCGGTCAAGTGTGCTTGGACCAGAAAAGTACATCTTTGATGGTGTCGGCAATGTCCGAACCCAGCCGATTATCAAAACTGACAGAGTTTGATAGTCGGTTGCGTTGATAAAGGCGGGTTAGTGTTTCAATCCTAATTATCACCACACCAAAACGAACAGGAGAAAACTATATTAAAAGCAACTGATGATCACGTAAAACATCAACTAGATTGGAAAATCCATAACAAAGGACCTAGAGTGTATGATCAGATCAGAAAACTAAATCTAGGGCATTTGCCAAACAATGAATACACCTTGCAAAATACTGGATCCTATAACTGCAGAAATAAAAAGAAATCGAATCGATCCCCCAAAAATGGAAATTCTGACTATTTGATTAAAACACATTTCGCAATAAATTAAAAAATGATTCAGCGACTTCAATTAACCCACATCAATATCAAAATTATCCAAATACTGAAACAAATAGATTCAATTCACAGAAGAAACAGCTTCCATGGTTTTTAAATTCCAAAGTCCCCAACAAAACCCAAGCCATGTCTTGAAACTATGTTTGGAAAAACATGACATACCTCATACATTTCTTTGGGGAAGCCATAGAAATCATGAATTGTGCTGTTTCTAGGGGCAATATTGACGGAGGGTAAAGAAGTATCCCAATGAGCAGAAATGAGCAATATGGCCTTAGGCTTGTGTGATAGTTCTTTCTCCCAATTCAGCAAAAAATGCCTTGCAGGAATGTCCTCTATGGCCAAAGTGGGCGAGCCATGGGAAATGAAGTATGTGTCCATCATGGCCATCTGTATTTGTTGTTTCCTTCCAAATTGGAGCAGTGCTGAGCAAAAGAGGAGAACCCAAATTAATGGATTAACAAGAATTCTGCAACAAAATAATAAAATCTGATTAACTGCTGAGGGAGAGTGGGATTTGACCATACTCGAAGGGCTATTGCATGGTTTGAACTTTGAATGCGAAGAGACGTCCAACTGTGATACAAGTTTGATGCCGTATACAGGTTTGTTGCCGGAACATCTGGATTGTGATATATTTAGAGATATCTATATTGTTGTGTTGATTTTCTTAACAACATACCAATTTGGAATGGGGGGCTTCTTTGACTAGGTAGAACTTATGTCATGCTGACTAAGTTATAGGAAAGCTGTAGCATTGTATGTATTGTGTAGGCAGCATTCTGGTTGCACTTTTGACCTTATTAGTTGATAGGTAATATATAGTGTGAGATTTGAGTTTGAAAAAGTTTCACATCTGTAAATTATCATTGAGTGGTGGAAAAATAAGTTTCAAGTGTCATTTATGTCGAAGGCATATCTAATTTGAGAGAAACCAAGCTAAAATTTGCAATCAACGGTGCAATCTCTCTTGGATGACAATCAAACGAATCTCAATCGTTCATCATTTTTCACCAAGCTAAAATTTGCAATTAGTGGTGCAATTTCCCTTGGATGACAATCAAACGAATCTCAATCGTTCATCATTTTTTGCCGTTTTTTGCTGCTTTCCTCGCCGCTATCTCAATTGTTCATCATTTTTCGACATAATTTTTTGCTTTCCCCATTGCTATCTCAATCGTTCATCATTTTTCGCCATTTTTTCGATTGTTTTTCATCATTTTTGACTGCTTTTCCTACTGCTATTGGTTTCCGCTCCTCCAAACTCTTCCTCGCTAGTATTGCTCTTTCACTTCTCCGATTTGGCGAGCTGTAGCCAAAAAATAAGGTTTTGATGAGGGTTTTAGAGTATGATTATTAAAATGAAAATCATGACCAAGATCCTAATAATTAGCTCATTTAGGTTTTAACATTACGACATCCTTTACCCTACGATCAATTTGATTGTCTCAAGATTGTACTACGAAGTTAAGTATATAGTAGCATAATTAGTAATTATATTTTTAGTTAAGTATATATTAGCATAATAATTAGTTATTTTTTTAATAATTATACTTACTATTATTATATATTATATTTCCTAATTAAAATGAACATTACGATCAAGATTCTAATAATGAGCACATTTAGATTTTAAAATTACGACATCCTCTACCTTACGTTGTTAAGTATATATTAGCATAATTAATATATAATATAAAAAAAATTAAAAAAAAAATTATACTTATTATTATATATTATTATTTTTAATAAAACTATTATATATATATAAAATGATTGTAATTAATAATTAATAATTACTACAAAATATAATTAATATATAATATATATTGTATACAATACAAATTAAAGTATATTTAAAATAATTATATTTATTATTATATATAATAGTATATATAAATTATATTATTATTATTATATATCCCTCCCTATCCCTTATATATCTCTCTATCTCTCCCTTTCTCTTTCCATATATCTCTCCCTACTTCTCTCTTGCTTTCTTCATTATGTATAGATATCTATAATTTTCTTTGTCTATCTCTTTGTCTCTATCTCCTTCTCCTCCTCTCTCTATATATCCTTATATATCTATTTATCTCTCTATCGCTTTATCTCACTATCTATATCCATCTCTCCCTCTCCCTCTCCCTCTTCCTTTATATTGAGCTCTATCTCATCTTCTCTCTCTCCCTCTCTATCTCTTTGAGCTATCTCTTCCTCTCTCCCTCTCTACGTATCTCTCTCTCTCTCTCCCCACTCTTCTTTCTCTCCTTCCACCTATCTCTTTCCCTCTCCCCTCTTCTCTCTCTTCCTCCTCAACCTACCTCTCTCTCTCTCTCTCTCTCTCTCTCTCTCTCTCTCTCTCTCTCTCTCTCTCTCTGAGCTATCTCTCCCCCTCGCACCCATCCTCTTCGCTCTCCCTCTCTACATATTTCTCTCCCTCTCTCCCCCCTCTTTTTTTTCTCCCTATTCTACCTATCTCTCTCCTCTTCTCTCTATTCCTCCTCAACCTATCTCTCTCCCTCTTCTCTATCTCCCCCCTCTCTATCTCTCCCCATCTCTTTGTCCCTCACTCGCTCCCTCCCTCCCTATCCCCTATCTATCTCTCTATCTCTACCTCTCTCTCCCTTTCTCTTCCCATATATCTTTATCTCTCTCTTTCTTCTCCCATATATCTCTATCTCTCCCTCTCTCCATCTCTACGTTTTTATCTCTAATTCTCTATGTTTTTCTCTCTTTGTCTCTCTCTCTCCCTCTCCTCCTCTCTCTATATCTCCTTATATCTCTATCTCTCTATCACTTTAACTCACCATCTATATCTCTTTATATATCCCTCTCCCTCTCCCTCTCCCTCTCTGTATATCTCTCTATCTACTTGTCTCCCTCTTCCTCTCTCGCTCTATCTCCATCTCTACCTCTATTTTACTACCCCCTTTATCTGTAGACATGTCTCTCTCTCTCTATCCATCCATCTCTCTCCCTCTCTCTCTCTCCCCCTCCCTCTTCCTATACCTCTATATCTATATCTCTTTGCCTCTCTATCTCTCAATATTTCTTCTTCCATCTCTCGGGCACTATCATTATCTCTCTCTATATCACTTCATATCTCTATCTCTATATTTCTATCTCTCCCTCTCTCATTCTCTCCCTCTCTCCTCTATATATTTAGATCTCTTCCATCTCTCTCTCTCTCTCTCTATCTCTCCCTCTCCATCTCCATCTCCTTACCCCCCCTCTCTCTCATTATCCCCCCTCTATTTATCCCTCTTTCTATCCCTCTCTCAGTCCCTCCCTCCCTATTGACCATTCTCTCCCTCCCTCTCTCTATCCTCCCCCCTCTCTATCTCTCCCCATCTCTCCCTCCCTATCCCCTATCCCTCTATCTCTACCTTGTTCTCCCTTTCTCTTCCCATATATCTCTATCTCTACATACTTATCTCCCTCTCTCTATCTCCCCTATATCTCTCTCCCTCTCTATTGATTTATCTCTGATTCTCTCTATTTGTCTCTCTCTCCCTCTCCCCCTCTCTCTATATCTCCTTATATCTCTATCTCTATATCACTCTATCTCACCATCTATATCTCTTTGTATCTTCCTCTCCCTCTTCCTCTATATATCTGTATATCTCCCTCTCTATCTCTTTGAGTTATCTCTCCCTCTCCCCCATCTTCTTCTCTCTCCCTCTCTACGTATTTCTCTCCCTCTCCCCCCCCTCTTCTACCTATCTCTCTCCTCTCCTCTTCTCTATCTTCGTCCTTGACTTATCTCTCTCCCTCTCTCCCTTTCTCTCCCTCCCCCCCTCTATCTCCCCCCTCTCTATCTCTCTCCATCTTTCCCTCCCTCACTCCCTCCCTATCCCCTTATATATATCTCTATCTCTACCTCTCTCCCTTTCTCTTCCCATATATATTTATCTCTCTTTCTCTTCCCATATATCTCTATCTCTCCCTACTCTCTCCCTCTCTCCCTCTCTAATTCTCTCTATCTCTCCTCCCTCTCCCTCTCCCTTTCCCTATATCTCCATCTATTTGTCTGCCTCTTCCTCTCTCTCTATCTTCATCTCTACCTCTATTTTCCTCCCCCCTTTATCTCTAGACATTTCTCCCTCCCTCTATCCATCCATCTCTCTCTCTCCCCCCTCCCTCTTCCTAGACCTCTATATCTATATTTCTTTGCCTCTCTACCTCTCTATCTCCATATTTCTTCTTTCATCTCCCCCTCTATATTTATCTCTCCATGTATCACTTCCTATCTCCATCTCTATCTTTCTATCTCTCCCTCTCTCATTCGCTCCCCCTCTCTCCCTCTCTATATATTTATTTCTTCCATACCTATCTATCTATCCATCTCTCCTCTCTCTCCTCTCTCTCTTTATCTCTCCCTCTCCTTCTCTACTCTCCATATCCCTCTCAATATCTAATAATTGTATTTATTTTATTAAATTTATTAAATAAAAATATTTACATTTTCATTTTATTTATTTCATGTGTTTCTTTTTTTAGGTTAAATACATGGTTTTATAATTCAACCAATATGTCTACACAAACTCTAATATAGCCACACAATTGTTCGACATACCCCATTGCACACCTAAAGTGCAATTGCTAGTTTAATGGTACTTATCACATAAAGGCTAGATAAATATTGATTTGACAATTGGATGTAAACATTATATTTTCATTTGCAAGTGTTTTTTGTCAATTTGATGGCAACTTTCTTTTTTATTTACATTGTTTTATGTTTTAAATCTTTATGCAAATATTTTGTTATAAGAAAATTCTTAATTTTTTTGGAAAAAATTTAGATTTGTCTAAGTTTATCTCATTCCATTATTTAACACTTATTATTTATTGTTTAATTCAACCACATGCAACTAGAATTTATAGCGCATCCATGAACAAACACATACTCCCTAACATATTAAAATATACATATAGTTTTCTGTTGGTGTAATCCTTGAACCTCTTTTAGATGGAAGTGCTAGTTTATAATATGGCTAAATGTATATTTTTCTTTGGATAGATGTTCATATGAAAATTGAATATTCTTTTTAATTAGTTTAGATGTTTATATGAAAATTGGATATTCTTTTTAATTGGTTTTCAATTAATTTGAAATAGGTTGATCTTTGTGTAATAGTTATTGGTGTATAAATAAATAAATAGTCTTTATTTAATAATTTAGTTTTGGATTCACAGTGTTGTCATCATTTGCCTTTTTCAATGTTGTTATGTTTGTATCTTGATGTCCATAAATTTGGCTTTTTGATTGTGTTATGAGTCTTATGATTAGTGATATTTAATTTTCTTTTGTGGTTTTGGATTGTTTTATATAGTTCTTTTTGTTGTTTAATTATTTTATTACATATCGTGCTTTGTTCAATATTTAGAAAAATGTATAAATGATTGAATGATTTATTTTTAACAAAAGTTAGCATATTATTTGAATTTAATCTGGTTTATTTTCATATGTTTCTTAAAATTGGTTCTAATTTTTAGTTTATATATATACTTGCTTAGTTTGAAATCATGAAGAAAAATTGAACTTAGTTAGATTTCACACTCAATCCTTTAAAAAATTGAATTGAGCTCATGATATCCCCTTCTTATTAAGTTATTAGTCAGTATGTGTCAAGACTTGAAGTGAGAAATTTTTTAAAGTATATTCTAAGGTGTTGTATAAAAGAACAAATCTTAGTTCATTTAACACATCAAGCAACATCAAGAGCTCTTATTTCTAACTTGAATTATCACTCAAAGTAAATATGAACATTCATTTTACATCAACATTTGTATATTTAGAAATAGAAGGCATATTTGCATATTTCCTTGCTATCTTTGATCATTGTTAACAAGTATCCACTACTATCCACTACTATCCACCCTTTTATTAGATATTTATAATTATATTTACTATTCATTTAATATTTGATTAGTGTTTGGATCCACCCCTTTATTGGTTGTTCATTACTATAGATATTGGAAATAATTTGCAAGTATAGCTCCTTTGAGAAACTAATATAAATATTAATAAAGGCTCATCGTAACTTAAAACTTATTAGAATCCATAGAAGGTTGAGAAGAGATATTAACAATAGTGATATCCTTCTGAATGGTCCATCCATAATGGTCATAAACTAAATCATTAGGTACCCTATCCTATTACACCATATGAAGATCAATAATTGGACTACCACCAATAAACCCAATGATATCCTCTTTTTTTCTTGTAAACGTACATAGCAACAACATTGGCAACCAAAGAAATTGCGAGTTTTAATGAAAATTCAATGAGCATGCATTTACATCCCTGAAAGATATCCTTATTTCTAGTAATCCAAAAAAACTAGATAATTTCTTAAGACATGATAAATGACAACCTATAAAAATAATTATCAAAGAGGAGATGAACTCACAATTTTCTCAAATAAAATATCAAACCAATTTATAACAGGCTTATCAAACATAATCTCAAATAGGTAAAAATATTGCCAAACTAGCTTAGAAAAAGGACAATAAAAAATAAATGTGCAATAGTCTCTCTAATGCCAAAGATTGAAACTCAAATAGAAACAAACAAACAATGCAACCTTTTATTCCAAACTAAACAAAACCTCTAGATAAAGATTAACAATTGCTCCTTGAATGATTGGGATGCATATGTTCCTTGATTGAAGATGACAAATTTAACAACATGCACTTACAAATAAAGCATGAATGATAATGGATTATATTTTGGATGAGAGGATGCTTGAATTTATAGATTAATGAATGGCTAAGATTTGATTGTGAGATCAAGGGTGAAGAATGGTTGAGATAAATTTCCTAGGATCTAGGAGAAGATGGAGGGTGGAGATGAAGTTAATTAGAATGTGAATGACTAGGATTAACTTACCAAATTTAGTAATTAATTGTGAGGATGACATAAATTAGGGACATGTGCACCTAAGAAGGCTTTAACTTTGGGATGTTTTGAGAGAATAAGGAGACCATAAGTAAAAGTGTTCCTAGGTGCCCAATATTATTGGAATGTGTTGAGAGAATAATGAGAGTAGAAGAACAAGTGTTCTTAGTTCCTCATTATTTTGGAAAGTGGTGAGGGAATATAGACTTTATTAAATAATAATAATATTTAATTATTTTAGCCACATGCGTGAGGTGGATAATAAGTGGAAATAGGTAATCATTTATTTATTGTGGGGAGATGGAAAAGGTGATAAATTAAATAATATGATTATTTAATTTAAGTGTGAGACTTTAGGTGAAAGAGATATATCCTAGGTTAATTAGGACCAGGTGATGGGACATAAGCCTAGGTGATGAAATTTTAGTTGATTAGGGATTAGGTGGTAGGTTTAGTGATGATGAATAGATCTAGGGAATATTTTAGGTGTGCATTTTTCCCATCTTTGATACAATGCAACTAAGTGGATTTGTGTCAAAGAAGAATAAAAAAGAGGATGGGGTGAAATGAATCTTTAGTGGAAAGTTGCCCTCGTCGCTTAGGATTGATGATGGAAGTGATGCCCCCTTAAGAGAATTGTTAGGTGAAATAGAACCCAGTAGGTATATCTTGAAAAGACAAAGGGTGATTAAATATATGTGTCATTGTTGTCGTTTCAATTAGCACCTCTGGAGTGCTTATTGGAAAATGAAAACTATTGCAAGTGTGTAGTCACTGCTCTTCAAATTAGGAGGGGAAGATCTCTCTTGTTCCTGATTGTTTGCATTAAAATTACAATAAACTAATGTTCCTATATTTTTACTTAGCGACATGACACAAGGGTGCATAAACACAATGTGTTGCAACTAAGGGTTTTCTCTGGTTTTTGTAGATCTTAATTACAACTAAGCTAACTTTTAATCTATTCTATCTCCTCAAGATAAACATAGCATGAGGGCATAGGAGCGAGAATGGATGGTTCAATCACTTGGATGAATGTTTCTCCCAGAATGCATCTTAAGGCTCTAAACTCCCAAATTTACACCGAAATAGAATCCACACAAGTAATCTTCAAATGGTAGGCTAGATCTCAAGATTGTCAAGGTACCAAGACCTTTCTGAGGTGTAGGCTAAAAGATAGTCTACTAGAAACAACAAAGGATGATAATCTAACTCTCTAAATTCCCAAGGAGGTATCAAGACCTTTTCGAGGTGTAGATCAAAAGGCATATTATTAGAGCAACATTCAATGATAAATTTTGAGACTTTTAGATCAAAGGCAAGGTAGCTCTCCTGATTTATTATCTCAATCTTTGATCAAAGATTACACTTTTGGAAAACAACGTGTGTCAAATAGACAATCACACATGATGCAATCAAACAAATAATACATGAACAATGATTGGATACACCTATCTAAATAAGAAGAACACAGGTTGTACATAGTGTTTCCCTATCACAAATATGATCCAAGAACATATACTAAGAAAAAAATATGAAGGATTTTTAGCTCAGCATTTTGTTGTCATAAAGTAAAGTTACAAAATTATGAGCAAAGGCTCTTATTTATAGAAACTCAAAGGAGTAGGCAACCCTAAATCTCCTTGAGTTAACAATCAGTTCTTGCCAATCTGCAAGATTTATTCCTATATCTAAATGTAGGTGACCTAGCAATTAACTGGAAATCTACTTCAATTAACTGAAACTAAACTAAAAGTAAACTCCAAATGTACAAAGTGCCTCGAAAATAGAGATCCACAATTAGTTGAGATCTAGAAATAGACATCCATAATTAGTGGGATATGACATGCATGATTAGTGAGATAGCGAGTTAACTTGGAATGAGGCATCGAGTTAACTCTTGTTGTCATTAATTCTATTTTGGAGGGTAGGACGTCCTAAGTGGGTGTACACCTCACCACCTTCAGTCAATAGTTCTTCTATCCAATCGTTGAATTCTTCTGCCTTTGGACAGTCAATGCTCTATAGGATGATGATGTGGCATTTCGATATCTCTTCACCAATCACAAGTTGTTCTGATATTCTATACACTTTGCAGTTGTGTCATCTAGCTTGGCCATCATAGCTGCAACCTTACTCAACTTGTGACCAATAGGATCATTGTAGAGACTGTTGTGTATAAGGTCTTGGAATTGGTTTTGCACTTCAACTAGCTCAATGTAGGCACATCCTTCGTGCCAATAACGACAAGGGATGGATATTACCAATGTTCTTACGAACTTGATAACACCTGCTGCAATTTGTTAGTACTAAATCAGTTCCATAGAGTTGTTATCATAGGCTTTCACCTTGTATGCCATTTGTTCTTTCCAAGCAAAAAAGATGTCGCTTGTTCTCTACAGTGGTAACTGATTGGTATGCCAATTGTAAATCTGAGACTGTGATCTCATCCCCAGGCCTCTTCTTTGTTGCCTCTAGCTTAGATTGTTGAATCTCTGCGGGTAGTTCATGATCTTTGTTCCTCAATTGGTATAGTTCTATCAATATACACCGTTCTTTGATGATGAATTCTTCCACTTGATTTCTCAAGTGTTTTCCATATAAGATCAACTGGTGATGATTCTGCTCCACGGGGAAGTCTAACATCTCTTGAGGCAAGGCAAAGATGTTTGGTGTGCCATGTATCAAGCTAGATATGTACAATCTTAGCTGCTGGTTTTCAACCTTTAAGGTTGCTTTATCTCTTCCATCCTTTGCCATTCTTTCTTGGACGCTTACTGATGTAACTCCAAGAAGGTCTGCTTCCACCTGACGAGTAGTCTTATTGAGGTTGACCTTTGACAAAGTAAAGTCATTAACCTCTATCTCATGTGCATTCTTGTCTTCAAGTGGCACAACCGTCTCTATGACAATTTCATTATCTGCATTCTTTCCTACGTGGACCTACTTCTTCAACTTCTTTACCGACATTTCTTGAGGGACATGGTCAAACTCTGTGAAGTCCAACTGGTAGGATGGTCTATTTCTTTTCCTTCCCAGGAGATTCTCAATCCATGAGGTATCTTGACTAGCTCTACTAGAAGGATGGAAGATAGGACCTTGAATTCTTGACAAATGAGATTGTGCCGCAATGTCATGTGGTGGCGAATCCAAGTCAATGGGGATCAGTGATTATTGTGATGGTGGTGAAGTGGGAGGTTCAACTTCCACCTTTGGTATTGCCTCTATTGTGATTGCTTCCATGATGTGCTTTGTCTCAATTGTGATTGTTTCAATTATTGGCTCAATTGCAACTATTTCCATGACTGTGTCAGGTATGTTTGTGGTTGTCTCCACATGTACCTCTTACTGATTTATGTCAACAATTGGTATTCTTCCCCTTGTGTTCCCTAACATCCGAGCTCCTCTAGGAGGGTTACTCCATTTCTTCTATCTAGTCTTCTTCCTCAATGTGGAAGGTAGTGAAGAATCAACTGATGGCGGCTCTATGCGAGGAATTACTACCTTCCTTGTCTTCTTGCTATCCAAGTAGAGTTAGCTATTTCTGACAACCCTACTTGTCCTTTCCTCTATCGATGTACTTTCCTTAGCATACCAATCCAATTTTCCAAGTGGTTGTGAGTCGACTTGATCCATGAAGAATGTAGGGAGGATAACTTCCCCATCATCTTCATATAGGCCTTCCACGTCCTCTGACACCAAGTTAGAAATCTATGGAAGTCTAAATAGACTATAATTGTGTCTTCGTACATCGAACTCATCTTCACAGTTGACCCAGTAGTCCTCCATAAATGACTCGTGTGAAGATTGTTGCTCAAAATGTGTTGCATAGTGACCTCGAGGATCATACGATCGTCTCTTTATGAGGTACTTAAGATTAAATCTCACCATTTTGTGGTCTATGGCCTTGGAATCAACCATTGTTTTGCACCTGTATAGTCCCATCTCAAGAGGAAATTTCATGGCCATTTTGTGTTTGTAGCGCAGATGAGAATGAACCTTGAATAATTGCCACAAGAATTCCATGAAGACCACCCTATCTGAAGGATAGTGGGATAACATGGCAAGATGACCATTGTATCCATATATGCGTATGTAGGTGAAAGTGGGGAACTGGATGAACCAATCTGCCCAATCCACCATTGCCTGATTGGATGTTGGTGATATGCATATGTGCATCTCATGGTCAAGATCTCTTACAATGTGCATTATGAAGAGATTATTCTTCCACTTGAAATTTCTTTCTGCTTGAGTGAACTTAAGTCATGGGAAATGCTTGTGGAATTTTTGCACACCCGAGGTTCCAACTGTGTTTAATGCTCTAAATTGGCCTTAGAAGGTAATTAGGTATACAAGATATGAGCACATGTGAAACTTGTGAGCCATTAAGAACCTGATCATTTGCTTGTGGAGCGTATCACTGATGAGGGTGGGCCAGTCGTAGTGCTCCCTGTTGCTTACATTTTTGGTGATGATATAGTACATCCATGAGTGAAATTGGTTTCCCTCCTCTTGTCTTGTGATATGCTTGAGTAAAGTGATCATCATTGCATACTCACCTCAGAACTCTCCACGTCACACATTCTTGGGAAATTTGGCCTTTTTTTTGTTTTAAGCCACTTTTCGGCCATTCTCATCAGACGCTTTTCCTTTGATGTATCAAATGCCTTCTCGCATTCTGTCATAGATATGACTACATTTTCCACACATGGTGGAATGGAAAAACACCTTTCAATATCCCTCGACTTGAGGCTGCATATCAATTGATGATCTACTGATCGAATCTCTTGTGTGGTAGGGTTGTAATGCTTAATGCAAGCAATTACAAACTCCATTCTTTGTAATGTGATGGGGATCGATGCAGCCTCAAGCAATCTAGATTGCTCAATGTTCTGTAATGTGCATTGGTCGATGCCTTCCAACCTTTTTTAGTTGACCTCTGGGTGTACCTGATGCAATTTAGTGTCTATCATTTTTAGGAAATCATGAACCAAGACTGTTTTGGTCTTGTATTGCACTTGGGAGAACTACATTTTGAAAAACTTAAAGATCAATTATGCACTTGATACTGTTCAGGTACTTTTCTTAAAACCCCTATAAATAACACCTATCGAGAAGTATTTTTTTGGAAAAAATCTAACACATGGGTATTGTTCATGCTTCAATGCTGAACAAACCTAGTTCGTTTGATTTTTAGATTTGTGGCTTTTTCGAAAAATCCTTTAAATTAGGGGTAGGAAGTTTGTTGTTTTTGGAAAAATTCAAGAAGTGGGTTTTGCTGAAAAACTGTGCCAATCATACCTAGTTGGTAAGATATGTGATTATCCTTTGTTTTCTGGGACATGCAAGAAGCCCTAAGACAAGAAAAGTGAAAAAAGACAAGAAGAAGATTGGAAGTTATCAACTATCTTTCTGGAAAAATAATGCCTTTTGGTGCAACCTCTGATGAATTGTCCTTCTGTGCAACTGTTCTTCAAAAATATGAAGAATGGTGACAAACCCTCTGCCAGATCTTGAAATGACATTTTGGAGGATAAATTATTGTTTTTGTCTTCAACCTGCAAAGAAAGATAATGAATTATGATGCCTAGGTTTGATATAAACTGATTTAGAGTTGAATGCATCAAGCCTTGGCGCCAACTCATGATGGAGGAGTCTTTTTGCTTGATCTAGAACTCCCAGGAGTGATTTCCATCAATTTTGGGCCATTTAGACATGAAAAGGTTGTCTAAATAGACAAATTCAGTCAACTAAGAATCTCTTTGACTTTAGGTGTCACTTTGAAGAGTTGAACACTTTTTTCATTATTCTTCATGGTGAAGTGCCTTTGTTCGATCCTCGATCCCAGTTGTTTGATTGATCCTGAAGTGATGCTAACAAATCTATTGACAAGTTGAGTCAACTCTAAAGAGGTATGCTCAGGAGTTACAAAGCCAACAACCCGAATATAATGCCTCAAATTCAAGGGCACCTTTTCCCTGTAGGGGCACTTTTAGCCTCAGACTTAGTCAATTTCTTGAGTGTTCTTCAATTTCTCCATTTTGACCCTTCGTGCTCTAATATGAGATCACCGCTGAATGATGAGTCTGTTGATCTTAATGGAACGTGGGATGGAATGTCAGCTCAGCCTTAGAAAGGATGACCAACTTCACAAATCTTGAAATTTTATTTGGATGCCTTAAAAGCTTGGGCGCCCCTTTCCTACAGGGGGCGCTTTTGACCTTTTGACCTTTTGACCTATGATTTTTCAACTTGCAAAATTTCATGAACTACCCCATCTTGATCTCTGTTGTTAGGTGTTTGACTTGTCTGTTGTCTTCACTGATAGTGTCATTGTTTCAATTGATCAAAACATAGGAGGTCATCTTGGGGGTGATTGAGCTTGTAGATTGCATCTGGTTTCCCAAAAAGTTGGGCGCCTATTCTCAATAGGGGCACTTTTCCTTGTCACTTGTTCAATTTCTCCATGTATTTCATCTCGCCTTCACCTTTGGTGCTTTATGCTTGATCTTTGCCTATGAGTGCTTGACAGGTCCTGTGAATGTGCAGTTGGATTGATTGCGAAGTTGAGAGAGGGTTGAAAAGATGCCTTGTAGAAAGTAGTTTTTGAAAGCCTCATTAGGTGCCTCAAATTTAAGGGCACCCCTAGCCAGTAGGGGCACTTTTTCCTTGATGTGCATTCATTTTCTTTCCATTTTGCATGCTTGAATGATTAACAACTGCTATCATCTGATGTGTCTCGTAGGATGGCAAATAGGTTTGTTGCAAAGTTGGGATGATGCCAGGAAGATCATCTGAAGATGATTCCATTCAAAAGTGACATCTCGACCATCTAGTTCAAGGGCACCCCTGGTCAGCAAGGGCGCTTTTTCCCATGTTTGACTACATAGCCTCTTTGGTAGCAAGGTGTGCTTTTTCCAGAGTTAGTCGATTTTTGGCATTTTTCAATTTTAAAAATCCCCTTTGTTAGATAGCATATTTTTCAACATTTTTTCCATGGATTCCTCGTTGAATCTTTTGAAGCTTAGATTTCACCACCTCGTACTGGCCATTTTGCTATTAATGGCTATAGGGGTCCTAACTTTCTTCCTGAAAAATGAAAATAGACCCACCAAAGTAAAACAATATTTTTGGTGATTTTGACTTGACCAGTGTGATCGTGGAGTCAAATTATCCTATCAAAATCATTTTCAATCATTTCTAGAAAGGTCCCATTTTTTAGGGTTTTCCTAAAAATAGGGGTTTGAAACCCTAATTTTCAAATTTTTAGAATTTTACAAGTATCTTCCTTGACACAAACCCACAAAAACCCTACACTTTGTTTGACCTAAAACATACTTTTGACAACAATTTTGCATGATTTGGATTATTTTAAGCAAAATGTCTTATTGAAGCAAAAAAATACTATAGGTACAACAATCATAAAGGACTAAAAGATGACTTGAGAGAAATCATGTTGGGATGATGTACATTCCATGAATATATGAACTATTATGGACTAAGTATTGGGCATGTTGATTGATGCTGCTAGGATGATTAAACAAGATTGCAAGGATGTACATGTTGGATGATGAAATATCATAAGGATCTAATGTAACAAAATGACACATAATTGGGATTATAAATAAATTATGAGATAATGATAAAGCATGCAATGGATGAGGAATACATGTTGTCATAGTAACTTCATTTACAAGGATCAACCTTTATTTTGTCAAGTAACACTAAGTATTATGCACCATGATATAAGAGGCCATGATGATGATGTGTCTTGTGCATATGGATTGACTCTCAAACAAAGAAGTTACAAATAGTGTAGTGATCCAATAGACACATTGTCATTAGCATGTCATAATAGGAAAGATGAAGGTGACCAGTGTGATGATAGGAGCATTAAGAATATAGGCAATAGAAAAACAAAAACCCATGAAAGAAAGCAATCAATGTAACATGCTAATTGTTCACGCAAGTAAATTTCCTAGGTTTTTACCTCATGTAAATAAACTATGTTTCATTCCCATTGCAATAAAAAAAATTATTTTCCCAAAGAGAATATTTGAGCATATTTGACATAACATAATTTCAAAGTATTTATTTTATTCTCAATATAATATATCACTTTTACAATTTTACAAAGATTGTATACAAAGATACATGCATTGCTCAATTGAGCTTCATTAGCAATAGATACAAATGGTCCGGGAAATTCCTTTTCAAATCTTGGTCGCTAACTGATGAGGAGAAGCATCACTCAAGCACTTTTTCACCAACCAAGAACTTTAATGCGGTCCCTGCACATCTACCACATATGGTAAGATGGACCTACCCTTCCACAAAGGGATTGGTAAGGTAACCTCATAACTATAACCTTCATGAGCTTAGTGTTGTCTCCTACATAACTAGAACTTGTATACCCACTACAATCCTAAACTAGTATGAATAAATGGAACATAATGAATTGACAGTGCAACCAATGGAAAATTACACTACTTTGGCCAAAGTATTCTTCACTTAGTACTTCGAGTGAAAGTCATCCTATTCACATACACTACCCTAGCTCGATTGCATTTAAGACTATCTAAATACTATGCATAGGTAATTTCCTTTAATAGGTAATATTTAACTTCAAAAACAACCCATTCCTTTTCCAAACACAATGGTATTTCTACTAAGTATTCACATACATAAGCTATCCCCTTCATTGGACAATCTAATCCTAGGAATAACCTATGAGCTTACTAAGATTATATAATTACTTCAAAATATATAACCTTATAAGCTATTTAAACTTCACCATATCCTAGTACATAATACTATAGAACACATCCACTCTTTAATATGGAGTATGTACAAACATTTATAAGGAAATCACAACAAAAATATTCTTGTACTTTCCCCATCTTTTCTCTATTCTAGCAATATAATGCATTTCTCCAAACAATACAAGCAAGACATTCAATCATTCCAAAAATAGATCAAACATAAAATGAGTAGAATCACATGCCTGATATAAGCTATACACCAATTGACCAACTAGTTCCTTAGCTAAAACCACTCTAAGAATCATCTTTGCAACTCTTTCCACTTCTCAATTCCTCTTCATAGAATTTCCTCACAATAACTCCCACTCTATTTTCCTCACAACTTCTCTTAGCTTAGTAAACAAGAATATCTTCAGATAAAAATAGCAGAATGCAAGTGAATGCATATTCAAATGGGGAAATCCTCTCCTCTATTTATACAAAAATATGATCATTTTCTACCTACAACCAAGCTACTCAAAATGACACATCTCAACTCATCATCTCAACTCAATAACAAACAAAGAAGGTGGAAACATAAATTGATGCTCATCAAACACATATACAACCATGAGAATGAGTCACCTCATTCCTCAAGACAACAAGAAAGAAGTTAAGAAATGCAAGGTAATGGTCGCCTATAGGTTGACTTATTTGGCCAACTGCTTAATTGACCAATTCATATTTTCATATTGTTTCACATGCTTGAATTCATTGTAGGTTCAAGACTTCTATTTGATTTACACCATTCATACTTTGGCACCACCAAAACACCATGTTCCCTATTTTTTTGGTTTTTTTAGATAAGATAAGCAACATTTACAGGGTGTTTTACCCTTAACACATTGAGCCACATGGGCCAAAAATATCAAGTTCAGATAACATAAAAACTAGCCAAAAAATAGAACATTGACCACGGACTAACAGGAGATAGCAAAAACACAGACAAAAAAAAACTAACTGGCATTATCCCAATTCTTTGATAGGAGGTCCACAACATCATCCCCGACCCATTCTTGATCCTCGTCAACATTCTTTCCTTCCAACTCATCTTTAATGACTGCAGACAGAGTGCTAGTGACAAAGTGGACCAACTTCACAGTAAAGCAGGTCAATCCCTTGAATCTCTTGTCTAGTTTATTTTGTTGGTTTGTTGTTTAAAAGATTAAGTCACTATTTATTTCCTATGTTTTAGTTAATTTTGACTTTGTCTTTCTTAAACACTTAACACATAACATTGTCTTAGGTTTACAAAGTGCTTTTAGCACTATCATTACTTCATGCAACATGTTAGAATGTTTGCCCGCAACCTTAACATTGCGCACGACCTTTACTTGTTATGCTTTATTCACTATAAATATGCTATGCACACATTATCACTATCAATGCACTATATACAAATTTTATATGCATGGGTTATATGTTATCAATGTGCTATAACATATACCACCATGTATTCTTTATATTGAGTGTACAATGTATACATATATATAATATATATATACATGTATATATATGTGTATACATATTTCAACATAGCATAAAATTATTTTATGTATATATATATATATATAATTATTAACAAACAAGCTCATTAATAAACCATTTGATATTTGAATGCATATAGCCATGTTATCTTTTATAAACATTATC
This sequence comes from Sequoiadendron giganteum, assembly GCA_007115665.2. Classification (NCBI taxonomy): domain Eukaryota; kingdom Viridiplantae; phylum Streptophyta; class Pinopsida; order Cupressales; family Cupressaceae; genus Sequoiadendron; species Sequoiadendron giganteum. Next base: position 329,261,051 of record CM021102.1, read on the forward strand.
ATATGTATATATCTATATACACATATACACATATATACCTATATTGATGTACTTTTACATGGATGTTCCATTAAGTTAACGTATTTGTGTATATCAATATGTGTATATATATGTATATATGCATATATCACATATAAACTTTTACTTATACAATCAATCACATATATTTGCTAACTTATCGATAAACACTTGTGCATGCAATGCATATATACATATGTATACATATGTGTATATATATATATATATATGTCTCCTTGTAAAATTGATACACCCATGCCCATGGCAATTCATCCATGAGCATGTGTAGGTACATCTACCTACGTATACTCATGTATGCATTTACTCATGTGTATGGCTCATCATCGACATGTAAATGTATACATATATACATTTCATAAATATATATCTCATCGATTAAATATAGTCACACAAGGAAGAACTCATATGTACCAAGCACTTATCTCAAACCAAGAATGCTCTCAACAAAAATCATGATCCTTTCTAATTCAAACACAAACATGACTAAAGATGACTTACCCACTTCTTGAAACTATGAATTGACTTAACCATTCTATAAGTGAGTGTATGAAAGCTTGGTTAGGTTTCATTTAAAGGTTACCCAACCAAGTCCTTCTCCTAAGTGATATTTCACCTCTCTTCTGTAGGCTTGATCCTGTATCTACATTCAACTCAGTACATTTTCAACCGTAGTCAACCATTCATCAAAACAATCATTTGCATTATACATTTCATAGTTAGAATATCAAATTCAATCAACATTTCATTCGTCATATTCATCTCATTATAAACATCAAATGAAATTAACATTCATTCATCATTTTCTCAACAATACAGATAAACAAAGTACAAACACATGTATTTCAATCAAAGTTACAAATACATTCTCATATTTAGTATTTTAACCAATCATAGTAATAGTAAATAGATAGTCACATAACGGGGTGTAACAATTAAAAACATAAAAAATACACAAATTGGTATCTAATGACATGTTAAAGCCAAGGGTGTACGAGAATATGTAATTAGATGGATTGATTGATTAGGATCCAAGGATCAACGATGAGGATTGGATTAGATTTTTCTCCTTTTCAAGCTTAAAATTGATTGATTAATTGATATATTGATTGATGTGGGAAGGATGCCTCCCAAAAATAATGCAAGGATTGGGAAAAATAGCCTAATGATGATTGATTAGATTGATTGGAGATTAAACACAAGTTGTAGAAAGATAAGGAACAAATCTTATGGACGTGTTTAGATGGATGCAATATTTTGGATGGGGTATGTTCAAATTTAAGGGCTTCAACATGGATAAAAGTGTTTTGTGGAGCATGCTTATAAATTGGGAATATTCTTAGAAAAGTGTTTTCTTTTGCTTGTCATTTTGATGGTGGAACCTAATGGCAAGGTATAATATGAGCCTAGAGACAAGGGATGATGGTTTAAATGGAATGGTTGATGAAATGGATGTGATGGAGAGGATATGGATTTATGGAAGGATTTAGGGATACATCGCATATGATTAACATGTTTTGATCCAAGATAGGGGTTGGGTAGTGCTATGTGGGCAATTAAATGATGGTAGATGGCATGTGGCCAAATGATGGATATGTCAAGAGTTTGTCAAAGTATGTATTGTGTGCCCTTAATCGTTGTTAAGATCAAGGTGAGTAGGAAATGTGGATGAGGCATGACTATATAGACATGGTGGATGTATGTGATGGAATGACATGATAGGATGGCTAGGTTTGGTTGAATCCAGATGAGACAAATTTCCCACAAATTATGGGTTAATATAGCTAGTTGACTTACATATGATGTCCATGAATGGATTTTAATCATGGTACTTGTTAAGGGCACCACAAGAAGTATATTTAACCATTGGATGAATTTAATTACCTTTACCATATTTTTTAGTTTTTTTTCTTTTTTCCATTTTTTCGAAATTATGGAATTTAGGTATCACATGCATGGATTTATGATGTAGTTTATTCGAATGATTAATTCATGACATTCCAATAATATGGAATACCTTATAGAGTTTTTTTTCTAGGGTTGTTGTACTGGTATATAAGTCAAAATTGTGATGATGCTCTTTAATAGTCAAGTTAGACTTGTCCAAATATAAACATCTTGATAGACTGCAATCATAACTCTTGTGGTAAAGTGTTGCTACAAGGATGCGATGGATTCTAGGTTTTGGTTTATATTTATGATGAAGTGGGATGGATTTGGATGGCAGAGGTGAGGATTGGGATTTGGATTGTGGATTCGATAAGTGGGATTTTCTAGGTGTGTAGGTGGATTGATGGATTTAGGGATTTGAGGTTTTGATTGGAATGAGGGATGTTGTAATTGGGTGGTAGATTTGGATGTGTATTTGGGATTAGGCTTAGGATTGAGACCAACATTCTCTTTGGATAGTGAATTTTTGCATGATAATTATGGAAGTGGTGCACACCTATTATATGCGATATGCTACTTTTGATTTATTGATGTATTTTGATGACTCACTTTGATTGGATTCATCAATTTAGTTTTTTTGGGATTCATATTTATTTTTTCCTTCTTCTTGATTTTTGGATGCATGTTTCTTTTTAAATTCATTTTGATTTTGAGATGGAATTTGCATTTGATTTATCTTTTATTAGTTAATAGAAATCTTTTGTTTCATGGGGATGTTTTACTTTGTAAAATGGGTGATGTTGTTGGTCCCAATTAAGAGGATTAGGATGTTGCAGATGTAGGTTGCAATTATGGATGGAGGAAGTAAGGAAATGATGGGTGGATGAAAGATTCTTGGAAGAGTTATGAACAACCTATATTTTGATGCTTTCATTGGACGAGGTTTCCCCAACTATAATTGAGTTGTCACCATTAGAATACTTTCTTAGAGATGTGTAGCGAAGATCTTGATATCCATATTTTTCATATGCTAATCTTGGTTCTATAATTCCTTGCTCATGAAGGCCTCTAAATTTTCCATTATAGCCCATGTTTTGATAAATTTTATTTGCCATAAGATACATTTTTATTTTGAAATAGGATGCAAATCCATCATTAGGAATCCATGAATTAGTAGAAAGATTTATTTTCTCTTTTGCAAGACGAAATTTGATGAAAGTTTTCAAACCCAACTTATAGAGTGATTGTGTCTTCTCCTTGTTTTCTATCATGGTATCTTGATAAGTGATATTCTTGATGTGATCGACCATTTTCTTGTAAATTTGTATGCATGGCGGGATCTATATCATTTGTCTGGCTATCTATGTGTCCAAGGGAGGCAAGTGTCTCATCTTGGGAGATGGAAGTTTCAGGAGCATGGATGGGCTCATCTTTGATTTCATGATCATGGATGGGATAAAGTTGACGTAAAGGATCATATTGGATTTCTAGATAAATGGTAGGATCATGATCAATTATTGGATGTTGGATGTCTTGATCATAAATAGGATCTTGATCAAAGATGGGTCTGTCATGGGATTCATAATTATTTGTTGGATCTTGTTGAAAATAAAATAATCATGAATATTAGGATCACTTATAGGGACTTTCTTAGTAACTTGATCTTGATTTTATTGGAATCAAGTTGGGACATAATTTAGAGCAAGCTCTTAACATATCCTTAGTATGAATAGGAATATGTTGAACACTCAAAGGATTCAATATAAAATGAAGATCAAATCAATAATCCCAAATCCAATGACTAAATAGACCTATTAATAATGAAGAGATAATAATAATCAAATGAGAGAATTCAAATAACAAGAATTTAAATCAACTAAACTAATCTAACCTACTTTACCTCACCCAAAAATAACAAGCCTTACTTCATTTTCAAAAGTATAAGATCATTATTTTTGATATGATATGTGGATTGCTCATAAACTTAGCATAACCTTGTTGTGTAAAAGAAAGATTGATGATGATGCGCTATAGGAGCTTAGATGCCAATTTGAGGAGGAATTGAATGATAAAAGGATGTTTGATTTATAGGCTTTCAAGATGGGAGATCTTATAGGACTTTGAAAATTCTCCTGGCTCTGAGCCTAACATTTCAAATTTTTTGCATCTATTGGTTGCTTTAAGGTTAGGGTTTTATTTGCTTGCATTATAGGGATCCTTTTTATGTCCTAAACCGTTGAAAAATCCTAAGTGTTTACTTAGTCTTGTAATCTCATTCTAATCCTTCGGTGACTTGTTCTTGCCTATTTTTGGTCTCTTAAGTTGTGACCTGAGTCATCTAAGTCATTCATTGACCAACCCCATGGCCTAGCTCAACCGGTTGTCACCTACTCAAAATATTTTGAGTATGTCTATAGTTATGCGGGATAGAAAATTGTTGAAGTACTTTATGATATATCCTAAGTTGATTTGTGAAATTCTAGGTCATTTATCATATTGACCTGATCAATGACCCCTTTTTAAGTTACCTTTAATGCACATGTTGTTTAAACAAATTAAGCCATGGTCATTGGGTCCCACTGCTTTGTTTTCATTGGTTGCTTGCTAGCCCAAATCATTAAAAATATTTTGAAGAAAAACCCAATGGGGTAGCGGGCATGTGACAAGTGTCCACCCTTTTGGTGGGACCTACTATTCTTTCAAAGTAATGACGGTAAAAGGAAAAGTGATCAACGGTCTTGATGCATCGTGAAGATTGAATCTTGACCGTCGCACACTAGACCGTGAGGGACCCATAGGTAGATCTTATTTCTTAACAGGGTAGTGGGGAGTTGCCACGTGGCATTATCCACAACATCCGAAGGAATTTAAGAAACATGAAATATTTGGTTAAATATTTGTGGCGACTATGGAGAAATTAAATGGTGAGCTACTAAAAAGGTTTAAACGCACGTGGATAAATGGCTAGCAAGATGTTTTAATTTGTTGTCCATCATGAAGGGATTTTAACCACTTGGGTGTGAACCTAAAGGTTAAGTGGTGTGAATATTAGGTTGTACCGATTGATCTTAATTGTTGCCTGCTAGCTCGTGATCATTGATTAAAATCTTGTAGATTTGAGTGGGGTAGCACGAGAATGACACATGGATTTTTCCATGGCTCATGGTGTGTGGTGGAGCCCATTTGATGGTGGGGGGATATCCACATGGAAATTTCTAATGGGTTCAATGTGAAGTCAACATTAGTCAAACTTTTCAAAGCTTGTGTGACTCCATCTGAGCCGCTCATCGATCCAGCTCATGAGGAGATCAACAACCACAATTCAAAATTGTTAAATTGGTGTCATGGAGCCATTCTAGTTTGCGTGAGCAAGCAATAATGCCAAACTTGATGTTTTTCTACCAAATTAAAGGATTTCTTCACTGTAAAGGCTATATTTAAAGCATATCTTGATCACAAAGACATTTTAAAGCATCCAAAAGTTGTTGCAGTGTGATTTGAGTTCTTGGCATCCACAAACTAGGGTTTCTACGCATTGGTGAACCAGTAAGTTAAAACCATACCTCTCATGCTCAATTCCTCGTAATTTTCAATGATATCTCCTTTTTATGATCTAAGTGAATTGTTAGGGCATATTTTAAGGTTTTACACTCATTTAATTATGCCTAATTATTGCAAATTGTGTTGTTCTTTGCATCAACCTAAAATCCCTAGTTTTAGCTTGTTAAACCCTAATTCAAGTTATTTATTAGTATAAGGGCACCCCCAAGAGCTCAAACGTCGGGTTTAGAACCCAAGAAGAGACCTTTAATCTAAGATTTACTAGACCAATTGAAACCCTTAATAAACGTTAAAAACATACCTTAGTCTATGTTTTAAGGTCATTGAACTAGAGATGGCATTGTTGATAAACAATATGGCATTAAAGATGCAATATTTTGAATGACCAGATGAAGATTTTTCACATACTGGTTTGGTAACAGAAATTCCAAAATACCTATTTGCAATCCATGGAGATTGGATATGGGTAAGTTGGTTGTCTCAAATGTGTATCTTGATGTGGATGTCCTCAAGGCTATTGCAACCAACTATGACCCTATTGTTAGGATGGTGAGAACACATTCTGGAAAGATAATGGTTGAGATCACCAGGGAAGAATTCACTGAAGTTTTCAGACTAAGCCAATGGGGTGATGAGATGGTGAAAATTGATCAAAAGAAACTGAGAGAGGAATATGAGAAGGTGAGACCAACATTTAAGATCTTAGTTTTATCAAATTTCTTGGCAGTGGGAAAAGGAGGAAGCAAAATTGTACTGGGTCCATCTGACAAAGAGCCCTACCCAATCAACTACTTTGCAACCTATTACCAAAATTTCACTTCATCTCAATTTGGTAGAGTTGGAATAACTGATTATAGTTAAGGTGAAAGGTACATTCATTTTATGCTGATAGTTCATTTGCAATGAAGGATCTTAAATAAGATTCAATTTATTATGCAAAATTCACAACGCAAAGGATTCATCAAAATTGCATAGTGATGTATTTTATTCATTTTGAAATCAAAGAACGTACAAGATTTCATAAACATTTCTATTTCATGCTTTGAAGATAAAAGAGTGTTTAAAAGTCCCACACAAGCCGTGAAAATGGCTGAATTAATTCAATGCAACATGGAAAGCAAGATATACATCTAAAGATGAAAATAACAAAGAACATATGAAAGAAACATATCCATCATTTACTGGTAATGTTGGTGTTGATCCTCCTATCTTCAGATGGGTCTTCTTGTGTTCATCTCCTCTCGTACCCAGTCTTCAAAAGCACCTGCAGTTGATTGAAAAAGTTTTGTTAGAGCTCCAAATATGAACCTGATCATATATCCTATCAAAATACATATAACTTACAATTATGAGGCATTAAATCAATTCAACCATATTAGAGACATGTAGAGAGAATCAAGATCAAATCATCAAAGTGAGAGTGAAATCATCATCAGAAGGAATATTGAACTGTTTTTATCTAACATGTTTGTTCATTGTGCAAGAACGGGTTCTCCTCTTATTCATAGTCAATCTCTTTTCATTTTAGTATGTGGAGGAAAATGGGCTCCCACAAGGGTCGAGCCCAACATACTAAAGGTACTGCAATCTTCACATGATAATTTATAAAAGGTGTATGCAATGATAGCATATAGTTCCCAGAGAAGAGAAACTGTTCATCAAATTAGAAAGGTGAATCATCAATGAAGGTTCATAACAACAAGTGGTCTTGTATCATTTAACAAGACAAACAAGTGCTCCTGCTCTGGTAACTGTATGTTACCAAAGAGACTTCCTCAATATGCATTAACACATGGAGAATACACAAAGGGTCAAAGGGGCGGTCATGCAATGAGACTATTGTCACAAAATATCAAGGAGCAATTATAGGCAATCACAGTTTTTACAATCTTTAGCAAAGAGAGAAAGGAATTTCCTCTTTTCATCATTCTCAAAGGGTTTTAGGACAGTAACCACAAGAAATACAACATTATTTGCATGGAATGAATGAGAAATGGACAATCACATATACGCATAAGACTTCTCCTTACATACCATTCTCATATAGGAATAGTTTAGATGGCTCTTCTTATGACAAAGATTCACTATTGGAATCATTGCCAACTTGAAGATTCAGGATAAGGATCACTTACAAAGTTCAAGGAAAATTCATTCACATGTATAGAAAAGTAAGGATAGCCACATTATAATCTAACAATTCCTCATCATAAATAGTTAACAACCTCCTTTTATAGGCAAGATTCATGTATAATCCTAGGATGGGGAATGAACCATTGTAAGATAATACTTGGGAGCAATAATTAAATGTGCTTGCAAGACCAGTGGCTGAGACACATCATAATTTGTTAACAACAAGTAGAAGCTATAGAGGCAGTTCCATTCACATAATTTCAAAGTTAAAAAGAGCACCATAGGTAAATTTGCAGTAGTAAAAATAGTGATAGTGAAGAACATTGGAAGTATAATTCTATAATAGTCATCAGTGTTCATGAAGACTAGAGATGAATTGTAGGGTTTTCAAAAGGTACCCATGCTTAGCAATGGTTGAATCATAATAAACCCTTGTTCTAAATTGCTATCTTCTCAGGAAATCTCATTCATATTATAATCTTGGATGAACTTATTACTGAAAAGGAGTTCCTAGAAAAGATGGAGAAACCATTTCAAAGTGAGGGTTTCAGAAGAGCTAAGGGTTCATGTATAAAGTGTTTTCCTTTCTATTTTCTTTCAAGAAAAAACAATGAAATGGGTCATGGCCGCGACCATTAATTTCTAATGATTCCACAGGAAAGAAAAAGGAAAAATAACCTGGGTTTTTGAGAGCTTTTTATAGTCGGCCATGAAAATACAGAGAAACCCCACATAATGAAAATGGAGGTGACCATTTATGTCTTTTATTTTGTAGAAAAACACAAATGAAACCCTTGATAGGAAAGCACGAGAGCTTCAGAGTTCAAAATATACAGGAAAATGAGAGACAATCATCATTTTGAGCTCGAATGGAGCATGATTTGTTGAGGGTAAAGCAAGAAACGATGAATGGGAGCCATACCTCGAGCTTACTGTCAACTCTTCATAGGTTGGAAGCTTTCAAAACCATGGCAAAATATTTAGAAATCCTTTAGATGCTGGCCACAAAACAAGAAGATATCAATAGAGGATACAAAGACAAGAAGATATCAAAAACAATAAAGAAGTTGTGGCTATAAAACCTTGTAAAATCCCTTGAAACAAAGAAAATGTCCAGAATGGTAAAAAAATATAGCTTACCATGTAGTTTTCCAAAGAATCCCTCTGAAGGAATCGATTTTAACAACATGAGGCTTACAGTTCAGGCTGAAACCCTAGCATGGTGACCATGGTGCAGAGAGCTTCACTCTCGAAGTTTCTCCAAAAGACAAGTAAAGAATGAGTGATCATTAGGGTTTTCCCGAAGCTTTTACCATATCTTGGTTCAAATCAAGAAAATAATTGTGAATTTTTAGCTTTGTGGTATTGAATTTTAAGTCAATTAACTTAGTGTTTAGATATGGAGCCCGTGAAGCTAAGGAAGGGGTTGGGAGATATAAGGAGTGATATGTTTATATATTTGTTCAAAAAAAAAACTTTTGTATGCTTCTTCATGTTATTTGCAATGTTTTATTTAACATTATTAAAATAATTTTGTTGATTGTTTTTAATAATTGTTAAAATAAATTATTTTTGAAGGGGAAGCGAGCTAAAATTATTACTCATGCATGAAGGAGTTTAGAGGTGGAACCAAAGTATTTTTCTTGCAAAAGAGGAGGTGGAACTGGAACTCATGCATGTGTTGGAGATTTTTGGAGATTCTCTTTGAATTTTAGTCAAATTGGAGTCATTTTTGAGTTTGCTTGAGTCAAGTGATTCATCATGATGAGTTTGGAGTTGTTTTAGTGTAGATCATTTCAGTTTTGATCCCCTTTTTCTAGGTTTTTTTCCTTTGCTCGTGAGAAGCATGCATTGCTTTTTCTCACTTCCAGTTAGCTTGGAGTTCCACCTTTTGGGTGCATTATGCATGCCATCATTGTATTTATGGAAAAAAGGTTAGCCTTTTACCTTAGTTCTTATTTTTCATCTCTTCTGGCATACCTTTTGCAAAGAGACTAAGATTTGTAACTCAGTTTATATTTACAGTTTAATATACAACAAATTTTTAGAGGTTAATTTAGTTGTCAGTTGCAGAGTCTCCTTCAGGTTCTCATTACAATCATGTATTTTCCTTCTTAGTTTTTGGTGTTTTGCCTCTGTAGAATGTTTTGATACGGATTTAATGTGTTTTAACCAAGAAACCTTTAATTTTTTGTCACATTTATGGTTGCATGTACACAAAAGCAGTCTTATCATAGGTTGTAAATTGTGCCTTTTTAGTTTGTCCTCTCTATTAGGTTGTGAAAATCCTGTTTTCCTTCATAAAGAGAGATTAAACTGGCCTCTTTATGAAATATTTATGTGATTAAGGTGTCCAAGTTGAGTTGTGTTAACAGATTTCTTTGAGCATTAGTTGTGAAACAACTTGCATAGTAGTTATTATTAGGTGCATCGCCACCATTTTAAGTTCAGTTCATGCATTCATTAAAATCCTTCTGCCCTTTTCCATCAAAATTTATAGTCCATCATTAGAAAAACTTAAGGGAAGCCGACCCATAATCCAAAGGTCTACTTTCAACATAGGGTAACCACAACTTGAAAGTATTCCCATGTTACACTGGATTGCAAGGCATCCTTGCTTTCGTACATGGGGCAATTCAATTGATAGCAAAACCTACTTCTAGAAAAAAATTATTCTCTTTATCAGATTCTAGGATATGATCCAGCTTTAAGCATGCCATTTGCACCTATTTACATGGTTGCAAATGTACAACATATTACACTCAACACATCTTATTATTTTTCCACCTATTTGTCAAAAGAAATACATAAAGGTCTGGTAGCATTGAAGAAGGGTGAAATAGGGGTGAGGTTCTGGTGGTACTCCTTATTCATGCATATGTTCTTGTACAAGGGAGCTGATTTCTTTGGTAGTTATATGCAACTAAAAATATAAGAGAATGGTAAAGATATGCCTGTCCAAACATGGACCCCCACCTTGGACAAGGATGAGCAAAGCTCTAGTTTTGTGGTCTTTTCAAATATTTTTCTTCCAAGCTGAAGAGGGTTTTGGTTCTAAATTTGCCTAGAATCCTAACAGAATTGCATGACTTCCTCAGACCTAAGGGGAGGAGGCTCGATCTAGGGATTGACCACAACTCGAGAGATGTGATTCCATATCAAGATTCCACCATCCTCCATGTATATGGTATCAGAAAAACACCTCATGTGCTTCCTAGAGATGTACCATTAAGGATTAGTTTCTTAGAGATCATGTGGTAACTTGGAGATGTTGAGGATAAATACTTGTTTAATATGAGGAAAGGAACTTTCTTTCTTGCCTATACAGTGTTTTCAGATTTTGTTATGAGCACTAGGAGATTGACGAACATCATTGACAAACTCAAAACTTTGGGAAGGAAATGGTGTAGGCACAAAAATCATGATCTAGAAGGCTTCATGGTTTGGTTGAAAGATAGAGTAAAAGGGGGAAAGTTTTGTCACAATTTATTTTTCCTCGAGGATGTTATTAGGAACATTTTTTACTTTTAGATGTAGGAAGATAGAAAAATTAAATGGACAAATTTCAATAAATTGGAGAAAGAAAAGAAAGAGAGGTACCCTCAATTCAAGGCTCTCCCTAACATAAAGGATGAAATATTCAGGGTGGAAATGATGTTTCAAAATTTTGATAAAGTTATGGGGAATTTGAAAGAAGAAAGAGTAATAAAAGATAAAGGAAATCCTATAGTTATTGAAGAATAGGATAATGGGAAAGCCCCTATGTTGGAAGAAAGGCCAACATATCAGCCTCCAAAGAAAGTGCGTGTGTTTCGAAGGAGAAAGAGCATAGTGAAAAAACAACATACAATTTCCACCCCTACCCAATCAGAGGGGTCAAGGGAATCTTCTCCTCCACCACAACTGCCATCACTTTCACCCCCATGATCATCTTCTCCACAAATCATTGAAATTGATCCATGATCCAGAGGACCATCACCACCAAGAGAACCACCATCAAAGAAACAAAAGGTTGGATTAAGTGGCCTTGTGGATTACTCCACAAATGACTTTGATGAAGAAATTATTGCCACTAAGGATGAGATGAGGCAAGGTATACCTTCTCCGCTAAGAGGGATGGTGCCACAAATTTTGAGTCGTAGATTGAGTAAAGTTGACTTGAGTGGAATAAATAATGTTGATGATGTTAGAGTAGAGGCTTGTGAGAGGTTTATGGATGATGATGCTTTTGTAAAGACACAAGATTTTCAGGAGTTTGTATGGAGGGCCCAAAGAGATGAATATGTTGAAAACATAGATATGAAAATGATTGCAAACCCAAAATTTCTAAGAGAGGTCATAGAAGCTAAAGCTCGTGAGGAATTGAGGGCCATATATGAAGATATAACAACTGATGAAGGCAAAGAGTTGGTTAGAAAAAATGGGTTGCTACTATTACTAGAATGAGATCTTACTTCAAATTTTTTTTTTGATATAGTAATAAGGCATGATGCCCTTATCTTTGCCATCGAGGAAGAAGTGACACTAGTTTTGCAAGGATCAACATTTAGTGCTCAATGGGATATATTGGCTATTTGGGCCTTAGCCCTAGGTACAAAGAAGCCACCAGTTGCAAAGCCAACTACAGGTCTAAGAGGGGGATTGGTCATCAAAAGAGTGTCTGATACACTGTAGTTGAGGCTGCTACATTATCTATAAATGTGGCTCAATTCACAAAGGATACAGTGGAGTCTCTAATAGAGGAGTGATGCATTCAGGAAAAAGTAAAATGACATGGTGGTTGAATATAGTAAGGGGTAGCAACAAGTTGCAAAGTTGCAGTTGGAGGTTGCATTGTTAAAAGAAAAAATTCAATCAATGCACACACAAAGACCCCCACAAGCAAAGATTTCTCCCACTCCATCTCCATCAGAGTAGAAAGCATCCTCTCCTATCCTTTCCCCTATTCTTCCAACATCAATAGAAGTGGTTATGTATGATCCACATGAGATACCAATTGCATCCTTAAGGCCAAGTACTTAAAAAAAAATTCCTCCAAGAGAGGTAACAAGAGAAGAGTTGATTGAGCAAATGGAAGTGTTTGAGGAGCTATTTTTGTTGTATAATGACAACATTATTCATTATTTCAAATATTTTGGATATTTTCTTGTCAAAGGCAGTAACAAGAATGAGAAGTGTTGATTCAAACTATTCTTTAATGTTCAAGTCAATAAACATGTTTGAGATGGATAAATCAGTTGCCCTCCCATTGATGAAAACATGAATCCCTAGACCGAGTATCTAGAAGAGCATGGTCATTGGATCCACCCATTACCAAAATAAGCTAGAAAATATTGCACCAACTTACAAAATGATGAAAGAAATGGGTGATTATCAAGGATTGGTGGATCCACTAGAAAAGAGGATCAAAGCATCATTGAAACAGTTTGAAGAGAGTGAGATCTTGATTTATTGCTAGATATTTTGAATGGAGATGGGACTATTAAGACTTATGAGTAGTGGAGAGCTCATACGGATGATGTTATAGCTCCAGAAGCCACCTTAATTTGTTAGAAGGGTGATGCCAACATTTCAATATTGAAGGATAACATGAATAAACTATTGTCACTAGTGCATTTCTTGAGGACTTTGATAAAGATTCAAATTAGATAATGGTCAAGTATGGAATCTATAGGAAAAATAGATGAATTTATTGCATATGAATGGCCACCTGAGGAGGAATTTTAGCAACAAAATAAAAAATATGTTGATATCCTAGACTTATAGGTTGCTTCAATGGCAAGGTGGTAATGAATTTTGATCCTGATGTCTTCAGTGAGAAATGGTTTTTAGTAAGGATGGTTGTAACAAGAGGAATACAATACATGGATTGGAAATAATACTGATTAAGCCTTTGATATTCCAACATTTAAATATTGTATCCTCCTCAATTCAAAGTTGATGACATGAGGATGTTGATGTGGAAATGCTTTTCCTTTTATTCTTCTTGTTTTCATACTTTTAGTCCTAAAATTTTGGGAGCATGTGGAAAAGGTGTTGCTGCTCGTGGAAAAAATATCTTCATCAACTAAAGTGCCTTTTAGAAGGTGGGAAATATCTTCACCAATAAATGAAAATAAATTTTGTTTCATTCAAGATATCCCCCCTCGTGGTTTGCAAATATAACTGTATTTTGGAATGAATTCTAATTTTCAAGTGAAAAAGTGACATGTGTACATTGGCTTGAAGCTTGTTTTTCTCCCTTGTTTTTATAAAAGGGAATTCAGGGCCAATTATATGGGTTGTTGATTGATCTCAGGGAACAATTTTGTAAGAGAATAAATTGAATAGAATTGAGTTTGTATTTAGGTTAAGAGTCTTTTGTTTCTATAAACAATTTTTGATAAAAATACTAGCATTTGAAATATAAAGAATGCCATAACTTCAAATCCATTTCCCTCCTGGTGTATTCATCTTTTGAATTATCAATGGAATAATCAAGGGTTGTTTTGATGGTCTTTTTTGTGTTCCGATGAATGTATGGTTTTTTCTTTGTCCCAATTCAAAGAATTGGTTAAATTGCTTGGATGAAATCATAGGTTTATGTGATTTGAGTATTAGGATATGATAATGAGTTTTGGTTTTGAGTAGTTGAGTATAATGTTGTAATGCAACATTGTAGAAGCTCTATGATGCTAAGTATTAAGTTGTTGTCAAATTTGATTTGCATTTAATTGGAATTTGTACCATAGGTTAAGGCACTATTCTGGGATTTGTGTTTGTGTAGAATTATTCTTGATCATTCACAAACAATACATTCAAATCACTTAATTCTTTAAAATTCTCGTTGAAATGTATAAAAAATTGAAATCTACCACACTCCACTGCTTGTAAAACAATTAATGTGTAAATGAGTTGCCGAATCTTTGTATTCATTAAATTTTCAAGTAATTGTGCGTCGAGATGATCTATTATCTACAATGTATAGGGTTAATTGGCACATTGGATCTTAAGTACATTGTATGGGATTACCCACTCAAGTTTTGCAGAACCCAAATTGCAGGAGGAAAGCATTGTTGCTTTCACTCGTTCGTTGGCCAATCCCTCCAAATAGCTAACCATTGGAAGATCAAGAAGTGCATGGGATTGCATGGAAATATAAATTTAAGTGAACTAAATTTCACTCACTATTTTTAAGAAAGATTTGTAAATTTAATTGGTTTCTAAATTTAGAGTTTAGAAGAATAAAGCTAGGACATGCTATTATTAGGAAATAAATAAAATAAATATTATTTTATTTATTTTTGGAGGAATGTGCAACCAAATAAATTAAATTATTTATTTAATCTTGGAGGAATAATTATCTAGTTAAATAATTAAGAAATTATTTATTTATGTGGATAAGAAAGAATGCATGATTTAAGTGGTTAAGAAGAATATTTGGAATCAATTAAATACTTAAAAATTATTTAATTAAAGGTGATAGAGAGAAAATGATAAAATAATTAAATAATTAAAAATTATTCAATTAATAGTGATGAAAGGGGCGATGAGTGATACTTTTAATTATGCGGATAAGAAAGAATGCATGATTTAAGTGGATAAGAAGAATATTTAAAATTAATTAAGTAATTAAAAATTATTTAATTATTTGGATACGAAGAATATTTGAAATTAATTAAATAATTGAAAATTATTTAATTATTTGGATAAGATGAATATTTGAAATTAATTAAGTAATTAAAAATTATTTAATTAAAGGTGATAGAGAGAAAATGATGAAATAATTAAATAATTACTTAATTAAAAATTATTCAATTAATAGTGATAAAAGGGGTGATGAGTGATATTGACTAGAAATGATGAATTAGAAGAACGTGTTAGACATTTTTAGGTGTCTACATTTTGCCTCTCTTTTAGACAATGTACCCTGTTGTGTTGTTTCAAAGGCATACTGTTGGTTTGGAAAAAAAATGGTGATAATGATGCCCCACTATGCCCTAGAAGACAAAAGGATACTGGTTGGATGGTAGGTTGCTTGATCCTTGAGAGATTGACTAGAAAAAAATATTTTTTGAGTCAAGCTCACGATAGGTAAACGAGATAGGTTCAATGAAGATGGGGATGAAAATTGGGTTTAGGTTAGCAAGGGAATTGATCAGGATAGTTTGGTCATGATGAAAATGGGATGTGGTGGGTGGGATGGGGGAATCTAGGGTTTGTAAGTCTAGAAATAGCCTCTTAGGGTTCATTTTCAAGTCATTTGCATCCTCCTAGTATAGACATTTGAGATCTCAAGAAATATTTGAGTGAAAAGATGTTACAACGATGGTTGGAATATCACATGCAGTTCACTAAAGAGATTAGGTATGACAATACGAAAGGCCATCCAAAGCACTCTAGCCGGTATACATCAAACCCTTTTATCCTTAGTCATCAATTTTATTGCATCAAATACTAGGTCTATGATGTCAATCAAATGCGTTGATTTAAGATCGATACTTTTGAAACTTGATGTGAAACATTTAAAATCCAACATGACACATTTGAAGTTGTCAAGTTGCATTTGATAAAATGTGAAACTTTTAATTTTTGGTTTGCATATGATGTTCCTGTAGACACTAAAAAATGTCCTAAATGATATCATGCACTCAAATAAGGTATACTAACATCATTTCCTCTTGAAACCCATCCTCTTTTTGCTTAATTGATTAAATTAGTCTAGCTATTTAATTAATTATGTCATTTGCATCTATTAATCTAATTTAATAAATCGAGTTAATTCACCCCCTTTCACGCTAACATTTCATCTCATTAAATTAATTAAATAAAAGTATTTAATTTAATTCCCTAAGTCTTCCCATTTAATTAAATAACCCTAAGTTATTTAATTAAATATCATTTCACCTTTTTCCCATTCATTAAATCATTTAATTTAATGAATATCACTTTATTCTTCTAATTCCCCTAATTGCATGATTAAACCTTGTTTAATTAAAAATTATCTAATTAATCCAATTCCTCCCACTTGCAAGGGAATATTCCCATGGAAAATTCCCTCCCCTTTTGCACAATTAAACTTTGTTTTAATTAGCAAAGTATCCTTTTTCCTCACCCATGAATATTCCAAAGAATATTATTTCTCCTCCAATCATTTAAGAAAGGGAGTATTCTCACAAAGCTTCATATGTAAGTTAGCTTGTAACTTCTTGTGCAAGTTAATTTTTGACCTCTTGTAAAGGTCAACAGTGTGCTTGTTTGGAAGGAATGTGGTGTGGTCACGGTAGGAGGGTCGTCAAAGAGAATAGTTTGGGCCATGCAACAAGAGTTACACAACAGAAGCCACATGGAATATGGAGGTAAATGCAAATTCAATCATTCTTATTATCAAAAATTTTAGTTATAGTCAGCCGACAACATCCGGGTTTATAGATTGGGCTCACAGGCCTGATACAATGTTCAAAATATAGTATTCTTATATGCTCCTTAATGCAAACCAAAATATTACATCTCGAAACCAATATTCATTCTGCCCCCCAGCCTAATGATTGGTTACAATGATTTATAACACATTTGAAGATCTAAAATCCTTTGCATCGACCAAAGATCATTACAATCTCTGATGAAGGAAATGTAACATGTACATAAAATAGGTCGGCCTTAAATTTTAATTTCTCCTCGGTAGGTGCATAGGATGAAGTGTGGACCAAAATTAAGGTCAAGGACACTCCACTAAAAAAGCATCGATGCAGGATTGCAAAGAACCAAGGATGCTCCTGCATCTGACATCCAAGGTTATTTTAAAAGTGCATCCCTCACTTTGTTGGGGCTAAAGGAAAACCAATACGGTCTACCTCAGCCTACGAAATCGAAGAAGAATCCTTCACTGGTCTTCCTTTCCACTTCACAAGATATTCTTTGTACTCTCTTCCACGCTTTTTCCTCCCATCTCTGATATCCAAAATCTCTTCTATCTCATCTGATTGTTGTTTAGGAAACTATTTCTCCAATTTTTCTTTAATCTCTTCACTAAATTCTACTTCATGGTACTGATGTAGATCTGCAATGTTGAATATAGGTGATATACCTATGCCATCTGGTAACTCTACTTCATATGCATTTCCTGAATCAAATTTATTCAAAATCTTATAGGGTCCAAACTTCCTCATCTTGAGCTTATTGTAGGTGCCGACTGGAAATATTTCCTTCCTCAAATACACCATCACTTCACCTCCAACTTCAAACTCCTTATGTTTCCTCTTTTCATCTGCTCGCTCCTTATACTTTCGGTTCATATCTTCCAATTGTTGTTTTACTTGAGTATGCGCTTTATTCAAATGTTCTACAAATTCCTTTGCTTCTGCACTCCTTTTATCTTTCTTACTGATGTCTCGCAACTCTAATATACCTCTAGGATGAACTCCAATAACAATATCAAAAGGTGCCTTTCCAGTACTCCTATTCATTGAATTATTGTAAGCAAACTCTGCTTGTGCAAGAACTAAATCCCAACTTTTGGTCTTCTCCCCAACCAAACATCTCAGCAAATTTCCCAAAATCCTATTTACTACCTCTGTCTGTCCATCAATTTGTGGGTGAAAAGTAGAACTAAACTTTAAATTTGTCTTTAACTTCTTCCAAATTGTCCTCCAAAAGTAACCAACAAACTTTGTATCTCTGTCTGAAACAATACTCCTAGGTAATCCATGCAATTTGACTACTTCCTTGAAAAACAAGTCTGCTACATGTACTGCATTTGTTGTCTTCTTACAAGGTATTAAATGTGCCATTTTAGAAAATCTATCCACCACCACAAATATAGAATCATTACCTCTCTATGTCTTTGACAAACCAAGTATGAAATCCATGTTGATATCTTGCCAAGGTCTCTTTAGAACGGTCAAAGGTTTATACAATCCAACATTCTGACAACTCCCTTTTGCAGATTGACAAACTCTACAACACTGCACAAATTTCCTAACATCCTTATGAATTTGTGGCCAAAATTAATTCTCACTTACTAATGCTACTATCTTATCAATTCCAAAGTTTCTTGCCAATCCTCCACTATGTTTTCCTTTCACCAAGCTATCCCTCATTGAACTCTAGGGTATATGCAAATTATTCCCTCTGAACAACATATCCTCTTGAATGAAATAATCCAACCACTGACTCCTATCCTCCAAGACTGGTTCTTTGCAAGCTCTTCAAGGTTCTGCAAAGTCCAGGTCTTCCTCATTCAAGTTCTTCAATTCATTAAAGCCTAATACCTCCACTCTCATCTCTGCTAGTAAATTCCTTCTCCTACTCAAAGCATCGATGACTCCATTTGAATTTCCACTCCTATGTTTCAAAACAAAAGTAGAACTCTGCAAGAATTCCACCCATCTCATGTGTCTATGATTCAAATTACCTTGCTTGTTCAAATACTGTAATGCTTGATGATCTATATACAACACAAACTCCTTAGGAAACATGTAATGTCTCCACTTCTTCAAGGTTTTAACTATGGTGTAAAACTCCTGGTCATAAATTGAATACCTTATCCTTGCATCATTAAATTTCTCATTGAAATAAGCTACTAGTCCTCCTTCTTGACTTAATACTGCTCCAATTGCATTTCCACTTGCATCACAGTCTACCTGAAATACCTTATTAAATTCTAGTAAAGCCAACATAGGATGCTTAGTCACCTTTTGTTTCAACAACTCAAAACTTTGGTCTGCTCCAGATGTCCACCTAAAATATTTCTTATCCCCTCTCATTGTTTCTGTCATAGGACTGCAAATAGAACATAAATTCCTAATGAACTTCCAGTAGAAACTAGCCAATCCATGAAATGATCTTACCTCTCCAATGCTTTCTAGTGTAGGCCATTTAACAATTGCTCTTACCTTCTCAGGATCCATCTCCAATCCATCCATAGATATCACAAATCCTAGATATACCAATTATTCATTCATGAAACTACACTTCTTAATGTTTATCAACAACTGCTCTTCTCTCAACCTCTGCAAAACTTATCTTATATGCAACAAATTTTCTTCTCTAGTGTTATTGAAAAATCAAGATGTCATCCAAATAGACAATCACAAACTTACCCAAAAATTTCTTCAATACCTCATTCATCAGCCTCATGAAAGTACTCAGTGCACTTGTTAGTCTGAAAGGCATCACCAACCACTCATACAATACTTCATTTTTCTTGAATGTTGTCTTCCACTCATCCCCTTCTTTGATTCTGATATGATGACATCCACTCTTCAAATCTATCTTTGTAAAATATTTAGCCCCACTCAAACAATCCATAATGTCATCCATCTGGGGCAAAGGAAATCTATACTTCACTGTGATTTTTTTTATGGCTCTAGAGTCTGTACACATCCTCCATCCTCCATCCTTCTTAGGTGCTAGCACAACAGGTATGACACAAGGACTTAAGCTTTCTCTGATCAAACCCTTCCTCAATAAATCTTTCACTTCTCTATTCAACTATTCATTCTCTACCGGTGTCATCCGGTGTGCTAATTTATTAAGCAAACTAGCTCTAGGAATCAAATCCATGCAATGAATAATGCTCCTCACAGGTGGCAATCCATCAGGTGCATTATCTAAAATGATATCTTCATATTCTGTCGACAACTCCTTTACCTCCTTTGGTTGTTCTTCTACATGCTTCAAGTCTTTATCCTTCTTAGGAACCAAGGCATAGCACATGTTCTCATGTCTCAGTCCATCCATAAATCTCCTTCCATCAACCAAACAAATTCTAGCACTCGTACAAACCTCAACTTTAGGAACATCCTCCAATGGAAAAAAATTCTGCTTCATCCCATTAGCAACAATGGTATGTGTTTTTCTTTCCATCATGAATAGCCTATCTATCATAATACCAAGGCCTTCCCAACAAAACATGGCATACATCCATAGGCATGATATCACACAAAACTTCATCATGATAATTTCCTATCTTCAATTTCACCAAACATCGTTCACTTACCAGTATCTTATGCTCATCTTGAATCCATGCTATCTGATAGGGCATCAGGTGTTTCAATCTTTCCAGCTCCAATTTGGTCACCATTTCTTCAAAAACCAGGTTCTTAGATCTTCCACTATCAACAATCATTCTACAACATTTACCAACTACCTTGCATCTAGTCCAGAACAAATTCTTTCTTTGCAACGGTTCTTGCTCCGTCTCACTTTGACACAATACTCTTATGTTCACCAACACTTCTCCCTCTTTCAATTTATTAGACGATCTGACATGATCATCCTTAGAAAAATCTATTCTTCTAGTATTCTCTGTCTTTCTGCTCGTCTCTCCTTGATTACATTCAAATGCTCTATGTCCTTCTCCACCACACTTAAAACAAGTTCCTCTGAATACTCTTTTCTCCTGTCTGCTATCATATTTTCTATAACCCTCATTCTGGTAACCACCATATCCTCCTCTCTGGTAAGAGTTTCCATCATCTCTACAGTATAGATTATCATTCTTACTGACTTCCTTATCTTTATTCTGATCTGCAAAAGATCCTCTTCCTCCTCCAGTAAAAATTCTTCCTCTCTGAAATCTTCTGCCTCTTCCTCTCTGTCTCTACTCATGTCTTTTATTCAACTTCTCTTCTACTTTTAGGGCACATTGATATGCCTCCTCCACACTCAACAACTTGATCAAACTGATCTCATCCTATATAGATGACTTCAACCCATTCACATATTTGGATAATTGCTCGGTCTCATCCTCCAAATGTCTATATCTAATATTCAACTTGTAGAACTCCTCAGTATACTCTATCACACTTGACTCCTTCTGCTTCAAATTCTACAAATTTTAGAACAAAATAATCTAATAGTTCGTAGGCATAAAATTTGTCTTTAACTTATTCACCATCCGATCCCATGATTTTATCTTCTCCTTTCCTCTTCTTTGCCTATCTGTCTGCAAATGTTCCCACCAAACGGATGCATGTCCTTTCAACTTTGTACAAGAAAATTTCACCTTCTTGTCTTCGGTGGTACCTTCAAAATCAAAATACTTCTCCATCTCCATTATCCAATCAAGCAATTCATATGAATCCAACTACCCACTATAATCCGGTGGAATGAAATGTGGTTTAGTATTTACTCTAGTTAGGGCTCTTATGAACCTCTCTTCTCCCTAATCTAGGCTAGGTTGATCTTCTCTTTCCCCTTCTTCCTATTCTTCTACCTCTTCATCACTCACATCATCAACTGGTTGACCTCTCCTATGGGTCATTTCGACTGCTTCTAATCTAGCATCAATTCCTCTCAACATCTCCATTATAGTTGGGTCTACATTTCTGCGTGCTCCATTTCTTCTTCCCACCATATTTACACAAGTCCTCTACAGTTGCAGGTCAGATCCTCAATCCACCACTCCACAACAAATCTTCAACAGGACTTCACAAACTCTGATGATCTCTCACGAAACGAACCTCGCACTGATACCAATTTTGTGCAGTCACGGTAGGAGGGTCCTTAAAGAGAATAGTATGGGTTTTGCAACAAGAGTTACACAATATAAGCCACACAAAATATGGAGGCAAATGCAAATTCAAACATTCTTATTATCAAAAATTTCAATTACAGTTAGTCGATAACATTCGGGTTTATAGATTGGGCTCACAGGCTTGATACATGTTCAAAATACAGTATTCCTATATGCTCCTTAATGCGAGCTGAAATATTACATCTCCAAACCAATATTCATCCTACCCCCAACCTAATGATCGGTTACAATGATTTATAACACATTCAAAGATCTAGAATCCTTCGCGTCGACCATAGATCATTACAATCTCCGATGAAGGAATCATAACGTGTGCATGAAATAGGTCGGCCTTAAATTTTAATTTATCTTCGGTAGGTGCATAGGATGAAGTGTGGACCAAAATTAAGGTCAGGGGCACTCCACGAAATAATTCAAAACACCTCGAAAGGATCCACAAGTTACGGGAAGGATCCATAAGAGATAAAATTAGCCGTTAGGCTCGAAACTGCTTCGGTGCTCTGGACTATAAACTATCACTTAATCTGAAAGTGATAAATTTCTAGAAAAAGATCCAATCGTTCATAACTCTTTGAATAAGGGAAAATGAACATGTCCATGATGAAAACATAGATCCGCTGAATTTGCCAACTTGAACTGAACAAGAACAAAACTGAAATGAAAATATTTTTGGTTGATGTAGGATTACAAAGAACCAAGGATGCTCCTACATCAGAATGAGAAACCTTGATTAAATATCATCTTGAATTCTCACCCATTGATGAGAATCCATGATCCAAGCCTCTAATTTCATCCATCCTTGACCATTGATTAGCTTTTTCGATTTCAACCCTCTATTTCTCATTTGCTCTCCTATAAATAGGTCACTATTTGGAGACAAATGAATCCATCTCTCAACATCAAACTTATGTTGTTGAAATCACTCACACTTACACTCATGCTTTGCATACATTTAGCATATTTTAGTTTAAATGAGTTGCATAATATTTTAGCTTCCATTAATGGATTCCATAATAGAATCGATTCTCTTTAATAGAATCGATTGAAACAAGCTCATTGATCACAAGATTGGGAAAGGGTCGTTGTTCCACATCAACATGACACCAATTCCAAAATGGGATAAATTTTATATGGATTAGAGTAGACATTTTAACGCTTTCTTAGTTTAAAATGTTTAGTTTAACTTCCATTTGAATGATCTTGTTTAAGATTAAGTATTAGTGGCTTCGTTATGCTTCGATTCTTCATGGATCAAGCATAATCGGCCCATACTAATATCCTCAATCAAAATTATGGTGCTAGAAGGAGGGAAAACCAGTCAAATTTATAGCTTGAATTCCATTCGTTTTGAATTTTGCAAGAAAGAGCGATGCCCAACTCAATTTCAGCAATGCCTTTATAGGGCATCATCATATAGCAACACTATCATCATTTAAAACATTGATTCCTATTAAATACACTAATGTTGATTAAAAAAATAGTGACACTAATATAATATAGAGGTATTGAATATTTTCAAATAGTGACGCTCGATCAAATAGCGATGCTATCATGCTCTCTGGTTTGTCTGTAGAGCGACACCCTTGTTCACCAGAGCGACGCTACCATGAATAGTAATTCCCAACTTTGGTAAGAAGTTTAATGATAATTTTTTAGTACATGTTTTGATTTTTTTGAGTCATCAGAGTAACATGCCTCTAACGTTGTTCTAGTTTTTAGACTAACGTGGTTTTGTAGAATTGGACAGCATGAAGCTAAAGTGAAGAAGCATTCTCATCTTAAAGATTTTATGATTGTAACAAGCTTTTGATTCTTTGGGGAAATTTTAACCCAATTTCTTATGCTTTTTACTTTACATTCTAGGACCTCACTAAATTTCATTCGAGTTTAAAATGAATGCTCAAACGAGACTAAAATTGAACCCTCATCTCATCATTGTGTTTTGGGTTTTAAAATTGAACAAGGCAACTTAACATTTCGTTTGGTGCATAAAATGAATTCATCTTAGCTTTAGGGGTTAAAATTAACAAGTATTTTATGTGTTTTGATTCACATCTTGTGTTATTGAATGCATATGCAATTATCTTGTGCAACTCGATGATCTTGAGAAATAGAAACATTCCTTAACACTTTTGTAATCACCTACATCTTTCAAATTGGATTAAAAGTGAACCCCTTGCTAGTGTAGGGAAAAGGGATGGTGTGTGTTCTCTCCCTATTTTAAGTGAACTAGGATGATCGAACTACAAACGTACTTACTTGCTATTGTTTATCTTTAGAGGGTCTGCCTCCCTACTTTGAAAGGAGGGAATGACCCAAGTGGTAACAAGCTAAAGCCAAGCTCTTCCAAGTCACTATATAAAAAATGTGTTTATGACTAAAGTCATAAACAATAGGTGCGGATGTGTCATACCAACAAGTGTCACCCATAGTACCCATGTGGTACATCAAAATATCTTCTTAGGATTAGACTGGGAGGCCTCTTGATTCTCCATAATGTTGAGCTAATCTTCTTGCGTGTATGGCCACCTTGAACGGAAGCCCTTATTACGAACCATTGTTTAGAATCCAAAATCCTTAATACTTGTTGGTGCAAGAAAGGTCATTTTTGAAGCTGACCCACATTTGTACTATTTTTTATTGAAACAAAAAAATCCTTAGGATGTTAGGATCTTCAAGATTTTGAGATTTGGTGGTCCCGAGAAGTGTGTGTTGTAGAGGGGAGCCAGTGCCGCCAAATCTCTAATTGTTCGCAATGTCTTAGTGTTTGGAGAAATATAAGTGGGGAATCAACAAGTATGGCCATTTCAACCTAGGATTGTAAATTATTATGAGTTAGTTTAATACCTTGCTTGGATCTAAAAAATTGAAAACAAACATTCATGATCTTCCTCAAAATTTGAAACACTTTGGCCTAAGTATGGATACCTTTTGAAAAAGCCTTGATATTAGTGCTTGTCCTAAGGATTTCCTTCCTTAGATATTTTTAAATATCTTGACTTATATCTCAATCCATATTTTCCAAAGACAACATAGGCAATTATGAATTCAACTTCATGATTCTCACAAAATGGAAATTGTGAAAGTTATGATGTTTTTGAGATAAAAATTTTAGTTTGAAAACTTAATCAAGATAAGTGCTTGTAGTAAAATCAATTCACTTAAGCAAGATAACTTGAAAATTTGAACCCCACATGAACATTTTGAGACCAATTGCTCCTATTGAACAACCCAACCTTACAGGTGCTATCATTCAACTGAACTTTAAATTCATTGAGAAAGAAAAAACAAATATCATTAGTAATTTGAGAAGCTTCACTTTTGAAACCAAGGAAACATCCAATCAATGGAGAATTGCTGCAAATATCTTAGATAAAGAAGAATGAAGAGCCGATATTTTAGCGAGATGGCCTATATTACCACCCCCATGTGACAATAAGTATCTTCTTCCTCTCTAAATGATCTCATGCAAAATCAAAATCCCCAAGATAATTTCTACCCATCGTCATTATAAACTTAGGAACCTTAGTTCAAAAGCAATCAAAAACCACATTTTAGCACTTAACCAAAATAGAAACAAATTGTTGGTAAAATTTATGAACGTGCATTAAGAAGACATCCAGACATGTATGCATTCTTTATGGGTCAAAATCCAGGTCTTTTTCATGATAATCAACCTATCTAAAACATTGGTCCTTTTTATGGTCTTGAACTTCTCTGAATGATCTATCACACAATCAAAATCCATAGGGGAAGATCTACATCCCTCCATTATAGACAAAGGCATCATAATTTAAAGTTTGGAAAGAAGTGGGATTTAATACTTTATCACAATCATAACCTTTTTCTAAAAAACTATTATGCCCGGTCTAGGAGGAACGAACTAGATTTGCATACCCGCATCTATCCTCTCATTTAGATCAACATTAGTCTTTAGGATTTGAAATCTTTAGAGGTCTAGCATCATTCTCACTACCTTGGTCTTGTAAAACAAAGGTTCATTCTAAGTCAATATTAGGTCAAAAATTTCATCCACCCCTTCATCAAATTTCATCCTTCACTTCACCAAACTTTGCAAAATTTTTGAATACACCAACACTTTTTGACTTAAAAATCTATGAAACCAACCCCTAACTTGGCTACTTTGTATGTGAAATGTATCCTTTTCCATGCACCTAGCTAAGTTAGTTATCATCTTTGGACTAGTTTATCTTGAAGGTCATGAGTCTACTCTAAATATTCTCAAGTTCATAAACAGCCTTTATCCTAACATCAAAACATCAAGCTCAAGTCAAAAGTGTTGTCCAAAAATGTTTGCAAAGATCAGTTTCCATATCACCCATCTTTTCATCCCCCATTATCATCATTGCTCCAAAAATACTTAGAACATCCCTTTTACCTAGATTTGAGTCAACTAGAGAGTTCAAACATTACAAATCTCAACATAACTCCCATAAGTGACCCAAAATTTATGGTAATGACAAGATCACAATACAAGAGTATCATGGAGAAAACCAAAGTCACATTTACCTCAAGTGATCCAAATCCTCTAGAATTTTATCTGATAAGTCAAGTCACCCCATCACATCACCTATCATCTCCATCAGGACCATATGAGATAGAGGACATCATGAATAATCCATTTGAACTTACTAGGGAGGAAATCATGGAACATCAAGCCTTCGAAAACATAGCTCCAATTTCTCCATCATTTATTGCACAAAATTTGACCCAAGGCTTCACAACTCCACCATCAGGTATAAATCAAACATCCACTCCTAGTCTTGCAACTGGCCTTGCCAAGGACTTTGGTCTAACTCTTCCATTTGGAATCAATACACTTGTGGGTACCCTTGATACCAATCCTCCACCTCCAACAACCACTTGGGCACCTACCTTTGGTGTTCATCCCATTCTTGAAGTTCCTAAACAACCATATAAACCCCTTGATCTTCATTACTCCACCACAACCTTCACATATCAAGGACACCCCTCTTCATCCATACCCATGAGTACCACAAGTATGCCCACCATCACACGAAGTAGTATGGACCAAGTGTCTCAAAATAGCCCACAAGGGCATGTCAATACTATATCATAGAGTCAACCCTCATTGTAGATAGGGACATATTTACTCAATCCCCTGATTGGTTCATCTACACCATTGGTGTCACAAAACACCTCCATCCCATCCATCATCAATCCAAATCAAAACAATCCTTTGGTAAAAAATCCCATCAATATAGGTAATACCTTGTATACATCTCTAACACAAGGAAATCCTCAAGACATTGGACAAGAAAAACTTTCCAATCAATGGACTCAAGGTCCTAGTATGTCATTACCATTACAAAATCTAATACCATCCTCATCTTTACCCACAGTCCCCTTCACTATGCAAAATAAAATGGGACCTCAAACTTACATTCATCCACCTCAATCCACCATATTACAAGGAATGTTAAACCAAGGGAACTCCCAACCTCTCATCACCATCTCACAACACATCCAAAACATCAACATACACAATCCATCGCAAGTTTCCCAAAAACCAACTGGTCCTACATTGCAAGCTCATGCCTTATCCTTATAGAAAGAACAACAGGATTATCAACAAGTTGTCCAACAATAACAACAACAAAAAGAAAACTTAGTGGCACAAAAATTAGCACAACAATAACAACAACAACAAGCAACATAGCAACAACAACAAGAAGAAAAAACCCTAGAAACACAATAAGCAACACAACAACAACAACAAGCCTATCAAGCATCCTTAGTAGCATAACAACATCAGACCCAAAAAAAATCCCTCACAATGTAGCAACACCATTAGACCCAACTACAAGCCCTTGTGGCACAAAAAAACCAATAACAAGCACAACAACAAGCCCTCATGGCGTAACAACAACAACAGGCCTTACTAGCTCAACAGTATGCCAAACGACAACAAAAAAATAAAGTTCCTAATATAATCCTCAACAGAACATCATCAATACAAATATGTTAGGAACATATACATCCACACCTTAATCACCTTCACATAACCTCACACCACCATACACCACCATACACCTCATACAACACATCATCATATCGAAATCCCATGTACAACTCATCCATCATACCACCATATGTTCCTCCACAAAACTTGCGAGACGATCTAGCATCACAATTCAAGGAGCTGTCCCAAGAAATATAGGATATTCGAATAGGCAAGACAAAGAAGCCTCATACACATAATCTATGTCCTTATCCATTTGATCGAAACATTGTAATGGTGCCATTCCCTCTCAGATTTGAAATCCCCAAATTCGATAAATATAAAGGGAGAGGAATTCCTGTGGACCATGTCAAATAATTTAATGTCATGTGTATGGAGGTGGCCTACAATGATTCTTATTTGATGCACCTCTTCCCTCAAAGTTTAATAGGTCTTCCCATGGATTGGTTTTATCATTTACCTCCTGGTATCAAATTTTTTCAAGAAATCAATGATAAATTTATCAATCACTTCTCCTTCAACCTTTACATGGAAATTAGTCTAGAAGAATTGTACACTCAAACAAACAAGGGATAATATTTCACTAATTTCTTGCAATGGTGGAGACAAAGAGCTAGTAAGAGCAAGTGGCCTCTTTCTGATGAACAACAAGTGGGAATCATCATAGAAAATCTAGATCTAGATCTATCTTTCCACTTGAAAATGCAGTGCATGGCATCTTATGATGATCATTTCCCTAGATCCCTTAACATCAAGAGAGCTCTAATCTCACAAGGAAATACTCAAGCTTACAACCTCCCATCAACTAGTTCAAATGACAAGCCTTGTGTTTGGGCTAAGAACAAAAATATGACAAATTATGGTGTGGTAGATGCTAAGGTGGTCCTAAGTGTTCCTAGACCAAACACCAATCAAGTTGATAACATTGAACCAATTGTGTAGGAAACAACACCTCCTCAAAACAATCAAATCATCAATACTGAGATGCAATAAAGGTGACCTATCTGATAGGTTGTCGTTATACCTATCTCTTTAGTTGAAAAGTACATCAATTATTGACCGAGCAGTGTTCAAGGATATATGCAATAAGACACTTCTTGACTATCTCTCTCTTAGATTTTCTAAATGGATGAAACAACTGAAACAAGACTTAAACGAAAGGCCATTAAACTAGAAATATTTGAAATAATTAAACTAAAAAGCATGAAATTACTAGTCTAAAAACCATATCAACTAAACTATAAAGCATCAAAATGATTAAAATAATAAGTGTATAAATTGCTGAAACAAAAAAATAGGTAAAGAAACTATGAAACATCTAACCAATAACAGATTATGATATTGCTATCAGGATTCAACCGTGTAGTTTTTGAGTCAAACTCATTGACCTATGATTTATGAGTAGTGGTTCACAAGAATCTCATGATAATGAATGGTCCACTTAGCACTCATTGCATCTAGGTGATGCTCACAGAGGTGAAGCATTGGTCTATCCTGGGAGGTCAGCCATCCCAATATTGCTCCAGCTCAAGCGTGCTTAACCACTAAGTTTCCCCCAAGGTTAAGCCCACTTAGTTTGCTACCGCATTAACAGATTATCAAACTTAAAAAACTAACAGAAAATAACTTGTCAATTTGAAACTTAACAGAGAGAAAAGGTGCACCAAAACTTTAACTATCAGACTGAAAGAAAACTAGACTTCACACTTCATCGTTTATAGAATATAAATAAAAAAAATCTAGAAGTAAAATAATTATCTATCTATTCCTACAATCCCTCGAGTGGCTAGCTCACGGGTTCCTCTATATCTAACTCAGGTCACATAAACTGGTAACTTTAGAACTATTCCATCCAAACCAATTCCATTCTCAATACTTAGTAAAATAGAATAAGATAAAAAAGATTCGCTTTATTCATATTAAGGGAGTAATATAGAAAAAATAGCTTAGAGATTCATTATGACAACATAACAATATTCTCCAATTGTCTTTTCATTCTGAAGATTACATACTTATACAAAAATTTGTTTACCGGAATCCTAAAATTCAGTAGTTGAAAAGCACCACTAAAAAAGTCTTCAACTGATCCTTAACAAACTAAAAAACTTTACATCCATACATAAACATTAAATAGGCTCGTAATGAACCATAATTATTTTTAACAACAAATAACAAAACAACTATAAAAGCTCAATGCATCAAATCCCTAGAATTCCGACGCCTAAACTTCCGGTGCCTATCTTCAACTTTATGGAGTCGGCATTGAGTCTTCATTGAATTCCTTCTAGCTGGGCATGATGACTGATTATTCATGAGGAACCTATTTTACTTTTACAAAATCTAAACTATTAAGTCAACGTGGGTTAGTAAATCCCAAGCAATTTCAAGAAATAAAGTTTATACAATTTCCTCAAAAAGAAAACACTTATTAATCCTAAAGGGAGATAATTGGCAGAGTAGAGGGCTGTAAAAACATAGGGAAGGGTTTTTAGTCACTGTTATCGATGAGGTTATTTTTACCTCATCATTTCCTCCCCTTTTTAAGCCTGAGTAGGTCCTCCTGCTCTTTGCTATGGACCCTATCTTGCATTTCCCCTGTTTCCATTTTTCTCTTCACACTTGGCATTGAGATCATACTCATCATCCGCCTCTTTGTCAAAATCCTCAACTTCCCTTAGAAAACCCTAATGTAGAGTGATCCTTGTTTTCCATCTCTCAAAATTATCATCACTCTGATCTGTGTTAAAATATAAAGCAGGGGGCGGTGAAAGCAACAAAGGAGGTTTGTATCTCATACCGATCCAATCGGTCTTCAACTGTGAAAGGATTTTAGCTAGTGCCACAACTCTTCTGTATGACCACATGATGTTAAGAGGTGATATTATCCCCCTCTTTTTGAGATATATGGGGAGAGGGATATACCTTTCCTCACACCCATGCCAAGCTTTTCCTATAAGATTTTTCTCATGTTCCTGTAAATGGTCATAACACAACCGAAGATTGTTGTTATTTATAGTTTTTATATCCTCCTTTAGCTTAAAATTCAGAAATTATGCCTTGAAGGCAAAAGGCTTCCTGTGTGGATATCTCATCTTCAACCCAATAGTTCTCTTTGCCTGTAGATATTCTTTTGATCTTTCCTACCAATGAATTTGATTTCGCATTGTTGAGAGAAATGGTCTCAACTGGACTTCCCCAACAAAGAGATTAACATAGAAATTTGTATATCTTCTACAAGTAAATTATGCACAAAGAATTCACATAGCATGTCTTTTTGTTTAGGAGTTGATTCAACAAATATTTTGATAAATTATTTATCATTAGGGTTATGTGGCTGATTATTGTAAATTTGGAGCAGCTTCCATCTCATTATTTGTTCATTAAGAAACATGGCATATAATCTAGATGGTCTTCTACAAGTTAGCAATAACTCACCAATTTGGCGAGCATCATGTTTAGCCCTGTAAACCCTATCAAATGATTCTTTTAGCAACACCAACTCTTTTTTCAATCGATCATTATCCTTATCCATTTCTCTTAGAAAGTAACACCTTTCCATCCATTTCATGGGCAATGGAGGTATTCTCACCTGGAACCACTCTATCACAATTGGCTCAATCTGTATTTCTTTGGAATCTATGATAGATTTAGTGTCACTTTCTTGTAGGTCTTGCTCTAATTCCATAATTTTACTTGTAGAAGCATTCAATTCACTTTCCTGTCCATTTCTCTCTTCGTCAAAAGAAGAACATAATTTCATGAAATTATTGTTAGCTTCTTTATTTCTTCATCTTTCTCAAAAACATTAGACACATAATTTTTATTTTTATCATTTGCTTGGTGGACTTGAAATTGTAACAATCATTTTGTCTCTCTGTTCAACTTACATTTTTAAGTTCAATATTTCTTGATCCCTCTTCCCTATAATTGCATTATATTCCTGAAGTTCTTCCTGTTGTTGATTTATCTGCTCTTTGTTTCCTTGCAATTGATTTTTCAACTCAACAATTTCTTCATTCAGTTTTTCTAATTCTACTCTTCTTTGATCAAATTCTTCATCTATAATGCTACTAGAAAAAGGCAAATTGGTATTTTCTATATTTACATTAGATTCAGTATATGGTACATTTCCTTCATCGAGCACATCAAATGATCTAGACTCAACAAGTTTATCAAGAAAATAAGAAAATTGCCTTACTGTTTCATCATCAACATCTGCATTATGGGGTGACTATTCCCCTTCCTCTTCTTGCTTCTCTAAGGATGATAGAGTCTCCACTTCCACCCTTGGAGATTGTTCAGGCTGTTGATCACTTCCTCTTATTTCCTCTTCACTAGGTGGGGTATCAATATCCACAGTCTGTTTTGTAGAACTTGATTTCCTCTTTTTAGGAGCATTCAATACATCAAGAGGCATATTCTCATTAGAATCACCAGATAATATTTTGATTCTCTGTAAAGGAGGTGTTAACTAAGAGGTAATTTTATCCCACTTCTTCCTCTTGTGAGGAGGTTCCTCTTCTTCAGAATGAATAACTTCTACATTATATTGCTCTAGAATTTTTGGGACATTAAGCAATTTTTTTGGTGTATTGTCACCGGGGTGATTGAAGCCTGATGAAGTTCAGGAGCATTGAGAGCAACAAAGGAGGGTTCACCTGTAGATTGAACCATTTATTTTGATGATTCTCCTTCTTCACAATGTTTATCAGACTCTTCATTCTCAAATTTTTGTAGAAATTTATGCCATTTTTCCTTTGGTTTCTTGTGGAAGTGGTACTTACAAATCAATTGAATTAGGAAATGATGTTTAAGTAGCCTAGTACTAACCTTATACCTCTCCATTATCCCAATAAATGAATCACACAAAAATGTGGGGACATTAATTCTGAAAGTAGGTCTTTAGTGCCATGGCACAAATGGGTCAATAACCGAAAAGGAGGCCCTACCACAATAGCTATTTTCCCTTCACAAGTGAAATAATTAACTATCCATGCTACGAAAGTTAGCCATGGCTCAGGAATTGACATTCTCTAAAATCCCTTGTTTTGTCCCCTAGTGCTTATGGTTACCAAAGGTTGGGGCTCACCTTCCCTATGGAACAATTCTACCATCTTTTGATAGGTAATTTGTGTGGTCTCAGTCAAATTAATACCCTTATTTGCTAAACCAGAGAGACATGAAATGATCTTTGTACTCACCCAGAAACGCTCTCCTCGCACCACTGTCTGCCCATCTGCAAAGTTCTCCATAAATTATTTCACTAACTAATTTGAATGTCCCTCAAATTTTTTGATGAATTCGCACCAACCCACTTCCTTAGACATGCTTGCAATATTGCCCAATGCAAGCAATTTTTTTGTTGAATTTGGATCAGACTTTTTCTTGGCTCCCACCATTTTTCTATCCTTAATTCCTTTCCTTAAATTATGCATAAATGCTTCAAAAGTACTTAGTTTCAGCCTTTGAATTGTAGGAGAAAAAAAATGACTTTGACACAACCGATGGAGGGAAATGATTAATCCATCTTGCTTGAGTTCTACTATGTAATTATGGAAATTATGCATGGGAAAATGAGCAAGTTTAGTTGTACTTCATGCGATCACTCAATGGCTCAATTTACTAAATTAGGAAAGGAAAGGACTCATACCAATTAATTAACCTTTATTCAAAATAATTACTAAATTTGAGTGAAAATGTACTTACATTACGTCTTGTCATTTACTAGAATTTTACTCACCTTTAATGACATAATAGATTAGTTATACAATTGATGAAAGGATTTGGTAATATTGGGCAGAATGGAAATATACAACGTGAATTATGAGGTAAATGAAAAAAATTAAGGAATGGGCATATGTAAAACTTCAGACAAACCAAAGCATTGGAACATAAAGGAAATTACAAAGTTCTGGAGCATTGATGGGAGATGCGACCAAAAAGTGGAATAAGTTCTGGAGCATCAGTGGGGATACTATCGAAACACGAGAGAAAAAAGTTCTGGAGCATCGAGTGTGGATGCTCTCAAAACACAACAACAAAGAGTTCTAGAGCATCGTGAAAAGATGCAGTTGGGTGAAAACAAAATTTTTTGGAGCATCGTCGAAAAATGAAGCTAGAGTAGAAACCAAAGGTTTCTAGAGCATCGTCAAAACATGCATCTGGAGCAACAAAACAAAAAAAATTCAGAGCATCGGTAAGGGATGCAACAAGAAAACTTTCAGAGCATCGTTGAAAGATGTAGCTGGATGAAGAAAGTAAAATATACAACTTGGATCTTGAATTTCCAGAGCAACAAAGAGAGATGACCAAAATGCAGGAGCAACACGCGAGTCATCGCCATTGAGTCGTGCAAGTTCCAGAGCATAAGAGAAATAGTGTCAATAGGTTCTAGAACATCACAGTAACCCAAATAACAAGTTTTAAAGCACCTCAAGAAGATGCACTGGAATCATTTTTCAAGAGAAAATGAAGTCTTTTGAGAGAAAAAAATGAAAATTAGCCTAGTCCAAGAGATTGAAAAATACAGAAGAAATGCTTTGAAAGGAAAGTTATGCACATGCTCTTTTTTTTCTTTTTTCTTTTTTTAAGATAAAAAGGATTAAAACTATATTGACTCTGCAAGAGCAGAGCCAATGCATTGGATCTCTCCCTGTGTCTCTACCATTTTTGTGAATTTATCTTTATTGACTGGTTTATGGTAGATGTGTAGTTGATGCCCATTAACTAGGAGGGTTCAAGTATCACCATCGATGGGTTTCAACTGGACTGACCCATTTGAAAATACCTCAAAATTTTTGTATGGCCAGAGCCAGTGAGTTCTGAGTTTACCTTGGTGATCTTTGTATTTGGATTCAAACAATAGGGCCTAATCCCCATTATGAAACTCCCTCTCCTTAATATGTTTGTCATGCCAAAATTTACGTTGTTGTTGCACCAGTTTAGTTTGATGGATAGCCTCCAAGTAAATTTCATCCAACTTGCTAAGTTGCAAGACTCTTTCTACCTAGGCACATTTAAGATCTATTCCCAACTCCATGGATGTTCGCAATGTTTGGAGTTCAAATTCAATGGGTAAGAGAGGCTTCTTCCCAAAGATCAACTTGTATGTACTAAAACCAGTAGTTGACTTCCATGTCATGTTATAAGCCCAGACGACTTTAGGTAATCTCCTAGTCCAATCTTTTCTTCCTCATGACACAATTTTTGTTAAGATGTTTTCGAGCTCCTTGTTAGTCACTTCCACTTGACCATTTGCCTAAGGGTGGTAGGGTGATGCTTTCTTATGACTAACCTAGAAATGGTCGGTGAAAGGAAATAGAACCTTGGACATGAATTGAGGACCCTGATCTGTAACAATCGTCCTAGGAGCTCCAAACCTGAGGAAAATTTTACTGTAGAGGAAATTAGCCACCTGCTCCTCCCTAGAAACTCATAGAGCTTGAACTTCTGCCCACTTAGTTAGATAATTGGTACAAACAAGAATGTACTCATTCCCTTGTGAGGTTGGATCTATTGGACTGATAAAGTCCAATCCCCATTTTTTAAATGGTTTAAGGACTACTTGGGGTTGAAGGGGTATTTCATTAGATTTTGTTGGTCTCCCTACCCTTTGACATTCATCACAGTGGTGGACGTATTTCTTGACATCCTTATGCATAGAGGGCAAGTAGTACCCTACACCTAAGATCTTATGGGAGGTTCTCTTTGTAGAATAATATCCTCCGGAAGGATCATTGTGACAAGTTCGTAAGATACTATAAGTTTCATCTACTCTAACACATTGTCGTAGAACCATATCAAGTCCACATCTGAATATGATCCCATTAATCCATTTGAAAGGGATGATTTCTCTTACAAGGCGTTTCTTCTATTTAGACATGAAAGAAGGTGGTACTTTTGAGGTGGCCAAATAATTTGCAATATCGACAAACCAAGGTGTTTTAGTAGAGATGGAAAATAAATTCTCATCTAGGAACTTGTCCTGTACCGGAGCACATTCACCATTATCTTGTTTAATTCGAGATAAAAAATCTGCAACTACATTGAATTTTCTTGGTTTATCAACAATTGTCACGTTGAATTTTTGAAGAAGCAACAACCATTTGATTATCCTCCCATTCACTAAATGTTTATTCATGAGGTAATTTATGGCCGAATGGTTTGTATACACCGTTACTTTATATCCTGTAATGTAGTGTCAAAATTTCTTAATTGCATGAATTACAGCTAAGAATTCTTTCTTCGTTGTCGTGTAATTTATTTAAGTTGGAGTCAGATTCTTACTAATGAAGTATATAGAATACTTCCCTCCATTCTAATCTTCCTATCCTAATATTGCTCCAATGTCATCATCAGATGCATTAGCATAAATATGGAATGGTAAGTTCCAGTTAGGTCCATGAAGGACAGGAGCTGAGATAAGATTCTCCTTGATAATTTCAAATGATGACTAACACTCAGGTGTCCAGATAAACTCCACATTCTTTTGGAGAAGAGAAAACATAGGAGTCACAATTTTTTTGAAGTTTTCTATAAACCTTATGTAGTATCCAACATGCTCTAAGAAAATTCTAACATCAGTCTGGGTTTTTGGGGTGACTAATTGTTGTATCACTTCAATTTTCTTTGGATCAAATTTTATTCCATCAATAGAGATACGATGTCCCAACACAATTCCTTGTTATACCATTATCAAGCATTTCTCATGGCTTAAGGACAAATGATGATCCTCACATTGCTTCAACACTTTGTCAAGGTTTTGGAGAGCTTCATCAAAAGTTGAGCCATAGACAGTCAATTCATCCATATATACCTCGATGCATTCATTTACCAACTCAACAAATATAGCCAGGATGGCTCTCTAGAACATTGCAGGAGCATTGTAGAGCCCAAAGAGAAGGACCCTATATGCAAATGTTCCCCATGCACATGTAAAGGTCATTTTATCCTAGTATTTTGTTGCAACCTGTATCTAGTTGTACCACTAAATCCATCTAGAAATGAAAAATATTTCCTCCCAACCAGGTTATCCAGAACATGGTATACAAATGGTAGGGGAAAATAATCTATGTGGGTCACCTTGTTAAGTTCCCTATAGTCTACGAATATTCTCCACTTTCCATTCTTTTTGGGAACCACCACCAATGATGAAACCCACTTGCTATAAAAAATGGGATAAATAAATCCCACTCATAGGAGCTTCTCAATCTCAGTTTTGACAATATCTTTCAAGGCAGGGTTGAGTCTTCTTTGGGGTTGGCGAACGGGTCAAAAATTTTCAGTGTAGATATGATGAGTGCACACACTAGGGTGTATTTACCTCATATCCTTGTAGTCCCAAGAAAAGGACTTGGATCTATTTACTAGGACATCAAAGAGTTTCTGTTATTCTGGCTCGATCAACCAACTGTTAATGTTCATAGTTTTTCCTGGCAACAACATAATGGATTTAACACCCAGTTGTTTGGATGCAACAATATACATTGGTCTTGTCAAAGTGTTAAGGGGGAAACTATGAGGTATGGTCCTATGAAGTCTGGCAATATCTTCAAAGAAATATTCTATTTTTGGAATGATATTCTCTAGAGGACAAGACAGTCCCATGAAACTGGTACTATCGAATTTAGTATTTCCTTTGTTGACGGGTTGTCCTAATATTTATTCTATGTCCAACATGTCTTCATCACTTGAATCCATGGTGAGATTTTCCATATTGTCTTCTAATTCATCTTCCATTTCTTCACCATGCTGTTTGATGACTACCATGGCCAATGCAGCTAGATTTTTCTGTCTATTTGGGCCTTCTGGTTCATCAACCCACACTTTATTATATTCAACAGGCTTGGCAGGGGGATACAAGAATAAATGTTTGCTATTCGGACCATGTGAAATGGTCATTCCTCCCTCCCTACAGTCAATTTTGGTTGCATTTGTTTCCAGTCACGGTCTCCCTAGGATTATAGGGTAGTTGTCTTTTATTGGTGTAAGAGACTGGATTACCTGAAAGTCCTCAGGATATTCCCATCCATTGACTTTGACAAGAACATTCTCAAGGACACCCTTGGGAATGGCTATGTCTTGATTCAACATATTTAAGACTGTGGTTGTGGGGTGTAAGTCAGAAAGCCCTAATTCTTCCATTACATGAAAAATCATTACGTTAATGGTTGCTCCCAAGTTGACTAATGCATTAGGTATTTCCACTTCATTAATTATCTGTTATCAATGGACTACGTGGATCATCATATTTCAGAGTAGTGGTCTTCCTAGCCAAGAAGTAAGCTAAATAACCATTTATGTGGATAGTGTTTATTTTCTTTGGTTTCCTTCTTGGGGTCTTGATACACAATTGTTTGATCAATTGGTTTAGCTTTGGAATCTCCTTGATGGATTGTAATAAAGGAACCTCAATTTTCAACTGTTTGATTCTTGAATCAACGTAATTTCGGTGGATGAGGAAATTTATGGAACAAATTTTATAGTGGTTGGTTTAAGATGCTCCGGAAATGGCGCTTTTGTTTTATTTTTGGCAGGTGAATTGTTCACAGTTTCAGTTGGAGACTGACCCTCCCCTTCTCGAGGTAGGCTGGAAGCTCCAGATGGAGATGGGGAACAATTTTGTCTTTGATTAATTTCTAGAGCTAGTTCATAAGTTATGGGAGTTGTTTTTGTGGGCTCAGTAGATTTCTTAATAGGTTCATCCAATATATCAACAATGGTTGGTGGTTGAAGTGTTTTTCTAGATCTCAATTACAAGTTTCCACAATTTATGGTGTTAAGTCCAGTAACATTATCCTATTTAGTAGAATACACTAGGGCATTCTGGTAGTTGTTCTTTGGGTTCGGAATCGGTTGCATCAAAAGTTGTGGTTGATTAACTTGCTCAATTTGTTGAGTATTCTGGGGAGTTGGTAGGAGATTTTGATGTTGGTTGGGTTCTCTCCTGGGGCTAGTATAAAACTGATTCTAGAGTTGGTTCCATTGAGGAGAAGAATTTTAAGGATACCAATAATGTTGAGGTTGATTGTGCCATTGAGAATTTCCCCATGAATGATTTTCCCATTTAGGTGACCCCCAAGGGTAAGTTCCCCAATTAGGAGGTACTTGAGGTGGAGCCTGAGGCCAAGGTGCTGCCCATTGATTATTATTCTAGTTGTTTTGTGGTCTTTAGATAGGGTTTGAATTTTTTTCGTAGGAAAATTTTCCCCTGATTCTCTGATTTACAAAGTTGACTTCTTCCTCCATTGGGGTTGTTCTTTTCTTGGAGTTCTTTATGGCATTTATAAGCTCACACTGGTCAATGGGATGGTCCTTATCACAAACCTAACAAACAAAAACTTTGTCAACTTTTTCCAAAGGACATTCCCTTAACAGATGTTTATTCTAACACCTAGGGCAGTAGATGGATAAGGTCTCAAGATTTCACGTTTTAGCCTGTATTCCAT
Source organism: Sequoiadendron giganteum (assembly GCA_007115665.2). Taxonomy (NCBI): domain Eukaryota; kingdom Viridiplantae; phylum Streptophyta; class Pinopsida; order Cupressales; family Cupressaceae; genus Sequoiadendron; species Sequoiadendron giganteum. The sequence continues at coordinate 329,300,637 of CM021102.1, forward strand.
CCAACGTGGTATTCAACTAAATCATAATGTTAGTCTTAAGGTTGGATATCTCCTCACACAGTTTTCCTATCTCATTGGACCCTTTGAAAAGAGTAGACTTCTGGATCCCTCCTCGAGTATGAGATAAGTTTCGACATAGCTTAGTGATTTGACCAAGGTCCAGTTGAGACACATCCCCTTTTCCCATTAAATCCAATCTCCTTTGAACATCATCGTCAAGGACTTTGAGAAATATGATCTTTAAAATCTCAACACTTATGGCTTCTTTGCCACATCATTTAGATAAGAAGAGAAACCTATCTCGGGAATCTTCTAGGATCTCATCTTCGTTCTGTCTTAGTTTGAGAAACTCTTCCTTCCTATCACTCACATGACAGTAACTTTGTTACTTATCCAAAAAAATAGTTTCCATGTCATCCCAAGAGGTTATGGATCCCAAGGCTAGCCCCCTGAACCAATGCATTGTTGAGTCCTTCAGAGTCGAGGAGAAAAGATGAAGTTTCTGGTTATCATTCTTGTAGTCATATGTTTGACACAAGACCTTAAACTCGGAGAGAACTCGTCAAGGTCCTCAGAATACAAACATCAGAAGGTTGGCAAGAAAGTTGGGGAAATGTTTTTCATGTTTGTTTCATCATCCCCATCGATAGTGATAGGATAAGTAAATGTTCATGGTGTTGGTAGGGCATCAACGTTGGCATCTCTATGATTAAAATCATGGTCACCCATATTGTCAAAGGGAATAATTCTTCTTCAAAATTTTGCTCAAATGGGAAAGGTTCGGGAGTTTGGAGAGGAATATGCTCCTCTACAACTATATTTTCTCTTTCTAGAGTATACGGGAAGGTCTAAGGTTGATCCCGGTTGATCAATTCTTCAGAAAGTTCTTGAGCTGAGATTTCTTCTTTCCCACTCATGGTTGGTACGTCGTTTGGGGGGATTTTTTGTATGAATCTTTTGTGGGGGCCTCTTTTCCTGACCATGCAAAAAAGGAAGCCCGAGGACTATTTTTGTTTCCAAAATATTTATTCAAGGTATCTCTTACTAACACTTAGAAAAAGAAAGGTCCCAGGCAACAATGCCAAAAAGTGATAGGTTGTCGTTATACCTATCTCTTTAGTTAAAAATTACATCAATTATCGACCGAGCAGTGTTCAAGGCTATATGCAATAGGACACTTCCTGACTATCTCTCTCTTAGATTTTCTAAATGGATGAAACAACTGAAACAAGACTTAAACTAAAGGCCATTAAACTAGAAAGCTTTGAAATAATTAAACTAAAAAGCAAGAAATTACTAGTCTTAAAAGCATATCAACTAAAATAGAAAGCATCGAAATGATTAAAATAATAAGTGTATAAATTGTTGAAATAGAAAAATAGGTAAAGAAACTATGAAACATCTAACCAATAAGTTTTTTTCAAACTTAACAACTAACAAAAATAACTTTTCATTTGAAACTTAATGGAGAGAAAAGGTGCACCAAAACTTTAACTATCAAATTGAAAGAAAACTAGACTTCACACTTCATCATTTACATAATATAAATAACAAAACTCTAGAAGTAAAAAACTTATCTATCTATTCTTACAATCCCTCGAGTGTCCAGCTCATGGGTTCCTTTGTATCTAACTCAAGTCACATAATTTGGTAACTTTAGAACTATTCCATCCAGACCAATTCCATTCTCAATACGTAGCAAAATAAAATAAGATAAACAAGATTCAATTTATTCATATTAAGGGAGTAATACAAAAAACATAGCTCAGAGATTCATTACAACATCATAATGATATTCTCCAGTTGTCTTTTCATTATGAAGATTACATACTTATACAAAAACTTGTTTACCAGAATGCTAAAATTCAGTAGGTGGAAAGCACCACTGAAAAATTCTTCAACTGATCCTTAACAAACTAACAAACTTTAAATCCATACATAAACATTAAATAGGCTCATAATGAACCATAAGTATTTTTAATAGAAAATAACAAAACAAATATAAAATCTTGATGCATGAAATGCCCTAGAATTTTGATGCCTGTCTTCAACTTTATGGAGTCGGCGTTGAGCCTTTAATGTTGAATCTTCTTCGTTGAATTCCTTCGAGCTGGGCATGATGACTGATTATTCGTGAGGAACCTATTTTACTTTTGCAAAATCTAAATTATTAAGTCAGTGTGGGTTAGTAAATCCCAAGTAATTTCAAGAAATAAAGTTTATACAATTTCCTCAAAAAGAAAGCACTTATTAATCCTAAAGGTAGATAATTGGCAGAGTAGAGGGCTATAAAAACATAGGGAAGGGTTTTTAGTCACTGTTATCGATGAGGTTATTTTTACCTCATCACTACCAACAAGAAAAACTATCCTAAATGAAAGTTAACACAATTATCTAAACCTATCGAAACCATCATGAAGAAGTTGGTAGATTCAAACTTAATAACACTTCCTAACTTTGAAAAATACCAAGAACCCCAAGAGAAACCATCCTGGTACAATAAAAATGATCTCTATGATTTTCACAAAATCGAAGGACACAAAATGACAAACTGCATGAGACTCAAGAATATCATCCAAGACCTCATAGAGAATGATGCCATATTTGTTGAAGTACCAAGTGGGAATCGGGATCTTAAGATATACAAGAACCCTATGCCAGATAATAACAAAGGGAACAAAAATGAAAAATCTAAAGATTACACAAACGTACAACATACCTATTCCAACATCGTCGCTTCTTGCGATAGCATCATTACTATCATCACCATCAAAGGATCTAGTATAGAGTATGGAGTCACCACATGATGTGGAAAAATTACCATCCAAGCCATCCCGTCTCAATCTAGGGCACAACCTACTTTTCCAACATCAAATCCCAACAAGTATAATTTCCTAGGTTAGCTTAAGAAGACCCTCACATAGATATCAATCTTAGAGCTATTGAGGCTATCCTCCACAGATAGGGAAATATTGGAGAAATATTTTTTCGAGTCATCCATCCCTAAGGATATTGACACCGATCAGTTTCAAGCTATAGTGGGGCATATCACTAATCATATTCTCACCTTATCATAACAAGACCTACCATCAAAACCATCTCATAACCATGCTTTACACCTTGAGGTTATTATTCATAAAAATAAGGTCAAAAGAGTCTTAATAGATGGAGGTGTTGGTCTAAAAATTTCTACCCTACAGATAATCAAGAACCTGGGCTATTCAGAGGATACTATTGAGAAAGAATAGAGTACCACCATTAGAGCATATGACAACCAAGAACAAGTATCACATGGCATCATTGCACTTCCCATCCAAGTAGGACCTCTCATTGTAGAAACTAGATGCCAAGTGTTATACCTTGATCTTCCCTATAACATCTTACTTGGTCGACCATGGATCAATGCCTTAGAAGCTGTAGCCTTGACCTATCATCAATGTATAAAGTTTCCTTTCGAGGTCAGATAAATTACCATCCATGGAGATCCTGAGCCTTTTTACCACTACAAGAATCTTGAGGTCAAGTTCTACAAGATACCCCAAATACCCAAGAATGATGAAGGGCCTACACCATCTACCTCATTTGTTGACCCATCATCCCTTGCATCTACCTTAGCAATGAAAACACCCATTTTGCAAAACATTCCTAACATCAAAGCAATGATTTAGGATAATGGTTGTGGGAACTATAAGCTAATGAAGGATAAATTTTTCTTAGGAGAGCTACCTCTTTCTCCTCAATCCCAAGAGAAACCCACATCTAGCACCAAAGAGCCCGAAACAATCAAGATGGTAGCTACTATCTTCACTAAGTGGGGAGATCTAAATCAAGAAGATATCAATGAGGAGGATGTCTCTAAACTCCTCTATCAGGATGAATGATCTGTCCATGTTCTTCCCATGGAAGATGAAAATAAAGGCTTGCAACTAATGAAGGGATGGGGTTATAACAAGAATGCGAAGCTAGGATAGAATGAAAATGGCTTGCTAGAAACTATCGTTCCTAAGAAATGATTAAAGAATCTTGGCCTAGGTTGTACTACTAGCAAGGTCACTCTTATTTGCAAAGACACTTCTGCTAAATGAGATGAGGCTTCCTATTGGTTACCTACATTGCATGATACAACCTTAGACGACTTTCCCCTTGATGTTGCTGACCTCTTCAAAAACAATTCCCTCTTCATGATATCCATAACATCCTTTTCTCCAAGAAATCTACCAACTAAGATGCACCTAGTATACCCACAACTCATTGACATGGACCAACAAGGACCATCGATTTTGGATTTATTCAAAAATGATGAAGTGATGTTAGAATTCATGGGACTCTGCAACAAACTATCATGGGTAGATCACAAAGAAAGTTTTGACATAGAACTAGACATAGGGGCATACTATGGGGAGATGATTGAATCCTTCAGTTGCAAAATTGATGAAATGCAACTAACATGCAAATATTTGAGTGAAAAACATACTATGACACTCTTTGATCTTAAAATAGTGAAAACAAAGGACACATCTAATGGTGAAAACCTCTCCAAGGCACCCAAGGATGAGGGATTCAATCTCCCCCTTAGTGCAATTCATCCTGAAAAGTTAGCAATGCTAGAAAAAAGGCCACTCCAGTCAATGTGGGAACATAAGAAGCACCCAAGATCACTTTCTATGTTGAATCCTTGTTGGATAAAGAATAGAAAAATCTAGCAGCATTCTTGAAAGAGCGACGAGCTAAATTTGCATGGTCATACACAGATATGCCAAGGCTTGATCCAAAAGTGGTTGTGCATCACTTAACATTCTATCCTGAAGCCAAAATAGTGAAGCAAAAATTAGGGAAGATGCATCCTCAGATAACACTCTTGGTGAAACTAGACTTAGAAAAGCTTCTTGACATTGGACTCATCTGACTGATAGATTATCCTGAGTGGGTTTCAAACCTAGTACTAGTCTCAAAACCCATTAGGGGCATCAAAATCTAAACTAATTTTGGAGACTTAAATAAATCATGCTTGAGGATGATTTCCCTCTTCCTAACATCGACCTCATTGTGGAATTAATAGCTGGGCATGAAATGTTATCACTCATGGATGGTTTTTTAGGCTATAATCAGATCATGATCACCAAGGAGGATCGACATAAAAATGCATTCACTTGTCCATGTGGAACCTATTACTGAAACATGATGCCATTTGGGTTAAAGAATGTAGGAGAAACCTATCAAAGAGCAATGACCCTCATCCCATGAAATGATCTACAAAATAGTCAAAGATTATGTGAATGATATTTTTACAAAATCAAAGAAAAGAAGTGAGCACATACAACAAGTCTTAGGACCCATCTTCGACAGGCTTGAAGAATACAAGGTACAACTGAATCCAAATAAGTGTGTCTTTGGGGTTACATCAGGGAAAGTTCTTATCTTCATCATCTCAAAAAGAGGGATATAAATTGATCAAACAAAGGTAAAATCCATCCTCAACATGGAACCACCGCAAAAACTGAAGTAGATGAGAGGATTACAAGGAATATTGTAGTCTATCCGAAGTTTCATAGCGCAACTATCAAATAAAATCTACCCCTTTTCACATCTTCTCCATAAAGGAATAACTTACAAATGGGATGAGAAATGTGATAAAGCTTTCCAGAAAATAAAGGACTACTTATTGACACCTCCAATGTTAATGCTACCAATACCAAAAAAACCACTGATCTTATATATCAACGACATCAACAACATTAGGAGCTCTTCTAGCACAACATGATGAACATAGAAAGGAAAGAGCTATCTATTACATTAGCAAGAAATTGGTGGGCTATGAAATGAACTATTCACCCATTGAAAAATCATGCCTAAAAGTAGTTTTTGCTTCACAAAAATTCAGACATTGCATGTTGTCACATCAAATCTAACTTATTGCAAAGATCGACCCATTGAAATACCTATTATCTAAAGCAACTCTCACTGGGTGAATGGAAAAATGGGTAATGATCTTAACTAAATTTAACATAGAGTATGTGAAGTACAAGGAAATCAAAGGAAAATTAATCAAAGACCAACTAGAAAATGCACCTATCTATGTAGAGAACCCTTTGATATCTAATTTCCCTGACAAATTAGTGTTCGTGGTCAATCTCACAAATCAGTGGAAGATGTACTTTGATGGATCGTTCATCAAACATGGATCAAAAGCGAGTATTATTTTCATCACCCCTCAAGGTGATTGCATTCCAAAGTCATACAGGCTATCATTCCCATGTACTAACAACATTACTGAGTGCGAAGCCCTAATCACAGGTCTAAGGATAGCAGTTCAATGGTAGATACAAGAGATGAAAGTCTATGGGGACTCACAACTGGTTATCAACCAATTCAATGATGAGTATCAAACTAAGGATGAGAAGCTTACTCCTTACAAGAAGATGGTAGAGAATCTCAATGACCTTTTCATAGAAATAAATCTTGAACAGATTCCTTGTATGAACAACCGAGTAGCAGACACTATGGCAACAATCAGATCATTGTTAGACATGCCAAACAACGTTTTTCAATGTGAATTCTTGGTAGAACAACTTCTCGTACCAACATTCAAAATCCTTGAATTTGAATTTGCGTGTGTCATTGTTGGTCCTGGATCCCCATGGTATCATGAAATATTTATCTACCTTAGCAAAGGAATCCTCCCATCTGATATCACCTCCAACTTTAAAAAGACCTTTGTCAAAAAGGTATCCCGATTTTTGATCCTAGGTGATACCCTTTACCGCCAAAGCATCAAAGGAACATTACTACAATGTCTTAACCAAGAGGAAGGATTGACCGCTTTAACAAAAGTACACGATGGCATATGTGGGTCCCATTCTAGTGATATGACTTTAGCCAAGAAACTGTTGAGGACGGGGTACTACTGGCCAACTATGAAAAGAGAAGCTCATTAGTATGTGCATAAATGTGTCTAGTGTCAACAACATGGAGATTTGATTCATGCTCCAACTCAAGAATTGCAACCAATGATCACACCATAGCCTTTTTCACAGTAGGGACTTGACCTCATAGGAAAAATCACTCCAACCTCATCTAATGGCCACAAGTTTATCATAACAACTACTGAGTAATTTATCAAGTGGGTCGAAGCCATTCCTATGACCTACATAATGGGGAAGAAAATTGCCAAGTTTATCCTGAATTACCTAATTTTACGTTATGGTGTTCCACAAACCCTTATCTTAGACAATAGAAAACCCTTCAAGAATAAGGATGTGAAAGAGCTCTATCAAAGATTCAACATCCAACACCGATTCTCTACCCTGTATTATCCCCAGGGCAACGATCAAGCTGAGGCTACAAACAAAACCATCCTGAAAATCTTGAAGAAAATGGTCAATGAAGTTGGTTGACTAGCATTTGCAGTTAAATCCCGCTCTCTGGGCCTATCGAACTAGTATCCACACTTCAACAGGTGCAACCCCTTTCTCCTTGGTCTATGGATTATAATCCATTTTTCCTATTGAGGTTGAGCTCCCATCACTGTAGAACCTGATCACCGATGAAGAATATAGATTATTTTAGCTAAATGAGCTAGAATTCCTGGATGAGCATTGTCTTGACGCTCTTAATCACTTGCAAGTATATCAAAATTGACTGAAATGAAGCTATAACAAGAAGATTAAATGTTGGTTTTTCCAGGTAGGGGATCTTGTTCCTAAAAATAATCTGAAGAATCTTCTAGATCATGACAGTAAAGGAAAGTTTGAGCCTAACTAGTTGGGTCCCTTTGTCATCACAACAAGCTATGGATCAAGGGCATATCAACTATCAACACATGAAGGTGAACCCCTGTAGGAGCCAACTAATAGCTTGCATCTCAAAAATTTTTAGACCTAGTCTTAAAGGGTGTTGATGAGGGTGAAATATGTCTTTATTTTACCTTTGAATTTTCCTTTAAACCTTCTCATTTTGTAGTATTTTATATTGCTCTTGTCACCATTTGTTAATGAGTTGAAGATGTTTTATAAAATACAAGGAAAGATGAAAACCTATGAATGTATCAAAATCCTTTGATTATTTATTGATTTTCTTTGTGATTTTGGTAGCAGGGGATGCTTAATGGATGGCGCATGAATAAGGGCATCGGTGGAATGGATTTAAAGACCATTCAACAACTATTTTTCATTTTGGTTAAATGTGCGCTGATTTTTGTTTATCTTTTTAAGTTGTTATACCATGTTGAAATGATAGCAAAAGACTCCAAACTATTTTTGATTATCTTTTAAGGTTGTTGGCTGCAGGCCAAAACAAACAAGGACTCTTCTATGTTTTTATTTAGTAGTGGTTATAAGTTTGATTAGTCTATGGTATCTATAACTATCTAAGTCGAGACTCAATCGATATATAGGATAATAATACTATTGCTACAGATCTTTGTTTTGCGACTTAAAATACTATAAATTTATTTGAATGAATGTTGGTTAACATGGAGTAGTTTGTGTGCATGAGATCCATCACCAATATTTGAAGAAGGCAGGGCCCACTTCATCAACTACTCAGTGATTACTACAGTAGGATTGCATTATGTGGTAATAAGTGTTTAGTATTACATCTATCTATCTATGATCAAACTAGTTTTCAATTATCTTTGTTTACTATTAATGTGCATGAGTTTCATTTAGAAGATTACATTCAATAAATATTAATTGGTGTGGTTATAAAATGTGCATGAATATAGTTTAGTGTGTTTCATTTCAGTTCTTCCTTTTTATTATATTTTGATCTTCATGTCTAATAGTAATACTGCTTACTATTTTTTGTTAATTGATTTATGTTGCAGACTGTATGAATATAGGCTCCTGTCACATAATTGATGGGAGGTCAAAAAACCAAATTATAGTACAAATGCAATTTGTATGTAGTTGCATTCATCCCCACTTGGATTTCTAGGTTCATCCCTTATGAAGACAACCCCAATATCTTTCACAAGCCTACGCTCTCAGATTGACATTAAGGAGTAAACTAAGGAAATTGCAAAATTCTCAAAGATTGGTCTTAATCCGTTCATCAATTTAAGATAGAATTACAAGGATAGATTTATCTAGAAAATCAACCATAGTTTAATCCAATCATTTTTGCATCATTTCTAGGGAGAGATATTAAAGGCCTAAAATCATAGCAAGTTGAGTTAGGACCAATACGTCAAGAGGAGAGCCTATACAATTGTTGACCTTTTTAAGGTTAATACTCCCGATTTGTGCTGCTATAAGTCATTTAGGTGCATGAATCGTAGTAAGGATAGTAGAGGGAGATTTATTAAAAAAGAAAAGGGAAGTAGTTCACAACCTAAAGAACTCAAAAAAAAATTAAAATCATCCATCGAGGGACCACAACCCAAAGAATCACAAAATAGGTCAAAACCATCCGTTGAAGGAAGTAGTTCAACATGAGAAAAAATGAAAACTAAGTTGCAACCATTAGAGTTACCCGAACCTGATATCGAGAAGTGTGTTATTGAGACCACTATTGTTGAGACACTTACAGGTACCCGTCTGGGTCTTCTGAAATATTGTGCAAAAAGGTTGAAAAATTCTTCCAAGAATCTTACGTGACTTAAACTAACCCATTTTTAGAAACCCAAAATCCATTTTAAATGTATTTTACTCCTTGGGCATCTCAAGACATGGACAATGTCAACAACAATAACAATAATATCAACATAAACAACAACAACATCATCATCAACAAAAACAACAATGATAATCATAATAGAGCATTCACCAACAATAATCCAGTCACCTTTGAGTTTTTAATTACACATCTTGAAGAAGATGCCCCGATGAAGAACATTACTCTTTTGGCTCTACCTATTTTTCGGGTCTTTCTATTGAGGATCTTGACATGTTCTTATTCTTGTTTGATGTGTTGTGGCATAATTATGATTATTAGAGTGATGTGCAGAATCTCAAGTTGTTCTCAGCCACATTAAAGGATGAATCCCTACATTGGTTCATGAACCTTAGAAATATCAGAACATAGGAAGTCATGAAGGAACTATTTTTGACCAAGTATCAAGAGTATTGCAAAAAAAAGAGGTGTGGGAAAAAATATTTCGAATGATACAAAAAGAAGATGAGTATGTGGAAGATTACCTCAAATGCTTTATGTTCAATCTTCAATGATCACGACAACAAGGGCTAACATATGATGTTGTTAAAATTTTATTTCTTAGAGGCATAAGAGACGATACTATGGAAGCATTAAATTTAATAGGTAAAGGGAACATTTCTAAAATGGAGTTTGACGATATTTGTGACATTTGCAAGAATTATTCAAGGTCTCAACGTTCAAGAAGGAACTATTCAAGTAAGCCTTATGCTCCAAGTAATGCAACATGTATAATGAAGCGAGAAATAGGCAATTTACTTGAGGATCTTAAAATTGATTTATTAAATCATATGGGTAAATAAATAGACACTCTTTATACCCATAGGAAGCAAGAGGAAGCCAAAAAGGCCTTGGCTGTGTTTTGTATGACTTGTCGCAAGAGACATAGTAGTGAGGATTTCCTGTACAATAGGACAAACATTTCATCCTTAGAAGAAGCTATTATAATTTCTACTTTAAGGCCTCTTCCTGTAGGTGTGCCTGATATGGAATATTCTAAGGAACTTGTCTACTACATGGCCCCTAGGCAACCTTTTCCACCTCGAGTGATGCACCATAGCATGAAAAATGATTATCTTGCTCCCGGACCCAGCCAACCCAATCAACCCAGATGGTATGGGGGATGGTAACAACCCTCATCATACCCTCAATGGATGCCATAATACCAGTATGCCTCACAGCTATGGCAACATGCATGGAGGCCACAATTGCCACAACCCACACTATACTAGCAACCATATCCATCACAACCAAAATTTCCACCTCATCCCATGATCAATCCATACCAATAGCCGCAACAATTTCTTCCACCCATACCACCATCATCTACTCAGCCAAACAATCCCACACAACCACCGAAGCCTACACCAATGCCAACCCAACCAAATCCAAATCCCAATAATAAGGCAACACAACTTGTGTATAATAATGAGGCAACATGGTACTCCACTTATCCTATAAATACAATAGAATTAGATGGAGTTCAATGAAGATTGATAAAGGATCTTCAGGGGCCCACCATCATAGAGATCAATGAAGAACTTGAGGCAGAGCCAACCAATGAACCCTCCCTTTCCTGACCAATTTTAGTATGAACCAATACAAAGGGAAGTCTCTCAACCTGATTTTGATTTTGTTAATGATTTACACAATGTTAACATCAAGATTCCTTTGTTGTAGACTATCAAGGACATTCCCATCTATATAAAAATAGTTCGAGATCTATGTACTCAGAAGCAAAAGAAGAAACAAGACCTGAAGACCATCCAAGTTATTATAAAGTTGGTAGATATTATGCTTAGGAACATAATCATTTTGAAGTACTCGTATCTAGGGAGTCCAATGATCAAGGTATCTATTGGTAAAGTAACTATTCCTAATACCCATATTTATTTGGGCATTGCAATTAATGTTATAAAAAATGAAACAAAGGAAAGATTGTCACTAGAGGGACATAGGCCTACTCCCACAGTTCTCCAAATGGCAGATCGATCTTTGGTCAAACTAGAGGGTATGATTGAATATGTAATCTTTTCTATTGATTCTTGGGAATACCCAACTGACTTTATGGTTTTGCAGTCAAAGATTAAGCTGGGGGGATACCCCTTGATTTTGGGACAACCTTGGTTAGCAGCTGCAGATGCATTCATCAATTTTTGGTTTGGAAACATGGTAATTTCAAATGGAGAGCACAAGAAAAAGTTGACTTTATACCCACCAACGCAACCCTTGTTGGAGATGAAGAATCCAGTATGGGTTGATAGTGACTCAAATGAGTCATTACCCATATTGAAAATTGATCAAGCCTTAGATATGGAAGAACCTACCGAGGATAATATTCTTGCTAATTTTCATCAGAATAAATATGCATCTAATGAATATTTTTAAAGCATGGTTCTCCATTCAGGTATAAGTAATCCTTTTCCTTTTAGAAACTTTCCATTGGTAGGTAGCTCATGATCTGTTCAACACTTTGTCACATTGCATCAATTGCTACCTCATAATTGCTTGCATAGTTCATTTTTATCTTTTGGAAATTCTAGTGATATGGAATCCACCTCCCAAGTACTAGCCATTAACTCACTTGCACAATCAAAAGCTATGCATTTTTTTCCTAATTGTACACTTAATATTAATCCACATTTAACCATTAAGCAAATCCAAGAACTTATTGCCATTCTTAAAATGAATAAAGATGCATTTGCTTGGGAATACCAAGATATGCGTGGCATTCATCGTGACACCTACACCCACCATATTTACATTGAAAAAAGGTAGTCATCCAGTTAGGCAACCAAAATGATGGCTCAAACTCATCTTGCATTAAATAGTTAAAGAGGAGGTACAATTTTTTTTAAATGTTGGGTTTATATATCGTATTTCAGATAGTCAGTGGGTCTCTCCTCTAGTCATGCTTCCCAAGAAAAATGGTAAGTGGAGAATTTGTGTTGATTACAGAGCACTAAATAAGGCTATTAAAAAGGATCACTTCCCATTTCCATTTACTGGTCAAGTGTTGGAAACTATTGTAGGTAAAAAGTTCTTCTCTTTTCTGGATGGGTTCAATGACTACAATTAGATTTGTATAGTGCCTGAAGACCAGGACAAGACTACTTTCACTTGTCCTTGGGGCACTTTGGCCTATAATTTTCTGATGTTTGGTTTATGTACTGCCCTTGCCACCTTTCAAAGGGAAATCTTGAGAATTTTTGCAGAGCTTGTAAATGATTATGTTGAGGTATATATGGACAATTTTACTATCCATGGTAATACTTATGAAGAGGTTAAGAAAAATTTAGAAAAGGTACTTAGATGTTGTATAGACACTAATTTATTATTTAGTCATGAAAAGTTCCATATTCTTATGACAAAAGGGATTGTACTTGGTCATTATATTTCTTCTAAGGGTATTCAAGTTGATCCCAAAAAGATACATATTATTCAGGACTTACCTACACCCACTAGCAAAAAAAATGTGTGTAGTTTTCTAGGCCATGTAGGGTACTATAGGAGGTTTATCCAAAATTTTAGTAAGATTACTTCTCCCTTGTTTGATTTTCTAGTGAAAGATGTCATTTTATCCTAGACACTAGAGTGTCAAGAGGCTTTTGAAACCATTAAGAACAAGCTTGTCACCACACCAGTACTCAAAGGTTTGAACTGGGAACTACCTTTTCATATTCACATTGATGCCTCAGATTGTTCCATGGGGGCTATCCTTGGATAGAAAGAAGATAATCTCTTCTACTCCATTTACTACATTAGCAAGAATTTCACAAGAGCTGAGGTAAATTATACGGTAACTAAAAAGGAGTTTTTAGCTATTGTTTAAGCAATTAAAAAATTTAATCATTATATTACTGGATATAAAGTGTTTGTTCATATTGATCATTCTGCAATTCAATTTTTAATGAATAAACCTGTTGTGACTGGTAGAGTTATTAGATGGTTACTTTTACTTCAAGAATTTGACATTACTATACTTGATAAGCCTTGTCGTGAAAATGTGGTTGCAAACTTTTTGTCCAGGTTACAACAATGAGATGATGAACCGGTTCTAGTTGATGATACCTTTCCATATGAACATCTCTTTGCTATACCAATAAGGTGCCCATGGTATGCTGACATGGAAAACTACCTCGTTACTTGCAAGTTTCCACCCCATTTATCTTTGAGGGAATGTTGAAAGTTGGTCGGACTTACTGGTGATTATATGTGGATCAATGGATTGCTCTTCCACTGTGGCCCTAAAAACATCATACACTGATGTGTACCCGAGGACAATGTCTTTGACATACTTCACGTATGCCATACAAAAACTTATAAAGGACATTTTTCTGCTTAAAGGGCTGCTCAGAAGATCTTAACTATAGGTTATTATTGGCCTACACTCCACAAGGATTATAAATGTTATGTTCAACATTGTGATAAATGAGCATATGGGCCACTTCACACGCTCAAATGAAATGCCATTGCATCCTTAGTTTTCCATTGAATATTTTGAAAAATGGGGACTTAATTTTGTTGCACTTGTCAACCTGACTTCTCAAAACAAGGAATACATCCTTGTGTGTACATATTACATAACAAAGTGGGTTGAAGTTGCTGCTTTGAAGCATGCCAGGGACACCAAGGTAGCTAAATTTCTCTATTTCGAGATTTTTACCTGATTTGGTGTTCCACGTGAGATAGTTACCGATCAAGGTCCACAATTCACATTTGACCTCATTTCTACTTTTATTCATGAATATGAGATTCAACACCACAAGTATTCACCTTACCATCCCCAGGCTAATGGTCAGGTTGAAGTCACCAACCGAGAACTTGAGAACATTCTTACCAAGATAGTTGCACCCTCCACAAGAAAGACTAAGCTGCATGACTTCTTGAAGTCGTGTGGGCCTACCACACTACATGGAAAACCACCACCGGTTTGACACCTTACGAGCTTGTCTATGGTAAGTGGGTTGTGTAATGAGGATTTTCTACAAAATAGAATATGTTAGTTACATACACATGCATATATTATTGAAATCCACAAATCAATAGAATGCATAGAGAAAACAAGAAAGGAGAATAATGAAATAGTCTCACCCAATCCTTCCTCCTCCATGGCTGACTTCTATTTCACCTTCTAAATTTGCTATGATAATGAGTGCCCTCAGATTTTGTGTGAGAAAATTCTATAATGCCTAGCCCTAAACAAAGATTTGAAGGATTTCCTAAGTATTGTTGCAAAAGAAACTTAATTCTAGAATGCAAGTAGCTAAGATGACAAATGCAAGATTCAAGAAAACAAAGATATTAAGAGATAATAATTAGAGATGTCGAAAATGAGGATAAAATTGACATTTTATAGAAAATACAATTTTGGATGAACGAATGAGATTGAAGATTGAGAAAATGCCCTAGAATCAATGGTTAAGATTCAAAATGACAACTCTCAATTAGGTTTAGGGTAAAATTCTCAAATGAGTGAACAAGATTTAATTTAAGAAATTAAATCAAGTATAGAGAATGAATGTGACAGTGGGATGAAATTAGTAAAAATCAAAAGATAAGAAGATGAGATTTTAGAAAATCAGTAATTTTAGCAATTACTTGATTTGTAGAAGAATATTTCCATTTTGAATTAAAATTAATTCAAAATATGGATTTTGTGAAATAGTAAGTAATTTATTTAAAATTAATTACTAAAAGAAGAAGCAGTTAACCATGTGAGACATTTTTAAATAAATTGTTAAATTTAAAAAAAGGGGAAATGTCAAATAAGGCAATTAAATAATTTAGGAATAATTATTTAATTTAGAAGAGGTAGTTAGTTAATTAAATAAAGTAATAAATCTATTTAATTAAAAGAGGATTTGAGAATTAGTGACACATTAAATAAATAAATCAGAATATATTTATTTAATAATCAAGAGGACATTAGTGACAAAGATTAATTAAATAAATTGAGAACTTTATTTAATTATGAGAAGACTTTGATAATTAGTGATGCACTAAGTAAATAAATAAGATCTATTTATTTAATAATCATGAAGAATAGAAAATCATGAATTAATTAAATAATTATGAATTATTTAATTAATAGTTGAAGGTGGGTTAGAAACATAATTAAAAAGTCATAATTATGCTAGGATGAAAAGTGGTAAAATAGTGCTTGCAGGCCTAGGTCATTTTTATGTGTCTACACTAGGACTGTAAGATCATCCACTTCTTTTGACTATTCAGAACCTAGAACATTGCTACTACATTTTCCAGATTTTCCAATTTTTTGGTTGTAGAAGCAGGTGACTTCTCTTTAGTTGGTGATTTTTCCTTAGTGGGTGATTTTTTTTCTCACCAGGAGTAGTCGAATCTTGTTTCTTTAAAAGCCAGGGGAGATTGAGGATGTCTTACTATGCCATTTTCTCTTACCCCTAGTTTCTCGGTTTGGTGTGCTAGTCTTGGAAAACTTGTTACTAGTAGGGGTAACACAAGAGCTCTTAGCTAGTTTTCTACTTTAGAATAAGGTTTGCTTGATACCCTTCTTGGAAACCCTCTTCCTCATAGGTTTAGGGGAATCACCAGAAAGTTATGTTTTCCCCAAGTCTTCACTATGTTCTTTTGAAGAACTTTCAGTATTACTGTACCCTTATCTGATTATGTGCCTATTGACTCCTCTTTTTTAGAAGAACTAGGTGGGTTGATAGGAGAATCCTCCTTTGCAGAGTTATCTAGGGTGTCTTGACCAAGAAGTAAATCCCAATCCCATGGAGGAGAGAGTTTTTTCAACTCCCTTATAATTAACAATTTAATGAGGCCATGGTGAGCGAATGAGTTTTCATGCCTCTTTTGAAGTACTTTCTGCATTTGGCTTATAGAGGAGTAAAGAAAATATGGCATGTTCACAAAATTACCCTTCTCAAACGATTCAAAAGTTGAAACTGCTTAGCATAAACATATACATACCTACCTTCGCAGGTTAAATACTGAATGAAAATTTTTGCTACATTGTCCCAGGGTCACACAAGTAAGATTAACTTTGTGCCCTGCCCAGTGTTGATTTCAATAGACTCCCCTCATGCCAGGAACTTCTTGCGCAGAGGTTCAAGGTCCATGGTGCATTTGGAGTTATTTGGAAAGAAATTCTCTCTTGAGAGTGGAAACCTAGAGACATCGACTATGGCTTCCATTGAGAAAGGAATTGTTAAACCATGGAATTTTTCCTCCTTTTGTGGCAGGTCATTGCGAACTCCCACACAATCTTTTCATCATACCCTCTTAACCATTTAAAATATGCATCCCATCCTACTTGTTTGAAGAATATTTTATAAGCTACGACAACCTCTGGCTCCATTAGTTCTTCCATAGTTGGAGGCTCAAAACGATGATGACATTATCCTACCATGACACTACTAGGAGGTGTCCACAACCAAAAGAACTATACAAATGAAAGTCACTAGCAGACACAAAAATGACACCGGAAATAGGTGTTGGGAATAGTAATTGGTTATCGATTGTAACTTAAGCGATGAATAATTAACGAGAAATTAAATTTGGAAAGTGGGTTGCAATGTTTGAAAAGATTGTTTTACACTGATGTCATCATAGCATCTCATGGTTATAACAGTAAAAATGACATTAACTAAGTGAAATCAAGATATAATGGATTCCAACATACTAAAAAGGATATGGTGAAGATACAATGTAATGATTGAAGACATGAAACGGTGTGTGACAAGACAATTCCCCCTCCCAGCTTAGCATGTGACCTGTCCTCAGGTGATGTCACCACTCATTAAACAAAAAGAAGAATATTTAATAAAAGAATAAGGAAAAGAAAAAAAGAAAAAAATACTGATACCAATGATCGCTAGTGGTATGGAATGGGGACGTCGAAACAATCATAGTGAACGAAGAGTGGAGATAGTGTCGGTGTTGAAGTGGATCAGCCAGCCTGGCAGTGTGAGCATTGAAACCGAAGGTGCCACCTAGGGTTGAGAAGACAACATAGCAAAAAAAAACATCAAGTGAGCTGTGGCCATCATAACCTGGGTGAATTACAACTGGCAAGCTACCATGAGAAGAGATGAGCATGGTGAGGTAATTATCAAAAACACATAATACCCTACCAGGAAGGCAACAAGAGCATGTTAAAGAACCACGAACACTGACCATAGTACCAGATGTCAGGTGGGGCTGGGAAAACAATTACTGAGGAAGCAAACACCATTGGATGAAATCAAGTGACAAAGGCTCTTGTCCAGAAAAAAGCCGGGAACTGGGGGTGCATAGGTGATTGTAGTGAAGGTGGGAGCAACCCAAAAAGGGTGGTGGTTGTGAGGAAGGTAGGAGCAAACCAAAAAAAAAGATGATATAAAGGTTTGGTTGTCCTACCCCATCCATGAACAACTACAACTCAAAGATGAAAGAAATCCCTGACACATAAGTGACAGGAGGGTAGATTTGTGTACCAAGTAGAATTATTTAGGCCAAATAGATTTTTTTTTTCCTTTTTACTTTTTCCTCTTTTTTTTCTCCTTATTTTGATTTTGATGATAGACCTCCAGTAACCTAGTTTTCACCCCATCACCGCCTAGATGCGTTGGGAACTTGATTTTCACCTCTAGGACTTGAAAGGAAAAGAAGAGGTGCAAAATACGCTTTCCTAACGCTAAAACCACAAAGGAGAAGTACAAAAAGCCTTTATTTAAAACTTTCTTACGTTTGAGATGCACATACACAGTAAGACAAGAGTAATAGAAATAAAACATACACATAGATAACACCAGATATACATGGGAAAACCCTTATGGGAGAAAAACCCACCACACCAAGCAAAGTAACTTTGTATTACAGTAAACAGATTACATACAAAGTTACAAAATTCACTCTCTGATAGTTAGCTCATAGTAGTAGACTTCAGTTCAAACCCCCTCACTATTCCAATGCTATTACCGCATACTATGAATCATGAATCTCACTGTCACCTTAGTCTCTATGCCTATCTCACTACAACAACCAAAGGGAGAGCCAATTTAATTCCATACTTCACCGACAAGCAACTAGATCTCTGATCAGATTGCCCTGCAATCACGCATCGAGCCACTCAAGCATTTATTTCTATTACAGAGAATTACCTAGATTTGGATTCTGTCAACCACTGAATCAAATCTTACAGTTAATGCACATATTGCTTTCACAGATTTAAAAATTCGACCAATAACAGTTGATTTACAACAATGATGTAAAATCAATGAATGAGATCGTTCCACGTGTCATCACTCCATTCGTCCATCGCTTTGACTATCGAAACACTCAACTATGCCCCGATATTCTCCTACCGTGCTATTGCGGCATGGCCTAAGGACCATCACGGTATAGAGATAACCATCTGATCGCCAAACTGCCAGAGTCCACCAAGACATGCGTACACATCTTGTGCAATTTCGGGGAATAAAAAAAACATCTACAATATTCCCAATAAGTTTCTCTGAAAAAATGAAACGTGTTCAAAGACTACACACCTCACATGCCGCCAAGTGTCAAACACTCAGACAATTTCGCTCGATTCATAATAGTTCGTCGGTACTCACCTCAACTGAGCATGGAATAAAATGAGCATTGTTGGATTAGTCAAATTGCAATTGTAGATCAAGATCCCCTGTACACTATGCTGTGGTCCCCACTACCGTCGGAGTCCAAAACACTTCCATCTACCATCGGTCCATTGGTGTAGCCTGGTGAAGAGTTCCATTGATGACCCCAAGTCACACCAACAGAGCTTTTATTGCATATCGGCATATCGATGAGACAACACATTGTCACTCACCGATATGCGATCGTTCTGCCAATGAAGCCAAGGTTCATCGTGCTACCACCAAAGAGAATGAAGGACTTCATGGTATGGAGAGTAAATTCATCAAGTCCTTAATATAGGTTCAAGCGAGAGTATCCACCTTTTCTAAAAAGACCTTTCCATCCTCCACCATATCTCAAACAAAGTGATACTGCACATTGATATGTTTCATCCTGGCATGGAAAGTTGGATTTTTTGCAAAAAAATGGCACTCTGACTGTCACAAGAAATAGTAATCTTCCCTGCATCAAAACCAATATAAGAACACAAATGACCAAGGCAAACAACTTCTTTATAGGCATGCATTGCTGCCATGTATTCTACCTTCGTAGTAGACAAAGCGACTATAGCCCATCACTTGCTCATCCAACTGATTGCACCACCATTTAACATGAAGGTATATCTATAGGTGGACCTTCTGTTGTCAATGTCTCCTACCCAATTAGAATCCACATATCCATGAATGTTGAGAGTTCTCTGTGAACCAACCAAATTTCCATGGTAACACATATTCTAAAGTACCCCTTAGATATCTAAACACTCTTTTCATAGCATCCCAATGTGTCCTTCCTAGATTTTCCATAAATCGGCTAAGTACTCCCACTGCTTGGGCAATGTCTGGCCTTGTACAGAACATCACATACATTACACTGCCAACAACACTTGCATAAGGCATCCTAGTCATGTACTCCATCTCAGTAGCAGAGTTTGGATAGTCTTCAATAGATAGCTTCGTTCCCTACAAAACTGGAACAACTAACTGCTTGCAATCATTTATACCGAATGTCTCCAGAACATTGTTAATATATTTACTCTGGCTAACCCAAAGCTTTCTGTTCATTCTGTCACTGGTTATTTTCATCCCCAGAATATACCTTACTGCACCCAGATCTTTCATTTTGAACTTTGCAGACAACTGAGACTTAAGATCATAAATCATAGTCTTACTATTTCCTATGAACAACATATCATCCATGTACAATGTAATAATAAGCACATGATCATTTTTAGATTTGTAATACACAAAGTGATCAGATTTTGATCTCACAAAACCCATTGACAACACAAAGATGTCAAACTTTTGGTACCACATTCTAGGAAATTGTTTCAAACCATACAAAGATTTCTTTAACTTGCAGAACAGGATTTTTTTACCTTTTTTAACGAAGTACTTAGGCTGGGACATAAAAAATTCTTCTTCTAGCTCTCCATGAAGAAATGTTGTTTTCACATCCTTCTGCCCAATCTCTAAGTCATATGCGGTTGCAAGTGACAACATAAATCTGATAGATGTTAGCTTAGCTACAAGGGAAAAAAATTCTCCATAATCAATTCCCTCTACCTAGGAATATCCCTTTGCAACCAACCTTTCTTTATACTTTTCAGCACTGCCATCTAGACCAGTCTTCTTCTTAAATACCCATTTATAGCCAACAGGATTCCGCCCTTCAGGCAAAGGCACCAAATCCCAGGTTTCATTCTTCTTCAATGATTCCATTTCTTCATTCATGGCTTCCAAACAAGAATTTGAATCAGACATATTAATCTCCTTTTTCACAAACCTAGGCTCATCAGTGCTAGTAATTAAAGCATAGGCACAGTTCGAATCTAACATAGAGAATCCATACCTATCAGGGTGATGTATTTCACGTGTAGAACTTCTCACTGGCTGAGGTTGTGGTTCTTCTTCTTCAGAACTCTCAGAGTTGCTAGAGCTCTCCTCAATTTTAGGTACACCATGTTGTTCCTTTTTTTCTAGAGTTTGAGGAATGTCAACTACATCATTCTTCTTTTCCCTTTGATCTATCTCTAGCTTTGGATCAACAGTTGAAGGCTTCAACTCATGAAATATTACACTTCTACTATACAAAACCTTCTCAGTATCAAGATTCCAGAGCTTGTATCCTTTCACACCAACGCCATAGTTGATGAAGATACATTTAACAACCTTGTTTTCCAACTTAGATCTTTTCTCATTCGACACATATGCATATGCCTCACAGCCAAAGACACGAATATGTCTCAGAGAGTGCTTCTTACCAGACCATGCTTCCAAAGGTGTTTTGTCAACAAGAGAAGAGCAAGGTGAATGATTTACCAGGTAACATGTTGTAGCCATAGCCTTAGCCTATAAATTATGCTCCAGACCAACATTTTTCAACATACTTCTTGCTTTTTTCATTAGCGTCATGTTCAACCTTTCAGCAACTCCATTCTGTTGTGGAGTATAAGGTGTAGTTTTATGCCTTTTAATCCCATGGTCTTTGCAGTACCTTTTGAAATTTGTAGAGAAAAACTCACTGCCATTATTCATCCTCAAACATTTGATTTTTCGTCCAGTCTGATTTTCTACCAAAGTTTTAAATTCTTTAAATCAAGTGAAAACTTCTGATTTACCCTTAAGAAAATATATAAATGCCCTTCTTGAATAATCATTAATAAAAGAAACATAATATCTAGATTTCGATAATGAACGAACATTCACTGAACCAAATACATCAGAATGAACATAATCCATTACACCAGAAGATTTATGAGGACTCGAATAAAATGAAACATGATGTTGCTTTCCATAAATTCAATGTTCACAAAAATCGAACTCAAGATTACAATCAACAAGCCCTTCAACAAGATTTTTAGTTTTCAAGTTTTTTAAACCTTTCTCACCTATGTGACTGAGTCTATGATGCCAGAACATGGTCTTCTCCATTGGGAGTTTCACCTCCAAGGAGTTTGCACTCACAAGAGCGACAATATTCTCCTCTGTGCGAACAACTTTGCTTGAATTTTAAGAGACATTGTTACATTGAAAAACATGTGCATCTAGCTTGTACAGAGTGTCAGTTCGTACACCCTTAGCCAAAACCATTGCGCCTCTAGTCATCTTACATCCTTTACTCAAGAAGGAAAATTCCACACCAACATCATTCAGCTTACTGATAGAAATTAAG
This sequence comes from Sequoiadendron giganteum, assembly GCA_007115665.2. Classification (NCBI taxonomy): domain Eukaryota; kingdom Viridiplantae; phylum Streptophyta; class Pinopsida; order Cupressales; family Cupressaceae; genus Sequoiadendron; species Sequoiadendron giganteum. The sequence goes on from CM021102.1 coordinate 329,323,083, forward strand.
TTACGAGCCAAACCTAGTATGTGTAGTACATCACCAATCTATTTGGTTCTTCCATCAGGGAATTATATTTTGACTTCCACGACCAACAATCTCCAGAGTTGAGTCACTCGCCAGGTACACCTTTCCACCATCATACTTTAGGTATTTAGTGAACCACTCTCTATGAGACGTCATATGGAAAGATGCACCTGAGTCAATCAGACAGACACCATCTGATGCCTGAGTCATGAAGGCCGCAATGAAGGCATCTACATCACTCTGAGAAGAGTCATTGTCAGAAGAGTTATTATTATTCTTCTTCTTCTCCTTGCAATCCTTTTGAATATGACCAAGCTGCCCATAGTTCCAACATTTCACCTTGGACTTTTTACCTGGAGACTTTGATCTCCCTTTAGATTTGGATTTAGACTTCTTATCCTTCTTCTTACCTTTCTCCTTCGATCTACCCCGAATGAAAAGAGCCTCTTTGGCCATCTCTGAATACTTCCTTCGCATTTCTTCTGATAGCTGCGAGGCAACCACATATTACATCTTGAAAGTAGTTGTTGTACTTCCAATAGCCATTACCAGATGATCCCAAGTGTTAGGTAAGGAACATAACAAAATCATGCAATGATCCTCCTCCTCTATCTTCACACCCACAGATGCCAATTGAGTAATTGAGTAACACTCATATTAAACAAGTTTAGATGGTCTGCAACAAATGCACCTTCTTCCATCTTCAAGGAGTACAAATTTTTCCTCAAGCATAACTTATTCACCAGAGAATTTCCTTGATAAATATCACCAAGTCTTTTCCATAATGAAGCTGCAGTCTTCTCCTCATGAACATTCAAGAGTACAGAATCGTCCAAACAAAGTCTTATCAAGCCTCTATCTTTTCTATCTGCAAGATCCCAATCTTCTTATTTCATACTTTTTGGCATAGTTCCAGACACAACAATCCAGAGGTCTCTATCCACCAACAGGTCTTCCATTTTGAGTTTCCACAACTCAAAATTGTTGCCATTGATCTTTTCAATTTCTACTTTACTTGAAGTACTCGCCATCTCAAACAGTAGACTCAGTAACTGGTTCTCCCTTTGTAAGACTTTGATTGAAATAGGGTTAGCACAAAAAAACAACCCTACTAACAAGGATAACACAACTGGCCAGGCTCTGATACCACTTGAAAGGAAAAGTAGAGGTGCGGAATACGCTTTCCTAACGCTAAAACCACAAAGGAGAAGTGCAAAAAATCTTTATTTAAAACTTTCTTACATTTGAGATGCACATACACAGTTAGACAAGAGAAACAAAAATAAAACATACACAGAGATAACACCAGATATACATGGGAAAACCCTTACGAGAGAAAAACCCACCACACCAAGCAAAGTGACTTTGTATTATAGTAAACAAATTACATACAAGGTTACAGATTTCACTCTCTAATAGTTAGCTCACAATAGTAGACTTCAGTTTGAACCCCCTCATTGTTCCAATGCTATTACCGCATACTATGAATCATGGCTCTCACCGTCACCTTAGTCTCTATGCCTATCTCACTACAACAACCAAAGGGGGAGCCAATTTAATTCCATAATTCATCGCCAAGCAACTAGATCTTTGATCAAATCACCCTGCAATCATGCATCGGGCCGCCCAAGCATTTAATTTTGTTACAAAGAATTACCTATATTTGGATTCTGTCAACTTCCGAATCAGATCTTACAGTTAATGCACATATCACTTTCACAGATTTAAACATTTGACCAATAACAGTTGATTTACAACAACGATGTAAAATCAACGAATGAGATTGTGCCACATGTTGTCACACCATTCGTCCATCGCTTTGACTATCAAAATGGTCAACTGTGCCTCGATCTTCTCCTGCCATGCTACCACGGTATGGTGATAAGCATCTGATCGCCAGACCGCCATAGTCCACCAAGACATGCGTACACATCTTGTGCAATTTTGGGGAATCAAAAAAACATCTACAATATTCCCAATAAGTTTCTCCAAAAAAATGACACGTGTTCGAAGCTTGCACACCTCACATGCCGCCAAGTGTCAAACACTCAGACAATTCTGCTCGATTCACAAGAGTTCATTGGTACTCACCTCAATTGAGCGCAGAATAAAACGAGCACCATTGGATTAGTCAAATTGCAACCGTAGATCAAGATCCCCTCAGTACACTATATTGTGGTCCCCACTGCCATTGGAGTCCAAAATACTTCCATCTCCCATCGATCCATCGACATAGCCCAGTGAAGAGTTCCACCGATGACCCCAAGTCACACCGACAAAGCTTTTATTGCATATCGACATATCAGTGAGACAACACATTGTCACTCACCGATATGTGATCATTTTGACAATGAAGCCAGGGTTCATCGTGCTACCGCCAAAGAGAAGGATGGACTTCGCAGTATGGAGAGTAAATTCATCAAGTCCTTAACAGAGGTTCAAGCCAGCAAGTTGAGGCACATTTTCCAATGGGACTTATTTAGCAGTTAACACCTGTTGAAAATTGGTTTTCAAATGTTAACTAGCCAATAATGCCTGAATGTTTTCATTGTTGGAACTTTTATTGATTTTTTTTTATAAGTACCCAAAAGTTACTAGGAGAGGCCACAAATCGCTGCAAGTAGATGGAGTTCCTTAGGTAGATTCGATCCAAACTCTTCTCGTGAGACAGGCCTCTTGTACAACTTCAACCGGTGACTATTGACAACTAAAGCCATGCGATTGGAGTCCATTGTGCGAAGCTTGATAGACCCGTTATCGTAGACCACCTTGATTTCATAGGGCCTAAGCTACTAGGTGTGGAATTTTCGCTTAAAATCCTAGAAATAGGAATCATACAAGAGTTCCCAATCACTTGGTTGAAGGGACCATTATCAAATGAAATGATCATGCCAGAGAGCACGCTAATTCTAAACAATATTTACATAGAAGAGCGCTTGTTGATGAAGTTCATCTAATGAGTGAAGTTGTGCAATTCATTCTTTATGTGCATCAGATAAGTTCATACCTAGCTGGAGTGTGGTACAAAGTTTTTACCTCAAACTCAATTGGGAGAACAACCTATAGACACCCGAAAATGTCCTCTTACAATACCTTATCACAACATTACATCATTTAAACATATTGTAGCATGTTTTGCCCTAGGTACCCTTGTCATCTTCTAATTAGTGAAATAAATCTTATTTATTTGACTAATTTCATTAATAATCCCTCCATTCTTCTAATGTTAATTAAATAATTTATATTATTTAATTAATCAAATCACTTCTATTCATAATCTCTTCTTTCTTCTAATGTTAATTAAATCATTTATATTATTTAATTAACTAAATCATAAATCCAACATTAATTAAATAAATTAAATATTTATTTAATTAATAAAATCTTAAAATATCTTCTCACTTTCTTTCTAAAATCAGAATTCGTGTGTATCTAATTAATTTATTTAATTAGATAATTCATCACTTATCTTTCTCATCTTTTTTAGGATTTATTTCCTTTAAAAGAAAAAATCAAAATCTTTCTATTTTATTAGAATCTTATCCCATCTCATTGTATTTCCTCTTTTGTCAAAAATCGAATCTTATCAAATCTTCTTCTCCATCCACATCAAAATTCTATAAATACGGCCTCTCACAAGCCATTTTAAATTGACTTCTTCCACTACCCTCAGTCTGTCGAATTGTCTCTACAATCTTTCATCTATCTATTTCTCATCTATCATCTACATCTTAATGTTATGTTGCTGCAATAGTGAGCAACCAACATTCCTCCATCAACAAACCTTCAAAATCTTGCATTCTCATGCAAGGTTGAGAAGAGAAATGGAGATAAATTGAGTTTAGCGTGGATTTGAGTTTGCATTTGTTTATTATTTTGATTTTCATGCTTGCTCGTACTCTATTGTGCTAGTTAGGATTTGATATATTGCTATTTTAGTTTTATATTTTATTTTCTCCTAATCACATTGGTGAACCTAAATCCTTTGATCTAGCTTGCTTTTTGCAGGTTTTACTGACTTTTTGTTGCAGATCTACCATTTTTTGGACAAAACCCCAGATTTTACAAATTTCTTCATATCTTCTACACAGCTGCGAATTTTTCTACAAGATTTTCACAGAGTCTTGTACATCATATCAGAAGGCTACATTAGAAAAATTGTGAATCTAAGGAGTTGGAACAACATTGGCACTAGCATCTAACAATAGATTTAAGGACGAAAACAATCAGGTGCACACATTCCATCTTTCATCTCTAATCATTGCTTGTCAACACACTTCGATTTGGGCTTAAAAAGAACAACTTGTTTGATCATACATTTCAACTTGGGGCATAAAATTAATCTTGTTTGATCACATCATTGAAATTGGGATAAAAAGAACAAGTGTCTTCCATCACACATTTTGGATTTGGGTTAAAAAGAACACGTGTTTGAACTATTTTACACACATTTCATTTCTAAGGGAAATTAACAACTGCGAGTGTGAATCAAGTGCATGTGTGATAAAAAACACCTTAGTTGGTTTGATTTTGTCAAACCCTTCATAGGAGGCCTGCTAGGGGATTTCATCACCCATAGGGATGACCTAGTTGAAGTGTGAATCGAAAGACACACTTGTTTGAGATTTAAAATCTTGTCACTCTTGGCTAAGCCCCAAAGATTTTTATACCTTCGAGAAGTGAAGGTGAAGGGTGGGTTACCCCTTTCTCCAGACTGTGTGGCAAGATTTTTCTTTCAAATCATCCCTAGTCAACCTTGTGCATCCTAGTTCAAAACCTAATTGGCCATACCCACTTGACTATCATTAGGCTTGTTGTTGTGTATTCAAGTGTTTGCTTAATCATAACATTTAATCTTGAAAGAAAAATTTATCATTGTGTTTGGTGTGTGTGTTCATGCATTTACATGTGATCTCTTGTGTTTGATATTGCTCAAGTCAAACTTCCAATAAACACTTGCCACATCATCCAAATCATCCAATATTTTCATTCCACATAATATCTTAATCATCACCATCTCCTTAATCTAATCAACATCATTTCACACCATGCCAACATTAGAAGACCTAGTATCCCATTTCCAAGACCTCCTCCAATCACTTTATCAAGCACCACAACCCTTAGACCAACGAATTATACACAGAATCCAAGACCTCATCCAACAATCTCAACTTCAAACAAACCAATCACTTCAAATGCAACAACTCATAGCGTAAGCGCAACACCTCATGGCCACTTGTCAAATCCAACAAGCACAACATCAAGTCCAAGCACAATTTCAACCTCAACACATTCAATATCAAATCTATGAGTCACCTTGATCATCATTCCAACCTAACCCATCTACTTATCATGTCAATGCTACATCAACATATCCACCCATATCACAACAAGAACATAGGATCCCAAGTCCACCTTGGCAAGAAAATCAAGAGCCTTTCAATTCTTTATCAAATCGTCGCCCTAACTTCAAACATTTCAAAACTAAACCTATGGAATTACATGAATCCACCCATCCACCTACCAAAGAGTCTTCAAACACCATTCCAATTCTTACAACCCCATCATGTAGTCTCCCCCTTGATCCTATTCAAGAATCTCCCCCATTGATCCCAAGTCAACCTCCATCATGTCTCCATGTTGTTGACCATCTAGAACATGTTGAGCCTAATCAAGATTCATCCCCTTCCATGTCATCTAATGAATCCATATCATCTCATAATCTTACCATATCCAACCCATTTGATGATCCAAGAATATCCACCTCGTATCATGATCCTATTATACTACCTCCATGGCATGACCCTAGTCCATCACGAGAACAAAGTTTTCAATTCATTACCTCATCTAATGATACCCCTCCCAATCAAGATCAAGATGTCACACCCACTCCATCACATGATACCCTTCCATCTAATGATCCCTCTCTAAATCAAGATCAAAGTCTAACATCTATTCCATGCAATGATCCCCTTCCTCTAAGTCAAGATCAAAGCATCCCTTCCATCTTATAACCAAGATCAAATGATACCTTCCATCCCTTCCCATGATCCTACCTTAAGTCAAGATCAAAGCACCCCTTTATCTTCATGTCATGATCACAATCATCCACAAGAGTCTATCACCCCTATTCAAGCTATCCATGAACCCCGCACCTATAAAATGGATTCCTCTACCTCTATCCACTCTGGTTTACTTCCAACACCTATCCTTTCAGCAATATCATATCCTACACAACCCAGACTCACATCTTGTTTCATAAACAATACATATCCATCAAACCTTCCATCTATCCTAGGTCCTTATCCTTGTCCATCAAACCTTCCATCTATCCTTAGTCCTTATCGTCCAAACCCTAGTTCATCAACCCTTCCATCCATATTGGGGCCCTACATACCACATATCCCTAGTCAAGATAAACAAAGATACACACCCTTGAACCTTTTCATACATACCTACACCAACCCATCCATAATACCTTCATATCATTCCTCTTTATCCACCCATCCCATTGCTCTTGGAATCAATTTGGGTGACAAATGTCAAAATATTCCATATCAAAATCCACATACATCAAAGGATCAACATGTCTCCTCAAAGAGACATGCAAAAATAAAAGAAAATCTGATAAAAATTAAAAAAAAAAATCCAAAGGCCTCAAAGGCCCACAAAGGCCCATAAAGCAAAAAGAAAAATCTCAAAGGCCACAAAGGCCCATGAATCAAAAATCAAAGTCAAAAGCTATGTGGATTCCTAAAAGTCTCGTAGAATCAATAAAATCAAAATTGGCATCCAAACTTTCTTATCCAAAAACTTCATCCAATTCTAAATATCCTTTATCACCACCATCCATTTTGGGTCCTTATATCCCAAAATCCCCATCCACTCCTCCATCTAAAAACTTGTCACCTTCAAACTCTATTTTTTTCCATTACTCCACCACCCTTCAAGGTGTGTGCCGATGTTGATCTTGCCATCCTTTCCATCTATCCATCAAAAATCCTTCCAACCTCCTATCCATGAGCCAACATCCATCCCCCATTATCCTCCTTTAATCCAAACCTTTGCTTAAGTCCTTAGCTTTTTCCATCATGCCAAAATTTATGAATCTATTTCCATGGTTTATTAGGCCACATATTCAAGGGATATTAGCCATGAAACCTAATGCTTGAGTCCTTCCTCCGTATCCCTATCCACATCCTATCTTCCATATTCCTCTTGCATTTTACACTTGGGGGCAAGTTTCGTCCATCCTATCATTCATATCCTTTACCTTTCCACCTTTGATCTTGAAAAGCTTAAGGATCTTCTTGAACATCATACATCTATACACTTTATCCATATTTATCATGCCATCTCCTTCACCTTATCCATATTCCACCATCCTATCTAAATGCATCCTTTCTTCCTTTCCTTGGTCTTGATGAGGAATAGGGGAAAAATACTTAGACATTTGTGTCCATATCTTATCTAGTTGATCTTGATCATCCTATTGATTAGCCTTATATTGGCATTCTTCCGTTAAAATGTCTTGAAAAACTTACAAAAAAATAAAAACATTTCAAAAATACAAAAAAAATCAAAATATCCCCAACAATACAAAAAAATGGAAAAAGGAACTGAAAAAATAAAAAAATCAAATATCCAACAAAAATCCAAGCAATAAAATCAATCCATCCAATCACTTCTTCCAATTTCATCTAATCAATCCAATCATCCAACCATTCAACCAATCAATCATCTTCATCAAATTCATTCATCCACACACCAAATCCAAATGCAAGTCATCATCAATCCATACCAATCAAGTCGATCAATCTTGTCAAATTATCCAATTGAATCAACGGTCTTGATCCTAATCTTGTCGTAAACAAATCAACCAATCAGTCAATTAGTCAATCAATCATCCTTGTGTTGATCTAGGGATATATCATTCCCCACAATGACAACACTATCATTATCATCAGTCAGTCAATTAATTGACGGTTTACAGCTTGACAGGGGCAATACCTTATTTGTTTTTGAATCATTTGTGCATGCTTGTTTGCTTGTGTGTGTTATCATTTTATCCTGCATTTGTATCAATTTTGAATCATTCCAGCTAATATTCATATCTTGTGTATGTTGGAATGGCTTTTTGCACTATCCTTTGCATCTAAGGTCTTATCATACCTTTTGTGCATTAGGACTTTAATTCTCTAAGTTTACTCCCTCATATGTTTAGACAAGGTTATATTACGTTGGGGCACGAGACATATCGTCACCTTGGTCCTTATATCTTGGTGCATAATGTCTAGTGCTATATCAAACACCATGATTGCTCAATTTCTTGCAGCATAATGTATTATCCATCTTTTATCACTTCATCCATTTCGAGAGCATACCCATGTCCTTCCAACCTGCCTATCCTCTCGAGGGGGCATCATCGTCCTATTATTTTATCATCATCATCCTATCTTTCTATCATCATCCATTTTCCTCTATCCATAGCTTAACTTCTTTGAAATGATGTTACTCAACACAAATCTCATCATCTTGAACATCATCTCAAAGAGGGGCAAAATGTAGACACCCAAAAATGTCCTCTTACAATACCTTATCACAAAATTACATCATTTAGACATCTTGTAGCATGTTTTTCCCTAGGTACCCTTATCATCTTCTAATTAGCTAAATAAATCTTATTTATTTGACTAATTTCATTAATAATCCCTCCATTCTTCTAATGTTAATTAAATAATTTATATTATTTAATTAATCAAATCACTTCTATTCATAATCTCTTCTTTCTTCTAATGTTAATTAAATAATTTATATTATTTAATTAACTAAATCATAAATCCAAAATTAATTAAATAAATTAAATATTTATTTAATTAATAAAATCTTAAAATATCTTCTCACTTTATTTCTAAAATCAGAACTCATGTGTATCTAATTAATTTATTTAATTAGATAATTCATCACTTATCCTTCTTGTCTTTTTCAGGGTTTATTTCCTTTAAAAGAGAAAATCAAAATCTTTCTATTTTATTATAATCTTATCCTATCTCGTTGTGTTTCCTCTTTTGTCAAAAATCAAATCTTATCAAATCTTCTTCTCCATCCACATCAAAATTCTATAAATACAGCCTCTCACAAGCCATTTTAAATTGACTTCTTCCACTACCCTCACTCTGTCGAATTCTCTCTACAATCTTTCATCTATCTATTTCTCATCTATCATCTACATCTTAATGTTATGATGCTACAATAGTGAGCAACCAACATTCCTCCATCAACAAACCTTTAAAATATTGCATTCTCATGTGAGGTTGAGAAGAGCAATGGAGATAAGTCGAACGTAATCTGGAGATCAGTTTGCATTTGTTTATTATTTTGATTTTCATATTGTCTCGCACTCTATTGTGCTAGTTAGGATTTGATATATTTCTATATTAGTTTTATATTTTATTTTCTCCTAATCACACCTAGGTGTTCTGTATCACAGAACCAGAAGGTCAATAAATTCTTCTAGGGAGCTACGATGGATAAATAGAAGGAATACAAGAGAAGTACCTTTGATTACTAATGAAAATGAAACTAGGTGTGAATAAGAAACACAACTCCTTCAGCTCCGTCCTTCAATTTTAGAGGGAGTAGTGATAGCCATTGAAGAAGGAAAAATAATGGGACCCTTTGATGAGAATGCACAAGGTATGGAGGAAGGGTTTGTGTCACATGAAAAGAATATTCATACTGATACTAATATTCAAGACTTTCATGTTGAACTAACACTTGAAGCCATTGTCAACCTTGCAGAACAAAGGACCACTGAATTATCTCCCCAAATGGAAAAGAAAGAGTTGAATGTGCCAGTTAAAAATGAGCAAGAACCCAAGGAGACACCCGCAACTAGAAATCAAGAAGTAGAGGAAGAATTTGACAAGGGGAATCCTTTGTTAACAAATGAGGAAATTCGTGACCTCCAAAATTTGGTAACTAAATTGACAGAGGAGAATCCTTTGTCAGCAAAAGAAGAGATACAAAATTTGCAAGATTTGGTAGCCAATTTAAAGGAGGAAAATAAAATATTGTAGGATTCATTGGCTAGGGTGATTTAGGAAAATGAGTCCCTTTAGAGACAGGTTCAGGATGTGTGCTCTCTTAATTCCTCACAGATAGAAAAAATTCAGTAATTCCAGGCAACACTTGAACAAACAAATTCCTCTAGAACATCCCTCATGACCATTCAAGAACATGAAAAGTAGATGCAAGAATTATACCACTCATGGGTTAGGGAAGTCACTGACATAATGCATAAACTAGCCCCTTTTTCTCCTAGTTTGTATTTTATACTCTTTTGCATGAGGAAATGCAAAACCTTAAGATGGGGGGAATGATTAGAGTAAAATATGCCTTATTTACCTTTGAATTTGCCTTTAAAGCTTGTCATTTTGTAGTATTTTCTTGTCGCTTCTGTCACCATTTGTTAATGAGTTGAAGATATTTTATAAAATACAAGGAGAAATGAAACCGTATGAATGTACCGAAACCCTTTAATTATTTATTGATTTTCTTTGTGATTTTGGTAGCAAGGGATGCTTAATGGATGGTGTGTGGATAAGGGCATCGGTGAAATGGGGTTGAAGACTATTCAAGAGCTATTTGTTATTTTGTTTAAACGTGTGCTGAGTTGTGTTCATCTATTTTAAGTTGATATGCCATTTTGAAACAACGAAAAAAGACTCCAAACTATTTTTGATTATCTTTTAAGGTTGTTGGCCACAGGCTGAAACAACCAAGGGATCTTCTATGTTTTTATTTAGTAGTGGTTATAAGTTTGATTGGTCTATGGTATCTATAAATATGTAAGTCGATACTCAGTTGATATATATGATAATAATACTATTGCCACATATCTCTATTTTGTGACTTAAAATACTATAAAGTTATTTGAATGAATGTTTGTTAGCATGGAGTAGCTTGTGTGCATGAGATCCATCACTGATAGTCAAAGAAGGTAGGGCCCACTTCATCAAATACACATTGATTACTATAGTAGGATGCATCATGTGGTAATAAGTGTTTAGTCTTACATCTATCTCTTTGTGATCAAACTAGTTTACAATTATCTTTGTGTACTATTAATGCACATGAGTTTCATTCGATAGATTACATTCAATAAATATTAATTGGTGTGGTTATGAAATGTGCATGAATAAATTTTAGTGTGTTTCATTTCAGTTCTACCTTTTTATTATATTTTTTCTTCTTGTCTAATAGTAATACTGTTTACTGTTTTTTGTTAATCGGTCTCTATTGTAGACTGTGTGAATATAGGTTTTTGTCATAGAATTGACAGGAGGTCTGAAAAACCAAATTATAGTACAAATGCAATTTTTGTGCAGTTTCATTCATCCCCACTTAGCTTTCTAGTTTCAACCCTTAGTAAGACAACCCCAATATCTTTCACAAGCCTACGCTCCCAAATTGACATTGAGGAATAAACTGAGGAAATTGCAAAATTCTCAAAGATTGATCTCAATCCTTTCACCAATTTAAGATATAATTACAAGGATAGTTTTACCCAGAACATCAACCATAGTTTAACCCAATCAAATTTAAAAAATGAAAATACAAAAGAATAAAAAATGATCAAAATCCAAAAAAATCAGAAAAAGGATTGAAAAAGTAAAGAAAAAAATCATCCTCTAGTGAAAACCACTTCGTTGGTGCTTTGGGAAGTACCTTGGTGAAAACCTGGAAAATAGGCACCTCACATAAATAAAGCATCTCCATCTATTCTTGGGCTCTTTATCTTATTTTTTTGTCTCCCCTCTCATCATTCAACCTATTTATTCCATCACCCATTCACGTCCTTATCAGAGCTTGATGTTGTGAAGTATTGTATCCCCTTTAGTACAACTTGGAATATTCCAAAGGTCAGCTTATCCTACCTATATCAAGGTAGTCTATTGTGTCACATTGGGGGAAATTCGTTATGGATCATATCAGGTTCTTGTATATCTTGAGATTATTAGGAATCTTATCAAAAATCCCAAAAACATTAGTAAAATTTTCATCAAAAAATCCAAAAACATTTAGAATCCTATACAACTAAAATCTAAAAATATTTAGAAAATTGTAAAGGCAAAATCTAAAACATCTAGAAAACATCAAAATTCAAAAATCAATTCTCTTGTTGAACTATGTCATCTCTGATTTTGAACGTAGGCAAGGCCATCATTGATGTGCCCCCGAGACACTGTAGGTCAGTCTTTAGAAGTTCGTCATAATAAACTGGCATTCCCTCAACTGTTAATATCTCATTGTTAATAAGTCAAGTTAGTCAAACTACGTGGTCTCTACATATATAACATAGGCAAGTCTAGTCTTTGGTCAGCCTCTGAGGCCCCTAGGATAGGAATTTTAGGTTAGGTTCTTGGTCGTAAAACTTCAAAAATCCTGAAACATTCAAATATCAAAAAAATATTAAACATTCAAATATCTCAAAAAAAGCCCTAAACATCCAAATATCAAAAAATCTAAAAACACTTGAAAATTGAAAATCCAAAAACATTAGAAAACATTCAAAAGATCTAAACAACCTCAAATATCTGAGAAAACCCCAAAACAACCTGAAATAATCAAAAACCAAAACATTCACATAAACTTTCAAAGAGACCAAAAATAGCCTCAGAACATTTCCAAAGATACCAAAAACATTGAAATAATCCAAAAAATGCAAAACCACCCAACCCATTTCGCTTTCACCCATAATAAAACTTCATCCATAATAAATCTATCATCCTCTTCAACCTTTGGCGAAACAAGTAGAAAGTAAGTGTAGCAAGTCGTAAAGTGAAAACTTAATTGTCAAAATCTAAAGTCTAGATCATAGGTAAATGTGTTAGTGAGGTTTGTATCAACGACTTATCATAAAATCATCATCCTAACATCAAACAACCCCTGATCAACATGTCCTAGGATGTATCCTTCCTGCAATGGACATTAGTATTAGAAATCAGCTTAGCTAAAATAAACAAGCAAGAGATATAGATAGCACTGATTGTTTGTCTTTGATCTTTTTTTCTGATTTATCTTAGTGACCCATTCCGAGGACCTCTTGATGATGTTTATCAAAATGATTTAGAGAGAAAGGAATGGGGCATCGATCATGATCTTTAATTTCTTGTGCTTGTGGATACTCTTGTAAAATAATCTTGGTGCATACTTGCTTGGTTGTGTGTAGGAAGGTTTTTTGGAGTATGTTGTTGACTATTGCATATGCTTTGGTCCAATATATTTTAAGCTTCTAACTTACATTCCAACAAGGTTTCTATATTTCAAGATGTGAACAAGAACTATCCTATTTTTTTGCAGATTCAAAGTCCATTACAATTGATACAACTCCATCTTGGTTATCAATACCTTGATGCATTGTGTCTATGTGTTATATCAAACAATAAGGAAAGATGAAAAATCCCAATCCCAAGATTTGAGAAAATCATCATCATGCATTTCTCATCACCATCTCTAATAAAGTCTCGGTGGATCATAGAATTGTTGGATCTTTTGAAGCAATCATCAAAAATCAAAGGTCATTCATCTTGTTTCTTCTATCTTCTCTCCATGCTAACCTTGGATCATGACAGTCAACAAAACCATCATCAATGCATCCATTCTGCATCCACAAACCATCGACACAACATAATCATAGCATATCACAAAGCATACATCCTACATCATCATTATCATTTAAGTTGTGATGAATAATATAGACTTGTTATTTTGAGCATCTTAAATCGTTGCATCATATATCATAAACATACATCACATTATCATGTCATAAGCATATCTGCATTATCCATCCATATGCATACATCTCATCATCATAAAACTACATAGAAAATAAACAAAAATATATGCATCCATAACATTAACATAACATATCATTCATCCCATAACATATCATGAAAATATACTGAAAAAGAATTAACATTGCATTACATTGCACATCATCCCACACCATCGCATAAGCATAAATAAAGTGCATCCATACATGATAAAATATAAGCATTTCACATCTCACATCATATGCATCCATACAATCATGAGCATGATGAACACATCATATCGAATTTGTATCTATATCATATATATATATATATATCAAAAAATGAATGCCATGGTACAATATATGAGTCAGTGTATGTATATCAATCATAAATACAATATCCATGAGGCTATCAAAAATGAGCCCATGAATGTATATTTGTGCAAAGAATCAGACAACAAATCAAAAAGTGTCTATACAATTGAGCTATCCCTAATGGCTGCTCCCCTCTCCGGCCTTTCTCTCTGGTTGATCCTAAGCCTTGGGTCGTGCATCACTCCTTTATGAGTAGTCAGGCTGTGTGAGCACCTGTGGAACATCTCTATGATAATGCATCCTATAATAGGCTGCCTTAGTCACAACCTCTCTATATAGCCTGGCAGATACAGTCCTACCATGTGTAGCCATTGTCATCACCCCCAACTGTTGGTAGTAACCGATCTCTTGATCTCTCTTAGGAGTCATGACCTGTACCTACTTCCTCGCATGATCTCTCTTTACGCCAAAACCTGTTGTTGTGCCTGATCCCTCTCAGCAATGATGGACAAAATCTACTGTCTGGCCTGATCCCGCTCACCTGTAATGACTTGCACCTACTATTGTAGCTACTGAATCTATAAATCTTCAAGATCATGTGGTGGTGGATGTACTGGCTACTGCTGCATAGGTTTTTGTTGAATAGGAGGTTGTTGATCCACTTGTGGTGCCCCCAAAATTATCCCATCGTGGTCATTTTGGCCATCCTGTACCCTACCTTTGCCTTTGCCCACTCCCCTCCCTTTAGGTCTCCCTCATGGAGGAGCACCCACTAGATATTTTAACCTACGAGGGGGTGTAAACCATGCATCACATTTAGGAATTGTCCTAGCATCCACCTATCCCTAGTCACATGCCCATGACTATGCAACCAACTGCCAAAACCCCTCAACCACCTCAGGAGCTAGGATCGTGGGTCCCCATGTGGGTACCTCTTGAGTTGATCTGGTAGAAATGGCCCTATATGCATCATTTGGCCTCTCCTGTAGCTCTCCAAAATTTCAATCCACCCTATCTGAAAGGTATCTCTCAATAATTGTATGCTCCCGACCTTGCATATATCAAGTCTGTCGAGTGAAGAATACCTGTTGCGCATCATCATACCATGCTAGCATCTGAAGCCAGGGTCACCATCTAAATATTGTCAAATCATCAATGAACCTATGCTAGTATGGAAGCCCAAGCTATCCAAAGTGTCGTAGGGTAATGGCACCTCTGTACCTCCAAACTATGGGGTCATTTGGCTCTACATCGGCCATCTGAACAATCAAACAAAGCACAAAAATGTGCTCCCAAGCCCAAATGTGTGACAAGGTAACTCCTGTCCCGATCGCTCAACCATCAAAACAGACAAATTCATGCATATCATGATAGAATGAGGCCAAAATATTTGAACCCCATGCAAACTATGTCCTCCTCTAGAGCATTCAATTCCATGCCAAGCCCCATCCTAGGCTTAACCCTCTTCTCCATCGATATGGAGTGACCAAACCCGAAATGATGGCTACAACTATCAATCTAAAAGTGGGCACTCAACCTCTATACATCTCAATGTCAATATGTGAAGTGACTAGAATGATGTCCTCAATCTCCATCACCTCATGGCAGGTATCGTATCTGACGTCAAAATCATATATCACATGCTCACCATGTATTGAAAAATATAATATCGACCATAAATCCTCTAATGTCACTGTCGCCTCGCCTGTTAGAAGATGGAAAGACAAAGTCTCACTATGCTATCACTCACATAGCATGGTCATCATAACCAAATGTTTCTGAACAAAAGACATAAATGTGATGTACCATAGGACAATCTCTCCTATGTGCTCCTGGTGCAGTCAAATAAATCTCCAAGTCTCTCTAAAATTGTGGGTTGGTACTCACAAGACATCAAGGGTAGAATGACCTTCTACACCTACGAAGCGCTCAACGTCAAAATTCAAATTTTTTTAACTCAGTTTGGAATTTTAAGCTCCAAAATGATGATAGTGTCACTATTTACAATAGCATCACTATATTTCAAATTCCAAATTGCGATGCCCAAAGGCATTCAAATTGCATTGCGAGAAACATATGCATCATGATTTAAAGTTTGGAAACCCTAACCTAATTTTCAAATAAAGAAGTGTGTCACTATAAACATATGTGTTGCAATTTGAAATTAGAAACTCTAATTCTAAATTGTTTTTTAGTGTTGCAATATATATATATATATATATATATATATATGTGTCACTAAAATTTAATTTAGCATCACCAATTCTCAAATGGGCATCTCCATATAGCAATCCCGCCAAATTTTAAATTTCAAAGCGCAATAAATGCATCAAAAATCCAAATTTTAAATCAAGTTTCGGATCACATACCGGTGGTCCTGCACTTTGAAGCCTTTCGTGCTCTCAGAATCGGTCAGAAATATGTCATGGGAGCTCTCATCATGCCATTTCGTCAGAGCGTTAGAGCTCAAAACAACAAGAATCTCTAAGGTGTGAATGCACAAATAAATTGAAAGTGACCCTTCTTGGCTTATTTATACATCAAAATTAGGGTTTTTTGCCCTAATTTAACCATCAAGCTAGGGTTTATCATCATTTTCACCATTTTTTCCAATCAGAACCTTATTTGGCATCATTTTTTTTGCTTTTTTGGCATGATTCTTGCATCCCATAACCTTTCTGGACCCATGGGGTAGCTTTTCCCCTTTGTCAAGAAATCAACCCAAAATTTAAAATTTCTGCCTGATTTTTTGAGGGGGCAGGGAATTAGCTTAATCCTTCAGTAGTGGGGCATAAAAAAATAAAAGCAACAATTTTTTTTAATCTGAAGAACATCTGTCTTTGAATTGAATCAACAGGTACCTCACTTCAAAAGGGGC
Source organism: Sequoiadendron giganteum (assembly GCA_007115665.2). Classification (NCBI taxonomy): domain Eukaryota; kingdom Viridiplantae; phylum Streptophyta; class Pinopsida; order Cupressales; family Cupressaceae; genus Sequoiadendron; species Sequoiadendron giganteum. Next base: position 329,340,113 of record CM021102.1, read on the forward strand.
AAAATGTAGACATTGAAAAATGCCTTGAATGATATCATGCACTCAAACCAGGTATACTAACATCATTTCCTCTTGAAACCCATACTCCTTTCACTTAATTGATTAAATTATCCTAGCTATTTAATTAATTATGTCATTTTCATCTATTAACCTAATTCATTAAATTGGGTTAATTCACCCCCTTTCATGCTAACATTTCATCTCATTAAATTACATAAATCAAAGTATTTAATTTAATTCCCCAAGTCTTCTCATTTAATTAAATAACCCTAAGTTATTTAATTAAATGTCATTTCACTTTTTTCCCTTTATTAAATCATTTCACTTAATGAATCACTTTATTCTTCTAATTCCCCTAATTGCATGATTAAACCTTGTTTAATTAGCAATTATATAATTAATCCAATTCCTCCCACTTGCAAGGGAATATTCCCTCCCCTTGTGCACAATTAAACTTTGTTTTAATTAGCAAAGTATCCTTTTTTCTCACCCATGAATATTCCAAAGAATATTCTTTCTTCTCCAATCATTTAAGAAAATGAATATTCTCACAAATCTTCATGTGCAAGTTAGGTTGTAACTTCTTATGCAAGTTAAATTTTGACCTCTTGTACAAGTCAAAGTGTGCTTGTTTGGAAGGAATGAGAAACCTTGATTAAATCTCATCTTGCATTCTCACTTGTTGACGAGAATCCATGATCCATGCCTCTAATTTCCTCCATCCTTGACCATTGATTCGCCTTTTCAATCTCAACCCTCCATTTCTCATTTGCTCTCCTATAAATATGTCACTTTTTGGAAACAAATGGATCCATCTCTCAACATCAAACTTATGTTGTTGAAATCACTCACACTCACACTCAATACTTTTCATACATTTAACATATCTTAGTTTAAATTAGTTTCATAATATCTTAGCTTCCATTAATATATTCCATAATGCATCCATTTAGCTAATTAGAGAACTAGGGTTTGAATCTTTTTAGTTTAAATCTCATTTAGATTAGCTTATCAATTGTATATACATATTTTAGCATAAAATCATGGTAGATTAACTCTTGCATCATGTTCATTTAGCTTTAAATCATGTTTTTATCCATATATCACAAAGGTTTCATAGACTCTCTTCAATATAATCGATTGAAACAAGCTCACTGATCACGGGATTGGGAAAGGGTCATTGTTCCACATCAACACAACACCAATTCAAAAATGGGATAAGTTTCAGATGGATTAGAGTAGACATTTTAACGCTTTCTTAGTTTAGAATGTTTAGTTTCAATAAATTTTTAGTTTAACTTTGATTTGAATGATCTTGTTTAATATTGAGTATTATTGGCTTTGTTATGCTTTGATTCTTCATGGATCAAGCATAATCGGCCCATACTAATATCCCCAATCGACATTCTAGTGCTAGAAGGAGGGAAAATTGATCAAATTTAATCAATTTCTAGCTCGAATTTTGTTCATTTTAACTTTTGCAGGAAAGAGAAACACCCAACTCAATTTCAATGACGCCTTTGCAGGGCATCACCATATAGCGACGCTATCGTCATTTCAAACAATGATGCCTATTAAATACACTAACGCTAATTAAACAAATGATGACATTAATATAATATAGAGTTGTCGAAGATTTGAAAATGGTGATGCCCGATCAAATAGCGATGCTATCATGCTCTTTGGTTTGTCCGCAGAGTGACACCCTTGTTCACCAAAGCGACGCTATCATGAATAGCAATACCCAAATTTGGTAAGAAGTTTAATGATCATTTTTTAGTATGTGTTTTGATTTTTTCTAGTCATCAAAGTACTAACATGCCTCTAACGTTGTTCTAGTTTTTAGACTAACGTAGTTTTGTATGATTGGATGATGCGAAGCTAAAGTGAAGAAGCATTCTCATCTTAAATATTTTATGATTGTAACAAGTTTTTGACACTTTAGGGCAATTATAACCCAATTTCTTATGCTTTTTACTTTACTTTCTAGGATCTCACTAAATTTCATTTGGGTTTAAAATGAACGCTCAAACAGGACTAAAATTGAATCCTCATCCCATCATTATCTTTTGGGTTTTAAATTTGAACAAGGAAACTTAACATTTCATTTGGTGCATGAAATGAATTCATCTTAGCTTTAGGGGTTAAAATTAATAATTATTTATTGTGCTTTGATTCACATCTTGTGTTATTGAATGCGTATGCAATTCTCTCGTGCCTTTCGATGATCTTGAGAAATAGAAACATTCCTTAACACTTTTGTAATCACCTACATCTTTCAAATTGGATTAAAAATGAACCCCCTTGCTAGTGTAGGGAAAAGGTGTGGTGTGTGTTCTCTCCCTATTTTACGTTAATTGGGATGATTGAAATAAAAACGTACTTCCTTGCTATTTTTTATCTTTAGAGGACTTACCTCCCCGCTTCAAAAGGAGGGAATGACCCAAGTAGTAATGAGCTTAAGAAAAACTCTTCCAAGTAGCTATATAAAAATGTGTTTGTGACTAAAGTCATAAAAAACAAGTGTGGATGTGTCATATCGACAAGTTTCACCCATATTACCGGTGTGGTATATCAAAATCTATTCTTAGGAAGAGACTGGGAGGCCTCTTGATTATCTATAATTTTGATCTAATCTTGCCACATGTATGGCCACCTTATATGGAAGCCCTTATTACGAACTATTTTTAGAATCCAAAATCCTTAATACTTGTTAGTGCAAGAATGATCATTCTGAAGCCGCCCCATATTTGTACTATTCATTGTTGAAATAGAAAAATCCTTAGGATCTTAGGATCTTTAGGATTTTGAGATTTGGTGGTCTCGAGAAGTGTGTGTCGTGGAGGGGAGCCAGTGTTTCCAAATCTCTAACTTTTTGCAATGTCTTATTGTTTGGATTAATCTGAATGGGGACTCAACAAGTATGGCCATTTCAACCTAGGATTGTAAATAATTGAGTCAGTTTAATACCTTGCTTGGATCTAAAACATTGAAAATAAACATTCATGATCTTCCTCAAAATTTCAAACACTGGCCTAAATATGGATACCTTTTGAAAAAGCCTTGATATTAATGCTTGTCTTAAGGATTTCCTTCCTTAGAGATTTCTAAATATCTTGAATTATATCTCAATCCATATTTTCCAAAGACAACATAGGAAATTATGACTTCAACCTCATGATTCTCACAAAATGGACATTGTGAAAGTTATGGTTTTTTTGACATAAACGTTTTAGTTTAAAAACTTAATCAAGACAAGTGTTTGTGGTAAAATGCCCACTAGGATTTTGTGGGCCCATGTCCTTTGCTAGTGATATAGCGGGGGATGGTGCAGATAATTTGATGATTGATCCAATGGTAATCACTAAGTGTATTTATATTGTGGGAATGACATATGATGTTTTATGAGTTACAACGATACCCGATGAATGGAGATCAATGTTGCAAAATTGAAGGGTAAATGATCTAACCATCATCGTCGAGTTTATTCACATCACACAATTGAGTGGTAGTGACTCAAGTGTTCGAGTGAAATGCGATGGAAATGATCAACATTGGAGATTTAAAGACCATTTATTTGACAGTCAAGTTTTAAAGGTGTGATGATGAACGAGGAACGAAGGATCATGGGGTGAAGAGATATAATCGATAGCCCAGTTTCAAATGTGAAGATATCAAATGACAAAGTCTGTGTAAACATGGTTTCGACTGGTAACCGACTTAGTGAATGAATTTAATTAATTCAATTGCACCCACGACCAATGTCAGTGAAGATTTGATCTACTAAGTAGCAACACAGATTACTAAGATGATAAAGATCAAATCAGTTTGAATGAACAGAGGAATAAATTAAATACATATATGATTCTAGGGTTTTGTAGGATGCCATCCTTATCAAATTCCCTATAACAAAATTAAATGTTGCATAGCTCAATGTAGGAGTATGGCAGGGAAGAAGATCTCCCACAACCCTAATAGAAGATCTAGACATGGTAGAGAATCTTGAAACAATCATTGATGGTGTGTAACAACACAAAATAGATAATCAAATTAAGATTGGTTGAGTTGCAATTGAGGAAGAGTTGTTAGATTGGATGTGTGCATTGTACAGAGAGTATTTTGAGCTCTTGAGGCAGACATAGAATGCACTAAGTAAAAATGAGAAGAACAAAGCAGAACAAAGGGGTGTAGAGCAGAGAAGAGAGTTGTGGTAGCGACAAAAAGTTGAGCAGTTGCAGAGTTTCCTGTAACATTGAATTGTGTTCTTTACAAAAAAATTGTATTAATCCTATTTATTATAAATTTGATTGGTTGGTGCCATCAGATAATTGAGTTGGTGCTCAAAATAGGGGATTTGTGTCTCCTTAGGGTTGGTGCCCTTAAAAGTTGTAACAAAAAGTTTCTTTGTGAGGTTGGATTAGGACAATAGCTCCTAGAAATGATTTCTCACCATGGTTTTTCCCATCTTGGGGTTTTCACATATATTTTATGTTATGAGTTGTCATTTTGTGTGCTTGATTAAATTTTTGTATTTCTTGTTTCAATATGCACACTAAATGTTTAAGAAGTATGTTTGCTCTTAAGATTAAAGAGTTAAAATTTTATTATCTACTAATTCACCCCCCTTCTTAGTAGATTGTTGTGTTCCAAAAAACTAAGGATCAATGGGGTGGCCAAGCCCCCAGGATCCAAGATCCCATGGTAAACCAACACAAGAACAAAGGAAAACACATGTATGATATGTGTGGATATTATATATCCCATGCTCCCTTCGGGTTGCTTTGTTGTTTTTCTTAACTTCCAACTGCACCCGATGATTTTGAAGTCTCCTTGCCGCCCTCTTAACGGACTCAGTCGTTGCTTCCATGTGTCATCCAATCACTCATTGAAGGGGAGCTTCCCTTCCCTTCTCCTTTGGGCTCCTCCCACATGCACTTTTGGGCAGGCCCCATAGTGATGTCGATACATTGAAGGTTCATCCACGTGTCCTCCAAATGGGCATTTCATTCACAAAAATGATGAAACAAAGTTCGAGCCCCGATATCCTACCACACATCCTAACTGACTCTATAGGATTGTGACATGTTCTTGCTTGAGTCTTAGCTATTTTCAAATGTTGGGGCTATCGCCATCATTCATAGGGGATGCATTTGGCTCGCGAGTGACTGTGTTCATGCTTCATAATCTTTCTATTGCAATGACTAATCTAGGTGGATCTAGAAGACCTCAAAATTTTATAGTCTCTGAACATCATGAAACTAGCCTCATCGCATGGAGCTCGCAAACACGATCCTGACACAACTTGAACCGCATCAAAAGGATGTCGTATGCAAGAGTTATGCTTGGTCAAATAGGTGAATCACATGTTCAAAAAGGTGAAAATTTGATTGTCTCAAATCCAAGCAAAAATGACACCAAGTCGTAGTGCTCTTCGTGCTGATTCCGAAACTATCTTCGGTTTCGAAAACAAAGTCCGTATGAGCAAAATAGAGCCAGTCAAAGTTTTAGTCAAAATGATGATGTCAACATGTGACGTGGTAGTTGACTAGATGGTGATGTGGAAATTGCAGGTGATGTGGCAAAAATCTCAAAAAATTCACGTACACCATGTTTTATTTAAAAAAAAGAAGAAAAAGTGGTGGAAGTTTATTCCACAAAATCCAATTGGTGGGATCTGATTTTGTGGGATCCCAATCGGATTTGGTGGGATCCAAATCTCTTAAAAATCAAAAAATATTAACTCATAAAAAAACAAAGAAATAACCCTCCATTTTAAAGAAAAACAACTTAACAACTTAAAAACCAAATGAGCCCGTGAATAGGTGTCAAGGGCTTACACAAATTAAATTGTTTTTTATGGGGAAGTTATTATTTTTTTATAAACAGGTTAGTGTTTTTTTTGTAAGACATATAATTATAAAAGCCAAAGGGGGGGTTAATTTGTTATTTTATTAAATAAGGTGGTTAAGCCTTATTAAGGAAATTTTTATGTATAAAAGGGGGTGTAGGTGGTGAGTTTATTCATTCAGATGTTTGAGAGTTTTTATGCTCCTCGTAAGGTGGAGAATTAATGAAGGAGAGAAGTTACAAGGTGTTGTTACACCAAGAATTGTAAAATTATAAAGAGAGATTGTGAGTTATTAAAGCTTGGATATTGTAAGAAGACTATTGAAGCTTGGCGATATCAATAAAGCAGTCCAACATTGAGAAGCGGACCTAGAGATGTAGCTCAAATTGAGTGAACTCCGTTATCAAGCTCGTGATCTCTATTCTTCTCTTCTGTCTCATAATTCTTTTTAGTATTTGATTCTTTGAGTTTTTCTAATTAAAAATTTAAGTAATTAGTTTATGTTTTATTAATTTTTGATAAAGAACAAGTGCATTCTAATTTTTCGTAATTTCAACGGTTAAAAGCATAGTCACACAATACTGTTTGGATCGGGGAATTTTTTAATTGGAATTAATTTACAAGTTAAATTGTGAACCGCTAATTAAAGATCAAGTGGTATTAGAGCTTCTTAATAGGAAATTGCAAAAGTGAATGTTAACCAGGTTGAAATTGAAGCGAGGAGCAGGTGCACTTGAAGAATTCAATCCTGTGATTGGAAAATGAAGAATCTTTCCAAAGATGTCTGAAATGTTTGAGGAACCTGAAGAGCTCAATGAAAAGGAATTCTGAAGAGCCTTCCTTGATATGAAGGCAATGGTAGAAGTACTATTCCAAGAAAGACAAGAGCGACAGAAGAAAAAGGAACTTAAGAACATAAAGAAGAATGAAGGTGAATCCTCTTCAAAAGATGATAAAGGTAAAGGTGTAGGAGGTGGTGGTGACCCTCCTAAACCTCCATCCCCATCCTCTTCATCTTCTTCATCCTCTTCTTCTTTTTCTAAGTCTTTTAAGAAGAAACAACCTATGCAAACTAATGCACCTTTGTTGAAACTTGATGTTAGATTTTATTTTCCAGTCTATAATGGAGAATTGGATCAGAGAAACTCGACAATTGGATCAAACAAGTTGAAGTTTATTGCAAGGTTCAGAAGTTCACAGATGAAACTTCAAAGATCCAGTTAGCCACTCTTCGCCTGGGAGGCACAACTCTAATCTGGTGGGAGAGTAAGACTTAGGAAGATATTAGTCGATATGGTAAAATAATTTCTTCCTAGTTTGAGTTTATAGTTGCACTTAAAAAACAGTTCTATCCATTAGAGCATATGCAAAAAACAATGATGAATTGGCAATTGTTAAAGCAAGAGAAAGGACAAAGTGTGCAAGAATATACACAGGATTTTAGGAAGAGGGCTTTAATGTTGGGCATTCCTTTATACATGCAAGAAACTTTGTTAATTTGTATAGGCGGATTACGTGAGAATTTGAAACATACTATACTCATGTTTAATCCAACCAACATTGATGAAGTTAGTGTGCAAGCTACCCATTTGGAAACAAGCTCGAGAAATAGCCAAGATAATTTGTTGTTGGACTCCAATAAGCAGAAAAGCAGCAAGAAGGGGAAGGAGAAATCCCAATGAACCGCAACTATAAAGGAGGACGAGAGGCCTTATTGCTCACATTACAAGAAGCAAGGGCACAAAGATATGAAGTGTTGGAAATTGCATCCTGATTAGAAGCTTAAGTGGTTCAAGGATCGAAAGGGTAAGAAGAAGTCCATAACTATCATGCAAGACCTTGGTATGGAATCTGGTGATGAATCAAAGATTTCAATTGTGGGTTTGAAAGGTAAAGCTTTTGTTGGTAATGATTTTGCCACTGATGTTTCATGTGCTTCTACTTCTAAAAGTCATGTTGTTCTTGAAGATAGAAAAAGATGTGAATTGTTTCATATAAGGGTGATTTCTAAGAACAGTAAGATTGATACACCGATAGATAGTGGGTCCCAAGTTAATCTAATTTCAGAAAAAAATGTTGAACAGTTGGGATTGGAAGCAAAGCTACATAAGAAACCTTATCCATTAGGTTGGGTGTACAATGATAACAAATTATGAGTAACTAAGCAATGCAATCTAAGATTTGCAATAACATCTAAGTTTATAGATGAGGTTGAATTTGATGTGGTTCTGCTTGATATCTGTGGGATTGTGTTGGGTAGCCCATACTTATATGATAGAAAAGCAGTTTTCTATAGGGAACATAATCAGTATCACTTGTTTAAGGAAGGAATTGAATACATTGTGCATTCCCATCCAATTAAGACTGCTAAATCTCTTGTGAAAATAGGAAAATTGAAAAGGGTAGTTAATGCAAGCAATAATTTGGCACTTATGTCTATACCACAAGAAGTGTCATTGCATAAAATCATCCCTGATTCTAAGGTTGTTCTAGTTATGAAAGACAAGCATGAAGTTGGTACATTCTTTTTCTCATCTGCAAATTCAGTTTTGTTATTCAACCTTCTACTTTTTAGCAGTGTATGGTTGGTAGCAGCAACACTGAATGTGGATGCATTTATGGCTAATGTACTTAACAATGTCAGTACAATTTTGATTGTTGTTATGATGAGTCAGATGTACAGGTTCCAAAAAGGAAGGATAGATGATACTAGGCAAGTGAGGCAAAAATACCCTCACTTCAATTATATGTAAAAATAGACCTTTTGGAGGTCCAAAAGCTTCTCAATGGGGAGGAATGATCCAGGTGGATCCAGAAGACCTCAAAATTTTACAGCCTCTGAACATCATGAAACCAACCTCATTGCATGGAGCTCGCAAACACGATCACAAGGCAACTTGAACCATGTCAAAAGGAGGTCGTATGCAAGAGTTATGCTTGGTCAAAGGTTTGGTCAAACAGGTGAATCAGGTATTCAAAAAGGTGAAAATTTTATTTTCTCAAATCCAAGAAAAAATGACACGAAGTCGTAGTGCTCGTCGCGTTGTCTTCGAAACTATCTTCGGTTTCGAAAACAGAGTTTGTATGAGCAAAATAGAGCTAGTCGAAGTTTTAGTCAAAATGATGATGTCAACATGTGACGTGGCAGTTGACTGGATGGTGATGTGGAAATTGCAGGTGATGTGGAAAAAATCTCACAAAATTCACGTACACCATGTTTTATTTAAAAATAATAATAAAGTGGTGGAAGTTTATTCCACAAAATCCATTTGGTGGGATTGGATTTTGTGGGATCCTAATCGGATTTGGTGGGATCCAAATCTCTTAAAAATGAAAAAAAGATTAACTCATAGGAAAAAAAAGAAATAACCCTCCATTTTAAATAAAAACAACTTAACAACTGAAAAACCTTATAAGCCTGTGAATAGGTGTCAAGGGCATAAAAAAATTAAATTGTTTTTTTATAAACGGGTTAGTGTTTTTTTTGTAAGGCTTATAATGATAAAGGCCAAAGGGGGGTTAATTTGTTATTTTATTAAATAAGGTGGTTAAGCCTTATTAAGGAAATTTTTATTTATAAAAGGGGGTGTAGGTGGTGATTTTATTCATTCAAATGTTTGAGAGTTTTGATGCTCCTAGTAAGTTGGAGAATTACTGAAGGAGAGAAATTACAAGGTGTTGTTACACCAAGAATTATAAAATTGTAAAGAGAGAGATTGTGATTGATTAAAGCTTGGATATTGTAAGAAGGCTATTGAATCTTGGTGATATCAATAAAGTGGTCCAACATTGAGAAGCAGACCCGAAGACGTAGCTCAAATTGAGCGAACTTCGTTATCAAGCTCGCGATCTCTATTCTTCTCTTCTGTCTCATAACTCTTTTTAGTATTCGATTCTTTGAGTTTTTCTAATTACAAATTTAAGTAATTAGTTTATGTTTTATTAATTTTGGATAAAGAACAAGTGCATTCTAATTTTCCATAATTTCAATGGTTAAAAGCATAGTCACGCAATACTGTTTGGATCAGGGAATTTTGTAATTGGAATTAATTTACAAGTTAAATTGTGAACTGATAATTACAGATCAATGACCATGATGAGTCATTGTTGCGAACATCATTACTCATGATTGGGAATATTTTCTATTGCGGTCTTAGAGATGGTGGAAGCCTTGGGCTATATATATGCTACTTCTTTCAACCTAAAAAAGGTCAGAATATATACAAAAGGATTAGAAAGACATTTAGCCTCTTGTTCTGTTAGATAATTGTAAAGACTCACAGACTGTTCCCTTGTAATTTAGCCTCTCTATTTCTTAACCATTTGAAAACATTATACTGTGTCGCTACTGAATAGATTATTTAAAACTTCAATGATTTGAACAGAATACTGATTTAAGACCATGTCTTTTGACTCTTCTTTTCAATAAATTTCCATGCAAATTGTTTTATGTCATGAAATGAACTATTCAGGTCTTCCTTTTTGATGATTGTTATTTCGGGACATAGCAGATTGTTGAATGGGCCCTTAAATCGCATCCAAGAGAAATATTTATCATGCCTTACATCTAAATCTTGGCGCATCGCCCTAGTTAGATCTTTTATTTTTATATCTGCTTCCTTTTCCCATTCAGAACCCCAGTTATAGAAGAAGTTGACTTCTTTAAAATCTAGAGGTTACTCAGTTTAGTGCAACAAGTCCCCCCTTTAACTGAGTTTCCCATAAAGGCTGTTACCTTGTCAATTTTTGGCATCAACAGTTTCTTTTTTTCAACATGCTCGGTGTGACCTTTGAGATGTGCTTAAAGCCTTGAGTAGGTGTATGAGCCATCAACTTGGTACAAAATCCTAAACAAAAAATAACCCTAGTTTGTTGGTATCATGACTAGGAACAGTACCAACTATAACCCATTGCGTGAACGCTCTGAATCTTCCAACAACCATGTTACCAATCACTAACCAAAATTATGTGGCTTGGGATTTTGGTAGGCCCCTTGTAGCCCCAGTTGCACCCACATTTTGGGCCCCTATCCCGATTTGTGCTCTCAAAGTTATTCCTAAGTTTATTGAAGATGGCTCAAGAACACCCTCTGAACATTTGCAAGATGTGGTGGATGTGTGTTTGGTGCATAGAGTTACAAATCAGAACGTAGTGCTAAGGTTGCTCACAACTTTTTTTAGAGGAAAAGCATTGGATTGGTATCACACTCTGTCAACTAACACTATCGACACTTTGGATCAGCTTGGGGATCCTTTTTATGAAATATTCTCGAACCATGAAGATAGGTCTTCCCAGTATCACTAGCTAGAGATCATTAAGCGAACTCCATATGAGGCCCTAACTGACTTCAACGCCTGGTTCCACATAACTTGGCAAATAATTCAGGCTACAATCCACCCGCTGCTTGACTTGGCATTCATGTTCTACCCGAAGTCCATCAACGCCAACATCTCAATGATGATCTAGTCATTCGATGGAGCCAATCTACCAGATGCATATAACGCCACAATTAAAGTAGAGAACAATCTAATTGACATTGGAAAGTTTCCGCCTTGACCCATCATGCCTATTTTCCCTGAGTTACCATTTCTTGCCCAAGTGACATTTCCTACCACCACAACTACTTCTCCTTAATCCACATACACATACATGAGCATACCACAAAACATTGCTTCCACATCTAGTGCCTCAAAAGATGAGATGAGCGACATAAAGGAAATGATGTGGGTTATGGCCAATGAGATAATCATCATCAAGCACAACTAGGCCTCTCCTCTAAGAGTAGTTTACCAAAGTTATCAAGGCAGAAAACCATCCTACCAACATAACCGATATCAAGGAGCTGCACACATAAATCTACAGACTCATAACCAAATAGTAATGGTACCGACTCCGCTGGGAGCTTCTCCAACAAGTACAAGTAGAGAGTTGACCGCAGGGTAGAACAATCTAGTTGATGACACCAACCCTTGGTGTTTCCCTTGTGGTGATTCACATATGTCCTGAAATTGCCCATGCGACAATCTACAATAGAAGGCGGCAGAGAAACTCAACCAAGGCACAATGTCAAACAATGCGGGTTATCTATATACCTCTCTTCAAATGGAAAATATGATACTCACCGCTCGAATGCAAGGGATGTCTCTGGAGCAAGAAAATGACATATTTACTGACCATTCCCTCTTTTCATGGATGGAAGGAGAGGAAGCAATGTTCACATTCAAAGCATCCACTTCGAAAACCCCGCAAGTGCAGTCTGATTACAACACTTGCTCCAAGAGAAGATTCATAGGCGAATCGATCATCTCACAATTATTTAGTCCACAACCTAAAAGTGCTTCCAACTACAACCCCAGTACCTCCGCAGTGGTGTCACAATGTCCACTATGAAGGGAAATTGTAATAATAAGAGCTAAGGAGAAGAAGCCTCCAAATCCGCCACCAAACAATGTGGTGGAACAATTGAAAAAATCATCTGCTAATGTGTCCCTATGGGATATCTTAGCTATTCCAGAACATAAGACATTACTACAAAAGGCTCTCTAAGAAGATTCAATCACTGAACCAAAGGAGCAATCACTTAAGGTGGAGAATTTTGATCAATCACCTCCAGAAACATTTCTCACAAATATTGATCAATCACTCAAAGTTAGGAAGGATAAACCAAAATTGAAGCCATTTTCCTTGACCCTTATTGTGGGCAGGAAATTGCTGCATAACTCCATGATTGACTCTGGTGCTAGCACCACAGTTATTCCCAAGAAAATAGCTGAAGCCTTAGGTCTGAGCTATGAACCTTTGAATAAAGGGGTTATGCAATTAGATGGGAATATGGTTAACACTGTGGGAATAATTAAGGGCCTTCAATTAACTTTATTTTCCTGTCTTGGTATCATGGTCAAGTAATATACTGTGATCATTGATGTTCCTCCAATATTTAGTTTGTGCTTTTCCAAGGAGTTCGCTTCTAAGCTGGGTGGATACCTTTCCTTAGATTGGTCGCACCTAATTGTAAGGACCAAGCATGGAGCCAAAATGAAAATAGTGTCTGAACCTTTCCATTCAGAACATGTTGCAGATGAGGCTAAGATAGTCTTTGAACCTGCTCACACCTCCATCACCAAGGAGGATATGTACTGCACTGAGCTTCTACAAGATGAGGAAATCACCAGAGATCAGACCAATCAAGAAGAGGTTCTCTTGAGTGAGTTCATTGATAAGGAACCTTTCGGAAATTATCATGCCACTAGACTAGGGACTTATGTCATTTATGAAAAAGACCAAGCCATCTTGACAGTAACAAAAGAGCCAAAGGAATTTTGACCATAGAGCTATGGTCACTACACTTTGATGGTGCTAGATGCAAGGTTAGCATAGGAGCTGGGATATGACTGACTTCCCCAAGCAATGAGAAGAAAATCAAATCTTTTTGATTCCAGTTTTCCTATTCTAACAACAAAGCTGCATATGAAGGCCTCGTGCTAGGTTTAAACCTAGCAAAATGAATGGGCATCAAGAAAATAGTGGTGTTTAGGAATTCTAAACTAATAGTCCATCACGTTTGGGGTATCAATACAACAAAGGATGTCTAAATGAGATCCTATTGACACAAAGTCTGGGACCTAATTGAGAGATTTGAAGTTTTCAATATTCAAACTATTCCCCAAGAACAAAATGCTTATGTGAATCGCATGGCCGTAATCAGATCCCAATTCGAGCTAGCCTCCAACCTAATGCATAATGGACACTCTATATGGATGATAGTTTGACCAACAATTCTAGATATTGGTCAAAGCTAGAAATTATTTGACAACAGTGAATACATCACTTCGTTCAGCTCACAACTGAGAGAGTTTGCCGACCAACTCCAACTAAGGGTCATCGAAGCCTACAAAGGATGAATTCAGCTGAGGTCCAATAAGATTCAAAACGATCTCGTCACTCTCAAAAACCTTTTCTATTTTGAAAATGAAAGAAATGATAAAAGGAAGTTTGTAGCAGACAAAGGCGATTATGCGGATTTTCATATCGGAGATGGTAGAGAGCCCAAAGTTGGGAAGGACGTCCCGCATCAAGATACATAAAGGATCATCGGATTTTGTTGAGACAATGAAGGGGTAGTGGCTTGGTCACATGATGACCTCAGGGGATATGATCTTGGCATCATCTAGCATATGATAGAGCCGACAGAAGGGGTTGAACTAGTTCATCAAAAATAGGGGCCAATGAATCTTGAAATTCAAGCGTTGATGGCACAAGAGGTAACAAAGCTAATTCAATCACAGATTGTCTTCTCAATCAAGCATAGCATGGGGGTACCCAACTTGGTCCCGGTCTAAAAGAAGAACCTAGATATCCACCTATGTTTCGACTTACACAACCTAACCAAGCATCGCTAAAGGATCATTACCCATTGCCCGCCATGGAATTAATCTTGAAAAATGCAGTAGGTTTGGAGTTATTTTCTTTGTTAGATGCCTTTTCAGACTACAGCAAGATCCAAGTTAAAGAAGAAATTTTAATTAATCCTGAGCGGGTGAAAGCGATCAAAGAACCTCCCCTTTCGATCAACAAAAAGGGCTTCCAGTCTTTCTTAGGAAAGGTTAAATTTGCAAGTAAATTCATTTATGTTTTTGCAGGGATGATTAGGGAAATTACCTTGATTAAAATGCAGGACTAGGCTTTCATATGGGAAAAAGAAGCCAAAGGAGCCTTTGAGAAGGTTAAGAATGCTATTTTCTTAGCTCTTGAATTGGTTAACCCAGACTTATCAAGGGGCTTCATGGTGTATGTATTCAATAGTAAGTGAAGCATTAATACTGTCTTAATTCAGAAAGATAATGAAGGAGAGGGAGAACATTCTACAACATTTCACTTTTGGACCTTGAAGGAATATGAGACACACTACAACTACATCGAGAAGAAATATTTCACAATAGTGGAAGGACTCAAGAAGTTCTGACACCGAATCTCTTGTAGTAAGGCGGTTGTTTATATCACACATTCTAGTGCACACGAATAAATAATGAAATTAAAAAAGAAAAGAAGAAAGGACCTCTCATCCATGAACAACCGCCAAACCATGGTAAAGGATTGGTTTGACAAAAGGGTTTCTAACCAAGGTCCAAAATGTAGGGACCTAGTGTTAAAGTTTGATGAGCAGACTGCGAGAATCGACCAATGTAGGAAAATAGACAGGTTGTGGGAGGGTCCGTTCGGGATAATTCAGTGCAAACGACATGATACATTTGAATCAGAAAACATGGAAAGAGAAGCATTGGGGATTCATGTTAATAGAATCCACCTTAAATTATTCTATTTAGCTTAATTAAACATTTCTACCATGTAAATATGTAATTATTGTAGTTATTTTCCTTTGTGTTCTTTTGTTTGTTTGACTGGTCTTCTTAATCAATGATGAAAAAAAAATTAACATTATGATCTAGTGAAAAATGCATATGCCAAAAAGAATAGGAAATATTCAACGAAGCATAAAATGAGCCATAACAATAATAGCAGGAACGAAAAAGGATGAAATAGTACAAAAAGATATATTCATTTCAAAAATATGATATGCTTTGCTTCTACAATCTTCAAAATGGCTCTGAGGCCATATTTCAAAGTATATATATAGCTATATACAAAGGAATCCCTTTTTGGACTTATATACAAAAGGTGTCATTGAGGGAAGGAGGTGGTTTTTCAGTCGGAGTCAGCAGTAGGAACATCTTCAAGTGTGGGTATAGGAGCAGGAACATCAACAATAGTGACATATTCATCCTCAGGAGCCGAGTTGACAGTGGGAACGATATAGGTGGTGGGAATACCAAATTCCTAAAATTAGTATACCATTCTACATCATAGAATAGTACCACATTGTAGACACACAATAGGAAATGGCATGCGCGGGTAACCTTCTGACGGTTCTCAGCCTATGTCTAGAGGCAGAAACCATTGAGAAATGACACCCATGGCACCACCGTGTCTTCCTCAACATAATTTCAAAGATCACTTGTAGAGGGTAAACCCAGGCCGAAGACTGCATTCTCCATAATTTCTCCAAGACCCATGAGGTATCGCTTTAGGAAGATCTCCAGCATCAGGTGGATAATCATCAGCTTTGGAACCTGGATATCAAGCAAAGAAGCCATGAAGTGTGAGCATATGTCAGCATTCACTTTATAGTTATCCTCATATTGCACGCAATCCCATCCCAAGACCCATTTTATTGCTTTAATTTCCAGAGAATGTTTGTTCTTTGTCATTCTCTTTAGTCTCCTATTTGATATTTCACCTAGGAAGGCAATTTGTGCCTTAGTAATGGTGAGCCTAAGAGGGGTATTCATGTTGTCAATACTTTGCTACACTACTGCTAATTCTACCCAAGTGTTGTTACTAAAGGCTAGTGCTACTAATTGCTAAATTTGTTTCTACTTTCGTCTAAGGGCCTATTTATAAAAGATGTTTAAGATACCTACATGCTAAGCATGAGGTCAATCAAGTGCTAACTTGAAAATCATGTCCAAGAGCCAACTAGGAAAGCCCACCCATTTTCTTATACTGCGTATGATTCATTGTGTGCAAAATTAAGGAGAGCTAATTAATTAGCTCAAGTTGGCGGCTGCTCTAAGCGAGCATCTATACAGCCGAGTATTGAGGTGTCACACTACGAGAGTGTCAAGAATCCCGAGATCGAGCTTGTATATTTTCAAACAATCATCGTATTCGGGCTTAATTATGCTTTTCAATATATTAAATGCTAAGTTTGTGAAGAGTCCTTCTGCCCTCAAATCATTGGCTCAATTTCCAAGAAAAATAATGCCATGGGTTGCAAGTACTTAAGGAAATTATGGATTCCTATCTTTTCAAAGGGAAAGTAATTTACTTCGCATAGGCAAGAAAACTGGTGGTACATGCCGAATTTTATGTAGGAAAAGTAGCCATCATCTATCACCCGAAGGAAGGGACAAAAGGCTAAGTATTGCATGTGGTTGTTTAAACAAAAAAGAAAGCTTTTGAATATGCAGTCAGTGCAGAGAATTTTGAAGTGTAGAATCACTAAGGGGTGTGTAATAAATTGCAGAAGTTTGAACACAAATGGAATTCATTGCCCCTGAAGTAGCTCAGAACATGCAGATGGATGAGCCAGGTGAGACATCTCAAAGCTTGGCTGATGCAATGCTAACGACGCCCATGGTTAATATTTTCTAGGATGAGTCTTATGCTATGCTTGGAATCCCAAAAAGGCCGAACTGGTTTTGCATGTGGCTAGTTAAGAAGGGGAATCACAAAGATGCAAGTTTGATAAAAGAGGATTGGGATAACATTTATGACCCCATCCTCAAAACCAACCCTATGGGCTTAAGAGAAGTTTCTTACACCAGAATGAAGAAAACCTTCGACAATCAACTACCATTCAAGCAATGGATCTATGGGCTTCCACAATACATGGTCCCTTATGTGGACCACTTCCTAGAGATAATCCGTGAGAAAATTCAACATTTCAATTTGGCAACTGGCGCCATTGAGGGTTGTGATATTTGTAGATTCTCTTAGGGACATGTTGTGTGCTCTAGGAAATAGCACCAGGACACTACCAATGGAGTCGTTCAACTAGAGAAAGGGCTCGGAGTTCTGGAGAGGTAGAAGGAATGCCCTTGAATTTTATAATATAGAGACTGGAAGGCCCCAGGATTGCTAGCAACCGTTAAGGGATCCAAATCATTGTGTAGAATTCAAATAGGAACACCTACAAGACGCCTTCTCCATGATGGCTTTTGTGTTTGGTGATTTGGATGATGACATGATCATGCCCGAGTCTCAGTTGGGTCTAGGTTTTTAGCTAAGGAGGCAACATGACCCTTTCTGGTATGATTTCAAAAACATGATTGTCAAAGATATGCGGAAACAGATTGTTGACTTTGAAACTGTCAGTAAGTTCAGATATCCTTCTCTTCTTGCCTATATGTTTCTACATCAGAACCCTGATTTATTCAAGGAGAAAATAGAGTTATCAATATTTGATGAGAAGAAGCATCGGAAGATAGTATCAGTATGGAATCACATCCTCTCTTCCACCTATGACTATTATGCATTTTTGGAGAAATTCTTGATTCTGATTTTGCGTGACTTGAGCGAGGATGATGACTACTATCACCTGTCGGCTGACCAAATCGACTGGATGCAAGCCCTATTCCCCAAGTGTGACTGGTTCCTCAGGGAATATTTCACATGCATTCGAGTACATGGCTTTTCTAAAGAGCCAATCTGACTCCCAACATCTATCACCGATTGGGTATTAGCCCTTGAGGTTTTCCAACAAATGGCCAGTATGGACTGAACTTTTTGCTCTAACCCAAAGAAAAAGAAAAGAGGGTTTTTCGAATGCCGGCTGAGCTACAAAACAATGGTCATGGTAAAGAATAAATCGACTGATCTACTGGAAGCAAAGCTGGCTCACCTTGGGTTGGTGTTTATTTACGATAAGTGGGACTACAACCCCATGGATGATTTGGGCGACACCTTTTTTAAGGTAAAGCACACACCTTGACCTTACTAGGAGGCGTGACGAAATCCTCTGGAGGATGTTGGCAAGCTATGGGTGGACTTGGTGCGCTTGTTGATAGATAATTAGAGGGCATTATGGCTTGGTTTTTATCTCCCTAAGGGAAAGGTCGATGAAAATTTCCGCATGAGTGCTACCCTCTGAAATAGTTTGATAAGGGAACAAGGCTAGAAGCCAAAAAAGATCAATGATTTTTGGATTTATCACCAAGAGATCAAGTGCCCCCTCACCTCATTCCAAGACACATCAGTTTTCAACACTGATGATTGGTTTGATTGGTTTGAAGCTAGTGATGTGGAAGAGGTCGACCCTAAAGAGGCCACACAATGCTCTGACAAGGGAAAGCAAAAGGAGGAGTCATGGGAGGATGCAGTGAAGAAAGTTAAGAAAATGGGAACACAACCTAGCATAACTGTTAAGAAGCCATAGATAAATATTTCATGGTCAAGGTCTTCACAATCTTGAACTTGGGCCATGGGAAAGCCTAGAGGTACACAACAATCGAAAAGAGTAGTAGATATGTAGAACTCTCCACCAATCAAAAGACAATGCACTGATACTGCTTTGGGAGAGAGTTCACAGGTGGTTGCAGTGGGCCAAGGATCGAAGAAAAAATTCACCACTCAGGTATCTTTCTCTCCCCCTCTTCTGAGCTCCCAGTCTCTTATTTCTTCCACTATGGCTATGACACCCATCACTCCAAGTATTAGCCTATCTTTCATTGTCTTTGCTGCAATGACTACGAGAGGTTTCTCCCAATTTTCTTAGATCAGACAGATGGATTTCACTCCCCTCGGAGTTGCCTCATCTTTCTTTGGAGCCTCATCGGCCTCTACATTTTCCCCCATGTCCACATCTATGACTACCACTCCCTTGTAATCTGAAATTGCTACCCCTCTTGTCTCTATTGAGTCAACTCTGACCCAGACTTTGTAGCAAATGGAACCCATTGCATCTCCCTTGCCACCACCTTTTCACACAGGTTCTCCCATGCCTTCATCACCAAGGATTTGGAATATTCCTTCCTTCTCTCCACTCACGATTGCCCTTCCAAAGAAGAAAATATTGGAGGTCACCTACCTCTCATTCCCTTTCGTTGTCTCTCCCAGCACACCCTTTGTAGGTGAACACATTAGGTCACTAACTCAATTCTTGTCACAAAGCGATGCAACGAAGCAAGCTTGAGCTCTCCAACTCCAAAAATAAAGGAAAAAGATGCTAAGAAGCTAGCAGAGCCTAGGGTCTAGAAAATTTATAATGAGGCTCATCAATCATTGCATTTTGTGACCATGCATCCCAATTTCACCAAACTATAGGGGAAATGTATCCCAATGACTATGATGTCTATGTCATTGGACTTGACTTGCATGTTGCCTAGCCACAAGATAAAGTCAAGCTCATGGAGGAGACACAACGAGTACTGACCACTAAATTTCTTAAGTCAGGTCACAAGTTGAAGAAGGCAGAGGATGAGCTCAAAGTTGTCAAAGAAAGAATTGAAGTCATGTTAGGAAAGGACAAAGTGCGGGAGGAAAAAAAGGTGCACTTCACAGCAAACACACAAGTGGAGCAGGCTAGCCTCCAACAGGAGCTTGAGAGTTTCCAATCCCAGTAGTCAAACCAAGTGGTTGAGTTGCGGCAAAGGAATCAAGAATTATAGGACCGATTGACTCAATTGGAGAGGGAAGTTCATCAAAAGGATGAAGAGTTGCAACAACTATGCGCTCAACTGGAGCAAGTAGTACAATTGAACGAAATAGATCTAGTGATCCAATAGGCTGAGTTTGAAAGAGACCTCTAGAAGATCATGCTTTCCCTAGAAGAGGAATCTACGACTTGAGGTCGGGTTGAGAAAAAATGGCTTACCGCACAAAAAACCTCGTTGGAGCAACTCTCCAGGATTGCAGAACAAATTTTGGGGCTGACAAAAGAGATTGGGATGAAGGATGCATAGATTAATCTCTTAAAGAAAATAGCTCAAACTCCTTCCCCACAGTCAGACCTCCACTTAGTAGCCCAAAAACTGTATGCTTCCTACTGGGAAAGAGTCAAGGCTTTATGTCCAACTCTCCAACCAACATTTCAGTTTATGGCAGAGGCTACAAATTTATGTAGGGAAGTTCGCAACGTGATGGAACAATTCCCGCAATTCATAAGGGAAAAGGTTCCTGAAGTAGAGAAGTTGGTAGATAGGCTGCACACCATGCCAAATGAGGATCTAGTGTGTCTGGGTGTTGAATATCGGAGGTCAGCTACTAAGATTGTAAGAGATTTTATTCACTGCCATGAAGCTACCCTTCATGCTCAGACACATTAGGCTGAACTATGGGAAGCATGCGGGCAAAGTTTTCCCAACTGACCCAGATGGGCTTGCCCTCTCCATTTCTATTTGATGACTCAGTGACCTCCGCAAAACAAATTGCAGCTAAAATTGAAGAAAAGAAGAAGGATTTATCCACTTTCCAGAGCTTCAGTCAACTTCCTACCATTGAGGATATCGAAGGTGTCACTCATCAGATCACATAGCTAATTTTTTAGCTTGAGTCTGGGTCTGGAGTATCTATGATGTTGCCCTTTAAGGAGGTAATCAACCTAAACGAGGCACACGAGAATCTATGTGCCATATCAATGCCTTTTGAGGCTGACTGGTTGCCCTTGCAGGTTGCCCTTTCCAAGCTCTGACACCGGTGCTAAATGGATAAAGCCTTGGTCATGGAACCAAAAAAAATTTGGGTTCATCATTTTGTAAGATAAACGCCTCTGATAGTCTCCAAAAGTTATGGATATTATATATCCCATGCTCCCTTTGGGTTGCTTTGTTGTTTTCCTTAGCTTTCGACCACACCTGATGATTTTGAAGTCTCCTGTCCACCCTCTTAACGAACTCAGCCTCCACTTCCACGTGTCATCCAATCACTCATTGAAGGGGAGCTTCCCTTCCCTTCTCCTTCGAGCCCCGACCGCGCACCACGTCACCTCCTCCCACGTGCACTTTTGGGTGAGCCCCACAGTTGTGCTGATACGTTGAAGGTTCCTCCACGTGTCCTCAGAATGGGCATTTCATTCATGGAAATGATGGAATGAAGTTTGAGCCCCGATTTTCTGCCATGGGTCCTAACTAACTCTATAGGACTGTGACATGTGCTTGCTTGAGTCTTAGCTATTTTCAAATGCTAGGGCTACCACCATCATTTTTAGGGGATGCATCTGGCTCGCGAATGACTGTGTTCATGCTCTAGAATCTTTTTGTTGCAATGACCATGATGAGTCATTTGTGCGAACATCATTACTCATGATTAAGAATCTTTTCTGTTGTGGTCTTAGAGGTGGTGGAAGCCTTAGGCTATATATATGTTGCTTCTTTCAACCTAAAAATGTTTGGAATACATACAAAAGGATTAGGAAGACATTTAGCCTCTTGTTTTGTTAGATAATTGTAAAGAATCACAGACCGTGCCCTTGTAATTTGGCCTCTCTATTTCTTAACCTTTTGAAAACATTATATTGTGCTGCTACTGAATAGATTATTTGCAACTTCAATGATTTGAATAAAATACTAATTTATGACCATGTCTTTTGACTCTTATTTTTAGTAAATTTCAATGCAAATTGTTTTATGTCATGAAATGAACTATTTAGTGCTTTCTCTTTGATGATAGTTATTTTGGGACATAGCAGATTGTTGAACGGGACCTTAAATCGCATCCAAAAGATAGATTTATCGTGCCTTACATCTAAATCTTGGCGCATCGCCCTAGTTAGATCTTTTATTTTTATACCTACTTCCTTTTCCCATTCAAAACCCTAGTTATAGAAGAAGCCGACTTCTTTAATATCCGAAGGTTACTTAGTTTAGCGCAACAAGTCCCCCCTTTAATTGAGTTTCCCATAAAGGTTTTTACCTTGTCAATTTTTGGCATCAACAATATGCAACAAGACAAGATACACAAACATACAATGTCAAAGTAAATGCAAGGAAAAAATTGTATGGGCTAACAAGTATTATGCTAGCAGCCATACAAAAGAGGAAGATACATAGGCTAGTGAGGACTATTTTTCACTAAGTGAGCTCCCAAAATAGGTAGAAAAATGATAAACACACACTAGGTGTACAAGGTGTGCCCATAACTATACCAAGAGTTATACTTTGTGATAACCTTGATTAAGTGCTATAAAAATTATCAAAATTCCTTGCCAATGCTACACTAAGTTCAACCCCTATGAACAAAGTGAAGCCAAAAAATGTCAAATGTCAAATGTCAATGCATCACTAAGTTCAACCTCTATGAACAAAGTGAAGCAAAAATAATGCCAATGTATGCCCCCATTTTAAATAAATTGCTAAACACCATGTTGTGAGAAATTACTTTAAAGTAGAAAAATGCTAAATGTCATGCAATAAGAGATCACAAGAGCTTATTTGGAAAGTCTTATGCCAACGATATGTTTCCAAATAAATCTAATTCATGACAAGGGGTTGCTCCCAAAAAAAATGCAACACACAACATGTAAAGGTACACTGAGGGATCCACAAATCTGGGGTCAATATACATCTTTGCTATAGTGATATAATAGAGCTCAAAATTGACACCATTCCCCAAATACTCACGGAACAACAAACACAAAGGAGGAATGACACATAGAGAGAGAAGACAAAGAAACTTTTGGGTCAACATGGAAGAGACTTAAATTTTTCAACACTTTACATCATCCCTAAAAGGAAAACACAAGACAAAAAGAAAATATAAAGTTTATGACATATAGAAGAATGAAGATACAACTAGAAGAATATCAATACAAGTTTGTTTCCTTTGTATCCTAGTTCCAATGGAGCAACAAGGGTCATCAAAAGTAAACTCAAAAACATAAATACATGCCAAGCTGCACAATACGGGAGTTACATTACGCACAAGCAAACACAATGAACATAGAAAGTAAACACACAAAAGAAGTACTTTACATGTGAGCTGAACCAAAGTAAGTTGTCTGCATCCTAATCTTTCTCATCATATAAGGAAGGAAAATAAATAGCCAAGGAGAATACAAGTATCGTACTAGGAGAATCACTAGGTTCAACACGTGGTGGTCACTCTCATCAGGAGGGTCATCATGGTTGCCCCCTCTAACTTTGTAGAAGTGGAAAATAACAAATTCAGCTCATTATGTACTTCTTCATCAATTTTAGTAATCTCATCATCATTATCCAAGTTGATCACAATAGGAGGTTTTATGATTATTTCATTTTAATTTTCTTGTTTCACCTCTTTTTTTGGTTCTATGTCTTATTTTTTGTGAAATTTGCATGTTTTCATGAGTTATTTACACAAGTGTTGGTTTGTTGTTTTCTTCCAATTGACAAGCAATAGCATGACATCTTCACATACACTCCTTAGCACTTCAGTTCCTTTTTGCATAGTTTTCAAGTTGTGATGGGGTAGGAGTACGTTTATCAACCATTGATCTATTTTCTTCCCTTAAGGGAGGAACTAAAGGAACCACCAAGGGTTGGGAATGCACTTTCTCTTTAGGTCTATATACTCGTTTTATCTTTGGTGGCACAAAAGGAATCATCTTATTATCTCTTGGTATTTTTTAGGAAATTGGTGGAGGGACCATGATGTATTTACCTTGGCTACTTGGAAGAGTTTTGGCTCAATCATATGTTCATCAATGACGAGCTAAAGAGAAGGAACAACCATGGACCTATCAAACTTAGGAATATTTCTAAGAGATAATTTGGCTACGTTTTTCCTTGAATTTTTTATATGAATTGAAAAAGAAATATTCACGAGTCTTTATAGGTTCCATAGATTCAGGCCAAAATAAATCCAATGAAAAATTCCCACATGAAGAAAAAGGATTAAATCCACTATGATGCACTATAAATATCTCATTTTCAAAGGGAAAATTAATGCATTTGTGAATAATTGATGGGTCGACATTCATGGGGTATAACCATGGGTAGCCTAGCTTCACATGAAATTGGTCTGATGACGAGATGATGGAGAATGAGACTGATGAGGGTGCAACCTGAGACACAGGAAATCACACAAAAAACTAAGATCCTTATTATTTTCAAAAATGAAAATCTTACATGCAGAGGATCTCAAATCTTCGAGTTCTGCAATACATGCAAATTACAGAAAGAAACTACAGAAATTCCCCTATTCGCAGCATGTGATCTTCTTTTCCCAAAAACTACCACAAAAATCAGAAACTACCCCATAAATAGCCCCATTTCCTCCGTTTGGAGCCAAAAACAACATTCTAATTATGCACAAACTTCTGGAAGCCCTAACTCAAGATCTAACCATCAGATCTTCAATGATAATACCTTTTCGGAAAGGTCTTGTGAAAATGAAATCCAAAAAGTAGGGCCTAAAGGCTAACCACTTTCATTTTCCGCCAATTTTTGGGCCCATTCGGAGCCTTTAAGTCCCTCAAAATTAGCTCCAAAGATTTTGTAGGGCAAAAAGCAAAAACTGAAACTTGAATAACTTTTGAACCAGGAATGATCTTCGCTTGATTCTTTCACCAAAGTGTTTATTATTCTGTCCTAAAGCTTCCCTTAAATTTCTGTCTCCTCACGCCTTCAAAATCATACCTGCTAAAAATAGTAGTCGAGCAGAAAAAGCAGAAAAGCAGTTCTGAAAGCTGGGAATTCTTCTTCGACGAAAAGGGTATCCAGAAATGAAAAAACATATACAAAACTCTAAATGAAAGTAAATATATTTTTGGGTGATGTAGGATTGCCCTTACACCACTGGATGCTCCTGCATCAGACACCCAGGGTAGTTTGAAAAGTGACCCCGTCACTTCTCAGATGGTTGAGGAAAACCCAAACGGTCAACCTCTGCCTTAGACAACCAGGATGAATCTTCCACAGGCCTTCCTCTCCACTTCACCAAATATTCTTCATACTGCCTATTTCTGGTACTCCTTCCCACACGGCTATCCAAGATTTCTTCGATCTCCTCCTTTTCTGAAGTAGGTGCTGGAATACCACACTATTCCATTGCTGGTACTTCCTCTGTACCACTCTCATGATATTCTGTCAAATCTGTAATGTTGAACACAATGGAAATGTTGAATCCATCCGTCAACTCTACCTCATATGCATTCCCTGAATCATGCCTCTTCAAAATTTTACAGGGACCGAACTTCTTCATCTTCAATTTGTTATAGGTTCCTACTGGAAACCTTTCTTTCCTCAAGTGGACCATCACTTCATCACCAATCTGAAATTCCTTATACCTCCTCTTTTGATCTGCCTTAGCATTATACTGCATATTCATCTTGTTAATGTGTTGTTTTACCTTCTCATGCATATTCTTGATGTGTTCTGCAAAGTCTTCAGCTTCAACACTTGTCTTCTTCTTTTGGTCCATCTTTCTCAATTCTGGAGCAGTCCTAGGACTACTTCCATACACAATCTAGAATGGTGATCTACCAGTGCTTCTATTGATAGAATTGTTGTAAGCGAATTCTGCCTGGGGTAAGATCAAATCCCATCCCTTTGGTTTATCTCCTACCAAGCATCTCAGTAGGTTACCCAAATTCCTATTCACAACTTCAGTCTGCCCATCAGTCTGGGGATGGTGTGCAGAACTAAACTTCAACTCTGTTTTCAATTTCTTCCACAAGGTCCTCCAAAAGTATCCAACAAATTTTGTGTCACGATCTGAGACTATACTCTTTGGTAGACCATGTAGCTTCACCACCTCTCTGAAGAACAAGTCAGCAATGTGTACTGCATCATGGATCTGCTGGCATGGGATGAAATGTGCCATTTTCAAAAACCTGTCAACTACCACAAATACTGAATCATTCCCTCTCTGTGTCCTTGGCAAACCAAAAACAAAGTCCATACTTACATCCTCCCACGGCCTCTCCGGTACAGGTATGGGCTGATACAACCCAGTATTCTGACTCACTCCTTTAGCCATTTGACATACCCTACAACTCTGTACAAACTTCTTTACATCTTGTGACAACTGAGGCCAATAATAATGCTCACTGATAATGGAACTGGTCTTATCTCTACCAAAATGTCCTGCCATTCCTCCACTATGTTTCTCTTTTATCAAGTTCTCCCTCATGGAACTCCTCGGAATACATAGTTGACTTCCCTTAAACAACATGTCTTCTTGAATTATGAAATCCAGCCACTTTGTCTTGTCAACTGTAATAGGCTCCTTGCAAGCTTTCCAAGCCTCTGCAAAATCAAGATCTTTCGGATACAATGTCTTGAGTTCACTAAACCCAACCACCTCAATCTGCATTTATATCAACAATGTATGCCTCCTACTTAAGGCATCTGCAACCCTATTTGACTTCCCACTCTTATATTTTAAAACAAATGTATAACTCTGCAAAAATTCTACCCATTTCATATGCCTCTGATTTAATTTTCCCTGACTACTCAGGTACTGCAATGCTTGATGATCAGTATACATAACAAATTCCTTTGGCAACAAATAATGCCTCCATTTCTTTAATGCTTAAACTATTGCATAAAATTCTTGATCATATACAAAGTACTTTCTTTTTGCATCATTTAACTTTTCACTGAAATAGGCAATGGGCTTACCTTCCTGGCTTAACATTGCTCCAATGGCACAACCACTGGCATCACAATCCACCTGAAACACCTTATTGAAATTCGGGAGAGCCAAAACAGGTTGTTTTGTCACCTTCTACTTCAATAGATCAAAACTCCTTGCTGCTCTAGTGCTCCACTTGAACTCTTTTCTATCCCCTCTCATTGTTTCAGTTAGGGGTGCACAAATACTACTGAAGTTTCTAATAAACTTTCTATAAAAACTTGCCAAACCATGGAAAGATCTCACCTCAGTAGCAGTTCTTGGGGTAGGCCATTCCAGAATAGCCTTCACCTTCTCTGGGTCCATCTTGAGACCTTCTGTCGAGACAACAAACCCCAAGTACACTAACTCCTTCTTCACAAAACTACACTTCTTCAGATTAATCAGCAATTTCTCTTCTCTTAACTTCTCAAAGACTCTACCAATATGCATTATATGCTCATCCAGTGACTTACTGAATATCAAAATATCATCTAAATACACAATAACAAAGCTTCCTAGGAACTCTTTCAGTACCTCGTTCATGAGCCGCATGAATGTGCTCGGTGCATCGGTTAGCCCAAAAGGCATGATTAACCACTCGTACAGACCCTCTTTGGTCTTGAAGGTAGTCTTCCATTCATCTCCCTCTCGAATCCGGATCTGGTGATATTCACTCTTCAAATCAATCTTTGTGAAGTACTGAGCTCCACTCAAATAGTCCATCAGGTCATCCATCTTTGGTAGGGGAAATCTATACTTGATTGTTATCTTATTTATGGCCCAAGAGTCTGTACACATCCTCCACTCCCCATCCTTCTTTGGTTCTAGTACTGTAGGTACTGCACATGGACTCAGACTCTCTCGAATCAAACCCTTTCTCAACAACTCCTCAACTTGTCTGTTCAACTCCTCATTTTCTACAGGAGTCATTCTATGAGCTGCCTTATTTGGAAAACTGGCTCCTGGGATCAAGTCAATCTGATGACTAATCTTCCTCATTGGTGGTAAACCCTCAAGTACATTATCAAAAACAATATCCTGAAACTCATTCAATAACCCAGAAACTTCTACTAGAACCTTCTCACTACCCTCCTTATCCATTTTAGGAATCAATGCATAACACACACGCTCATGTTTCATGCCTTCTAAAAATTTCCTTCCATCAACATAACAAATTCTAGCACTATTGCATACCTTTTTTTTGGCCTTCTTCAGGGGTTTCAACTTATGGCGGACTCCATCCTTCATCAGGGAATAAGTGCTTGCATGGCCATCATGTACAGCTTGCCTGTCAAACTGCCACGGCCTCCCTAGCAACATGTGACATGCATCCATAGGGATGATATCATAGAGTACCTCATCATAATAGCTTCCAATCTTGAACTTCACTAGGCACAGCTCATTGACTAGAACTTTGTGGTCTTTCTGCAACCAGACAATCTGATATGGATGTGGATGCCTTTCCCTCTTTAGCTTCAACTTTGTAACCATTTCTTCTGACACTAGATTATCAGTGCTCCCACCATCAATAATGACATCACAACATTTTTCTTCACACTTGCACCTTGTGCGAAATAGATTCTTCCTTTGTTCTGGCTCCTTCTCTTCAGTCACCAGGGCTTC
Organism: Sequoiadendron giganteum; assembly: GCA_007115665.2. Lineage (NCBI taxonomy): Eukaryota > Viridiplantae > Streptophyta > Pinopsida > Cupressales > Cupressaceae > Sequoiadendron > Sequoiadendron giganteum. Next base: position 329,368,734 of record CM021102.1, read on the forward strand.
TCCCCTTTCAGCATCATCTGAATGCTCAGATTGAGCCTCCTCATCTACATGCGCAACCCCTGCACGACCTTCTGGCCTTTTGTCTGTCCTTCCTTGGTATTGTGGACATTTATAGGCTCGATGCCCTTCTTCACCACATCGGAAACAAGTTCCTCTGAAACCACCCCTTCTGGGTCCTTGCCCAAATTTTCCTCGTCCTCTACCTCTTTGATCACCACCATTCTGATCACGTGGGTGGTAGAAGTTATCATTCCTCTGGCTTTGACTGGTACCCACATCTTCACTTTTCTTCTCATCCTCATTTCAGCTTCCAAAAGATCTTCCGCTACCCATTCCGCTTTGACCTCCTCATCCTTTTTGCTTAATGTCAAATCTTTTGTTCAGCTTCTCTTCAACTCTCAGGGAAAATTGGTAAGCATCCTCAATGGTGGCCATTCTGACCAAGCTTAGCTCCTCTTGAATGCTCGGCCGTAACCCATTAAGATAACGGGCTACCTTCTTCTTGTTGGCCTCTGCATGTCCCGTTCTGATGATTATCTTGTGAAAATCTTCTGTGTATTCTTTCACAGATCCACTTCCTTGCTTCAACCCTTGCAATTTCTTCAATAGATCTAACTCATAGTCCATTGGCATGAACTGCTTCTTCAGTTTCTCCACCATGTGATCCCATCTGGTGATCTTTCCCTTTTCTCTCTTATTTCTTTCTAGTTGGACCTCTTTCCACCAGATACTGGCGTGGCCCTTCAGCTTCATTTTTGCAAACTTAACCCGATCTGGGTCCTCTACTTCTTCATACTCGAAATACTCTTCCAACTCGTTGATCCAATCAATCAACTCTTCCGGGTTCAGACTACCAGAAAAACTGGGAACTTCTACTCTAGGTCTTTTTCCGATCTTCGAAATGGCCCTTATCAACCGCATTTGATCTTGATCAATAGCTTCTTCTTTCTCTTCTACATCTGAATCTTCTACCTCTTCTTCATCCTCACTTTCTTCTCCCCTTCTCATGTTTACCCCTCTTCTTAACTCTCTTTGTAATGCATTAATTTGTCTCTGGAGGGCTTTGAAACCCTCGGCTGCTAATGGATCTCTTCCACCAGCATTTCTGGCACCACCTCACCTACCACGCGCCACTCTTGGAGGCATCTTGAATATCTTGAACCCACAACCATAGTCCTGGTGTGAACTGCCTCATGATTGGCGATCTGTCCACACGCTCAAGAAAACCCGCTCTGATACCACTTGATGAGGGTGCAACCCGAGACATAGAAAATCACACAATAAACTAAGATCCTTATTATTTTCAAAAATGAAAATCTTACATGCAGAGGATCTCAAATCTTCGAGTTCTGCAATACATGCAAATTACAGAAAGAAACTATAGAAATTCTCCTATTCGCAGCATGCGATCTTCTTTTCCCAAAAACTACCACAAAAATCAGAAACTACCCCATAAATAGCCCCATTTCCTCCGTTTGGAGCCAAAAACAACATTCTAATTATGCACAAACTTCCGGAAGCCCTAACTCAAGATCTAACCGTCAGATCTTCAATGATAATACCTTTTCGAAAAGGTCGTGAAAATGAAATCCAAAAAGTGGGACCTAAAGGCTAACCACTTTCGTTTTCAGCCAATTTTCGGGCCCATTCGGAGCCTTTAAGTCCCTCAAAATTAGCTCCAAAGATTTTGTAGGGCAAAAAGCAGAAACTGAAACTTGAATAACTTTTGAACCGGGAATGATCTTCGCCTGATTCTTTCACCAAGGTGTTTATTATTCTGTCCTGAAGCTTACCTTAAATTTCTGTCTCCTCAAGCCTTCAAAATCATACCTGCTAAAAATAGTAGTCGAGCAGAAAAAGTATAAAAGCAGTTCTAAAAGCTGGGAATTCTTCTTCGATGAAAAGGGTATCCAGAAATGAAAAAACATATACAAAACTCTAAATGAAAGTAAATATATTTCTGGGTGATGTAGGATTGCCTTTACACCACTGGATGCTCCTGCATCAGAGACATTTAATTTCTTTGGTCCAAATTTTAATGGAAGAGTGATCAAATCTATCATAAGGAAAGAAAAAAAATTATGTGTTTTAATCTATGCTTTCGAATGTTCATAGGAATCTTGATAAAGTTCATGCACAAACAAGACTTCCTTTGTGATCACATTCTCTACACACATGGGATCAATAAGTATCCTAGTTTTCAGCTTATCATTAATTCTTCTAGCGATATAGAAAGGACCATCAGGTGCATGTATAAATGCATCAATATGTGTGAAAGAAATGGCAGGTAACAAAGTGGTATGGCCCTTACGAGGTTTAATTTCTATGAGAGTGACCATGTCATGTAAATCATCCTCATTATCACTCTTATGATAATCATTATCATCATTCATGTCATCAATCTTATCAACATTTATCACATCATTCTTGACTTCACCATCTTTTAAAAAGTTGGTTGAATGATTTGGCATTGGGTGTTGCAAGGTGTATTTCCTTGGTCTCCTTGTGTTGTGCAGTGCAATGCTTAGGTTTGTGACATGGCTTAACTACTTCACGTGGATTATGTTGGACTCAAGGGAACAGTGGGGGGGGGGGCGTGAATCAATGTTCTGCAAATTTGAACTTTATTAATCTGATATTTAAACCATTTCAACATTAAACCAAAGGAATGATGCAAAAAATAAAAGTAATCATCCACACCATAACACAAGGATTTTTACATGGAAACCTTGTTAGGGGAAAAACCATGGTGGAGGTCAATCCACAATTTGAGTACTCAAATATAAGTTACAAAAGGAATGCACTTGCATTCAGGCTCACTACCTAGATCTCACTACTCAAAATAGGAAGGCTCATTGCCTTACAAAATATTCAGATTATGACCATCTGAACGATTGAACTGAAGTAGTAGAATCTACTCATGCCTAGTTATAGTTTCGGTTAAGCTCATAGATCGGATTTTGGACCTTTTGTCTGATTCTACACTTCGCCCTACTCTTCGCATCACAAATCCATGCACAAATGAATTTGCATCACTATCTTTCTGAATTTTGCATCAAACTCTAGCATACTACACATCTCACACATTCCATATTCAAAATGATACAACCGATCTCTTATATATATTCGCAACCAAAGATTTGATCATTCATATGTCGGCTTTTATAAAACATAAAATACTTTTCAATCGTTGGCTAAATCCACAACTAATTCTTAATGCACACCATCCATAGTTGGAAATAGAATAGTAGGGACCTAAGTAAACACGTTCAAGCACAAAAACATTTAACCAACTACACCTTAAACATTTGCAATGACTATATCCACCAAGTTGGCCTTCTAGTACTGATAACCAAAAAATCAATGCACTGAATCTCCTAGATCGTACACTAGTAAATGCACACCCAAATAATTGTTGGATAAGAGAGTATGAACATCAAAATACCTTTCTTTGAGATCCATCACCAAAAATGATAATCCGGTGAAGTATACAGATCGATAGATTTGACTGTAACCGGATACCCTGTTCTTCACTCTTACTTCCAGTAATAGCTAGCTCTTTATTATGTTTGCCGGTATGGACCAATACTAAACTATGGACCGGATAAATGACTTATTTTTCCATCAATGAAAACACTAGAATCCATATGCCAACAATCTCCCCCTTTGGCATTGATGGCGACACTTAGTGAAAAATGACTAAGTGTCAAAACTATTATGAGTATGTTGCCAAACTTCAAAACATAGCTCCCACTAAGATTGATGATGCATTTTTCACTGCTCTCTCTCCCCCTTTGACATCAATGGAAAACACGTGTTTAGTCTCCCCCTTTGAAATATGATCAAAGATTTTTTGTTTCAAAATTGTGTTCAAAATTTGAAAAATAACAACTGCTACTTGAGTTAGAAAATTATCTTGTGATTTTCTTTCATCTCCGGAAGAAATTTCTTCCAAGCTTCTATTGCAATCCTAATTATTATGATCATGTTGTTATTCTTAGATGTCTTGTTGATAATCTCTATGAGGGATTCTAGAATTGTGATCACATCCTCTAATTTCTCTCCTTTCCTCAGTATCTCAATCATCTGTTCCAATCTGCATTCAGTTAAGTCCTTTACTTTCCAAAAAGTTTCCACAAGTTTGTTTTCAATGAATTGAAAGTTTGTATGCTAATACTATAACTCTTGAATCCTTTTTTTGATTGTGCCATCCTGATCCTGAAACATATCAAAAAAATTTCCAATCCCATTTAATTTTGTTTCAATTTGTTCCAAAATTTCTTTCTATTTTTCAACTGCATGAGGCCAATGGATGCAATAGTTATAGATGTTATTTGTTTCACTTATGCATTGCCTCAACTAATTCATTTTATTTTTCAACTTGGTAAGTGATAGCCTAAACAACTCCTTCAAATGTAAGATTACTTCTCCTTCTTCTTGCATGTTTTGAGAATTAGAGTCCATAGTTTCCTTGATTCATTCAATCATTTCTTTTGGCAGAATATTCTACAAACTCTCCAATTTGATTTGGTTGTGCACAACATGAGCATTTAGTACACTTAAAATCATATCCTGATCATATGAGGGTTTGATAGACCATAATTTAGCATTTTTTTGCATTCCACCTTCTTTATGAATAAGCTACAATAGCTTCTCTTTTGTCAAGTCATCTTCTTCTTCACTTGCTTCTGTCATTTCCTTTTCTTGTTATTTTCCGTGCATGTCCTCAGTTTCTTTGTCAGATTCCTCATTTGGTATATCCACAATTTCTTGTTCCTTTCCTTTTCCTTCAATTTTTGGAATCTTGCATTCCGGAGGAGTACAAACAACATTTTATTTTTCTCTTTTCTTCTTTCTTGGTATATCCCCAACTTTGAATAATCTAGTTAAATTTCCAATTACTTCCTTCAAAATGATGTAGGGTTTGTTCAGAATCAGAGTGTCGTCATTCAATCTGCTCAAAATGAACTTAACAATTTTTACATTCTCGAAATAGTGAAACTCATTCCAAATGTCCAAATTCTTGTGTTTAGCTTCTCTCAACCATTTCAATTCATCGAGCGACAACAAATTTCTTATATATCTAATCTTCTCACTATTGTATTTATTTAAATTGATTGTTCCTTTGGTTTTTTCCATTTTTCCTTCCATTCTTATGTTTCATTTCTATCAACCGCACACCAAATTATATGGAAATTCCAAAAAAAACTGAAATACCTGATGGATTTACAGATTCACCGTCAAATTATCTTCACTCCTTCAAAAAAATTCTCCTAAGTGCTCTCCTTCTTCTCTTCTTCTATGCAAGGTGAAAAATGAGGGTTCCAACTACTTTTTATAACTTCACACACCTAACTTTTGATGTAATAAATTATTTTTCCGTAGGTATTCTGGATACCCTATTTTCTCAAACAACGAGAGAAAATTTCTTCTCTTGACCTATGATTTCTTGAATTTCCATGTGAATTTTTTTTCAAAGCCTCTATAGATCATTAATACAAATTTTTGACAATATTTCACATTCCGGTACCAGCTACGGATAGGGGAAAAATGATTTTCTTGAAAAAATTCCCCTAGGCCAATGACCTGAAATCAATTTTCGGAGGAATTATTGAAAGTAGGTTCCAGTATAGAAGTATTTCCTGAATCAAACTCAATCTTTCTTACCCATGCCTTCTTTATCTTTTCTCTTATTTCATCCGTAGTCACTTTTCCTTTTTCTTTATCATCTTTCTGTGTATTTTTGCCTTTGTATACCAGACCTATTCTATCCACATTTTTGTTTCTGCAGAATCTTGCAATGTGACCATATTTGTTGCAATTATAGCACACAGTATTTCCTTGTTTAGACCAATCATTCCATTTATTTCTTCTTGATCTACATTGGTTAGCAATATGCCCAAATCTTCCACAAGTATAACATTCAACATTCCTTCTACTGACAGAGTAGTTTGACACATTTTTGCATTGAATTGATTTATGACCAAAATTTTTGCAATTGAAACACTGACTGAAAAATGATGGATTACTTGAATTCATTTTACTTCTACATTGAGCTGCCATATGACCAAATTTATTGCAATAAAAACAATATCCATGAAAATTTTCAGCATTAGGTTGTCTTATCAGATGCCTTTTTGTTTTGTTCATCAAATTTTCTTGCCTAAAATTCCTTTGTACAAATCCGAAACATTCTCCTTTCTCATATCCAAGGCCTCACTTGTCATTTTCGTTCTTTTGTCTTTGAGGCAGCTCATCAAGCTTAACTGAGCTAATCTTCAACTTTTCCTCATATTCATTTGCAGTAGTAAGTTCATCTCTGAGAATAACAATCTATTTTTCAAGTTCTTCTTCATTGTTTCTCGATTGTTGTAGTTCACTCTCCAACTAAAATAATTCTCCATTTACTCTTTTGCATTCATCAAATTTTTCTTTTAAGGACTGAGCAAGGTTCTCCTCATTCTTCTTCCTTTCTTCAATCTACTTAGTCAGCTTCATCACCATAGATTCCATCTCATGTTTTAGGGTAGCATTGTCTCTAGAAAGCTTTTCACATTCTTCAATAATTTCCTTCAAAGTTTGATTCAGGTGAACATAATCCATGCTTTTGCTCTCTTTTTGCTTAATCTAATCACATAGATCCTTTCTCTTCTCCTTGGACTTAACAATTTGATCCTTCAATGTCTGAATGAATTTCTCAACATCTTTAAGACTTCTTCTTTAGACTAATCAAGATCATCTAGTGCTACCACAAGCTGATTTTGAAGACTACTAGATTCCATTACATTCCAAGATCCACCTCAAGCTTCTAAACTTCTTTCGAGGAACTAGGCTCTGATACCAATTGTTGGACTCAAGGGAACACTAAGAGGGGGGGTGAATCAATGTTCTACAAATTTGAACTTTATTAATCTGATATTTAAAAAAATTCAACATTAAACCAAAGGAAATATTCAAACACAAAGTAATCATCCACAACACTATAACACAAGGATTTTCACTTGGAAACCCTGTTAGGGGAAAAACCACAGTGGAGGTCAATCCACAATTTGAGTACTCAAATATAAGTTTTACAAAAGGAATGCACTTGTATTCAGAATCACTACCTAGAGCTCACTGCTCAAAATAGGAAGGCTCACCACCTTACAAAATATTCAGATTATGACCATCTAAAGGATTGAACTGAAGTAATAGCATCTACTCATGCTTAGTTACAGTTTCGGTTAAGCTCATAGATCAAATTATGGACCTTCTATCTGATTCTGCACTTTTCTCTTCTCTTCTCTGCTCTGCTCTACTCTACTCTTCACATCACAAATCCATGCACAGATGAATTCACATCACTATCCTTCTAAATTTAAAATCAAACTATAGCATACTATGCATCTCACACATTCCATATTCAAAATGATACAACCGATCTCTTATATATATCCGCAACCAAAGATTTGATCATTCATATGTTGACTTTTATAAAACATAAAATACTTTTCAACTGTCGGCTAAATCCACAACTAATTCTTAATACGCACCATCCATAGTTGTCCATATCATAGTAGGGACCTAAGTAAACATGTTCGAGCATAATTTTTCTTAACCAATTACACCTTAAACATCTGCAACAGCTATATCCACCAAGTCGGCCTTCTAGCACTGATAACCAAAAAATCAATGCACCGAATCTCCTAGATCATAAACCAGTAAATGAACACCCAAATAATTCTTGGATAATATAGTAAGAACTTAAAAATAAATCTATCTAAGATCCACAACCAAAAATGATAATCCAGTGAAGTATACATATCGACAAAATTGACTATAACCGGATACACTATTCTTCACTCTTACTTCCAGTAATAGCTAGATCTTTATTTTGTCTGTCGATATGGACCAATAATAAACTATGGACCAAATAAATGACTTAGGTTTCCATCAATGACAACACTATGAGATATATTCCAATAGATTCATTAACTTTTATGATTGTATTGGGCATTAGCAGGTCGATCTTTTGGTGCAACGACAACTGTCTAAAAATTGGTATCAGAGCCTAGGTTATAGGTTCTAACCCCTCACTTGCATTGGGGGATTGTTGCAAGGTGTGTGCCCTTGGTCTCCTTGTGTTGTGTAGCGTAGCACTTGGGTTTATGACATGGATTAACCACCTCCCGTGGATTCATTCTCTGGCAATTGTATCAGGCATTAAAAGGTTGATCTTTTGGTGCAAAAATAATAGTCTAACATTGGGTTGGTGAAATTTTGAAAATTTTGATTTGATGGGGCAACTGACTTATTGCATTTGTCATTAACACCTCCCAACTAGATATGATTGGAATCTATGAGGCCTTGCACTTGATTTTTAAGATGCATGCATCGTTCTGTGTCATGTCCACTTTGTCAGTGTATTGGCAAAAGGCATGTGGGTTATAATTTGGTGGTAAGGGTTTGGTTGTGTCCATAGGTTTGACCAAAGGTAAATGAATTAGGTTCTTATTCAAAATTTTCAACATGATTGAATAGAGGGAATTGTTTAATGGAGAAAATTTCCTATCCCTAGGTCTAAATTGGTATTCAGTAGAGCTTATGGCAACAACTTGAGGTTCGACATGGTTTGTTTGGGATGGATTTATCTTTAAAAATTTCTTGTTTGACTTCTTAAATTGTTGATAATTTTTGTGATGTGTGGGCTCAAACTTCTCAATTTTTTTTGATGAAGCTGCCTCTTTATATTTATTATTTGAATTCTAGTAATCACGAACCGTTGTGCACAAACTTATAAAGAATGGAAATTTCTATAATAAGACTTTTTCTCTTATGTCCTTTTGCAAGTTGTTAATGAACATTGTTTGGATTTTTGTATCAAGGAGAGTTAGATTGACTTGTGATAGTATCAAATGATAGAGGCTTATGAAATTTGTAACCTCTTTACCTTCTCTTTGTTTGCATCACATTAAATCTATTAATAGAGTACACCTTCAACTCATTTCCTCCATAAACTTGGCAATTAAATTTCACACTAATCTGCTCAAACTTGCATCACACACACTTCTTTGCATCTATCTCACATCTACCTTGCTTGCATTCATCTTTCACAAAATCTCAACGTATATTTATACCATCTTCAACCTTGAAACTCATCCAAGGTTGGCCACACATCTTTTGTATTTACAAATTCAAATTAGGTCGGTGCCAAAAAATTCTACAGGGGAATTAGAATGAGAGTGATCCAAACACATACTTAATGAGGACCTAAATAAGTTTGAACACACTTCCATAAACTTTGTGGGTAGTGTTTAACACAAGGTCGGCCGACACCAGTGTAAAACACATAAAATAATTAAGCACACACAACCTTAACTCGATCCAAACTTTTTTGACAATAAATTTCACTTGAACACGACCTCATCAGCTTACTCTTAGAACCACAAGTCCTAGAACCAGAATAAAAAGAAATACGAAGCAACTACATTTGTCATGGATGTTAGCTAGACACATGAAAATGCACAGTCACAACTGGTGAAGATATCTCACATTGAACAACGATCAAGAAACCCAAATTCTGGATACAACAACTACCAAAAATTATGAACATCTCAAAAATGCACTAGCATAGGAACACATCCTAGAGAAAAACCTGGAGCACACAAAAGATACATGCAAATTTTTTTTTTTTTAAATAATTTTCTCAATATCCTCGACATATACAACCAATAACCAACTTCCATGACATCAATGACAACCAATTGAAAACCAGTTAACCAGTTGACATCAATGACAACACCTTCATACTTGAAACAATTCTTGTGTGCCATCTGAATCTACCTAAAGCAGTTAAGCTTTTTCCAAAGAACCTCAACTTTGATAGCAATTTTTAGACACATACAACAACTAAGAGGGGGGTGAATCAATTGTGCATTGAAACCTTCAAAAACTTATTAAGTATTAGTATGAATGTATACAAATGAAATAGCAACACATAGACAATCATTCACAATAAAACACCATATTTTTATGTGGAAAGACAAATAAGGGAAAAACATGACAAGGATTAACTCACCATATGAAAACCAAAACCGATTATAAGAGGCTCATAGCCCAAAGGACTCACTATTTAAAAGGAAAGGCCCACTACCCAAGAAGATCACAACTTCTATATTACAAAGAAATGGTTACAAGGAGGTTCACTACCTCATAGCAGCTAGAGAAACCACCACAATGTCTCTTTACCATCCACAACCTTCAGTTCACTGCCTCCTATAACATCTGGCACACTAAATTTTAGACACCTTTTTCTCACTACTTTTGGTAGTTTTATCATAGGGATTTGCACCCACATGCAAAGCTATAAAGCTCTACAATCCGATGTAACATTGGACAATTCCAGGTTGTGGGTATCCTATATGGAACTAGACCTCCAAATTCTAGGTCAGATTCCTTTATGATATTTTAATGATTATGTATAACTTGTTTGGAAAAAGGAAGAAAGGATCTAATTGAATGCATAAATTGTACTTAAAACGAATGGTGATGCAACTAATTGGAAATATAAACTACAACCTAATCACAAAATGATTACTCAGTATTCCTACTTGCACAACCTGATCTTATAGCCTAATCACCTAAATTTTGTATACAGAGGCTTTGACTAATCAATTACATGCACAGTGTATAACCAGTGAGCTTAAACTAAACTACATACATATATTAATGAAAAGAGACAAAAATATTAGAGGTTTCAAAAACTAAAACACAATAATCTTTCGATTGAATCCCACACAAAGATGACGCTTGAAATCTTGAAGGAAAAACTTGAAAATATTGGAAATTATAAGGAATTCTTTTGAAAATTACAAACTTATTTAACCTGTAAAAGTTGTTGCATAATCTATTAAACTGTGAAAAATGAGTTACATGAAGTCTCTTTGCTGAAGGAAAAGGCAGAAAACAAGAACTAAAGGAAGAAGAATAACTTTTTCTAATATATACAATGAAGTCATGCGTAATGCATCAAAGAGGCGAAACTGAAAGCTAACTCCAAGTGAAAATATCCACCTCTCCAAAGTGATCCACAAGAAGAAGTAAAAATCCATGAAAACGGGGCTCTAACTCATGCAAAATGAGTGAACTCAAGCTCAAACTCAAACTCAACTCATAGCTGACTCATAGGGCACTCAAACTAAACTAGAAACTCTCAAACATTGGATTGGAACTCATGCAAACTCCATCACAATGCATAATTCGCCCATGCATGATTGAGGGTTAACTTCATGTTTATGTTTGCATTTGAAATAGTCTAATTAATTAAATGATTTATACATTATCATTTAATTAATTGACTTTAGAAAAATATCATATAATACATATTATTGGAGATTAATAAAAAAGATAACCCTCAATCCTATACCTAACAACATGCAATAAAAAGAAGAATAAGTGAATGGAAATCCAAAACCCACGGTTTCTCATATTATGAGGTCAATTGACTTAGATTTAGACCTAGCTCCTCCATGCATATTCATCGGCCACCTCACTAATACCCCACGGGCTCCATGCACACTATTAGGTTTATTTACTTTTAAGTCATGACCATGGGCATCATTCGAGTGAAATGATTTGTTTGAAAACACAAGGTAAAAATGCAAGGTGTGATTAGGGCATTAAGTCAAAAGTCATCGAACCCTAACATTCTTAGATCATTTCACATTCTTGCAAAGCATATTCTTGAAGAACTATGCACCGCCAATGGAGTAGGGTTTCTTAGGGTCTGCATGCCAATTCCCCACCATTTCTTAAGTTATTCTAAGAGGTCTTTTGAATATTCCTTTGGGAGGATGTAAGGTAAGTTCTTCTCAAATAGAAATATGGACATTTTCCTCCTTTTCTGAAACACTCTTTGGCTTCTACAGCCATGGCCTATCATATTTTCTGATATATTCCTCTTTATGCTTTCTTTGTTAATTTTTTTCCTCCATTTGATGTTGCCATGGATGCCCCGGCTTTGAGCTCATGGAGGAATCTGCACACGAGTTTTTTGGAAAATATTTTCTGCACAACAACCTAGGTAAATATCATCATTCAAGCATTGTGTTGTTCTATGTGTCTCTTTAATGGCTGCCATGGAGTCTTCCTTGGGATTTCTGTAAGAGGTTTCTTCACAGTTTCTCCCTAGTTTTTTCATTGTGTTCTCTTGGCTTGATACTCTCTTTGCGGCCAGTAGTATTGATATTCTTTGAATACAGTTTTTTGATGTCTAAATTTGGCCTGAAGTCATGGCATGCATAAGAACTTCTGGGTATTTCTCTTTGTAAAAATTTAATGGTCGTCATTCAAAGTATATTAATGGTGCTAAATAAGAACTGCACATGCACAAATAATGAAGATGACTCTTTGTTCTTCATTTTATGTCTTTATCATTGTTGTTTGCTCACTTCACTTTGACAAACTCTAGTAGGGTTACATAGAACTTATGTATGTATTTCAATCTAGAGGCTACCGTCGTGTCTTCTGTGATTTCTTCTCATACTTTTGTGTATAGGCAGACGTATCTACCATGCAAATTTGTTGAAGCATCAAAGAATTTTATTAACCCTTCTATGAAATCCTAAGGCTTCTGTAGTAGAAGGTCCTATTGAGCTTGTTCATGACATAAAGAATGATGACTTTGTGTAGCCTTCAGATTTAAGAACTAAACGTGGCCGACTGTAATAATCTCCATCATGTGCTTGAGGGTTTTCTGTACTTTCTATGTAAAAAATGAAACAAAATTCCTTATATTTAACCCACAACTGGATTTCTCTCCCCTTACAAGCTGTCATGAGACACTTTGTATCTCCATTTCATGGAACCTTATTAATATCATGCATTATTCGATGCATTTGGGAAAGGCATACCTCACTTCAGAACCCACCATGGCTGTAATTTTACCTGTAAGATTTTTCCTCACCATAAGGTATTTTTAGACTCCATCACTGTGATTTTTGAGTTTACTTTGGACTCTAAAAGTATGCAAATCAAAATTTCTTTTCACCCTCTTGCTTAATTTGAAGCATCAAACATGTAATTTGCATACTTTCTTGTTTACTTCTTATCATATCTTAGAATCACTCTTTCATTTTCTTTTTGCACTAGGCATGATATTAATGTTACTGTGAAAGGACTATTCTTATAAACTGTGACTACCCCTTGTTGATGAAGTGTGTTTCACTCTTGAATCAAGACTAAATTGAGCTCTGAATAAAAACAGACTATGTATTGAAAGTTTCTCATTGTCTCCCTTGAACATACTTATGGACAATATCCATTTGATGCAAAATTCTATTCTGAAGGTCTACTAAGTTCTTGATTTCATTATGTAGTAATGTTGTCCCTTTTTTTGGATTTTCTATTATTTGCAATTATCATGAAATTGTAGTGAATTATACCAAGGTTTCTTCTATTATAATTGTTGCTCCACTGATTTTAAAAGTGCCTCTTGATCAATGATGACTATGTATTCCTTGCAGGTGGCAATATATCCTTGTTCTATATACATGGGAAAAACTTATCAACTACCCTTGAAAATACCTTGACATCTCTATTTTCATCCTTTGGAGGTTTTTCTCCATGTAGTATGATGACTTTTCTCTTCCTATTTTAAGCTCCTTGTTTTCTCTCTACATTTCCATACATATTTCAACCTATCATGGTATACGTATCCTTTAATTGATTAATACCTTTAAATTATAGTGTGAAAGGCATATATTGACCAAAGGAGTTTGAATGCAAGAGCATTTGGAACAAAAAGAACAATTATTCCTTTGCAATGGAGACATCCCTGTCATATAATTCCTTCTTTATTAAGCCTAAAATAATCCTATAATATTTTTGCAAAGTGACTATCATTGTTATTTAATTTGTATGCTTCTTCATTGGCTTTCCCACTATGACTCACAAGTCTCATTTATGCCCGAACTGTCTTGATGCTCTTTTTAGCATTCAAAAGAGTGTTATTGTCCTTAGCACTACTTTCGACAGGTATCACTAACTATACTTCACCTAATGTTTCCCTTTATGTTAATGCAATAGACATAGTCAGTTAGAAAATGTGTTGTAATCTTGCTCTTTCAAAGATACCTTTTCATTGCTAGATTATTCTTCTCTTTGAGTTTGATTTTACCTCATGCTTTGACCTAATGTCCTTGTATCATTTGCGAATAAACATTTTCTTTGAAAGGTAACTGAGTTTGCATATGATATTAAAACATTAAATATTTTATTACCTTTAGCATGCTAGGAAATGTATGCATAGTTTCAAGATTGAATGCTCTGTTTTCCCTTTAATGTAAAGGGGCTCAATACCTTATTGAAATGCAATTGTGGATGCAAGGTAGAGCTGAAACACATATGACAAATTCAATTGATGCTTCCTTAGCATGCTTTTGATTGTTCTTTTAGTATGATAAGCAATAGGATGATTTTCTCAATCCATTTTCATCTCTTATGAATCAAAGGTTGCTTCTACGAATTTGTCTTGTTATAGCAGTCCTTTCTCATGATTGTTTTGAATATTTCATCTCATATAATGACGTGAATGAGAGATGTCATTTTTGATATGCTGGGCTCAACCCTTGTGGGAGCCCATTTTTCTCCACATATCTGATGAAAATTGATCATGAACATAATGAACCTGTTCCTGCACAATTAACAAACATGTTAGCAAAATAATTGAATTTTTTTCTCTTTGAATACTTGGCTCTCTGATGAATTAATCATCTGATGAATGCCTAATTGAATGTGTATTACATCTCTGTTGGTAATTTAGGCGTGAGGTAGGATGTGATTTTTCATTGCTCTAATACCACCTTTCTCACATCTTACAAATGCATTTGGAGATCAGAGTTGTAATTTAGAGACATGACAACTGAAGGCTTCAAGTGTTACACCGATTCGTCATTCCAAGCAATGACGAATCACCTTCTCCCTTATATCTATGTTATCTTCAGTTGTGTAGTATAGATTTCTTTTTTTATATTCATTATTTGATTATGAAAATAAAATTAAGCTACTACCATGGCTTGTGTGGTATTTTGGTTTGTACAATATGAATAAATCAGCAAACATTATGCAATTTTATGATTTTTCTGTTACAATTACTTGCATAATACTACTAAAAATTCAAAAGTAATCAGATTTTTTTTAGCAATGAATACTTATTAGAAAATTTGTAATCACTTGTGTACCTTTAATGATGAATGAAATTAAGCTCTACCTATTTTTAGCTGTAGCTAAAAAATAGGTAACAATTTGGCAACCTCTGCAAAGTGTTTGCCTGCTAAACACCATAGACTAGTTGCCTTGTATATCCATTGGGCATGGAGTCCATTTTCGTCTTGATTTGACTCAAAAAAAACTTGTAATGCAACTATAAACCACACAAACTTAAAGAAACTATTGAAACTTTTCTTAAGACAGAGTTAAAAAATCCTATGCAACAATTGCACTTTATTGAAATAAAAACAATAGTAAAATGAAATGTGCCATGGGGCACTTATTGAAAGCATAACTGAAATTGAAACTACTCTACTATGTACAACTACAAACTTTAATACTTAATAGCACTGTTTGAGGTGAATCTCATTGACAGGGATTGACAACACCTCTCCATCCAGCCTTGAGAGTTGGAATGAGTTATGTTGTTTGCATTCAGTGATAACATACAGGGCATCCCACATAGCATCAAACTTCATGTGTTTACCAAGCCTACTCTTCAATTCATCGCACTTAAAAACCAGATCTCCCTCTTTGAAAATCCTTGGAGTAGCTTTCTTGTCAAATGTTCTCTTCCTCTGGGCCTGATGGATTTCTAGATTTCTTAAGCCTTCCTTCCTGGTTTCCTCCAACTCCATTAATTGTGCTAGCCCGATCTGCATAGGCTCCTCTTCAAGAAGGTCCAATTCCTTAATCAAGTTTAGAGTGGGTAGTTCAACTGAAATAGGGACCTTAGCTTCCTTTCCATATGTTAAAACATAAGGTGAATTACCAGTAGGCCTCTTCAGTGTAACCCTATCAGCGCAAAGAAATATCTTTAGTTTCTTGTGCCAAGTCCTCTAATTGTCCTAAATTATCTTTTTAATGATCTTTATCAAGTTTTTATTCGTGGACTCTGCTTGTCCATTACCCTATGGGTAATAGTTTGAAGAAGTGTTTAGATAAATATTGTTCTTCACTGACCAATCTGAAACTCTTAATCCTATGAGTGCCAAAGCGTTATCAGAGATTATTGAATCCAATGTACCAAATCTGGAAACCAAATCCTGATAAAAGTTCAGAACAAATTTTTTGTTTGCATCTTTTAATGCAACTGCTTCAGTCCACTTCGTGAAGTAGTTTGTGGAAGTCAAGATCCACTTATGCCCAACACTTGAAGGTGGATTGATTGGACCTATGAAATCCAATCCCCACTTGCCGAAAGGCTGCTCTACTTGAATCAGATGAAATGACAGGGCTGCAAGCTTCTGATTTTTTGTAAACATTGCACATTTGTCACACTGTCTAACCCAGTTGTGGGAATCCTTAAACAAATTAGGCTAGTAGTGACCAAATTTCATTATTTTTAGAGTCGTTGTTCTCGGTGCAAAGTGGCCTCTAGTTGGCCCATCATGAAACTCTTCTAGAACTTTGTGAATCTATTCTGGCTCCACACACCCGAAAAAAACACCATTATAATCCTTCTTATACAAGATACCATCAATCATTGCGAAAGGAATATCCTGAAGGTGGTAATATCTCCACTTTGACTTGTCCAAGCCTTCAGGACAGTCGCCTATATGTAGATAATGAATCATCTATTGTATCCAATTTGCTGCAATGACTGGAGCAACAACTTCATCTTCATTATTAAATGTTGTTTCAACTTGTTGTTCATCTATTGTGACATTTTTTGAATTTCCAGCAAGCTGCTCGCAAAGACCTTTGCTTCTAATGAGCTTGGTAACCTTTATTTCGATATCGTATTCCATCACCTTCATGATCCAACCTGCTCTCTTGTCATTAATATCTTTGCTAAGCAAAAATTCTTTAACAGTTGAATGAGCAACCACCGGATGTATCTTATTATTAGACAACATATGTCTAAATTTCTTGAGACTCCTAACTACAACAAGAAATTTTTTTTCAATGAATGAATACCTTACTTCATAATCATGCAAGACCTGACTAAAAATTGCAACAGGTTGTTCAAGTCCTTCATCATTTTGTTGACATAACATGGCATAAATTGTATCAACACTACCAAATGCATACAATATAAAATCTTTATCAAAGTTTGGATTAATGAGTGTTGGGGCTGTTGCAAGTACCTCCTTGATTTGCTCAAAACTATTCTTACCCTCTTTTGTCCAGCTGAAAACAATGTTCTTTTTTAACATGGTTGTGAGAGGTTGCAGCAATGCTGCAATGTTAGGAATAAATCTCCTAACAAAGTTTATTATGCTTAAGAAACTTTGCAAACCTTTTTTATGAGCAACAAGTGGCAATGCTAGAATGGGTTCAATATGTTCTCAGTCAATAGAAATGCCATCTTTAGAAACAATGTAACCCAGAAGTTTACCTTTGTGAACAGAAAAAATACTCTTTTTTGGATTCAAAGAAACTCTATACTCTCTGCATCTCTCAAAAATATGTCTAAGATGACCAAAATGTTCATTAGCATTTCGAGAGAAAATAGTTATGTCATCCAAATAAACAAGAACAAACTTGTTTATCAAACCTTGGAGAGCCGTATCCATTGCTCTCTGAAAGGTTGCTCCTATGTTAGACAATCCAAATGGTATTTTTTTGTAAGACATAGCACCCCACTTGGTAGTAAAGGTTGTCTTATATTGGTCTTCCTCTTTAACCAGGATCTGATTATACCCTGAATATTTTTCTAGCAACGAAAACCTCTTTGAACCTAAAACAACCTACAATATCTGCTCCATTGAAGGCAATGGATAGTGATCTTTGAGTGAAGATCTGTTTAGATCACGGAAATCAATGCACAACCTTACCTCTCCATTCTTCTTTCTGACAGGAACCAGGTTTGAAACCCAGGAAGTTTGCTTGATTGGAAAAATAATACTACCTTCAATCAACTTGTTCAATTCTATCTTCATCAGGTGTTCTAACTTCGGATTCAGGGGCCTCTACTTCTGTCTGACTGGTTTAGTGTTGGGTTCTAGCTCAATGGTGTGTTGAGCCAACTTGGGGTTAAAACCCTTGAGATCTCCATACTCCAAAGTGAAGACGTCACTGAATTCTTGGCAAAGCAAGACAAAGGCTTTATGTTCCTCCTTTGTACAGATTTTACCAAGCTTGAGGAGCTTGTCTTTGAATATTTCAATCAGCTCATAATTCTCTTCCCTCACTATAATACTAGATTTATCTCTTCTAACCTGATCATCAGTTTTAAATATTGATTCAAGGGTTACCAAACCCTTTGGAAGCTTGTTAGACTTTAGTTGCATGATCTGATCACCATATTATTGATCAAACTTTCACTGGTTTCCAACAGAAAACTCTGCCTCTTCCATCCAAAATTTGATTATCTGCTCATCGCTGTCAAAAATCTGCCAATTCACATTATTATCAGGTACTGACGGTCTAACAACTACTTTCACATATTGTTGCACCTCTAGATTATGGATTTCAGTTGGAATATCGAATTGTGATCCTAAGGCAGCAAGCTTATCAACTTGCTTGTTCAGATTTCTTGGTACTGATAACATATTAAATGCATCAAACTCCTCAATTAAATTCCAAACTCGATGTTTATATAATTTAAGCAAATCATTCTTTGTTAAATTTAGATTTCTAGCCTGATTTTCTATTAATTCAGAACCACCAAACACCTGTAAGCATTTAATTTAATTTTTTATGGCCCATTGTAAACCATGTATTAATGCTTCGTACTCAGAAACATTATTAGAACAACTAAAAAAATATATATGAAAGCTGAGTAGTACCTGTCTCCTTCTGCTGAAATCAGCATAGCTCATCCACTAGCATGTACTTTACTTATTGCACCATCAAAATACAACTTCCATAGCTGATTCATCTATTGTTTTGGTCGTTTATTACTTTTAACCAGATTTGGAATAGTTACATTGGGCTCTTGAATCATGTAAATGCCCAAACTTACTTCATCCATGAGACTGAATGGATCAACCTCATGATTCTTGACTACCCACTCATCTAAATTTATCTCGGGTATGCCCACTATAAGTACAGTGGGGTTGGGGGTCATGGTTTGATCCTCTTGATCATGGAAAACTAAGTTTACATGTATGGGATTTGCAACATAGGGCTCAATATGGTATTTAGCCTATGGTTTTGACTTAACTATGAATCTAGTACCATATTTGGTTCTGAAGAACATGTGTGACCAGTCTGATTATAGCTAACCACCTAATTTTTTAGTAAAATATCTGGATAGGAAAATGGAAAAATAAGGTGGGAGATCAATAATATACATGTCTTGTGGAATTGAAAATTTCGGACAAGCATGCAGAGTAAGAGGTAGACTCTTTATAACTCCTATAGACTTAATTGTTGTGCCATCTAATTGAACTACCCCTTTTGACAATGGTTCATATTCAAGTCCTAACCTATCTACCAGTTGTTTAGGCATAATTGAGTTGCTTGCTCTTGAATCTATCATGCAATTATGCACTATACTATCACCAATAATTAGAATGTCATAGAAAGGGGGTGGATTTACCTCTTGAGTTGGCTTCTCCTTCTTGTGGTTTGAACTATTTGCAAGAACTCTAGGTTGTTCTTTATTTGATTCATCAGAAATTGATATTTTGGCTAAAGCCTCTTGCAGACTTTCTTTCTACCTGGGAAGATGTAAAGCATCTAACATGGTCATGCTGAAAGTGGCTTTTTCATATGATCGACAATATTAAAAGCTAGGGTACTAACCTTGTGTTGCACATTCAGAACAACAACCTCCTTTTGTACTTGAACTGGTTGAGTTCTCAACTATTCCTTAGCAGGTTCAGGCTGGCCTCTTGGTAAAATTTGAACATTTTGTGAAGAAGAGGGTTGTGGCTGCTCTTTTTGAGTTGCAGAAGTTTGATTTTTCTGTTGAACAACTCGATGTTCATCTTTTTCTACCTGTTGTTTGTCAGAGGCAGCTTGATATCTTAGGTCAATTTCTCTTTTCTTGGACCTTGTATTGGGTGCAATAGAAGTGGTTGACTTATTTTGACCTTGCGCATGATTTACTCCACAAAATTTGTTATTTTTCCAGTTCATCATGACAACATCCAGATCATTCTGTTGCATTTGATCATCTTGCTGATCACTGGCCTCCTTAACCATCTTCTCAAAAGTAGCATAATTGCTTTGCACCATAAGGGCCTGATTAACCACCCTGTTCATACAAGTAGCCTGGTTATGAGGTTGATTACAGGGATAGCACCACACGTAATCTTGTGCCAAATTGTTCTAGACAGGTATAAGCTCCTTAGAAGAGCTGGCAGCATTCTAATTGAAAGGTTGATTAGGCCTAGGATTGTAATATCTTCATTTTCCTTGGTAGTCAGCCTGATAAGGCGACCTATTTGGTTGAAAAGGTGGTTGGTAAGGTCTATAATTCTGGCCTTGCTAGTTTTTAAGGCTTACTGAATCATTACTGATAGTTTTTAGTAGTTTATCCATCTGTTGTTGGGTACCTCTAAGCTCCTACAACTCAGTATTAACTGGAATAGTGCTTCTTTGAGTAGTTGTTTGGAAACAAAAAGCTAGGACAACGAGTAATGGAGCTATTGGAGGTACTTGTATTGACATTAGTGGCTGAATATCTGGGGAAAATGGCATGGGAGGTCTTGGTGAAATTTTACCAGCCTATATCAAATTGTTTTCAGCTCTAATAGCTATATCATAGGTTGGTAGGGTTAGTCCACCCATAGATTGAATCAAAAGTGCAATATCACTATTTATTGCTCTAAGGTAGTATAAAATGCATGATCTGTTGAAGGTATTACTGTGGTTGAGATTGTGTCCCAAGTCCTTTAAAATCTGAAATTAAAGTTAGCCAATTGCTCCTGCGGGGCTCTTTTGATGGTTGACATTTGCTCCACCAAAGAAAGATTATCAAAATTTTTTGAAAATTGCTTGCTTAACTTATCTCCCATATCATCCCATGTTTCAATAGAACTCACTAGTAAGCCTCAAAACCAATGAAGTGCTTTTCCTTTGAATGAAGCCACTAATAGCCTCAATGCCACATTCTCTTGAGTCACATGATGAACTCCACATAGTGAAGCTACGTCTTTGATATGTTCGATTGGCGTAGTCTACTCTTCACCAATAAAGATAGGTAGAATTTTGAGTGTAACAACTGGTATAACGTCATGCTAAGCCAAATTCAATGGGCTGCCCCCATTAAATGGTACAAACGCATGCGCTCTAGCCATCAGAGTTTCTCTAAGAGGTGGTACTTGTAAAACAAGTAATGTACGTGTAACTGGAAAAATAGGTATAGAACTTGAAGGTAGGACTGGGTGGCGTAGAGTGAGACCTTGGTGTTGACTTTGATATCAATCTTCTCAACCTCCTTCTTGTTGTTCTGCCTCTTCTCTTGGGCGATGATAGTTGTAGTTCTTCAAATGGATCAACACTTTGCCTTGTGTAAATTTTACTCATGTGCTGCTCGAACAGATCTGCATAAAACTAGAATTTTAGAGAGTCACCAATATATATTATAAACCTCTGAAAGGTTGAATGCTGCTATAGATAGCAGCTTGAAACTTTGAATTCTTTCTTTGAAGAAAGCTTCAGAGTCCCATCGGGCATGCCAATAACTGTTATCACAAGGATTTGCACCCGCATGCAAAGTTGTAAAGCTCTGCAATCCTGTGTAACATTGGACTAATTCTAGGTTGTGGGTACCCTATACGGAACTAGACCTTTGGCTACTAGATCAGCTTGTTTTATGATATTCTAATGATTATGTGTAACTTGTTTGGAAAAAGGAAGAAAGGATCTAATTGAATGCATAAATTGTACTTAAAAAAAATGGTGATGCACCTAATTGGAAATCTAAACTGCAACCTAATTTACAAAATTATTACTCAGTATTCCTACTTGCACAACCTGATCTTATAGCCTAATCACCTAAATTTTGTATACAAAGGCTTTGACTAAATTCAATTTTGAGAGAAAACTTAATTTTCATGACTAAACTGACTAATCAATTACATACACAGTGTATAACCAATGAGCTTAAACTAAATTGCATACATATATTAATGATAGGAGACAAAAATATTAGAGGTATCAAAAACTAAAACACAATAATCTTTCGATTGAATCCGACACAAAGATGACGCCTAAAATCTTGAAGGAAAAACTTGAAAATACTGGAAATTATAAGGAATTCTTTTGCAAATTATGAACTTATTTAACCTGTAAAAGTTGTTGCATAATCTATTAAACTGTGAAAACTGAGTTATATGAAGTCTCTTTGCTGAATGTAAAGGTGGAAAACAAGAACTAAAGGAAAAATAATAACTTTTTCCAATATATACAATGAAGTCATGCGTAATGCATCCAAGAGGCAAAACTAAAAGCTAACTCCAAGTGAAAATATTTGCCTCTCCAAAGTGATCCACGAGCAGAAATAAAATCCATGAAAAAGGGGCTCTAACTCATGCAAAAATGAGTGAACTCAGGCTCAAACTCAAAGTCAACTCATATCTGACTCACAAGACACTCAAACTGAACTAAAAAATCTCAAAAACTGGATTGGAACTCATGCAAACTCCATCACAATACATAATTCACCCATGCATGATTGAGGGTTAACTTCATGTTTATGTTTTCATTTGAAATAGTCTAATTAATTAAATGATTTATACATTATCATTTAATTAATTGAGTTTACAAAAATCTCATGCAATACATATTATTGGAGATTAATAAAAAAACTAACCCTCAATCCTATACCTAACAACATGCAATAAAAAGAAGAATAAGTGAATGAAAATTACAAACCCACGGTTTCTCATATTATGAGGTCAATTGACTTAGAGTCAAGACCTAGCTCCTCCATGCATATTCATTGGCCACCTCACTAGTACCTCACGGGCTCCATGCACATGATTAGGTTTATTGACTTTGAAGTCATGACCACGAGCATCATTCAATTGAAATGATTTGTTTGAAAACACAAGGCAAAAATTCAAGGTGTGATTAGGGCATTAAGTCAAAAGTCATCGAACCCTAACATTCTTTGATCATTTAGAATTCTTGCAAAGAACATTCTAGAAGAACTATGTGTCGCCAATGGAGTAGGGTTTCTTAGGGTCTGCATGTCGATTCTCCACCATTTCATATGTCGTTCTAAGAGGTCTTTTGAAGATTCCTTCAGGAGGATGTAAGGTAAGTTCTTCTCAAATAGAAATATGGACATTTTCTTCCTTTTCTGAAACACACTTTGGCTTCTACAGCTGTGGCCTGTCATATTTTCTCATATATTTCTCTTTATGCTTCCTATGTTAATGTTTTTCCTCCATTTGATGCCACCATGGATGCCCTGGCTTTGAGCTCATGGAAGAATCTGCATATGGGTTTTTTAGAAAATATTTTCTACATAGCAACCTAGATAAATATCATCATTCGAGCATTGCGTTGTTCTATGTGTCTCTTTAATGGCCACCATGGAGTCTTCCTTGGGCTTTCTGTAAGAGGTTTCTTCACGGTTTCTCCCTAGTTTTTTCATTGTGTTCTCTTGGCTCGATACTCTCATTGCGGCCAGTAGTATTGATATTCTTTGAATACAGTTTTGTGATGTTTGAATTCAACTTGAATTTGGCTTGAATTTGTGGCATGCATAAGAACTTATGGGTATTTCCCTTTGTAAAATTTAATGGTCGTCATTCAAAGTATATTAATGGTGCTAAATAAGAACTTCACATGCACAGATATTTAAGATGACTCTTTATTCTTCATATTATGTCTTTATCGTTGTTGTTTTCTCACTTCACTTTGACAAACCCTAGTAGGGTTACATAAAACTTATGTGTGTATTTGAATCTAGAGGCTGCCATCGTGTCTTCTATGATTTCTTCCCATACTTCTGTGTATAGGAAAATGTATCTACCATGCAAATCTATTGAAGCATCAAAGCATTTTATTAACCCTTCTATGAAACCCTAAGGCTTGTGTAGTAGAAGGTCCTATTGAGCTCGGCCATGACATATAGAATGATGACTTTGTGTAGCCTTCATATTTAAGAAGTGAACATGGCCAACTGTAATAATCTCCATCATGTGCTCGAGGGCTTTATGTACTTTATGCATCAAAAATGAAACAAAATTCCTTATATTTAACCCACAACTAGATTTCTTTCCCCTTACAGGCCATCATGAGACACTTTGTATCTCCACTTCACGCCTTCTTATTAATATCACGCCTTATTTGATGTCTTTGGGAAAGGCATACCTCACTTCAGAACCCACCATGGTTGTAATTGTACCTGTAAGATTTTTCCTCACCATAGGGTATTTTGATACTCCATCACTATGATTTTTGAGTTTACTTTGGATTCTGAAAGTATGCAAATCAAAATTTCTTTTCACCCTCTTGCTTACTTTGAAGCATCAAACATGTAATTTGCATACTTTCTTGTTCACTTCTTATCATATCTTAGAATCACTCTTTCATTTTCTATTTGCACTAGGCATGATGTTAATGTTACTGTGAAAGGACTATTCTTATAAACTGTGACTACCCCTTGTCGATGAAGTGTCTTTCACTCTTGAATCAAGACTAAATTGAGCTCTGAATAAAAATAGACTATGTACTGAAAGTTTCTCATTGTCTCCCTTGAACATACTTATGGAGAATATCCATTTGATGCAAAATTCTATTTTGAAGGTCTTCTAAGTGCTTGATTTCATGATTTAGTAATGTTGTCCCTTTTTTTGAATTTTCTATTATTTGCAAATATCATGAAGTTGTAGTGAATAATACCAAGGTTGCTTCTATTATAATTGTTTCTCCACTGATTTAAAAAGTGCCTCCTTGATGACTGTGTATTCCTTGCAGGTGGAAATATATACCTGTATTATATGCATTGGAAAAACTTATCAACTACCCTTGAAAATACCTTGATATCTTTGTTTTCATCCTTTGGAGGATTTTCTCCATGTAGTATGATGAATTTTATCTTCCTGCTTTAAGCTCCTTGTTTTCTCTCTACATTTCCATACATATGTCAACCTATCATGGTATACGTATACTTTACTTGAGTAATACCTTTAAATTATAGTGTGAAAGGCATATATTGACCAAAGGAGTTAGAATGCAAGAGAATTTGGAACAAAAAGAACAACTATTCCTTTGCAATGGAGACATCCCTATCATATAATTCCTTCTCTATTTAGCCTAAAACAATACTATAATATTTTTGCAAACTGACTATCATTGTTATTGAATTTGTATGCTTCTTCATTGGCTGTCCCACTGTGACTCGCAAGTTTGATTCATGCCCGAACTGTCTTGATGCTCTTTTCAACATTCAGAAGAGTGTTATTGTCCTTAGCACTACTTTAGCAATACTTTTGATAGGTATCACTAACTATGCTTCACCTAATGCTTCTCTTTATGTTAATGCAATAGACATATTCAGTTAGCAAATATGTTGTAATCTTGCTCTTTCAAAGATACCTTTTCATTGCTATACTATTCTTCTCTTTGAGTTTGATTGTACCTCATGCTTTGACTTGTTGTCCTTGTATCATTTGTGAATAAACATTTTCTCTGAAAGTTAACTGAGTTTGCATATGATATTCAAACATTAAATATTTTATTACCTTTAGCATGCTAGGAAATGTATGCATAGTTTCAAGATTGAATGCTTTGTTTTCCCTTTAATTTAAAGGGGCTCAATAACTTATTGAAATGCAATTATGGATACAAGGTAGAGCTGAAACACATATGACAAATGAAATTAATGCTTTCTTAACATGTTTTTTATTGTTCTTTAAAATGATGAGCAATAGGATGATTTGCTCAATCCATTTTCATCTCTTATGAATCAAAGGCTGCTTCTACAAACCTGTCTTGTTACAGCAGTCCTTTCTCATGACTATTTTGAATATTTCATAAGTCTCATATAATGACGTGAATGAGAGGTGTAATTTTTGATATGCTGGGCTCAACCCTTGCGGGAGCCCATTTTTCTCCACATATTTGATGAAAATTGATCACGAACATAATGAACCTATTCCTGCACAGTGAACAAACATGTTAGCAAAATAATTGAATTTTCTACTCTTTGAATACTTGTCTCTCTGATGAATGCCTAATTGAATGTGTATTACATCTCTTCTGGTAATATAGGTGTGAGGTAGGATGTGATTTTTCATTGCTCTAACACCACCTTTCTCACATCTTGCAGATGCATTTGGAGCTCGGAGCGGCTGCAACTTAGAGACATGATAACTGAAGGCTTCAAGTGTTACAATGATTCATCATTCCAGGTAATGAAAAATCACCTTCTCCCTTATATCTATGTTATCTTCAGTTGTGTGGTATACCTTTCTTTCTTGTATTCATTATTGGATTATGAAAATCAAATTAAGCTACTCCCATGGCTTGTGTGGGACTTTGGTTAGTACAATATGAATAAAGAAACAAACATTATGGAATTTTATGATTTTTCTGTTACAATTACTTGCATAATAATACTAAAAATTCAAAAGTAATCAGATTTATTTCAGCAATGAATACTTAGTAGAAAATTTGTAATCACTTGTGTGCCTTTTACTGATGAATGTAATTCAACTGCCTTTTACTGATGAATGTAATTCAACTCTACCTCTTTTGAGATATAGCTAAAAAATAGGTAACATGTAGAATTAGGTGTTATTGCTTGCACTCAAATCTCAACACACAATCACACATACATCATTCCATACCATAAACTTCTCCAAAATTTTGACCTTGCATATATATCTTCTACAACCCTGAATAGCCTTCTCTAAGTCAACTTCAATGAAACATATGCACCTCCAATGTGTAACCACCAAATAAGTTAGCACCAAACATCTTCATGGTGGAAAGAAGTGAGGGTTAACCACATTAAGGTTTAATCAAGATATAAATCTACACTAACACACTACACCTAGTTTCCACAAACCAAAAAGCACATCTGCAAACAACACTAACACACCAGGTTGGCCAACTGATGTTAACACTATCGGGCAACAAAATTCACACTTCACCAGGGCCGAAAACATCCTACAAACCATGTAGCAACATTATAAAACATCTTAAAATACTTCACCAACAAAATATTCAAAAGAACTGGCACAACCATGTGAAACTAAGAATACCGTCATCTTATGCAACCAATCAAACTACCATTGAGATACAACTCATGAACCAAGCTTGTGGAACAATTGAACACTAAACAAACCAAGGGAAGGTAGGTACAGGCAATATTAGCACATCCCCAAAACTGCAATATAAGAAACTACAATAGGGAGAAATTTGGAGCAATATCAAACTACCATTGAGATATAACTCATGAACCAAGCTTGTGGAACAATTGAACACTAAAAAAACCAAGGGTAGGTGGGTACAGGAAATATTAGCACATCCACAAAACCACAAGATAGGAAACTCCAATAGGGATAAATGTGGAGCAATTCCATTTCTCCCAGATACCCCTCTTCACAAGCCAAAGATAGTACAACACACTGTCAAACATATCTTCTATTATCACACGATCTGAAACTTGAAACTTTGGATATAACACCTTTGAATACTTCTGATCATCATAAGCACATCTTCAAGAATGGATAAATGCAAAGAAAAATACAAAACATTGCCCAATCACCTTATACAGTCTTTATGCAAATTTTCTCAAAAGCACTTAGAAACCAAGTAACCCCATTGCATCTACAACACTTGCTCAACACCATAAACACCTTCTCAACATATCCATATCAAAGTTTGACATCAATGAAAAAATTGATAACAAAATAGTGCAACAAAGGAATATG
Source organism: Sequoiadendron giganteum (assembly GCA_007115665.2). Classification (NCBI taxonomy): domain Eukaryota; kingdom Viridiplantae; phylum Streptophyta; class Pinopsida; order Cupressales; family Cupressaceae; genus Sequoiadendron; species Sequoiadendron giganteum. The sequence goes on from CM021102.1 coordinate 329,396,771, forward strand.
AGACAACAAATTAGGGTGCCAACACCTCCCATTTCACCAATGTATTTAAAACAACAAAAAAATGAACTTTTTATATTGTGTTTATTTTTTCATCTTTACTTCCATGTATAGATGTTTGTAATATCTCCAGGGATTACCAAAACAACATTTTCAAACTCTTTACATGGTTTTTCATCTACTTTACGAGGGTACAAAACCTTTGTTTTATGCAATGGGTATGGTTTTTTCAAGGTTTATTTTCATTCCCTTTAGTTATCTTTAATAAAACACCTTTGTAGAAATTAAATCTAAAGAAGGCATTATCAACCTTAGTAGATTCATCCATCATTGCCCCTACTTAATCATAAGCTAAGTGTCCTTTGCCTAAGTTTAACACCCCTAGCACTCAAAAATAACCTAGATTTTGGGATTTGGGAGTCTACAACTTTGAGAACCAACAATTACTTTCTTTCAAGCATATATATAGTCTTTTTGCCACTCTCTCCAATCTATACACCACTCTACTAGATGCCTTTAGTGATATCCTTCTTCTCCATCTATTCCTCTATTTTTGTGAATTCTTCTTTGTGATGGTGGATCTCCCTCATCCACCTTCCTACAAAAATATATCCTACGTTTATGCATCCCTCTTTTAAGAATCCCATAAGTCTTACCCTTTACATTAGTATTGGTAGCTCATGATATCATGCCTCCTCACACATATTTCGATGCCTAAAATCAAACCATGTCCACATCCCATCCTCATGGGGTTCAATTGTTCCCATCTATTTCTTTTCTTCCCTTTTATCCTCATATATGAGTATTTCTTCAATGTGCATACTTTTGTAGCTATCTATGTGTGTGTCACTACCTTTTTCACATGAAACTTGTCTTTGTATGAATGGATTTAATTCCAATGATCTCCTTCCTTATTATTCCTTGCAGTCTTCGTTTTTTACAAGATTCCACTGGTGATTTTTTTAGTAGCTAATATTTGCCAATTGGTTGATAGTTGAGATTTGGGAATCTAAAATCAATAATAGTTCATATAAAGGATTCTAAATCATCACATTTTATAAAATTTTATTAGTCTTATTTAGAATCTCCAAAGAATTTATTCCATTAAAAAAATCACCAAGAACTCAAAAAATTCCATCACATAACATTTGATACATTATTGATTAGATTTGGCTCTAAATTTTTATAAACTATAGTATCAATCTATATTAACACCTGCCACAATATATCACAAATTCATTAGCCTTTTATTAAATACATTCTTAATCTTTAGTTTCACCTACTGATTTGATAAATATAATCTAATACCCCATATAGACCTATTAGGTAAAATGTACCTGTAATATGTAATGCTCCATGGGACCTATAATTTCTTGAAGTTTGATGAGCAATATATATTGTGTTAATAGATAAAGTTGTTGTTAGGTCCCATTAATTTAGATGATAAAACTTCAATATATCGACCGAGCAGTGTCCAAGGCTATTTGCAATAGAAGGTGATTTGACTAACTCTCTCTTAGATTTTCTAACTTTTTAGAGCAACTGAAATTCAGTTTAGCCTAAGGTCGTTTAACTAGTTAATTGGAAAATAATTTATCTAAAAAAATTGGAAAGTTTTTAAACTAGAAAGCACAAGACAACTAATCTAAAGAGCATGATAACTAAACTAGAAAACACAGAAATAACTAAACTAAGAATCATGTAAATTACAAAAGTAGAAAAACTTGTAAACAAACTATGAAACATCTAATTAATAACAATTCTTAATAGCTAATAGAACTATGGAAATGAAAGACAACAAGTGCTCCAAAAATTTAGACTCTAAGATGGAAGAATAAAGGAATTTCTACAAGATTATCATAGAAAAACAACTGCATTCATAATTATTACCCATGCAATAGAAACAACAAAAGGGAAAATACTCATCTATTTAATCTATCCTCCCTCTTGTGGACAACTCGTGGGTTCCTACATTCTCAAGTCACATGCACAATATAATCGAAATATTTTCCATCAAAAGTAATCTTCATCCATAACTTCAACAACTCAGAGATTGATATGCAATAGTTTCTTGATTCATATATATCCAGAAAACATATTGACAACATAACAATACTATTCTATGTTATCT